>JAKFHU010002206.1:1507500-2240000 GCA_023783475.1 Daubentonia madagascariensis | reverse complement strand
GATGGAGATTAGCAAGTGTTAGGGAGGTGTTAAAGACCGATAGCACCCACCGGATACTTTCTCCTTGAAGCAATCAGAAGGAAAAAGACAGAACTGACAAGGGAGTAATTTATTGCTCTGTGATTCAAGGTGAACCACCTAATATTTTCTTGTACTACTGGTGGAACTCCTCCCACCCTGTGCAATATTCTGGATTTAAGTGAACCTTGACTTCTGTGAGCTTCTCACAGGGATCCTTAGCCCCAAAAGGGTTAAGAACTGTTCCTGTAGGGAAGTGTCTTTTCTAAAGAGGAAGGGGGAAGACATTAGGGAGACAGAGGGTTCAGGACACAATAGCAGAGGACCCTTCCGACCAGCACAGTGCAGCTTTCTGCTCTGATGGAAGTGGAAACGTTCTGCTCTGAGCTGTCCAGTAGGGTAGCCACCGCCCGCAGCATTGCAAATGGGATGAGTGCAACTGAGGAACTGAATTTTAAGTTGTATTTAATTTTAATTAGTTTAAACTTAATTAGTCACATGGACAACATCGCTCTAGATCTTTCTTTTGTGGTTCTGTGCTCGTTTCTCTGACCTAACCCAGAGTCTGCTGATTCATAGTTTCCAACTGTGGGGGGGAAGGGAGGCCTTTTCTGAGCGGTGGTGTGCACTGCACATAGCAGCGTGCAAAACACTTTTTTGGTCCAATGCCCCACTCATAGCAACCCTGTGAAAAGTTAATGTCACCACTCCCGTTTTATAGATGGGGAAACTGAGGCGTGAAGGAAAAGGAGATGGAAAAGCCAGGATGCCAAGAGGGGTGGCTCTGCTCAGAGGTCTGTCATCCCATCAGTGAATAGACCTTAACCAGGATTTTTATCTCCTGGTCTCTGTGCTCCGTCATGCGCCCCTGAGCTTTGGTGTGGAGCCCATGAGCGGCCCAGAGGAGCAAGTTCCTTTCACAGCTCCACACCTTCTTGCCTCCACTTCATCTCCCTGTGTACTGGGGAGTTCTGCAGGACCAAGACCTCTCCTCCTGGGAGGAACAAACCTATATAGTCAGAGGCCGCAGACTGTACTCTTGCCCGGAAGAAGATCCCTGGGTGGGAAAGGCAGGCCAGGGCACTGCAGGACTTTGGAGCGCCTGTTTGGTCTCTGTTTTTTTTCTTACCTTCTCACACCTCCCCTGACACTAATGCTCTTGATCTCTAGGAGTTGAAAGGGGGGTGGTATGCACTGGGGAAGTGAGCTGATAAATAAATACACAACCAGAGTGTTAGGTGGATTCATGTGTAACCCCTACCATCCCCCATACTCCTCCCCATCCCCCATACTCCTCCCCATCCTATCCCAACCTGTTTGAGGTTTATCTGCTTTTATAAGAGTAGCCAAAACAGGGCAGGGCTCAGCCCACAGTCTAACTGACTTGCTGTCGGTGAAATCCTTGGCCTGAGATGGGGAGAGAATTTGGGATGTTGGAAGGTTTTTTAGACGTGACCTTGCAGAGGTGACCACCTTCTTTCCTGGGCTCAAGAGGCTGAGCTGATTGTACAAGCAATTGTTTCCTAGACATTTAATGGTTCTTCGAGCTGCAAGGGTGGGTGCCCAGTGAGGGGCTGATCCTGTCACCGTGGAGATCCTGCCTTTGTCACTGCAGGGATCATCCTTGCTGATGGAAAATTGTAATTTCTATAACCAGAAATAACTGTTCTTTATCGAATGCTTGCCACGTGCCAGGCACTGTGCTTTATGTGCATAATTCCATTAACAACAATTCTCAGAAGAGAGTGCTTTTATTTTCATTTTAAAGATGAAGAATCAGAAGCTTAGAGAGGTTTAGTAACTTGCCCAAATTTCCCAGTGGCTCAGGACAGAACAGAAGATAAACCTAGGCCTATGAGATTGTAGTATCCTTTGGCATCATGCCATATGCACCACCAGAACCACCAGCTTGCCCGCCCCTTTCCCTGTGTCCGTTCTCCTCTGGCCCTGAGCTTTGGGCCCCCGAATCTATCTGTCCATCCATACAGCAGATATTTATAGGCCATCCTGGATGCCAGTGCCTGGGATCAGTGCTATACCTAAAAGAAAAAGGAAATGCGTGAGGAATGGCCCCACATCCCTTGGAGCTCACATCTGCTTAGGAAGATGAAGGATGACCGTGTGGTTTTACTCCTCTGGTTTGCCCCACACCCTCTTCTTTGGTTCACTCAATTCTTAATCTTCAGTTTTGATCCACTGGCATCTCAGAGGAAAGAGAGGCTCATTATCTGGGACCAGAGCAGGGGAAAGACATGAGAAGGTTGGGGCACTTAGTAGAGGCTTAGCAAACCGTGTGATGTGACAGCATAATGAATGGGACCTGCAGCTCCAGGGATGGGCAAGGAGATGTTGCTCAAGTTCAGGGAAGGAAAACACACTTGTATGCATTTTCCTGTAATCACAAATTCCTCTGAAGGCACCAGGTTACCGGGGTGTGTGTTGAAGCAATTTGAGCGGACATGTATTGAGCACCTGCTCAGGCCGGAGCTGGCAGGGGCTGGGACACCACAATAGGCAGTCCAAGTGCGGAGGACAAAACTGACAGAGACAAGTGATTCTGATGTGGGTACTATGTTGGAGATGGGAACACCGAGGAGGGGTGCCTTGCTCATCCCTGGTGGGAGTAAGAAAATTAGGGGCAGCTTCCTGAAAGTGGGGGGTTCCCAAGCTGAGTCTTTAGGGACTAATATGCCAACAACAGTCTTTAGAACCGTCTTTCCTCTTTGGACTGAATTATCTAATGCTTTGCAAGAGAGGCCACGTTTGGATGACTAAGGAAGTGCCATGCCTTATACCTTCTTTAATTTTCCTGCCTCAATTTCCTGGTTTGGGGCCTGTTTCCAGACCTCTCTTGGCCCATCGGCTGATCCACAATATTTGTTCTGTTGACTTGATGGTTCCCAGAGCCGGGAGTCACTCAGATGCGTGCTTCCTCAAAATGAGTGCCACACGTTACAGTAAGAGAGCCTCAATCCTGGTGTCTCTGCTTCCTCCAGGGGTCGAGTTGCCCTGCCTTGGGCTCTAGTACTTGGGAAGTAATCCCTCCACCTTCTTGCAGAAGATACAGCACACCACTCTATGCCCAGTTAGAGGCCACATTCCTCCTTCAGGCAAGGAATTCAGAGTCTGCTTTCTCTCTCCCCTTCATCCTTCTGTTCTCTTACCACCCACCCCCTTGCCTCACTCTCCCTGGTGGTTGGTCCATATCCTGTCACCAACATGGGTAAATGGTGGAACTGAGAGACCTTAGGGAACCCCCCATCCTGAAGTTATGCCCACCGCCATCGTGTCGGCTGGGGATGACCGGCAGCACCACTGGGTGCATCTCTATGCCAAGCAAACCTTGAGTCAGCCCATGTTGCAGAGGCAGCTGGGAAAAGCAGGAGGCCCTGTGGATTAACAGCACCGTGGTCATTCGCTCACAGAAGAGTGAGCTCTTGGGCTAGCCTTGGAGAAGATGGCAGGCTCGTGGCCCGTCATTGTGGTTGGGCCCTGACCCAGGAGTTAGGAGGCTTGGAATCTGGTCTCAGCTCTGCAGCTAACTCCTCCTGGTGTTCCCGGGTGGTCCTTCCCCTTCCTTGGACCTCATGTTCTCCTCTGTCGAATGAAGCACTGGACTTGGTGCCAATCTATAAGATTCCTGCTGCCCCCTTAGCTCTGGGACGATGGGATCCTGAGCAGGCACAGCCAGAATTTCAGCAGGGTTCCTTGATGGTGTATCCCTGTTTTCTCTTTGCCCAGGCAAGGGCATTGGCTGGGTGGGGACCACGAAGCAGGGCAGGTTCTGGGCACATGGTGGGTGGAGAATGTGCTGCCTCTGTCCACACAGGCGTCTGACTGACAGAGAATGACTACTGAGTGAGTTATCTCTCCACATCTCCGCTGGGCACCTGTGGAGCTCTGAACTACCCAGGGAAAGGAGCAAACCCAGGAGCGCCTGTGCTTCCATTTTCAGAAAGGATTGAGAGCCTGCTGTAAGAACGGAGCTCACCGTGCAGGTTCACACTGGAGAAGGTAACAGACAGTTGGGCCAGTGTGACCCCAAGCTGTGGACTCACTGGGGACGACTCTTGAGCTGTCTTTATTTTTCCTGTTGGGTGACTGTTCCAATGCATTTTTCCTTATTATGACTTGATTAAGGACACAATAAACCCTTGCCATGATTTTTATCTATTTGCAGTAATATCTCTCAGTTCCAATTTCAGAGATTAGCTTGTTTTCAAAACACTAAGTGAAGGACAAACTTGATCCCATTGTTTGTGCCTTGCCAACACAGCCGTAGCCACCACCCACCATTGACAAACACAAGCTGCTAGCCACACCTGCACATCACTGCCATGGGAAGAAGCCCCGAGACTGTCGGAGTGGGAGGCAGAGCATTAGGGATTTCAATTCTGCTTTATTTTCAACTTGAAATGGAGGAAAACAGACAAAAAACAAATAAGAAAGCTAAACAGTTGCGTGAGAGCTAGCAATTTGCTGGGCTCCCGATGACAGACACTGCATTATCATAATTGTCTCTTCTACATGATAGGACAGAAAAATAATAATGTCATTTTATTTATAGCTGGGGTGGCCCCTTTATGAGAGTCATACAAGTTTCTGCCAAGTGGAGTAGGTCAAATGACATCTTTTGATCAGGCCTGTCCAAAGAGATCAAAGATGAATGGCAGGTAATGGATACCCAATGACAAACCAAATCTAAAACAGAAATAAGGCTGCCAGAGCCTGCCAGTTACCCATTAAAGGCCCGCCTAAGCAAGGCAGGCTGCTTGACACGTTGGCCGAACACCTAAATCAGCCAAGCGCCAGTGCTAAAATTGTGTATTATCATTGGAAATGGCTATTATTTCCTCGGTAACATTTCTGTTAAGGCTTTGTTTGTGTACGACTGACCCACGGTCAGAAGTGGAGTTAGAGGTAGGCAAGCCCAAGAGGCTTGGGGGCACCCTTGGCTCTGGCCATTCATCACCTGGTCTTAATTGTGGGGTCCTGATCGAACACCACCCCTGGCTCTGCATCACACTCAGGTGGGGAGGTGGTCTGTGTCCAGTGGAGGGGGGGTGCCAGGTGGCCCGGGCCTCATGCCCCACATCCTGCGTTTCCCCACACCCCCAGCATCACTCCATCTTCCCCTGTCTCCCCAAACATATGCAGTTGGCCCCATCGTAGGCCACACAAAGCCCAGAACCTTCCCAGAACACAGAGAGGGGGAGAACTAAGCAGATGGAAAGAAAGGAAGGGGTACAATGGCACTCTTTCCTACCCAGAACAGGGCGGGCACTTGGCTTTTTACACAGCCAATGCAGTCTGCACATATAGAAATGGGTAGAGGCAGCTTCCAAAATTATGGGAATAGATACGATTTTTTTTTTCCTCAAGCTCTTGAGTTATGTAATTAAGTTGGGCTTTGTAGAGATGTTATTTAAAAGGCTTTGATGGGGAACAAAATTTACTATCTTTTTTTTGTCTTCCAATTTGTGGGGGTGGGATGATGTGGAATACAAAGAAATATTTAGAAATGAAGACTCCAAGACTGCAGGAGAGAACTCTAAATCCTCATGTCCCAGGGGATGCACAGGTGGTGCTGTGGGTAATTTTTTATTCTGCAGCGTATGCTGGAATGTTAAAAAATATTATTAAACATTGAAATGAGTATACTAGTTAACTAATTAGTATGTTTCTCTTTCTTTTAATAATCTCGATGCATTTTCTTTCTTTCTTGCCTCCATTTTTATACACGTGGTAACCCTAAAGAACATATTTAGAAGTATAATTAGTTATAATTAGAAGCAAACAAACCTAGCCCAGAGTACCTCCAATTTATTATAAAGAATTGCAGGTAATGGTGGCAGTGGCAGAAACCCAGGTTCTTTGCTGTTTAATGAGATTTGTGGTTTCACACACATACACAAACACGTGTGCACACGCACACCTTTACAGATACATGTGTGCCCTCTCAAGATAAAAGAGCCAGTGATGGAAGCCGCCTTTTCTTGGCTCTTAAAAGTTTTACAGACCTCACGTTTCTCGATCACTTTGCATTAACTCTGTCTTTAAGTAACGGAGACACTATGTCAAAGTCGTAGCATCACTTCTTGGTGATGAGAAGAAGATAGACATTTGACTGTTAGGCCTCTTGGCAGGAAATTTGGTAGTGAAGTCCCATCCAATTTGTCAAGCTCAGCATTGGTCTTCGCTCTGAAGGAAGCTTGCAGCCCAGCCCCAGTGCATCACCTGTCTGGGAGAGACCCCGCAACTCCATCTGAAGTGACAGGCTGCATATGCCGGGCCGCCCCCTGGAATAAGCCTGAGATCTTTTCAGTCATTGCATGGGGAGGGTACACCTGTACACCACTCCCCGCCTGGCGGGCTAGCACTCACCTTTGACATTTGACCGTTCCAAAAAAAGCTCCTACCCCCTTTTTGTGGCTTCCACCCCAAATTTCTATGTAAATGAAAGTTTAAACAAATCTGTGATCATGCTGGCTTTCAAGTGAGAATTTTTTTTTTAATTTCTCTTGAATTATGTAAAGATGCATCACAAGATATTTACGATTTTTTTTAAAAACAGATATTCTTTTTATATACTGATAAAATTGGAAACTTGGAAGCATATTTGGCAAGTGTAAACAGATGGTTAAAGATATTTGCTGGGAAGTATCAGAAACAGTTATTCCTGACTTGCCTGCTTGGCTAAACATTGCTCTGAAAAGTCAACTCACAGGGCACAAAGCAGGAGATGCGGGTCCCATTTTGCGCTAAACAGAGTGGGAAAGGGCGCTATTTTCTTTGCTTTATCACCAAGCTATAGGTAAAACCTGCCCGTGGAACTTGTGCCCTCTTTTCTTCTTACCCACAAACTCCATGAGGGGTTCTTTAGCAACTGAGCGAGAAGGCTTCTGCGTTGTCTCCTTAATTAAGGATGCCTGCTGCAGGGATCTCACTCAGAGGGAGCCGGGCACCTTTTACCTTTCTCCAGCTAAGGTATGAAATTAGTGCTTTTCCTTTGCTCTGGGGAACCGATCATATTATTCATAAGCGCTCCATGCTAGGAGGTTTCCTATCCCTTCAAAGGCAATGGATGTAAAGTTGCATAAAGGAAATTACTGGGAAGAAAGAAACAAGAAACTGACACGCTGCCTTTTTTTTTCCCTTCCAGATAGCAGAATTCACCACACAAAACATTTCAAATAACGAAATAACAGTTCAGATTTGATTTAGCACAAAGCATAGAATTTCATGAAATTTTCTAATAGATTTGTGGGGGGGGGGGTGTGCATGGGTGTGTGTTTGGGGGGGGCAGGTGACTGGAGATTGGGGTGCCAAAGGAGGAAGCTGCTGTATTTTTTACAAGCTTATAAAACACAAATGCTCATGGCACTTGCTAATCTGAAATGCTTTTAGTAGAATTGTTCAGTAGCAATAATCTGTCAACAGATTACAATTTTGCTTAATTTTAATGTGGCTAACTTAAGATGGTTGTATAGTAAATTTATGCAACTGATCACAGTTATTAAATTACTGCATCTGCAAAGGAAGCAATCAAACCCCTTATTACAGTTGCTGTGAGTGAATGCTAAATGTCAAGGAGTTACCAGTGCGCTGCGGGGAATCGCGCTCCAGTTAAAGATGCATAAAATATCAGCACTTTTTTAATGCTTGTGCATTCAACAAAGACTCCCATCATAATTAACTGGTATGGAAATAAATAATTTTTACAAACTACCTTAGAAACAGTTGTGCTATAGTTTTTGTCAAAGTCTGCAGCTCTACAGCGATATTTAAGCCCTTAGACACATTTCCCTCTAACTCACATATGCTATAAAATATTTAAATCTCACAGAGAGGTTTGAAAATGATATTATAAATCCAACTCTCAGTGCTAAAAAGTAATTTATGATGATTAATTTAATTATACGTCTTAAGGTTTTGCTATTTTAAAAACTTGAGATTAATTTTTTTTGGTTATGGTCCCGGTTTGACAGTTTGGGGAAGGGGGATTCTTTCTGTAAACAGCTGAATATGCACACAGGGTTGCAGATCCTCCAGGAAGGTGGAGAGGAAGAGTTACAGGCGTGGGAGCTGCCTGCAGACAGCTGGGCCTGAATCTTGGCCCTGCACGATTAGCTCTGTCCCCTTGAGCAAGTTTCTCAGAGTCCCCATCTGTGAAGTGTGAGTTGTAAGAGTGTGTACTTCATGAAACCCTTGTGGGGAGTGCATGGGTTAATGCGTGGAAGGGCCTGGAACAGCACCTGGCCCTGGGAAGGACTCACCAAATGTCAGCTATCGTCATTATTTTGAATGCTTCCACCTGGATCCTCACAAAAAGATCCATCTTTCTGAATCCTGTTTGCTTTTGCTGGCGTGGGCCAATAGCTCATTCCATTACAGTTGAACTAGAGGGCTCTAGTGTGGATCCCTTTGCAGTGTACACGTTCAGTAGTGGGCTTTGGGGTCTGAGAAATCTGGCCTATGAGGCCTTGGGCTCTTTCTGGGTAAGAAGTGCCTGGCGGAGAAGGAGGAACAAAGCAGGGGCAAGTGACTAGCTGCACCAGTGTGCACCAGATGGAGCCCTAACCTCTGGGTGATTTTGTCCACTCGGCAACTCCAGGGGGATGGGTCAGAGTGCCACCTGGACCCTATGCAAGTCAAGTTGCTCATGCTGGCTGGGCATGGTGGCTCGCACCTGTAATCCTAGCACTCTGGGAGGCAGGTGTGGAAGGATCAGTAGTTTGAGACCAGCCTGAGCAGGAGCAAGACCCTGTCTCTACAAAAAATAGAAAACTTGGCCATGTGTGGTGGCGCATGCCTGTGGTCCCAGTTACCCAGGAGGCTGGGGCAGAAGAATCGCTTGAGCCCAGGAGTCTGAGGTTGCCATGAGCTATGATGATGCCACTACAATCTAGCCAGGGCAACTGAGTGAGACTTTGTCTCAAAAAAAAAAAAAAATGTTGCTCATGCCATTATGAACAGAGCCCTCCACCCTGGTGACTCTCAGCTCTGTGTGAGCCCAGTGGCTCCCCTGCAGACTGAGCCCCTTGGTGAGGGAGGCCTGTGCTGTCCTTTCAGAGAGGCTGCTGGCTACTTCCTGTGCTGCAGTGTGACCAATGTCAGGGTGCAAACCCAGGCATGTTCCTCAGCACTGTGGTGAAGGGTCAGTTCACAGGATGATGCAGGGTATGCATCTCCTAGCTGCCCTGAAATGTTTGATCCCTTCCCGGAGAGATGCGGGGTGATTCGCTGGAGTGGATGCTTAGATGTTGGGAATCGCATGTTTCAATAGCAGACTCTGCCCGTGAGCATGACTTCCTCTTGCCTAGTGTATTCATTTGGTGTAAGTTTGTTTGCAGTTGTTTGTTCAAGTGTATTTGAAGGATAACTTTGTAGGGCAATCAGATTCATACAAAGGTCCATTGAGCATATGTGGACGGATGTGTGCATATGCATTTATGTATAAGCATATGTATGTGTGTATATGTTTTCATATATGTATATTTAATCCATGCTAAAAATGGAAATGAACCCAAGCCATGTTACTTATCCATGACAACTTATTTCCATCAAGCAAGCAACGGGGCACACAGAATCCACCCCAAATTCTTATTAATCTAAAACCTTTGGCTTCTGGATGCTCCTGTTTTGACCTGTGGTCTCCTCAGGTCTCCAAATCTCACTTCACATATGGATGTGCAGTTTGAGGATGTATGTGGCATCTTTGCATTATTTTTTAACCTGTACACCCTGATGAGAAAGAAATATATGTGTGTTTATATTTATATATATTCATGTATATTTGTATATATGTAATATTGAAGTATTTTAAGGTAAAAGTAAACACACACTTATAAAGGTCAGTTAGGAAAATATTGTCTGTGTGCTTGGGAATGAGGAAGAGACAGATTTTAGTTAATGAAACATTCAGAATATACGATTTCTTGAAAGGAATGCATTTTGCTTTAAATTTTCATTTACACCAATTTCTGAAATGACCACAAATATTGGATCCTCTGGATTGAATGTTTGTGAATAGGTGTGAGTCCTTTTTGATTTTCCATGTTTCCTATGCATTTCTTCTGGAGTAGGTTGGCTGTATTGTGGGGTCTCCTGTCTTCATTCACACCGTGTGCTGTCCTCCTTCCTGGATACCAGCATCATGTGCAGCCCAGTGCTTTTCAGGGCCCCAATCACAAAGGCCAAGGGTCAGCCCCTGGCCTCTGGGTGCTGCAGGGTTACTCTTGTGCACCCCAAACCTCGAGATGCCATGTGAGTGGCAATCCTGGATGGCTGAGCACTGTGGCTCTATCTTCTGAACGGCACAGACTGGTTTTGCCAGATTAAGGCGGTGTCAAAGCTTTACAAACTTTATTTACTGGACCCCTTGCCTGCCTTTCTGAGTATAAGAAAAGTCATTAGTGGCTGACTGGGCTGGGATCTCGGGGGGCCGGCTGACAATCATTATAACTAAGATGTTCATGGTGTAGAGTGTACTAGGAGCCCAGGAAACCTGAGTTCAGATACTGGTTTTCCACGTCACCAGTTATGAGTCCAGGACACAATGTCCGCATCTGTGAAGTGGGGAAACAACCAAACCTACCTCATGGGGTGGGTGTTAGGAGAACAGGAGTTAGTGTAAGTAAAACTTTCGGCAAAGTGCCCCAAAATAATATAAAATATCAAAACACCCTGGCCGCCATCATCACCATGGTCGTTATGATTGTTATGTCAGGCAAAGCCCAGGGCAGTCCTGGGTGTGGCTTCCTGAGAGTATTCAGATGTATTTTTCTGAGCACCCTGAACTCCTTCTGACCAGACCTTCTTATCACCTGCCAGAGAAGCACTGTGTGTAGGCCTTGCAGTGTCCCTCTGCTGGGGTGTCCCCCACTCTGTGACCATGCCCAGCACCAGCACTGGCCCGTGCCTTCCCGCTGGACATATCTGACTCAGCCGGACCACTGCAGGCCCCGTGCCATTCCTTTTGGTTATTTCCATGTTGCCCTAACTGTGGACAAGACAGCATGACCAAGACGAGGTGTTTGAGCTGTGCACAGTCCTGGCACATGCTGTCTAAGTTTTAATTTGAATGATTGCCCCTGTATGCCTGTCATTTGCCTTGTTGAATAACGTGACACTAGACGTGTGGGGCTGGCTACCACAGCCGGGAGGAAAGTGAACGCTGCTTTTCATTTGGCATGGAAGCTTTTGGGGACGAGAGAGGGCCCTGTCATCTGCCCTGAAAGTGAAACGTGGTGGGATTCCTCATATCTGAGTCGGAATCATGTGCTTCTTATCAGAGGGATGAGTTGAGATTCCCCCCACAACCCGTTCCACCCACGCCAGCCCCCACCCAGCCTGCCTTGTCTCACCATCACTCCTATTGTAGCCAAAGGGGGGAAAATGATTTTTAAAGATTCACTAATGGTAATGAAAAATATTCTGATATAGCATTAAGGATTTTGCTTCTGAAATGTGTTTAATGTAAATATGCTGTCAGAGACCCTTCAAGTAATTGACACAAGCAGATGATTAGCAGTGTTCTCAACGGTGTTTTTGCATAATCTTACATTTTGACAGAACTCCTCAGCTACATTTTATTGTCAGCGCTCTGCAATCAGTAGGATTTTCTTCCCCAACAACATTTACTTTGTCATTATAAATCTTGTAAGTGGTCATTTAACTGGTTCGGTGTGCATGTAGGAGTATCATTACTGGCTCATTTGGGGATATGACTTCCTACCAAGAAACTCTCCTGAAAAGTAAACTTTTTACCAACTTGGATGAAATCAGAGGAGCCACTTAGCAATCCTGACCCTGGGCTTGTGGGACAGCTGTAGACTGCCAGGGCATCAGCTCCTGTGGGACCTGGAACAGGAGGCTGAGAGGTGTCAGCATGAGAGAGGCCTGGGCCCGGGCTGGCTCTCCTGTGGCCGGCCCCACCCCAGAGTCCATCCTCTGGGAAGCCAGTTACAACTCACTTTTCAAGTTGAGTTGTCTTTTTCACTTTTTTCTTTTTTTTTCCATGTTGAATTGAGTTCATCTTTGGTGATGTAAAAGAAATTGGTGTTCAATTATAATCATATCCAACTGCCCCAAATTAAACTGCCCTGATCCATAAACATTCATAACTGCATACAGTTAAGTTACATTAATAGTCAATATAATAAACCTTCACCTTTATTGAAGCTGCTCTTGTTTCTACAGCAGTTCTTTAATCTATCTCAATAGATTTCTGGTGTACAGCACATATAGATTTGGCCAGTGACAAGGGTTAGAGTAGTCTTGTAGAACATTTACTTGTAGCTCTGAAAAGCCCACATTCATCAGAGGGGGAAGTCGATCAGATTGTACCAGAATCAATGGAAGGCTTGTGGGATCCCTCTTAGCCTTGTAACGCATTCACCTTCTTTGGAGAGAATTCACACACTCACTCACGTGCTCTCTCACACACACACACTTCTCTGTCTTAAAGCCATTTATCTCTGAATGTCAAATTGCAATAATTAACCATTATTGATCTTAAATTCAATTAACTTCATTAACACAGGTCATGATGAGGGTGCTTGTAAGGGAAAGGCATTTGACAAGTGTCTTTGCTTGTGTGACATTCCATGTCCGCAGTGGTGGCTATAAACTGTTCATACTGTCCCCTTGGAGAGGCAGCCAGCAGAAGGGGCTGCCCTGAGACAGGGGCTCTGCACTTGGTCAGGTGAGAGGCCCACAAAGTATTTTCCTTGTTGGGCTTTCCTGTGACTTTGCACAGTAGGAACCTGATAGCTACAGGGCAACATTTGAGCCCCTTGTGACATGTGGACATGGGTCCTTTTGCACACGGGTGTACTCATCTGCTGTGGTCAGGGGACACTGCCTAAGAGTGCCCACCCCCTTCTCTCCCAGTACCTTGAAGCCTTATCACAGATGGTATTCACAGACTTCCAGGTTTTGCTTAACCCAGAAGTCATTCCTTCTGTTTGTAGTTTGAGATTAAAAACTACTTTCCCTCTCGATTGAGGAGAAGAGGGAAAAACCCAGATCCCACAATTGGGATGAGCAGAGGGCTCTGGGCCCCCCCACTGTGTGACATTCACTGCTTAACCTACTGTGCATGTTTTGTGTCTCTCCCAGTCCCCTGTGGTGGGCAGTATCACTCCATTTTGCCAGTGGGAAGACTGAGGCTCAGAGACGTGCAGGGTCAGCACGCCACACCCTGCAGAGGTGGCACGGCTGGACTCCAGCCTGTTGCCCTCTCTGGTCTGAGCGATTGATTATGTGGTTGTGTGCCACCCTTTTAAAGAATTAGGGGACCTTCCCACTGTTTCCTCACCCTTAAGCAGGACATTTTAAATGTGTATCTGGGGAGGAGCAGTGAGATACTGTAGAAGCTCTGGCTTCTGACTGCCAGTCCTAGCTCTGCTTCTTACCCCTGATTTCTCTCTCTGAGCCTTAGTGTGCTCGTTCGTGGAATGGAGCAGGTGATGTGGGCTAGCCCTCCTCCCTGGGTGGTTTTACAGCTGGGCCGAGATAACACACAGGAGGTACCCACAGGAGCACAAAGCCCCCAGAATGGGCGGTGCTGCTCTCAGTGGCACAGCTGCAGGTGAATGGGATGCTCCTGTGCATTGATAATTGGTTCTGGGTTTTTAATTCTTTATGGAAATGCTGCTATCAGTGCTGAAGTATCGTAAGGAAACAAAACAAAACAAACAAACAAGAGCAAGCATGAAGTCTGCCGTCCCTATTTGTGACATCTTTTAATTTGGAAGTTTGATTCAATTCAAAGAACTTTATGGAGCACCCAGCCTGCAAAGGGCCTTGCCTGTTCTGGGGGCTATGGGGCCCTCCTTACCCACCCAGCCCCCTGTAGAAACAAGGAACGCAGTGGCTGCAGAGTCCCTGAGGGCTGGGGCACGCAGGGGTGAGAGTTTGGGCTTGGGATGGAGGGGACAGCAAAGCCCTTGGGCATATTGGCTGTCAGCTGGGTTTGGGGAGGTGAGGTGCTCCTGGTCACGTGAGGAGAGACCCAGAGTGACCTCCCCTGGGCACACGGGAACCACCAGGGAAGCATGGAGATACTGAGATCCCAAAGGTCCCTGAGTGCTACCTGAGGAGCGGCAGGTGATCTAGGAGACACCGGAGCGCCACACAGCTCTGTCCTTGGTACCAGACATGGTACCTTGCCGAGTCTGTCTCAGGAGATGCCTACTGATGGGGTTATGGGTCTCTGTGCAGAGGGCTGGGCATTCCATGGCTGTGTTTTAGGAGCATAATTGCTGGTCCTGTAAGAATGCATTAGGGCAAGGGGGTGGCTGGGAAAGCAAGTGGCGGCCAGGGGAGCAGGGTAGACTCATATCTTGGTTTGATTTGAGTGCCCTCCCACCCCCAGCCTGGGTGTTTCTTGAGCTCCTGTATTAGAATCTGAAAATCCAGGCCTTAGAGCTTTCTGTGGGTCTTAGGAAAGGGCAGGAAAGAGGCAGCAGGAAGGGAATAAGCCACCCTTTCAAACACGCTCTGCACTCAGTGGGGATCTCGTTCAGTCCTCATGACAGTAGAAGGGCCACCCAGAGAGGTTTCACTGCACATCTCTTGCCTGTCACAGAGACACCTGCCCTTCCACCTCCTCCTCAGGGACTTGGAGAGTCGGTGAGGTGACCACAGGGTTGGGCTCTGAGGGGAGCTGAGGACGGTGCCCAGTGAAGGCATAGGGCTTGCCTCAGTGTTAGCCCAGCAGGGACCAGGCTTGACGCTGAAAGGGAGGGACAAACCTGAGACCTATCGGTTCCCACAAGTGGGGACAAGATCCCACCTGTAGGTGGGGACACCGTGGCCCTAGGTGCTTTGGGTGTGGCCCAGCAGCCTTCCCAGCTGGGGGGAAGGTGGCTCCCACGTCCTCCTTCCGCTGAGGTCAGTGACTTCAGCACAGAGTCTACTCATGTCCCTGTTTTCCCACAGTCCATTGTCACTGTGGGTGATATTTTCACCCAGAATGCCACCGGCAGAAGGAAGCAAAGGCAGGAGGGTCTAGAAATGCCAGTAGCCCTTTGGGCATCACACATAGCTGGCCCCTGAGGCCTCTGTGCCTTTGTGTCCAGCTTCCAGTGCAGGACCCCACTCCTGCCCACAGGCGTGTGTTATCCGGGTGTGTTCTCCCTGGAGACAGGTGCTCTGTATCCTCTGCCATCAGTGCCCAGTACAGAGCCTGACACATAGGAAGTGCATAATACAAATACAATCTCTTTTATAATTTTTTTAAAATTTCACAATATTTCATGAATGCTTGTGAAAATTTCAAGCACTGCAGAAGAGAGTGATTTTGCTCTCCCTCCACCTGCCAGCTCACTCCTTAAAACACGCCCCTCCTGCACCAGCAGGACATCTGTTAACCTCCAGACCAGGGTCTCTCACGGGGTGCCCACACATAACTGCACACACCCACACTCACACACAAACTCATTTGGGTTTCTGAGACACTTTCCCCTACTTGCCAATATGTCTTAGAGACCTTCCCACATGAGAACTTAGAGAATTGTCTTTCATTTTAAACTTTTTATGCAATATAACATACGAAACAGCCAGCATAAAAATGTAAGTGTAGGTCGATGAATTTTCCCCAAGTGGACACACTCATGCAACCAGGGCCCAGACCCAGAAGTAGAGCATTTAGGGCCCCAGGAGTTCCTGGGCCCCTTCCTCGTCACTACCTCCAAAGGGTAACTGCTCACCTGACTTTAACACCACAGATTAGTTTTGCCTGATTTTGAAATTTATATAAATGGATTCAAATAATATATACTCTTTTGTGTCTGGTGTCTTTCACTTCATTTTATGTTTCTGAGTTTCTTTCGTGTTGTTTTAAATAATAGTTGACTTTTGCTGCTGTATGGTATTTTATTGTATAGACATGACGCACTGTATTTATCCATTCAACTGTGAGTGAATATTTGGATTGTTTCCAGTTTCTTTGCTGTTATGAATAAATAGTGTACCAACGATATTGTTGTACAGATCTTTTGATGAAGTATGTGTGCATTTCTACTGAGTATCCAGAAGTAGAATTGCTGGATCACAGAGTATGTGCATGTGTAGTTTTGGTAGATACTGTCAAACAGATTTTTGAAATGGTTTTGACAGTTGATATTGCTGCAGCCATGCATGGGAGGTCCAGTTGCTCCACACCTTCTCTAACACTGGTGTTTCTGTCTTAATCATCCTTGTTAGTTGCCGCACAATAATTCATAATATGGGTGTACTTTAGTTCGTTTGTCCACTTTTTTAGTATTCTAAGAAATTTTGATGAAAACATCCTTAAACATAAAGGTTTCTTTTGCCCCGTGCATGAGTATTACTGTAGTATAGATTCCTAGCACAGTCAAAGAGTGTACATATTTTCAATTTTAATATATACCACGAAATTATCCTCTATAAAAGGGCTGTGGCAAGCAGTGCAAGGACCAGTGAGTGAGAGTCTTCCTCTCATTATTTTGTTGGAAAATTTCTTTTTTCCTTTTCTCTCTGTCCTTTTTTTTTTTTTTTTTGGTTGGATGTGAGGTGTTGAGGGTTCCTGAATCTAGTATAAGAAACACCTAATTCAGACTACATGAATGTCAATATAAATTTGTGAGACAGGGTATTTAAAAGGAAACATATGTTGTGATGCCAACCAGTCAATAGATTTTATTTGTATGTTGGTTTGGGGAAAGCTGTTTTCATAAATAGAAATGAGGTTGATCATATAGGCATTTATATGTCAGTCAAAATTATAAAAATTGAAACATTTAAGCCATTGCCTTTGTTCCTTAAAATAGGCTAGAAAGATTTTATTACTCTTCATCCAAATGGTGGTCACACCTGTGCTAATGAGGCCTGGGTGCATGGTGGCTTCGTGCTGACTGAGCACTAGGTTGATGCTGGCTGAGTGCTGGGTTAATGCTAGCTGAGTGCTAGCTGAGTGCTGGGTCAGTGCTGGCTGTGTGCTGGGTTAAGGTTGGCTGAGTGTTGGGTAAGTGCTAGTTGAGTGCTGGCTGAGTGCTGGGTTAATGCTGGCGGAGTGCTGGCCGAGTGCTGGGTCAGGGCTGGCTGGGTGTCGGGTGAGTGCTGGCAGTGCTTTAGGCCTTAGGAAGGTCACGTGGCCATGGTAGCTACCATGCTGGTGCCCAGTGCAGAGAGGGCAGGGATGAGCTTCTCTGGGGTTACTGGGAGCATTTTCTCTCCAGGTTCTCCTTGTGGTCATAAGATGAAGAACCTGTCAGAACTCCTGGGATTCACTTGTGGCCTTGGTTCTCTACTGGAGTGTCTCTGCTCTGTGAAATGGGAGTGACACCCCATGATGAGACGCATGCACTGGAGGTCAGAGGGTACTTGGGCCTCTTCTGCCCAGAATTTGAGAGCTGTTGAGGAGGCTGGTGGAACTTCTGCTTGAGGTGACCCTTGGTCTGTGTTGGTTGTCAGACTAAGCAGCACCATCCAAACTGTGTGAATTTGACGAGGAGTTGCTGAGGAAAGCTGGAAGGCCAGGCCCTGGAACTATGCAAAGGTAAGGAATGCTCCCATGCCGTAGGTGGAGAAACAGTCTATGCGTGTGGCTAGCCACTCTAAAACTACATGAGAATAGACACCAGAAGAGAAATATAAACAATAATGCTGATAATAATTCCTTGTATTTCTCTAGAATTTAGAGTTTAGAGAGGACTTTTTCCATCTGTTGTCTCATCACAGAGATTAAAGAGGTCACTTTCAAAGAGAGAGGCAAGAAAGGACTTCCTGGGGGACGTGGGGTGAGCAGGACCCTGGAGAACAGGTAGGAGGGTGTGAAAAGGTAGAGTATGGTATGTAAAGCATGTGAAGTGGAAGAAACAGCATCAGTCAAGGACAGACCGAAGGCACGTCATCAGAAAAGGGCAGTGTGTGTGTGTGTGTGTGTGTGTGTGTGTGTGTGTTGGGGTGGGGGGCAGTGGAAGGTAAAACGTAGGAGGTAAAGTGGGGCTTGGTTATGCTGGGCTTTGAATATCAAGCTAAGACGTTTGTGCAGATGTATGATCCTCTAATGCTCTTGTGCTCTACGTAACCATGGCCATCCTGACCGTGTAAAAGTAGAGCCTATGACTCTGAGCTATTCCTTGTGGTAACTTCTTGTTCCTAACTCTAAAGCATCTGGAGCATGTAATTAGTGGCTGATATATGTTGGATGAATGGATGGGTTTTGAGGTAGGTGGGTGGGTAGATGGATGGTTGGAGGGAGGGTTGGCTGGACGGATGGGTAGATGTGTTGGGTGAATCAGTTACCTCCTTTTTCATGTATATCTTAATTCCTCTCTCATGCAAGCCATCCACTTACCTTCTCCCAGACACACCTCTTTTGGCACTGTGAAGAAAAGCCAGTAAGTCCCAGTGAGAATTCAAGTTATACATGTATAGCCACTTTGAAAAGTCCCATTTTTAAGGACTGCCTACAAATTTCCCCAACCCATTGCCCAATCCTCAACCGTGGTTTCCCCAGGTTTTGAGATCACCAGGTGTATAGGTAGTCAAGAGTTCCTTTTGGTTCCATGAGTTGCCTCAATGAGCTGTCTCATTGGAGACACAGGCTACCCCATGAGAATCACTCTGCCCTGCCTCCACAAGCTCCTATGCTCCAGAGCTGAACATGTGTAAGCCTCAGCTGTTCTCAGCCATTAGCAAAATTGACCACCGCTCATATGTGCAATTTGAGAAGGTCAAGCACATCCCCTGCCCCTAATAATTCACCCGACTCCTATTCCACCCAGGTGAGAGAATTCTTTCTTTGGATGAAGTTACTCTTCTAATTTATTGGATCCATTGTAGATTAGGATTTACCTTATGGATTTTGTGGAATAAAAGGTAAAAAAGATATAGGGAAGAGTTCAGATCCTAGATTGTTTATTCCGGGTGGGCAGTGAAATTGGAATTATGTTGAGGTCAGAAGAAGGATTGGGAATTTGGCACCCACAGCAAGCTTTACTTCCTTCACCACTCTTGCAAGCACTTACCCTGGCTCTGGAAGCCTTGTTTCTGCTGATGGTCGCCAGCCACTAGGCTGAACTGATTGGTGTCAACCCAGACATGCTTCCACCACCAGGCTGCCTGTGAATTATGGCTCTGCCCTGTCAGCTCCACAATGGATTAAGGTGACTTCAGCAACGAAGCACTCCTCCAGGGCACAGGGAGAGAGAGCATAGGCACCCTGTGAGAGCTGGCTACTGTGGACTTCCACTGTTGATTTGATGCCCAGTTGGTTCGTATGTGCTTGAAGCCAAGGACAATAGGTGACTCAGACAGTCCCCGAACTGAGTATTTATTTACTCTTTATCATCTGAAGATTTGTCTGAGGTAATTGCATGTGTTGTGTGAACGTGTCCTTGATTTTTTATTTTTCTTTGCTGTAGGGTTGGTGACCAAACTGTAGCAGAGCAAGAGAAGCAATTGGAAGAGTGTCATTTTAGAGATGGGGAAGCTTCCCTTTCTCTGATCTGGGAGAGCCTCCCAACTTTCTGGCCTCCTCTTTTCCTGTGCCATCTCCTTCACGAGGAGAGGGCTGGGAAGGGGAGGGGACTTATTCTGGTTGAGGGCTGCTGGGACGGCATAATGGGGCTCTTTCATTGCAACAGGAATCCAGGCAGAGAAGCCTCAGGCAGTGTCTTTCTCTAGCCGGTGGTAACAGCCCTAGGTTTGGCTTCTGGAAGCTGCTGGTCTCTTGTCTTCTGCTACCTCTGGAGGATCAGGACTTGTTCTGGATGCAGAGTCTTCAGAACAGGCTGGGGTTTCCGACACCTGGGAGGTACACCTGGGAGCCTTGCTGCTGTTGTCCCCTGGAGGAGCAGCAGCCTTTCATGGCCTGAACAACCTCTGGCCACTCTGGCTCTGCTGAAGAGTGACGTTGTGTTATTCACACTGACTTTATTCACCAATCAGCTAATGCTGTGCATTTCTTGGCATGAAAGCATTGCAGCTTCATTAACACAGTGATACCCAACTGAACAAGCATTCATCTTGCACATTACATCAAATTAGCGTGTACAAAATTAATATTCCTGACCTTGCTAGTGGGAAGAACAATCAATCTAGAGGAGGTTGTCATCCCAACGTGGCCAGCCTTCTGGAGAAGTCCTGACCATTATAGCTTCAGCTACATCTCCTTCCTCTGGAGCCAAACCATGCGCTTCTAGCCTCTCTGGCCTGGCCTTGGACTTTGGATGTTCACCTGGTTTCTGGGGAGCTCCAGTGCCCAGCGGGGATGTCTGGAAGGTCCCTGGTCTCCCTGGTACCATTCAAGCATGCCATTCTCTCTTTGTCCCCAGAGGCTGTGACCTCTGTTATCCTAGACGGCTTGGGTGGCATGTCAAGGTGACTCCAGGTGCCCAAGCAGATGGGCAGAGAAGACTGTTCTCTGCTGAACTGTGACCCCCTGGGTACCAGGCATAAGCACTCCTTCTCTAGAACCAGTTTTTTCGCTCACTGCCTGTTTAATAACCAGACAGAGGCCCTACATGCAGTCTGATCACGTTGGCACTACCCAGTGCCTGTATAGCTAAGCCCCCTCCACTCCATGGCTCACTTCCTTCTGCCCTGTCCTTTCTCTCTCAGCACAGAAAGAAAGCCCCACCTCAGCATCACCACTTTGAACCCTCCCAGGCAGCAGCCAAGAGGATGCACCTCTGTCTCGATTTTGACCTTCCCGGAGGCCCTCAACATCAGCGTGCTGGTGTGGCCTGGAGGGTGAGTTTGGTCAGCGGCCGTCCATGTCTGAGCATCCTCCCTCTCTACCCTTCATGCCCCCCAAGGCTCCTGGCCAGGTCTGGAGACAGTGGGTGGCTTCCTCTGAGCAGCCCATTTTGTGGGATCTCAAGACACTCAGGGATAGCTCTAGGCCCCAAATCAGGTGGCACCAGACAGAGCTGATGCTGCAGGTTTGGTTACCCTTACAAAGACTCCCCCTGCCCCGTCACAATGAGGCGTGCAACACATTTTTACAGTAGAGAGCCCTGGGTAAAAATAACCCAGAGGGCACGATGTATATAAGGCACTTACACAAGTCCTTCATCAAGCACAAATTCTTGTGTCGAATAGATCAGCCCACGCGGACTCCCAGGTGTATCAAGAACAAGGTGCGATTTAGGCAAAGGTGACTCAAGGCAGAAGCTGAACTGAGACGAGGACTGGGCTCAGCCTGGAGAAGGTGGCCTGGCTGGTGGATGGGGCTGCAGGGACACTGGCAGCCAGTCAGAGCCAGTGTCTGTGGTGGCCTCCCCAGCCAGCGCCCTGCCATGGGTCGTCTGGCTCTGACCCCACCCCTGTGGGACAGCGAACGTCAGGTCCAAGCAGTGGGGTGGGGCGGGGCTTGGTCCATGCCCTTGCCTGCTTCCTTCCTGCAAGTCCTGCAGGCAGGGGCCTGGCACCGCAGGAGAGCGCGTGCTGGGTCGGGAACGCTCACAGTGCAGTGTTGGTCTGATGTCGTCTCTTCCTTCCTTCCTTGGCCTCCTTTCCTTGCCCCTTGTTTCCCTCCAGTCTTCCCCTTCCTCTCTGGCTGTCCTCCTTCTCCACAACCCACACTTTAAGGCCACTAGAGGGAGAAGGGGCAGTCCCCGAACCCCCGTGGGGAGCTCTCACCCCCGCAGGGCTCGTCCCCCATCCCTGTCTGCCTTCTTTCCTGAAAGACAGTGAGGCCAGCCTGGAGGGCTGGAGATCTCCAACTCCGGGCCCTTTACAAGAGGAGGGGTGTGTCCAGGGGCTGCTGCCCAACCCTACTTCCCAGATGCTGGACGGTGGGTGGCCCCTGCACCTCCATGGAGCACAAGCTGTGTAGTCGAGGCATTTCTGTTTGTGGAGTCCCTTTAACTTGGAAACGTCCTTATGCTCACTTATTTTGAAGTCTTTGGTTGTGTTCAAACACCTGGGAGGTGGGTGTGGCCGATATTGTGCCCTCCCTTCCTCCCTCCCCTTCACAGGTGAAGATGCTTAGGCTCACAGACATGAAGTCCTTCATCATAGCCACATGCCTAATCTGTGGCAGAGCAGGAGCTGAGACTCAGGGCCTCACTGTGACATCACACGGTTATGCAGAAAAAAATTCAAAGCAGAAATAGCAACAGAAACAACTGGTCCTCTCCAGAGTCCGGGCCACTGCCCTCCTGGGCAGCTCTCCCTGTCGGGCTGCTCTGTCTTCCAAACTGTCCTCTCTGTCTCCTCCTGCCATTTCCTTGAGGTCTACTCTGTTGTGGGTCCAGATGTGAGGGGTACAGGGCAGTGGGGGGGGGGTTCAGACATGCTCAAGACGCCTTGTGACGATCTTGACATTTTTCCTTGTCCAAGCACATTCTTCAACAGAGGGGCACTTAGGGCCTCACTGGAGTTGACTGTGTGTGAATTTGGTTCATGACTTTGCAGAGTAGCCCTGGCTATGCAGGGAGGGTAGGAGATTGGTGTGCGTGAGTCCTGGAGAGCTACACAAGACAGCCAGATTCCAGCCAGATTCAGATTCCACGCCCTGCAGCCTCTTCACACACAGTCCCATTTCAGGAATGTTATCCATGTCTTCTGGACAATTCCATGTCTCTGCTGTGATCATGCGTGTGTGGGGGCCTGAGAGGGACTCCTGGAGGTTTACTGAGGCCAGCATGGGCTCCAGGGCCTGTCCCTCTAGGGCTTCCCTGGCTGCCTGGCCACCAGCGTGACCTCTGCCCAGGCAGCCCCAGACCCCAGATCATTTCTGAGGCAGGAGGCCTCTGTCTCCCATCTGCCTCCCATTTGCTCTGTTCTCCAGGGTTGGCTGAGGCCTTAATTTCCTTCTTGGTCATCCCTTCAGCTACTTAAATTATTCTTGAAAACAAAAACAAAAACAAAAAAACCGAAAAACACCTTGTGTCATTTGAACATCTAAGCACTCAGGGGAGGTGGCGAGAAGGCCTAGAGTCCCCAGCCTTGGGGCTGACCTGCAGGGGCTCCCCAGGCCTCTGCCCCGGCCACCACTGGGGGCTACCCTCAGGGCCACCTCTGCACCAGAACTGCCAGGTTCCAGGCCCCGCCACCTTCTAGCTTCTAGTCCTTCCACTAAGATAATCTCTCCATCAGCCCTTTCCTTTCTCTCCCCGCCTACCTCCCACCCCCTCGGTGGTCTCTCCCTCTAGACATCTCTCTCTCCCTTTGTCCTCTCTCTGCTCCCTCCCCTCCGAGGGAGCCCCAGATGGCAGACAGGCCCTTCCCCCTCCATCCTGCCTTCTCCCCCCTTCACCGCCTCTCTTCCCCTCCCTCCATCTCAGCCATGGGCGTCCCTGTGGGTGGATGGCCAGAGTCACACTTTACAGAGCAGGGTGCTCTTCTGGGTTACCTCTACTAAGGAGACATGAGGAAAAGGAATCTGTAGCAAGTTTTAGCCAGCAAAGCACCTTCCCAGGGAGAACAGAGGGTTATAACCTGAGAACCTTCATTTCAGCCCAGAAAATGCTAAAATTCACAGGGCAATTTACTTTGAAATTGCTTCTGGGAGCATGATGCGGCTACACCTGGCTACACCTTCGTTCCTTTCTTCCTACCCACACCCCAGCGCCCCCCGCCTTCCCCCACCTTCCCACCCACCGCCCCCATGGCTGGAGAGTGCAGATCCAAGCCGACACTTCATCCCCACCTTTTGGGAGAGATTCTTAACAGTGTGTTGAACATAATTCCCATTTGCCCAGAAATGAGTTCCATTATGCCCCAGCTTACTGTTTTATATTTATATGAAACATATTAATTTCTTTTTACCTAGTGGTTGAGTTTAGTTAATGATGATAATAAATATTAATGAGGGAGCTGCTGTCTCCCGACCTTCTGATTGCCGTGGTGGGCTGGCTCTTCACTCCTTGGACACGTCCATCCTCTCCCCACAGCATGGAAGGCACACCACTAGTGAGCTGTGGGTGGGCATGCAGGACTCTCTTAGAGGGACAAGTGTGTAGTCCCACTGGTGGCGGGGGAGCAAAGGTTCTGTCTTGCAGCCCACTCCACGTCCTGGGGCAGGATACACACTCCCACACACCTTCTGAGTGATCCTCTTACACGCAGACCCAGGATGTGGGCCCTTGGAGTTAGGTCAGATTCCCTCTCTACCTCCACTGACTCCTCCTGAAGGGTCCCAGCAGAGGGCCTAGGGTCAGAACTGGCTCCTAAGTGCAAGTGTTCCATGTAACTTTTCAGAGCTCCAGTTTCCTTGTCCGCAAGAAAGATGGAGATCGTTTTATCCACCTCCCAAGACCATCGAGAGAACCAGATGCAGTGAATGTGGAAGCAGCACTACACAATCGTGCACGTTAGGCAGGGCCATTTTTTCCAATCACTGGCCTTCCAAGGTTGTTGGGCTGTAGAACTACATAGGAAGCTTTTGTAAGTTCAGGAGCTTTTATTTCTCATGAACATCTCTACCCAAGAGTCCCATTTTGTTCTGTGCATGCCAAGTTCTCCAGTTCACACAGTTGTCTGAAAATGTGTCCTTGGCACTCGGCTCTTGAGAGATTGATTGCTGTCTTGCTGCTTTAAGTACATACTCTTCATTTGCGGGGTAAGGAAAGTGGGGATGTATGCAGGGAAGCAGGTGTGGTGGTTTGGCAGGGGCTCACAACTTGGAGAGAGGCTCTTTCAGTGGAGCAACTTGGGGAAAAATAAAATGCGGGGCCACCAGTCTGCCCCTCACTTGCTAGTCTCTGCTTGCTCTAGTGTGTTTCTTTGCGTCTTTTGCAGCTGTTGGTTTGGTTTGAATGAGACCCTCCTTTCCTCACAGGCCAGCTGCCTCTCCTGGAGCTGGCAACAAAGGTTTCACTTTTCTTTGTTAAAGAGAAAAGAGACCCGATAATGCATTCTGGAAGATGGATATTTGGGTGTGGGTACAGCCAGGGTGGCTCCAGTGCAAGGAGACCACCAGCTGGGGTGTTTCCTCCCCTCTCCCTCAGTGGTGGGTTATGTCATGCTGTCCACCCCAGAGGTCTGTTCTCATGAAGTAGCACTGCTGAAAATGTTAGTCACACTCAGACAGAACTGACCCCGGAAGCACTTTGGATCACACCCCAGCACATCTGCTTGCTCTGGATCAATCTGAGATGCTTTGGCAACTGTTTCGAGGTTTGAAGAAGCCATCTATGAGTTCATCCATTTATTCACTCATCCCACGGATGTACGTTGAGGGCCACTCAGGGCCAGACAGTAGGGCTGCAGCAGGTATCTGAGATGTGGGGCATGGTGGTGGGACTGGTCCTCGCCACACACAGCTGAATCATCTGGAATAGTTTGTCGAATCATCTGGAACATCTGGCAAGCTTTGTAATGGGACAAGTGATTTCAGTGGCATGCTTTGTAATGAGAAGGAAGACAGTGCTAAGGGGACAAAAGCAGGGCCTCCTAGAAGTGACCTTTCCCCTGTGGTGTGGGGAGGGGCAGGTTGCCTCATCATCCACCTCATGGCATCTGCCCTGAGGTTTCTGGCAGAGGAAGCAGCAGCGGACCGTGGGGAGTAGGAGATCTTGGCGCATTCCAGAAGCTGAGGGGCTGGAGAGGATGCCAGGCCAAACGGTGGAGGACTTCAGGGCAGCTTTGAGGAATCTGTACCTTCTTCTGAGTCCAATGGGGAGTCAGTGAGGGTGTAACGTGGGGGAATGACATGACCAGCCGCTGTTCTATAACAATCCCGGTGGCTTCTGCTTGGGGACGAAATTGAAGGAGCTGGGGCTGGAGTCAAGAAGTTGGTTGAAGGGGGTTGTGGGGTGAGAGATGCTGGCGACTGGAACCCGCCCGTGTGGGAGGCCACATAGAGAAGGGGCAGATCCTGTTACAAAGGCCATTAACAACACCTTGCTGCTGGAAGTGATCTCCAGCTAACTTCTTTCCAAATAAGACGGGCAGCGCCCAGTTGCTGGCCCACTATGTGCAAGATGAGGATGTAAGGTCCTCACCCTTAGGGAATTCAGGCAAGAATGTGCAGGAAGTTGAATAGCAATAAGGGACTCATATAATTCCTCAAGACAGTAGCAGAGCATCCCAAGGCCATACATGATTTGTTGTCAGGTCCAAGTGGTGGGCAGTGTCTGCCATTGGGCCACTGAAGACCAGCATGGTGCTGACCAAGTTCTCATCATGCAGAAAGTGACTGGATACACCCTGTCTCCCCACTCCCACTTTGCCTGATCCAGTGTGTTAACCGTCCCAGTGTCCAGAAGTTCTTCTGTCTGTCCAGCCAGGGACTTTGTAAGTTAGGATCAGTCCAGAGACGAAAGAACTAAGGAACGACTTGATTGCTGAGTGTCTGTGAGGAGTTAGTGCTTGCAGAGAATGAACCAGAGTGAACAAGCTTATACCTCAGTTCTTTACCTTTTTCTCAGAAAGGCCATAAAATGATAGAAATGTGGAAGAGGAAGAACCTCATGGATCATTACTCCAATGCCCTGTATTGCTCAGATACAGAAACTGAGGCCTAGAGAAAGAAAATGACCCACTGCTCAGAGTGCAGCAACTTCCCTGGCTCATGTGGTGCTCAGTATGTATGTGTGAAATGAATGAGTGCTTTCCATCCTTAATTCCCCGTCATCCCCACCGGGCCCATTTCCACTTTCTAGAAAAATTTTTGAAGTTCAGCCATCACGAGCGTGTATGACATTCTCAGAGAAGTGTAATTATTGCAAACGAGGGTAGAAGGATGGCTACTCTGCCCTCCATTTTAATGTGGAGGGAAGAACCAATGGGTAGAAGTCCTAGGCTCAACCTAAGGAAATACTTCTCACCTTCAGATCTGGAAAGAAAATGGCTTATTTTAATAGGTAGTGAGCTTCCCGTCACGGCAATGTGGGAGTGCACTTGTAAAGACCCTTGGAAACCACGACAAGGCCAGGGGTGGGGGGTGCAGTGAGGCCAGGTCTTCCCAGGACACAAGTCTTTCTGGCACTGGAGCATTTTAATTTTTCTGAGAGTTGGATTTTGTTCCCACCAGGGAGGTTGCCCTTACTTTTCTTTCAATATTAATTTCTTCCTCAGTCATCAGACTGATGACATTCTGATATTGCTGTGCAATTTACAAAGCATAGTGGATGGGAGCTGGTCGAGTCAATGATGGTGCTCGTGGAGGTGTGCTCCGGTCAACCTGCTGGGCACCCAGGGCTGTATGGACGCCCCCTTGGTGGGGGTGGGGGTGAGGTGGGGTGGGGCCCTAGCCACAGAGAGCCGCACTGCTCTTTGTGGGAGGTGGGCTGGCAGAGCCGCTAGGTTTGCTGTCTTAGCTGGTAGCCTTCATGCCACAGTGGACTCCTTCATGTCCACTATCGGCTCCTGATTCTTCTGGCTGCCTGGTGTCCTCTGTAGTGGCTACTAGTGGGGCCATTTCTCTGCCGGACTTAATTTCGCGGGAGCTGTAATAGGAGGAAAATGCCCAGGGTGTGGGGTCCTGCTGCAGACTGTGGCTCCGAGGAGCACCTGCAGGAGAGAAGGGGCTGCTTTGATATCCATCCTTATCTGCACAGGGCCAGGCTTTTCCTTGGGTCTCCCCTGTAGGGACACAGGCCATGTGGTTTCCTCTTTTCCCAGGCTGGCTATTCACATAAAGCCCCTACCATAGAAACATACATATGGGCACCCAGTGCTTTTCTGCAGACCATGAGCTGCAGCTAGCTAAACCCAACCTGCAGTGCTCCAGCTGTCCTCTGCAAGGATTACTAGAGAGGTCTCAGGCCCACCTACATGCCCTGACCGTGGTTATGCTGTGTGCCCCAGCTGGGGTGACAAACCGACTCATCCTCCGACTGAGTCGGTTCCTGGGATGCGGGACTTTCAGTGCAGAAACCAGGACAGGTCCAGGCAAATTGGCTACTCTCCCCCGGCTGCCCTCCCTCCAGGCCTGCCACCCTGTTGGAGTTTGTGCCTCCAGATTTCTAGAATATTCTGCAAGCTGAGGAAGGTTGGGGGGGGGGTGAGACGTTGTCTTTTGTTTCTCTTTCCCAGCATGTGCATTCATGTTCCTCACTGCGGCCAGCAAAGGAGCCCCCCGGCCAGCACTGTATTTCCCTGTTCACTCGGCCCTGGCCCTAGGAAAAGCGCTGTTGGCATTTTAATTTGTCATCTCTAAGTGCATGACCTCAAACTTAAGGTTCACCACAGCGCTTCACACCTCAGCTGACCAGCGCAGGGCACTTTATTCTAGTCATTTGTAAAGGACATTTCATGGCTCACACACAAGACTCTTTCTTCAGAGTTTGCATATGAGCAGAAGCATCCCTATCCCGACAGCTGATGTATGTACCTGGGACACTGCTCCCATCCAAGGTCACATTACATCAGTGTTGGGACATTGCTGTTGTGTCTCAGCTGAGAAATCTTGGCACTCAAAGTATGGGGATTAGGAACAAAAAAAATCACAATTGATCTAGAAGGAATAATCGGGGGGAGTATCTGTTTGGCTTCAAGGGAATCATTTCACTGTTTTTATTTTTTTCTGATGTGAAATTGATCTGGGGTACGTCTTTAAAGTTATTGGAGCGAATTCTACAAACAAAGCTTCCGTTCCTTTTTTAAGAGTTTTTTGTTTAAATCAGCCTTGCAATTAGCACTGCATCATCCAGCCATCTAACACACTTATCCACTGGCCTTTTGAAGCAAGCAAGTCTTCAGGAGCTAAAAGGAAAAAGTCATTTTTCCTCTTCTCCTCTGCCTTGAAATTGTTCCTCCCCACAGGGCTGGCCAAGCCTGATTATTCACAAGACCACCCAGATGCTGTATATAGTGGTAGGTGGGCTTCAGTGAGGAATAACCCAAGTCACTGAATGCAAGAGAATGAAAAAGAAATCACTCGGTTCCATAACACGTGCGTTCTCTGGGCTCTGCTGCTCTGGATGTGCATCTTCTAGAACCCGCAGCTGCTCGGGAATGCATGCTGGATTTATGTCCCAGGTACATTGCTTCCAGAAAGACAGGATCCCTGTTGGATGCCCATGAAGCTTATGCTGAGTAAATATTGACAAAGTAGTCTAAAGAGCAAACACTTTGACATTTGTAAGGTCCACTGGAAGGTCTTGTATATATTTATACAGCAGGAATGAGCACCGCATACCAATTTTCCTGAACTTGTTCTGACATAATTCTGCATGGGTAGTGCATGTGCACGGACGGCCGAGAGTGGCTGAGTGTACACGTGGCACACGGGGCCAGGGCTGGAGGTAACGGCTCAGGGTCTTTCCTCCCAAGTGGAACAAACTAGCACTTATCCCTGGTAGAGCACTTACTCTAGGCTTTTATGAGACCTGCTTTTCCAGAAGGAAGAAAGAAAAAAGCCACAAAACCTTGTTTTTTTAATTTATTGCAATTGATGTACTTTCTTTTTACTTTGTAAAAATTTTATTGATGTTTTCGTACTTTATATTTATTAAAGATTGAGCCTCAAAAGTTTAATGAGTAAAAAATGCTTGCTTAATTTAAATTGTGAATCTGTCTGTTAAGAAATGCATTAGGGGTAGGAGAAGCATAAGACATATTAATTGACAGACAGGAACTGCTGTCTCTGAGGTTGATACAAGTAATTTATTACTTTAGAAATGAATGCCACCTCCAGAATGTGCTTCATTAATTTCAAATTTAGTTTTAATTTCAAGCTGTTGCCCCTTGAGAAGAATAAGGTGGCAAATTATGTTTGAAGAGCAGAATTTTTTTTTTTTTTGCTCCAAAGAAACACCACATTTTAGCTATTTGATTTTACAAATAAATGTGCCCATCTAGTTTGCTGTGTTTTCCTCAGAGCCAAGAACATATTCTAGGTAAGATCAACACTTACTAATGCTTTTTTTTTCTCTCCTTCCTCTCTCTCCTTTCTACCCGACCTGTCTCACTTCCCCCCCTGTTGTTATGGCAGCCTACGTTTCAGATGAGTTAAAGGCCGCTGCCCTGGTAGATGAAGATCTAGACCCGGAAGAACACACAGCAGATGGAGAACCCTCAGCCAAGTACATGTGCCCGGAGAAGGAGCTCAGTAAGACCTGCCCCAGCTACCAGAACTCCCCAGCCGCAGAGTTTTCCAGCCACGAAATGGACAGCGAGTCCCACATCAGTGAGACCAGTGACCGAATGGCTGACTTTGAAAGTGGCTCCATTAAGAATGAGGAGGAGACCAAGGAAGTCACGGTCCCACTGGAAGACACGACCGTGTCGGATAGCCTGGAGCAGATGAAGGCCGTGTACAACAACTTCCTTTCCAACTCCTACTGGTCCAACCTCAGCCTCAACCTGCACCAGCCCTCCTCGGAGAAGAACAATGGCAGCAGCAGCAGCAGCAGCAGTAGCAGCAGCAGCTGCGGCAGCGGGAGCTTCGACTGGCACCAGAGCGCCATGGCCAAGACCCTGCAGCAGGTGTCACAGAGCCGCATGCTGCCCGAGCCCAGCCTCTTCAGCACCGTGCAGCTGTATCGGCAGAGCAGCAAGCTGTACGGCTCCATCTTCACAGGGGCCAGCAAGTTCCGCTGCAAGGATTGCAGCGCCGCCTATGACACCCTGGTGGAGTTGACGGTGCACATGAACGAAACGGGGCATTACCGCGACGACAACCATGAGACCGATAACAACAACCCCAAGCGCTGGTCCAAGCCTCGCAAACGCTCCTTGCTGGAAATGGAAGGGAAGGAAGATGCGCAGAAGGTGTTGAAGTGCATGTACTGTGGCCACTCCTTTGAGTCCCTCCAGGACTTGAGTGTCCATATGATCAAAACAAAACACTACCAAAAAGTGCCTCTGAAGGAACCTGTCACTCCTGTCGCAGCCAAAATCATTCCTGCCACTCGGAAGAAAGCTTCACTGGAGCTGGAGCTCCCCAGCTCCCCGGATTCCACAGGTGGAACCCCCAAAGCCCCCATGGCGGACACCAACGATGCACTTCAGAAGAACTCCAACCCTTACATCACGCCAAATAACCGGTACGGCCACCAGAACGGGGCCAGCTATGCGTGGCACTTTGAGGCCCGGAAGTCCCAGATCCTCAAGTGCATGGAGTGTGGCAGCTCCCACGACACGCTGCAGGAGCTCACGGCCCACATGATGGTCACTGGCCACTTCATCAAGGTCACTAACTCGGCCATGAAGAAGGGGAAGCCCATCATGGAGACGCCCGTCACGCCCACCGTCACCACCCTGCTGGATGAGAAGGTACAGTCTGTGCCCCTGGCAGCCACCACTTTCGCATCCCCCTCCAATACACCTGCGAGCATCTCCCCGAAACTGAACGTGGAGGTCAAGAAGGAAGTTGACAAGGAGAAAGCCGTCACCGACGAGAAACCCAAGGAAAAGGAGAAGCCCAGTGAGGAAGAGGAAAAGTATGACATCTCGTCCAAATACCATTATTTGACTGAAAATGACTTAGAAGAGAGCCCCAAGGGGGGACTGGATATCCTCAAATCCCTGGAAAACACAGTGACATCCGCAATCAACAAGGCCCAGAATGGCACCCCAAGCTGGGGGGGCTACCCCAGCATCCATGCTGCCTACCAGCTCCCCAACATGATGAAGCTGTCTCTGGGTTCATCGGGGAAAAGCACACCCCTGAAACCCATGTTTGGGAACAGTGAGATTGTGTCTCCCACAAAAAACCAGACCCTGGTCTCTCCTCCTAGCAGCCAGACCTCACCCATGCCCAAGACAAACTTCCATGCCATGGAGGAGCTGGTGAAAAAAGTCACCGAGAAAGTTGCCAAAGTGGAGGAGAAAATGAAGGAGCCGGACGGCAAGCTTTCTCCTCCCAAGCGGGCCACTCCCTCCCCGTGCAGCAGCGAGATCAGTGAGCCCATCAAGATGGAAGCATCCAGCGACGGGGGCTTCAAAAGCCAGGAGGGCAGCCCCAGTCCCCAGCAGGATGGGTGCAAGGAGGGGAGCCCCCTGGCAGAGCCAGTAGAGAACGGGAAGGATCTGGTGAAGCCCCTGACCAGCGGCTTGAGTGGCAGCACGGCCATCATCACTGACCACCCCCCGGAGCAGCCTTTTGTTAACCCTTTGAGCGCCCTGCAGTCGGTCATGAACATTCACCTGGGCAAGGCTGCCAAGCCCTCTCTGCCTGCCCTTGACCCCATGAGCATGCTTTTCAAGATGAGCAATAGCCTGGCTGAGAAGGCGGCAGTGGCCACCCCGCCGCCCCTGCAGTCCAAGAAGGCGGACCACCTCGACCGCTATTTCTACCACATCAGCAACGACCAGCCCATAGACTTGACAAAAGGGAAGAGTGACAAAGGCTGCCCTTTGGGTTCAGTGCTTTTGTCACCCACGTCCACAGCCCCGGCAACCTCCTCATCCACGGTGACAACGGCAAAGACATCTGCCGTCGTATCGTTCATGTCAAACTCGCCGCTACGCGAGAATGCCTTGTCAGATATATCCGATATGCTGAGGAACTTGACAGAGAGCCACACGTCAAAATCCTCCACTCCTTCCAGCATCTCCGAGAAGTCTGACATTGACGGCGCCACTCTGGAGGAGGCAGAGGAGTCGACGCCCGCGCAGAAGAGGAAGGGCCGCCAGTCAAACTGGAACCCCCAGCACCTGCTGATCCTCCAGGCCCAGTTTGCCGCCAGCCTCCGGCAGACCTCCGAGGGGAAGTACATCATGTCAGACCTGAGCCCCCAGGAGCGGATGCACATCTCCAGGTTCACCGGGCTCTCGATGACCACCATCAGCCACTGGCTGGCCAACGTGAAATACCAGCTGCGAAGGACAGGTGGAACAAAGTTCCTCAAAAACTTGGACACTGGCCACCCCGTGTTCTTTTGTAATGACTGTGCGTCACAAATCAGGACTCCTTCCACATACATCAGCCACCTAGAGTCACACCTGGGCTTCCGGCTACGGGACTTATCCAAACTGTCCACCGAACAGATTAACAATCAAATAGCACAAACCAAGTCACCATCGGAAAAATTGGTGACATCCTCCCCCGAGGAGGACCTGGGGACCTCCTATCAGTGCAAACTTTGCAATCGGACCTTTGCCAGCAAGCATGCAGTTAAACTTCACCTTAGCAAAACACACGGGAAATCTCCAGAAGACCACCTTCTGTATGTCTCTGAGTTAGAGAAGCAGTAGCATTTGCTTTCGATTGAATGACTGCAGTTTGCTCTGAGGGAAACTGTGGAAGGCACCTTAAAGCCCCTCTGACTTGATCTTGGCACATGTTCTTATTTTAACTGCAGAGAATCACTCTGGGCTGGACTGTTTTGTATAACTGTACAGTGTTTAATAGAGGTGCATAATCAGCTGTTGTTACTGGTAAAATATGAAGGTTAAAATGCAGTGGTAAGTGTTTGGAACTTTGTGTAAATGGGATTTAGTTGTGAGCATCCTCTGATGCTTCAAGCTGCATGCATTAACAGACAGTTTAATTAAGCATTTATAACGAAATCAGGCACACTTTCTCCACGAGACTCCAGTGTGCTGGCATTTCTCACCCTTTCATCTTTAGCCCTCTGAGTACTTTGAAGCACTTTTGCATTAATTTGGTTAAAAAATAAAATAAAATAATAATAATGTATGAAGCTCTGTTTTTTAAACTCCTTACCAGCTAAGTTGTAATTAATAATATGAACCTCCATTTATGCAGGTCTGCAGGGGTATAACACGCCTTGAAATTTAAAAGAATATTATTTTCACATTGAAACATAGATGTATATATTGTATAGATTTCAGACTCTCTTATGAAAAATGTGATTGTGGTTAAATGACCTTTTTTCTTGCATTTATAGCAACAGTGTTTTATGTACCTGCTATGCTCTGGGCATAAGCTGTGCCTATGTATAGTGTATATTTCTTTTACTTTTTTTTTAAGGTCTATGGGTTTTGTTTTTTACATGCAAACATTGTAAATTATACAGGAGATACCACAGATAGCATTTATAAAGTATACAGAAACATTATCTGAAAGCAAAGTATGATTGTTTGTTTTGCTATACAGTACATCTATATTGATAGAGGTTCATGTTTAAATTATACATATTTATTAGCATCATATTATCATTTGTTTTGAGCAGTCTGAATAAACGAGGCTGGGAAAAACATCCCTGGCGGGCATCATAACTATTTTGCACATGATTTTTAAAGGTATTTATTAGAAATCAAAGAACGCTCAAAATAAACTCAGTGCTCAAAGGGTTAAGTCTATTTGAAAAGGAAAAAAAAAAAGAACTTGTACTGTATTTCCTAAACATTGATAAAGCCTTTAAAATGTCTGTACTGTAATACTTTGCTTAAAAGTCACGAGGCGTCCTGTGACACAAACTCTTTCACTTATTTATAAGCCCTCTCGGTTGCTATTCCATATTGTAGGATGCCTTTTCATTTCAATTGCTAACTTTCTGTTTTGTTCTTCCTAATTATTCTCCCAAGATCCCACACTGCAGCTTTATCTTTAGGCTTATGAAAGGTAACCCGTGGTTACCGGCTCTCCAAGTGATTCTGTTCTCCATTTTTGGCAGTTAATTTGCAGAAGTAACTGACAGCTGACACCATATGAGAACCTATGTATAAAATATTGGCATGTAAACAGCACAGACACCGTAACACACTCTGTGCCCTGTTTTGTTGTTGACAATGAAGCACCATTATGTGACTCTTCATATAACCCTTTTTTCTACGGCAGCATTAAAATTGTCTTTTTGCTATAATTTTGTGTTGCGTTCACAATTATGTCTGAAATGTGCTACGACTAACGAGCACATTAAAATTAAATTGTATGCGATCTGTTTATGACTGAGTTGGTTGCTGTGTCTGCCAGGTGCTGGCAGTCGGAAGCTGCACGTAAATCAGGGGAGTTTCAGTGAACTTTGGCATTTGGAGAGCAGGGAGCACTTACTCAGAGGAGGCTTGAATAGGATTTTCACCAAGAATAAAAATTTAAAAGAAAGGAAGTCATTCACATGAGGTTAGCTCTGCGGAAAAGTGATGTTATAAAATATTGAGTATCAGAGCTTCCGGTCACACCTGGTGACCCTCATGGGGGCCGTGGGTTTGATCTCCCTTCTGGATGCAGAGTAGTCAGGGTCCAAACTGTTCAGGAGGCTGATGGGGAGGAAGGATCTTTGGAAGGGTGATTCCTGCCTGTTGACTCAAGAATTTCAAATATCAGAAAACAGAACCGAGCTGGGCAGAAGGACTTTGGGGAGCACTGGCTCTTTCTCCTGTGCTAAAGCAGGGACAAGAGGCAGGGGGTTGTGGGAGAAGCCTGAGCCCATCCATGGGAGGAGGGGGAGCATTTATATGATAATCACAAGCTTTTATTAGCCTCAGCAAATCATGCCAACAAAATGCTGGGAACATCATGTAAAATTGTAAAATACCTTTATTACTCTATTCAAACTACTCTTGCAGTTATGCGGAATTGTAGCTCCTAACCTAGAATTATACAAATGAGAGATGTATTACATCCATGTAATACATAAAACACCTCAACTTTTAAAAAAATACTCTTTTATTAAAAATTTAAATTAAGCCCTTTCAGAGATGTTCGGCAACACACCTACGGTTTTTCCATTTGTCCCCACCCCCTTTTGTCAAGATGAGTCCAATTTTTCTGTCTACTCTATTTTCTGTCAGCATTCCATCTCTCTATGGGGTTTTGGAGAGAGTCTCGGTAGAGTTTCAGATGGGTTTTTTTATGAATAGAGAGTGCTGGAGTAGCCATGCTCTCGCCTTGTGACGCGGGCACACAAGTGAGCTTTGTCAGTAGGCGGTAAGGATGGCACCTTCCCCTCTAGGGCCAGAGCCTGCCCCCTGCCCATCTCTTCCAAAGTCCCAGTCCATCTCTGAGCAGTTCTTTGCCCTGCTGGCCTGACCTGGGAGGAGCCGAAGGACACATACATTTCCCTGGGGGACCAGCTCCCCCCAGAACCTGGCTCAGGGGACAGAAACATCCTCCCTCCTGTGCCTTCCACATCTTCACATCCTGGAGCCCAGATTTCCACTCTTGAATTTTTCACAGGTTAAATATAGCATCAGTTTATTAGAATCCAAAGTCCTGCATCTAACAGATTAAACTGACAACACTTCCATCACCACCAGGGCCCATGTGGCTTGAAGGGAGATGGGGTTTGTACAAGTGATGGCGGAACCCCCCTTTACAGTCTTGGAGAAGGACCCGACACTCTGCCCATCTTTTCCTCACCTCACCCCCAGGACTATCTGCTGGGCCTTTCAATGTGGGGATAAAAGGGCCACTGCCCAGAAAAGCCTTCCACCCATAACCCAGAATGGCCCTGATTTCCCTGAGATAAAACAGGGAGCTCTAAAAGCGCATCCCAAGTCTATTGTAGTTGTGCACAAGTTCTGTGGTTGATGTTAGTACAGGATGTGAGTGGAAGAATGAATCCGTTGTCCAAGTCAGGTTTGTAAATGGGTCCAGGGAGGAGGGGGGATGTTGCCAAGTGAGGGAGGTTTTAATCACAGGTGTGTAGGTGACCCTGACCTCACCCCGCCCAAGCCCAGGCTTGTTGCAGTCCTACTGTATATCTTCCAGCCATCACATTTACGTAGTATCTTAAAATAACATTTGTGATAAATGTGCAATTTAACTAATTTATGGTGCTATGATGTGCTCAGGGCTACATGCAAGATGAAAATCTTAAATGGAGCTTGAACAGCTCACTTCACAACAAGAAATCAATATGCCACATCTTAGCTATTCGCTGCAGTCAACATTTAGCAAAAATATCAGTGATGTATCTTTAAGTTTTAGGCAGCAAGAATTCTATAATTAACCAAAATCTTACATGTAAGTTAGAGACGATTGGTTATGATGAGGGCCCAATCTCCCTGGCATCTCCGTTCTATTTTCATTCTGCAATAGGAAAAAAATATTGATAACCACCAAACAAACCCTTCTCCTCGGGGCGCCCTGCACTCAGATGGAGGTGGTTTCTCCCGGGAGGCCTCCCCAGCAGAGTTCAGGGCAGTCTCTGCGTCTCTGCAAGGATTCCTTCGCTCAAGTTCAGACCACTCCAGCGAGGTGGACTTCACTGCCCCCAAACTGTGACCACCTACAGTTCCACAGACTTGATGACAAAATACTTAAAGAGAAAAAAGGCTGACCAGCTCCATCTTGAGAAAGCAGAATTCTGAAGATGGAAACCTGAGTGTGGCAGAGAGAGGAGCTGACGGGAAGTCAGGCTGCACTGAACGAGCCCAGTGTTAAAACTGTTGTCTCTAGAGATTTCCAAGTCATCTAATAAAAAACAAACAAACCAAAAAAAAAAAAAAAATCAGATGATTTTATTTTCTTTTTCAAATTCATCTGTGCAGTTCTTTTAACATTGGAAAATTGCAATCGAGTTTCATTCTTTCAACTATTTAGCACGAAAACAATAAACTTTGTATTATAGGAAGCAATCCTAAAAATGAAAACACACAGACCCCAATGCCACTCTTTACTAATAAATACTTTAACTTTAAAATAATAGCTATTATCTTTGTAGCTAATGGAGAAAGTACCATTTTTACTCTGCCAGATAGTTATTCTTTTGGTAATAAAAACACGAACCTTCTTTCTCCCTAGGGATTTATTAGTAAGCACGTGTAATCTTTGGCAAAAGAAACCTGAAAATACATTTCCCTTGGGATCCTGTGCCTTCCGCTGACCTCAGAAAACATGGAAGAGGTGCTCGGGCTCACACTCCCACGCAATATCAGGGCTTGCTGGCCTTTGCAAAATACCCTATAGTTAGCCCCGGAAATAATCTCACTCATTTGGACAGGGCTTCAGCTCTGTCTCTTAGCATAAAGCTTCTGGGAAGAAAAGCTCCTCTCTGACAGAACCCCACCTTCCCGCCTGCGGTGTGGCAGCTTTGTCGCAGCCAGGGGCAGGATTCCCAGTGTCAGTGCAGAGCAGCAATCAAACACAGGGTTTTGTTTCCAGGGAGTTTGCTTATTTTCCTTTGCACTCCATTGAGTTTCCACAAGCCAGAGGGAGATGCTGTTTGACTCACAGGCGCCATTTTTCTATCCCCGAGGATTTGACAGGAAGTGACCCCAGTGAGGATTTTAAAGGCAAGTGAACCTATAACGGGTAGGCTTTAATGGTTTCAAAGGCATCCATCCCAAAGCGCTTTATGATTTGGGACCACATTCCCTGCCCTGCCAAGACAATGGATTTGCCAAATTGTTGGTTAGCAGCCTGACAGTCCATGAAGGCTGGAACAGTCCCAGACAGCCTAATGGTGACTCAGTCTGGCTACCGCTGTGGACATCAGGAGTGACTTAAATCAAAGTTAGCGGCTTCTGGAAGCTCAGCATTTGGGTGTCAGTGCCCCACCTCTGGTCCAAGAAGCCAGGTGTTTTCAAAATTAAATTCTAATGATGGTAGATCAGAGGAACTGCTTTTCTACCACCTTTGTATAATGTCATGTACTAATATATTCTTAATAAATCATTCCTGATGATAATGATGATAAGAAAGGTGACCCCTTTCCAGAGATTAACATGCACAATTAGTTAACTCAGGAATTAAGATACACTGTTATTTACCATCTAACCTGTGCTGTACAATACAGTAGACAATAGCCACAGGGGACTCTTCAAATTTAAATTAAATTAAAGTTTAGTTCATCAGTTGTACTAGCCATATCTCAAGAACTCAGTAGCCACATGTGGCTGGGAGCTACTCTTTTGGACAGCAGATACAGAACATCCCCATCATCACAGAAAGTTTGATTGGACGGTGCTGTCTCTACCATTTTTTACAAAGCAGTTTCCTAAGTAAGAGCTCATGCTTGAATGATGTAAGTGTGTTTCCAGTCCGTGGGTATTTCTAAGAATCCTTATTCTGCCAATATGGGCGCAGGCAACATTCTCACATGCTAATATCTCTGATCAAAGCCAAGGACATACATAATTAACCTTGAGCATAAAATTATAAACAGAAGTGCAGGCATCAGTGTATGAAGTTGCGGATCATTCCCCCTGCCGTGGGTATTATCTGGGCCGCAAACTCCAAAGCCCAGAGATCTGATGGATGTGGCCGTGACCTTGCTCTGCCCTTAGCCGGCGACGAATCAGGCAGTCCCTGTGCTGCTGTTTGTGCCCAAGGACTTGGAGACTCAGACTTGGCTCCATAGCTGGGGTGGCTCTCAGCCCCCACACGTGAGAGCTCCCCATCTGGGCACCCCTGCAGACCCTCCTCTGCAGCCCCGAGCAGCAGCAGGGGTGGCCAGCCTGCTCTCTTTTTAAAAATTAAAATATATAAATGGGACTTTGGAAATGACTTTTTTAATTTGGGGGTTAAGTTTTAAAAATTACTGCGTTTCAACATTTCACTTCCATTTTTTTCCCCCGCAGCAAGATTCCAGGGACACGTTTATGACCGTCATAATCGTGAGTTAGAGATCTCCCAGGCCAAGTGAAATGAAATTACGAGAAACTGAAATCTGTTTTAATTGGAGCATTTATGGAAAAAAGAAGTCAGAGTGGCTGCTTTTTCCTTTATGTGACTCTCCAATTCTCGGCCGTACCTGTGTCCAGAAACCAGGGCTGGGTAAACTCGGGCGGAGAGAGAGCCGGGAGGAAAGGGGAAGGAATGAGAGACGGGTGTCGGGAAGGAGTCATTTTCTTAGCAAAAAAAAAAAAAAAATGGAGGTACAGTCGCCGGGGTTCCGCCTCAGTGACCATGAAACCGAGTCGGCAAAAGCTGAAGGACCCGGCTCCTGAAAGCCTCATCAGGGCTTGTCATTGCTCTAATGAATATCATTTAAATTGCTTTGTATATTGGTGGAGTTCGGATGTCGATTTAATTTGTGCATGTGTTTGAGTTCTTCTGCTTGGCTAGGCTAACAGAGAAGCAGCCGCCTAATGAAAACTGAGTTGGTGACAGTGTGATGCGTGGCAACCCAGTCAAATGAGTTTGAAGGGCTGCTATGACAGCTCTCAGAAAGAAGTAGATGTGGCTGGGGAAAGAGAAAGGAGGCTTGCCAGCACTGCGCGGACCTGCTGGGCAGCGGGGGCCGCGCGGCGGGCTGAGGTTGCTAGAGGTTGTGCAGGCAGGGGCCGCTCTCAGCCCAGCCCACCCTCAGCCCCTGGGCACTGAGCTTTAGGCAGAAGGGACTATGTCTGCTCAATTGGGGTCTCGGGGACTCTCCCCTCCCTGTGGTGAAATGGCACGTGGATGGGATCGCTGGGGGTGGCAGCTGCCAAAATGAGAGTCAGAGCCCACCTCGCAAGCAAGGGATGTGCCCCCCACCGAGGCAAGTTAATACCAGGAAGTCCTTATGTTTTGGGCACCTGAGAAAGCAAAGGCCTTCTACATTGTGTTCAACCCAAAGGGTTCCATTATGGTATTCTCCCTGGCTGGCACAAGCTCAACTGTCTCAACTGTCACTCACCCATTTTCTCCTTGTATCGGTTTCCCCAGCCATGCTGGAAGGGAGGCAGGCTGGAGTCTCATGGGGCCATTTATTGATGAGGCCCAGTGAGGAACAGTGGCCTGGCCTGGGCCCCCTGTGCCCGTCAGGAAGGTCACTCAGAAGCGTTGCAAGCACAGAGTCTAAGCATAAACCCAACGCTCCACCCTCTATCTCCAAGAGAGCTGTGGTCTGGAAGGAGTTGTGGCTCTTGTGTTTCAGCGAGAGACAAGGTCTCGGGTTTCATGGGGGCTCCAGCTTCATTGCGGGCTCCCTGGCACCCCATGTTTTCCCAGGGGTAGTGCACCAGCAGGTGGGCCCAGGCCTGAGGGGCAGGGCCGGGTGGGAGGGACAGTGCTTAGAAAAGGGGCCCCCTTTCCCCTCTTATCTTCACCCCTCATCCTCCAGCTTCTCCTTGCGCCCTTCTCAAATGTTGTCAATATCCCTGTTACAGACAAGGTCAGCAAAGTGCCTGGCAGAAATGATCACAAAGGAGAATGTGCTCTGGGATCCTGGCCACTTCCTCTGCTCTCCAAATCCCCTCCACCCCACCCCTGCATGACTCTGTTCCAAGAGGGGAAAAAACAAACAAAAACACTTCTGAAGGCTAGTCAAGAGATGGGTCCATTCTCCTAAACCAGACTGAAGGCCAGATGTGAGGCATCCTCTAGAAAGCTCCTGTCCTCTCTGCCAGGACGGAGTCCGGGCAGGGGAAGGAAACCCCAGGAAGGAGCCAGCACCTTGAGCATGGCCTGGTGAAGGCTGGGGGTGGGGAATGGGTGCAGGAGGCTCTCCAGACTCCCAGGGAAGTGGTCACAGCAGGTGTGCAGGGGACTTTGCCACCACGGCCCATTTGGCAGCAGAGGTTGGTGTTCCTAAAAATGGGGCACCCGGTTTTGTCCTGAGAGTCTGTGGATCTTCTGTGTGCCCGAGACATGCGGGGGCACTGGCAGTGCCTGCCTGGACCCTGCACAATTCCCAGGAGAGGGTGAGCTCTCACCTCATCTATGGCACCTGAGAGCAGCCTGCAGGCCATGTGCCAGCACCTGGAAAAGAGAAAAGTCCTAAGGCTGGTCTTGGCCTTTAATAAGCTTGGACTCAAGTTGGAGAGAGGAGACACGTGTATACACAGTACAAATAGTGATGAATAAATGACAACGTGAAATGAAGTGCAAGATGGGGCGGAAAACAAAGAGTGCAATTACGAGGCTCAGACCCTGAAACTTGAAGTGTCCTGGCCAGGAGCAGTTCCTTGGGTGGGGCAGGGCCTGAGCTGGACTCTGAAGGGTGGACACCACTTGGGCTTGCAGAAAGGAGAGCATTGGAGGACTGGCCCTCTCCTTGGTAGAAACCACATGAAGGCCTGGTCACTAGGCATCCCTTGTGGCCATGCTTTGAGATGGTGAGCCCAAGGGTGTAGCCTGTCACGGCCTGAGGAGCACCTTCTGAGTCATCCAAAACAAAATATTGCTGTGACCATTTTAGTGATAGATGCTTTTTATTCTATTCCAGTGTTTCTCACAGGGGGATTTTTCTAGGACTTTATATCACAGCTCCTTGACCTTTCAGGGGTTGCAGCTCCTTTCGGGAAAAAGGGAAAGTGCCTGCCCACACTTTCTGCTCAGGACAAAGTGTAGGTAGGCACATACATACATTTGCTTAAGTATAAGGGGGTATGGCTCCCTGAAGCCCACTCCCAGGCCATAGCAGTGGAACCTTGTTAACAAACTCTGTTCTCTACTGCCTTCCAGAACTTGCAACTCACACAGCACCTGTTCCTTTCCAGGCTCAGGGGCCAGAGGTACTCAGTAAGATGCTGTCAGCAGGGATTGGCCCAGGATCTTGAGCAAAGAAAGGAATTTGGGCTCATGTAGCTGAAGTCCGTGGATAAGGGGCTTCAGGCACAGCTGGATGTGGGAGCTTAGTGAAGCCACCGGGAGTCTGTCTCTCTGCTCTTCTCAGCCCCCTAACTCTTTTCCTGTCTCTGCTTCCAACTCAGGCAGTTTTCCCTTCAAGGTATGAACCCTCTTTTGGCTCAGCAGGCTTGAGGAGAAAAGAGCTTCCTTTCACAATTGTGAGGGCCAGAGTTCTCCTGGGTGGAGTTCTCACTGGCCAGGATTAGGTCCTGTCCCCATTCCTGGACCAACTGCTGTGACTCTGATCACAGGCTCAGCCCAACCTGCTTCCAGGCCCAAAGCAGGGGGCCTTTCTCTGCCCACATCGGGCTTCAGCCGTATGCTTGCACTTCTAGTTCAGGATACAGAGGGCCCCATCTATGGGCTGGCAGGTGTTCTTCTGTGCATCTTGAATAACACCTGGTCTCCGTGTGCTAGTGGGAGGATGGGCCTCAGCATGAGCTTCTCAGATTCCTCAGAAAGTGGATCAAGGGACCTCAATTTTATAGGGAGAACCCTGATGAGAAACAAAGCTACAGGATTCCTGCAGGCCCCCAAGAACAGGTTCTTTTGATGGGGTGGGCATTGGCTCCTACTCCTTGGGCCAGAAGTGTACTGGGGAGGGCAATTTTGACTTTGGGAACCTCCTGGCTTCTTCCTAGAGTATAGCTGGGGCCAGCACCCTGGGGTCAGAGTGGGCCTCTACTCCCGAAGATTACTGGTCCTTTTTGGCATCACTTCCTAGATAGATCCTGATATGGCTGCAGACCAGAATTTATGAGAAAGAGGGACCTTCATCCATTGGCCCAGTCTCTTTGGCACCTGAACTGCACAACGAGTATTACCTGACACACAGGTTGCGAAATGTGGCCCACGGACTGAATATGACCTGTAGATTTGTCTAGTTTGGGCTACATGACTTACAAAGAAAATAACAAAACTCTAATTTATTGCCAAACTTTGCAAATTAGGAGATTTCATGCAACAGTCAGATTTCTGGCATCTCCAGATGCCACATTCCTGTGTGGCAGCAGGTGGCTAGAGCTGAGCAGCAGCTGCCTGTTTTAGATGGGGCATCCACTCTCCGGCTGGCCTCTGTCCCTTCTGCTCCCTGTTTGTCTTGTAGGCTGGGCTCCTCCAGAAGCAGACACCGAGATGCAGATTTGAGTGCAGGTAGTTCCTTGGATAGGTGAGCCCAGAAAGCACGGACAGGAGGGAGGAGTCACACAGGAAATGGAAGGGAGCCAACTCTCCATGCGTTAAGGGGTAGAGCAGATTGCTACTTCGGGCAACTGGGAGACTCAGTCTCCTGCCAACCTCTGTAGGATTGTGCGGGGAGGTCTCATCTCTGAGTGACCCCACCCAAGGGGAAGGCAGGTGAGGATCCACCAGCTCCTATCTGTCACTGGCTGAGTGCTATGTCCCCTATGCATGGGTGGAACGTGCCCCCACCCCCATTGGGCTTATGGTGTGGTGACTGTGAAGTCAGGGGGAGATGGGGGCGTATGCCCCGAGCCTGCCTCACTGCTGCATTAAACCACCCATGCTCCCGTCTCCCCCTTGCACGCCTGTAGGCATTTATTCAAGGTGGGCTCTCAGACCCAGTGGGAGAGCTCCCAGCCAGGGGGAGTGACTCGCTCAAGGTCACACTCTGTGTCAGTGCCAGAGCTGAGACCAGAGCTCGGGCCTCCCCATCCTCCTCCCGGCTGTTTCTGCTTACCCCAGGGAGACTGGAGCCCTGAGGGCCTAACTCATCCATTTCATTTTATTTAGTTATTTAATTATTTACTTATTTATGTGTTTATTACCCATCTAGTTCCACTAGTTCCAGAGATAACTTAGGGCTTCTGTACAGCTCATTAATTGCCTCATTGCTGGCAAACAGTGAGATTGGCTGAGAGGGTGTGCACTACGGTGAGTGGGGGACCCACAGGAACTGCGAGGCTCGGGGACCTGGCAGCTGGCTGCAGGGCCCCACTTCCACCCTCCCTTGGCCCCCACACAAAATGATATCATGCAGGAAGTGTCTCCACACAGGAAGTCCCTCCCACAGGAAGTCCCCCCCACAGGAAGCCCCCCACTTGGCACAAGGCACAGCTTGCCCTGACCAGCAGAGCGGGCACCCCAGCTGGGCAGAGAGTGCTCAGAGAAGGCAGCTTTCCTTTGTGCCATTCGCAACTGCCGGGGGGTAGCGGTGGGCAGTGCATGACAAGGTGGTGAATGCCAAGAGGCGAGGGACTTCTCTCACAGCCCCATGCAAATTTGCACGGCTTCAGACAATTTTCTTCGTGTCCCCACCACCCGCTATTTCTTTGTGCGAGCATAGATAAGCCCTTCCTCGACGAAAATGACCTGTCATAAAGTTAGTATCAGAATCCACATGGATTATAATAGAATCAAGGTGGGTACAACTGCCTTGAGAATTTGGGAGTGAGTTCCTGACCCCCTGAGATTGTGGATGGGGGACCTCCGCCTCCCCCGGCCGTGGCTGGGATCGGGGGCTGCAGTTCTGAGTCATTTCATCTTCAGACCCTGGGAGGGAAGAGCCTCACACCACCTTGCACAATGCTATCCACCCTGCCCAATTCTGCTTGCCCCAGACATCCATGCCGGCACTGCCATCAATTAGCCCTGAGGAAGGGACAAAGGGGGTTACAGGAAATTAATTTCACTTGGGTTTTCTCCCCTGAGGCCCTGCCTGGCAGCCAGTGCTCTGACACCCACATGTCCGCAGCCCAACTGCTCCCTCCATCAGCTCTTGTCCAAGTTAACTATTCATTTTATGTATTTTAATTTGGACAGAACATTTATTTGGCTTAAATTTCCTTTTCAGGGGTTGGAATGTGCCTTCCACACAGGCAGAGATGATCTGCTGGAATTTCGTCAGAAGGAGTTTAGTTTACAAAGATAGTAACTGAGCTATTAAAACCAACAACCCCTTTTAAAGCAAACAGACCATTAAAATATAGGAACAGTTTATGGCATAAATAAAATTGAGGATATAGATTATTTAAAGATAAGATTTTCGAGAAACAGGGATAAAAAAAACCATTTAAATAATTTCTCCACGATATGTTTTTTTTTTTTACAAAGTGAACTTCAAAATGCAAATGCAAATTAAAAAAAAAAGCACAGAAAGACATTAAAAACCTATCTTACTAGTAAAGACATACGAAAAAGGCTTGACTTTTCCTTCTCGATCTGTGTAAGATTTCTAAGGGGTGGGGCGTGGGGGAACTACTTGAATTCATAAATGGTAGAATTTATCCAGCTCATGAAGCCACATTGTGGAAAAAGAAGCAAGACATTTGCTTCTAGATCATTCTCTCGAGCTGACTGACAGATACAATAATTTCGTCCATTAGTCCGATCCATTGTCTTCCTTCGGCACAGAAGTACTGTACCGCGGAGGTAGATTTCCACTGCTATGCATATTTTAAGGGTTATTTGGCAACACGAGTAAAGCTAAAAGTAGCCTCTTAATCTAATTAATTGACATTTCTGAATCTTGCTTTCACAACAACACATGGTTTCATGTTCTGGGTTTTAGCACTTGTCAAGCTTTTTTGGAGAATGTTTTGGTCAGAATGACAAGATAATTTGTGACTGAGGCTCCAAGCTAGAGAAGTGTTTAAGGCTATAATGATTTATTATCATCACAGAATAACAAAATTTACAAAGTGTTTCATCAGAATTTTTGAAATAAGTTTGCCACCATAGGAGAATCATTGGAGTGGGGGTGGGCTGGGTTAGCAGACAGGGAGGGTTCTGACTTCATATACAAACTCAGCTATGACTGATGGGTTAACATTTCTCTATGAAATTTATCTCTGCACGTTCCTTGAGAGAGAAAGCACAGAGCACTTTCAAAGGACAAGAGGTGATAGAACAAGAGCAGAGAGAAAATTCAGACCTCTCCCCCAGTTTTTGTAAGCAGGAAACCCGAGTCCCCAGCTCCACTGGTAACATATATGTGGCTGCAGTCAACGATGAATTTCTACATTTTGGCAACGGTCAGAGTGAAAGTAGTCGCACTATCTATAGAAACTTTGAGATGGAGAACACTTGGAGTATGCTACTGAAAATGCAAGAAACACATTTTTGAAAGGATGAAATAATATCACTGAGTGACAGTAAATTAACATGCTGACATTTGCAGACTTTCAGAGCATTGCCATAAAAAGAAGTAATACAACATGACTAATTTGGACTTCTTTATTCCTTCCTTGGGAAAGACAGCCCTGTCCCTGCAAGGCCACCCTCCAGGCTTTGCCTATGGGCACTTCCTCCTCTTTTCCAGAAAGCATTCTAGACTTATTCCCCTGAGCTCAGTCGTGGCCTCTCAGAGACTCTGTGGAGAATGCAGTTTTGACTTCTGAGTTCTGAAGATGCTCCCTCGAATGTTGAAAGAATGTTCAGTGGATGGCAGAGGGCACACACTCCCGCCACTGTATGGCAGCCTGCAGGTCTTGCTTCTTATTACCCACAGACCTTCTGCCTGTAGAATGCCAGGGCTGGGAGAGCCCTCTGGCACTCTGAGCATTCATTGTGCCAAGGGGGAGACTGAGGCACAGAGCGGATATAAGTTCCCAGGCTGCTTCTGTTTCCTCTGGGCCAAGAGTCCAGCCTGAAGGCTCCTCCAGGGGAAGCAGGCATCTTCTCCACCCTCCCTGGCATTCGAAATGAGCCTTCTATTATTGGAGCCAGCACGGTGCTTGGCACACAGAAAGTGCTGAGAAAACTTGGGCTAAATTAGTGAAAAAAAAAATGCATGGGGTTAGCTGACTCCCAAAACCTTTGAGCTCAAGCTCTCTGCCTCCCTAATAAGTGCTAACATAGCAAGCCTCTCCTTTTCTTAGGTACGCTGGGAGCACGATGCCTTTTTGTTCTAAGAACTGTGCTTCCCAGGTGAGTACCACACCCCTCACATCAAAATAAACAAAGTGACTGTATTTCCACAGCCTAGTCTGTGCCTGGAACATAGTAGGTGTTCATTCAACATGTATTCTCTCCCTGCTGAGTCTCACATTTCTCCTGGAAAAAGACTATCTGGAAATGAATACACATTTTTAAAAACTTCCACCCTGGGAAGCCTGGTGCACAGCCTGCCCACCAGGGTCCCTCAGTGTACACTAGAAGGACACAGTACAGAGGCCAGGTGGGTGCTGAGGCTGGGCTCCCAGCTTTCTGTATGGCCCCTGGTCACAGATCCTGAATCCAAACCCATCCACTGAAGAGTGGGAAGTCATTTGCCAAACTACATTTTATGCAGTGTCATCTGGCTGGCTGTACTCAGGGAGAGTGCCAAGGACAAGAGATGACCAGACATGGACGAGGGTAGTGGGTATGACAGCAGCCCAGGCAGAAGCTCAGGTGGGGCAGAACAAGAAGAGAAGCCAGGCTGGGAAGGGGAGCAGGAGTTGCTGGCTGGGTCTCAGAATTAGCCAAAAGCACAGCAGCAAAGGGGGGCTGACCCTGGCCCTGAGCTGGGCACATTAGAGGACTCAAACAGAAGCTGAGGCTGCAGGAGGCACATGTCTGTCCTCTGAACAACCGAGCTGGGAAATCAGCACAGGGCAGGGGAGAAGGATGTGCTGAAGATTCATGCCTTAGAAGTTGTTCTAATGATTAAAAATCAGATCAGAAGAGTTCCCCTCTCCTACCACAACTGGGCTCATATGTGTCCCATTGGGGATGTTTCGGCCCCACATGAGACCTGGGATTCTGGACATTCCCTTAGGATTCTTCCATGGCCTGAGTCAGAACCCTTGGCCCAGTCCTGGAGATGTGATTTGGGGGTTCTTGGTGGGCAGGCACACGAAAGATCACAAAGGAGTCACCATTTCCTCCTTCTGTCCAAGCTCATCTCCTTCCGCAAACAGTGCCAGCGGCTGTCCACACCTAGTACCCTGAGTGGAAGGAGTGAGGGTTTCTAGAAACTTGACCTCCTGTTTCTGTTTCTTATTCTCAAGCAAAAATCGAACAAGTTCAGACACTGGGGACAGCTGAGCTCTCAGCCCCAGGGGATACCCTCAGCAGTCCACCTCCCTTTCCTGTGGACCCAGGGATCACAGACCCCAGCCCCAGGGTCTGGCAGGGAACGTCCATTTCCCAGATGTGTGATTCGACCAGACCCTGCTAGGATGGTCGGAGGATTTGCGAGCCTCGGGCTGTGTCGTGGGCAGAGACTGTTACGAGGTAACATAAGTTGAGAGTAACCTTTCAGCAGAACAGTTTGAGTTAAAATAAAGGGATTGAAAAAGAGTACAATGACCAAAAAAATCTATAAAAATGCAATTGCGCTAATATAATTTTATCACTTATTTAAAAATTTAGTCGACCCAAAAGACTACCAAGTGTGAAATTAAGGAACAGCTCCTCTACTTTTATGGAAATCACTCTTCCTCACTTGTCTAATAGCCTGATTTTGTCAGATCATTTATTTCCATGGTTTTAAAATGAGCTTGACAGACAGAATTTTATAACACCACTTTACTGCAAATAAGAACATCATTTTCGCTTATTAAAACTGAAGCTTAGAAAAAGCATTAAAATTAACAGTTCACTCTGCTTTAACCTTTTGAATACTGCTGTGACTTTACACCACAGACTATGTGTAAGGAAGGCTGTGGGGCTGGGGCTAGACTCTAGATGTGGCACAGGGCACAGATCCCAGTCCCGCCAGGACCCACAGAGGACGCCCACCCGACTGGAAATGGCCACGATGGTGCCCAAAGGAATCCCCGCATGGGCTGCTGAGCACCAGCCGGGGAGCCAGCCCTAGGGCCCAGGGGAAACCAGAGGGAGGTGCTTGTGCTAAGCTGTGGCAAGGGATCTGCATTTCTCCCCTGGAGACTAAATTGATTGAGAGCTAGGCTCCAAGAGTCTCACATATTGGTCTTTCCTTCCTTTATTCAACAAATATTTGAGTGTCTGTCTTGGGCAAGGCAAAGTTCTAGGCACTTGAGATAAAACGGTAAGACCAAGTCCCTGTCCTTGGGGAGCTTAGCATATCATTGGCAGAGACAACCCATAATCCAAGAAGCAATTAAACATAAAATCTCATGCCTGATAGTGTGATGCAGGCTGTGGAGAAAACCAAAGCAGGCCCAGGGAGAGACATACAGGAAGTGCTTGTTGAGCTGAAGTGAGATTTCCTGGCTGGGGATTTTAGGCAGGGGTTTGCAAAGTGGCCCATCCTGGCTATCATGAGAGCCTACAGGCCTTTCCTATGCCCTGTGGCTGAGGTCAAGGGCTTTATTGGGCAGAATAATCGGAATCTTCATTTCTGTGCCTGAGAGCTTGTCCAAATCTTCAGAAAGCCACCCCGCCCTCAATGGGAGGCCCCAGGTACCAGGGAGCTGACACCCCCAGGGTCAGTGTCAACCACTGACTGATGGGAGTCCGTGTTTCTGTTCCGCACGCCTCACCTCTGTGGGGGGAGGGGGATAAATCCAAGATGCATGTTTTCCGGAATCTTCCCATGGGATTAAGCTCCACTTTATTGATTGTCCTATTCAGGCACCCTGGACAGGGTGCTGTCCCTTCCTCAGTCCCCTACCTGTCCCCCTTGCACTTCCCAAACCATTTACTTGCCTTTGATTTCCTGGCTCACGGTTGGGGAAAATCCAGTCCTAGTCAAAGACTCATGTCAGACAGTTGGGACCGATGGCTTATGCTTTTCCCTAAATCCCCAATCATATCTCGTTTTGTGCCCCATTTAGAACCCTCAGCCTCAACTCTTACTCAAGCCATTTTCTCGGGACCGCTCTACACTGGCACCGACGAGTTCCATACAGGAGCAACTCAAGCAGGCAGTAAGTCAGGCCTGTGGACAAACCCTGGCTTCTTCTATGGGGTGTCTGATGCTGCAGCATGGGTGCCCCACCCTGCAGAACTTGCTCAGCACTTGCTCCCAAGCACCCTTGAACTGCAGAGTCTAAGCAGCCCTCGGAGCCAGGAAAACTAATAGGAAGGAGCCTCCCTTCCCCAGGGAGGCAGTTCTGAGACTCATTTCATGGGGGTCCTCCAGGGGTGCCCTGGGCTGGAGCACTGCTGCCCGCAGCAGTGGCCAATTCCAGTACGCATCCTTCAGCTGGCTGGATGTCTGCCCCTTTACCCCTACCCTTCACACCTGCTCCCAGGGTCATGTTCCCAAATAAACTACACACACATGCATCTTTGTCTCAGGTCTACCTTTGGAAGGACTCAGGCTAAGCCACCAAAGGGAGTGAGGGTCAGCCCCCAGAGGCCTGTGTCTGGGCATGGCTTCGCAGCACACAGCCCCCGTGGCACCTTTCTTCTCTCTCACCGCCCGAGTAGGCAAGCCCTCTGTGTCTCGGCTGGCACCAGTCCCTCACAATGTCCTTCCTCCCAAAGGGGTATCCTGGCCACTGTATAGCCATCTCTGGCTCTCCTGCATGGTGCTCCCTGAAGCCACCAGACACCTCCCTCAAGCATGCCCCATGCCAAAGGCCACAGCCATCGACACATGTTTGCTGACCACCTGCAATGTGTCAGTGCTGTGAGTAGGGCAACTGGCCAGACCGTCCGTCCCGTGGGGCTAGCCCTGGGGAGACCAGAAGCTTCAGGACCATGATGGTGCTGTGAGGGCAAACGGGCAAGGCAGTGACCCTGCACAGGGGAAGGCTCCGTGCATTAGGTGCCCATGTTTCCTCTGAGTGGAGGGCTATTTCTGTATTGGGGACCTTCTCTGTGCCTCGCACATAGTAGATAATCAAGAAACAATGAATGAATGGGAAATGAAGGAATATATAGTTTAAAAAAAAATGAATGAACATGCTTGGTACCTGTTTGCTGTGTGTTACAGCGTCAGAGTGTCTCTGCCTCATATGCCCTCAGGGATACCCCCAGGCACAGTCAGTCACTCCCAAGGCCCCCTGGGCAAACATCTGTCACTATTTTGTGTTGCAGTCTGCTTACAGGTAAATCTCACCCTAGTCTGGGAGCACCTGGGGCTGATTCTTTCTCTCCTGCACCTGGCAAAGGGCCTGGCCGAGAGTCGATGTGGCCATGCAGCAGGCGTGTGCATAGAAGGCCTGTGTGGATTGCACTGAGATGCAGAGGGACTCCTCACCAAGCATGGAGGAGGCCCATGAATGTGAGGCCGTGCAATGGGTTTCCAGGCCCTGAGCAATCCCTCTGCATCCACTGCCCTTTCTGTCCCACAGCAATGCTATGAGGAGGAAGCCACTATAACCTTATTTCACAGAAGGGGAAACTGAGCCATGGAGAGACTGAACATGGGGGCCAAAACCACATGGTTTAGTAGTGATGAGAGTAGTGGTGAGTACCCCTGAGCCACACACCCAGGTCCGCATGCCCCTAAATATGGAACCACCACTCCACTGTCCTACTGCAGCCCCTGTACCTCACCACTCCCTCCCATGACTGCACCATCACCTCCTTGCTCTGGGCAACCCCATGTCCCGTTACACAGGTGCAAGTTTAGGCTTCTTCCTAAACTGTGAACAGAGGAGGGGACACCTCACTTCATCCCCAGCCCCTGACCAGTGCTTGGCACAGTGTTGGCACTCCATTAGTGGTGTTGAGCCTGGGCCCTCCGATACCATGATATGCCCCTGGATTCCTGAGGAGAAGGAATTCCCTATCCCCTGCAGGGAAGGATATAGAATTCCCCCGTGCATACCCCTGTGCTGCCGCTGTCCCTGTCTGAGGGAGAGCCACTCCCCCTGTGCCCCTCAGACACCCCAGGAGCTCTTGTGTGACTGTGGCGCCAGCCCAAACCACACACAGCCTCGAGGGCAGCAGCTGCAGTGACAGGTGTCAGTGGTGTGAGGCTTGAGTAAGAAGCGGGTGCAGGTTTCAGTAGACTGGTGGCCCTGCCATGCCTAAAGGAAAGGCTCTTGGTGGTAGGGGCGGGGATTTGAAAACAGGGCCAGCCGTGATTTTGAGGTGGACACAAGTCCCCCAGGCCTTCAGTGCCATTGTCCTGGAGATGACACATTCCTCAGTGTGGCGAGTGATGAAGAGGACCTGGAGTTTCCGGGTCATCCAAGGCTGCTTCCCCTCCAACCCACAGCTGGGGCTTCAGAGCAGCTTCCTGCGTCCCTCTGCGGAGGGTGGTGAGCATAGCTGGTCCTCACCCACCACAGATGTGTGCTGCCTGGATCCACCATCACCTGCTGCCAAGGAGCCAGGGGAGCTCAGAATGCTCTGGAACATTTAGTTGGAATTCCTCATTGATTATCATAGTTCAAACTTCATTTCCTCAGTTTCCCTTCTCTAGTCACCAGAGAGCCAGGAAAACAGGGAACCAAAAAGCAGATTCTCTGTCTCCTGTCCAGAGAGCTTCCAGAGAGGAAGCCCAGGCTTTCCCTGAGTCAGGAGGAAACCAGGCCGAGGTTCATTTTCTCCCACTGAAAGTGACTTCTCATCCCCACTCCTGCAGAGCCACTGCCCAGTCCACACTTGCTCCGGTTGCTGGCCAAATGGCCGCTGATGTTGAGACTCTGTAGTCCTCCCTCTCGGACCTGACTCTAAGCGGGGCCTCCTGTCTTGTTGGTTCCCTGCTGGCTCCTCCATCAGTACCAGGGCCCCTGGGGAATGAGTTGGCACGTTCACAGGTGACTTTAGGGCACTCTGCTGCCCACATTCCAGGGGGACGCACCAACACCTTTGACTGAGGTTTTACAGAGCAGGTTGGAGCCCAGACAGGTGACTTGGCCCAGGTGGATCACACAGCAGTATAAAACAAGAACTAGAACTTGAACTCTGCTCCTCCAAAATGTGGGAAAGCAGAGATGCCAACACAGTTTGAAAATTACCCGCCTCATTGAATGGTATCTGTTTACAAAGGCAGGAGCTCAGAAACATGTCCATTGTGGAAAAACAAAGCCTCAGAAATATGAAAGCCAGCACCCAGCCACACTGTTGGAGGGAGCAAGCCATAGCCAGTTTTATATTTCAGCCCTGGGGATTGGTGCTGTGCGGCCCCCTCCTCTCCAGGGCCAGCGGCCCAGCTGGGGCTTGATTCCCAACATATCAGAGTTTCACTGCACCTGTGCAGCATAGCTTTGTGGTGATTCATGCCTGTCTCCTCGACAGGCCTGGTTGTGCCCAGGACCAGAGAGTGAGCGCCCTTGGGAACAGGGCCCTGGTGCCCAGCATTCTCAAGCAGGCATGGCCTTGGGGCCTCTGTTTTGTCCCTGTGCAAGTGGATGTACTAGTGATGCTGAGGCCAGGTGGGATTTGCCAGTGGGTTTTAGGAGGCCGGCTGGTCAATGGATCACTAACTCTCCCATTCAAAATCTGCAAGGTGCCCAGGACCTGCCTGGCAAAGTCCCCAAACCCTTTTGGCAGAATTAGAGAGTATGGGAGGCCATCTAGTGAAACTTCTATTCTGTAGATGGTTGGAAGGATAGGAGTCATGTTCAGACATGAGCAGGGGCTCCTTCTGCCTTAGTCACATCCAGCTGTCCTTTGACATCCTTTGACAGCTGGATGTGAAATTTACTTAATTTTGAGATTACACTTGTAAACCCTGCTGCCATCTTTGCTGGGAATTACATTACAGAAAGTTACACTCCCTCTTCCTGTGCATCCCTTTGCTGAAGGGACAGCAGTTAGCTGGTGGGCCCTTTCCACACACACTGCAATGCACAAGTACATCCTCGTCCTATGCTTACACGTGCCCAGGGAAATGTGCCTACCCACACATTCATAGACTGTTGTTTTTTTTACATAAATGTGACCATTTGCACCTATTGTTGGTGACTTGCTTTTCTCAGGCTCCTCACCTTTCCTGTTGACCGCTGAAGAAGCCCACAGGGGTCAGGGTGCAGCTTTGGGCATTTAGCCATCCCTCTGTCAAAGACATCCCGCACTGTTTTTCTTTCTTTTATCCCTTTATTTTTTTTTCAGTTTCCTATTCTTTCTTTTCCTTCCTTTGATACACTGCTGTGTTGTCCTCTAAAAAGTCAATGTGTGTTTTATAAACGTTAGCTTTTATATTCTAACTTCTTAAGTTGCCAGTACAATGGAGGCAAATCACCAGTGATATTTAAAGGCCTCCAGTAACACTGATTACTCTTGTCCCTGGGAACACCTTGTCCTGGGATCCACATGGGGATACCTCACTCTGAAAATGCAAATAATGTTTAGAGATTATTTTGGTTAAACTGAACAAGTGAATATTTGAAGTGCACTAGGACTTCATCAAGATTCATGTATTATAATATGCTATTACCTAAAGGTTTTGTATGTATAGAGAAAACTATAGTAAATATAGTGAGTATTTTTAAGCCCTTGTCTAATACACATTATCTTGTTAAATCCTCACCACAACTCTATGAGGCCAATACTATTATTAATCATGCTTTATAAGTGAGGACACTGTAGTGGGATGAATGGTGGTCCCTCAAAAGATATGTCCACCTAATCCTCTGGAACCTGCAAATATTACTTTATTTGGAAAAAAGGGTCTTTGCAGATATGAGTGAGCCACAGGTCTTGAGATGCCAAGATCATCCTGAATTATCCAGGTGGGCCGTAACTCCAAGGACGAGTGTCCTTGTGAGAGACGCACAGAGGAGACAGCACAGAGGGAAGGTGATGGGAAGACAGAGGTGGAGATTAGAGTGATGTAGCCACAAGCTCAGAAGGGCCAGTAGCCACCAGAGCTGGAAGAGAAAAGAAATGGATTCTTCTCTAGAGCTAGAGGAAGCATGACCTTGATTTCTGACTTCTAGCTTCCAGAACTTTGAGAAAATAAATTTCTGTTGTTCTGGCAGCCTCAGGAAACTAATGTAGACACTGAGGTTCAGAGGAGTCAGAAACTTTCTCAGGCTTACTCAGAACCCTGGCCCTATGCCAGGTGCTTCAGTGCCTTGGGGTGTTGAGGGATGCAGAAGGGCACCTAGACCCTCCAGCCTGGAGAAGCCACCCAAGCTCCAGGCCTCCTCTGGGGACTGCTGAGTGGAGCTCTGGTGGGAATCCATGTCAGCCCAGGAGGTTTGCCCCAGGGTAGGTGCTACAGTGGATGGGATGATGTGGTGAGTGTTCTAGGTGGTTCTGGAGCCTAAGAAGCCTGCTGCACTCAGCCCTGCCCCTGTAGTAGGCCCCTCCGCACCCCATCTTCAGGCAGGAATGAGAGCAGGAAGGGCTCATTCCCACTCAGCATAGGCAACCACATCTTCTGGTGGCCTTGGCTTGGGAACACCAGACATACTGGTCTAGGTGGCCAAAGAGGTGCCCACTGGACAGGTGCAAAGGCCCCAGGCACCCATGTCACAGGCAAGGGGGGGGGCAGGGTGAGACTACATGAGGTGAGGAACAATTCCAAAGGTGAGGAACAGCTTTGGAATTAGAAAGACCACCTCTTCTGCTTCCCAGGGAATCCTTCAGCCTTTGGGTCTCAGCTTCATTTTCTGTGAAACGGACTTCCTAAGGGGGCTGAAGCATGTTCTAAAATGGGGAGGGTATGGGCTGCAGGCAGGCACGTCTGCTTGGTCTGCAGACTCCTCGCCCCGTGACAAGGATTGGAGAAGGGCCCTGCAGAAGGGCTCAGGGAAGGGCCCCTGCTGCCCAGGCCTGAGCACTGCACTGGGATCAGAGGCTTCACTTCTGCAAGACTCCAGAGGCAGAGCGAGGTCTTCAAGTGCCACCTTTACTCCACTTCTTGCCAACCCTCCAGAACCTTTAACTGTGCTTGGTGGCAAAGCAAGTTCTCCTACAGCTTCCCAGTGGAAGAGGGTGGGTGCCGTCCCTCCCTCCCTGTGATCAGATGCTAAACCAGTCTGTGCCCAGGTGCAAGTGCACCCAGGAGGTAAGCGCTACGGCGGCTCCTCCCACAGGCCAGCCACGCCTCAGATGACAGCAGCTACTGCCATTGGCCAAGACCTCCCATGTGCCAGGCCTAGTGCTTAACCTTTACCTGCAGTACCTCTGCTTGATGGCAGATATGATTATCATCCCATTTCACAGATGGGATGACAGCACGAGCCAGGTTCTGCAAATGAGCTGACACATGGGGTGTCTTTTCTGGAGACCATGATTCAATAGTCTGTCTTCCCCAAAACAGCTTTATTATTTAAAAAAATACTTAGCATATTCCACTTTGAATAGTAGATATTTCATATATTTTGCTTATTACAATGCACTGTGCTAAGCATCCATTATTTAACTGTGCACTAGGTGTAATCATTCTTCAGGTACTGGTATGCCAGCAATAATTTACATCCTGTGTAAGGAGCTGGGATGTATCCTCTACCTGAGTGCATAGAGCTGACAGCAGGACAGAATATAATTGTTCCAAAAAGCCACACTTGATAGCTAATGAATGAGCAGGTGAGGATTAGAGATGGGGAGATCCACTGGCAGTTGTGAGAGGTAAACCAACAATTAGAAGAAGAATGTGTTCTGTTGGCTGTCAGGGAAGATTTTTACAACCAAAAGGGAAAAGATGATTTAGACTTAAGGGTAATACAATTCTGCTGCAGGTCTGGGGGATCCACACTTGTAGATGGGTCTGAAGATATAATTTTGAGGACTTAGAAGAATTTCCTCCAGGGCCTTTAAGACTTCCAAAAGATTTGGGTGTGCCAGTCCCCATATTCACTCAACAAGTGAATTCAGAGCATGTGCTATGTGCCTGGTGTGTACAGCCTGGGAGCGCTTGGATCAGAAATAGTTCTGGGCAGCTGTCTCTTGGGTCCGAGAGTCGGGACTCCAGGGAGGATACTTTCCTGGGTGCTCTTCCCTAGGGAGCAAATGTTAATGATAATCACAGTCATTGCTACTACTTACTGACCATGGAGTGTCCAGGATGCTGTGCATTATCTGCTGTCTCCTTGATGGCATGAGGAGATGGACAGTGCTATCTTTATCTCACCCAGAAGGATGCTGGGACGCGGGAGATTAAGGACCTGCCAGGGTGAGGGGCAGAAGGCCTGCCTGACCCCGTCTCTGCCCTCTCCCTCCATCCTGACCTGCGGGCGCTCAGACCCTGCGCCATGGACAGTGGGTCTCAGTGGAGTCATTTTGGGAGTTTTGTAAACATTGAAAATCTTCCTGCTAAAGGAAGAAAGAGTTAAATTGCCTGAGGAATTTAATTCTACATTGATTCTGTGTATTCTATATTTTTTATATATCAAGGTTCCCTGTGGAGCGTGTGTGTGTGTGGTGTAAATGTAGTCTATATTTACATCACATACACACACATATACCTACATACTGTGTGTGTTGGGGGTGTGTGTGTGAGGTTTGAAAACTGCTGCCCTGCACTCTGTGCCCAGGTCCCTACCCAGCTGACACTGCAGATGGGGGAACCTGTGGCCTGCCCCCATGCCAACGACTGCAGCAGCTTGGGGTGGTGTTAATGATATTTCTCCAAGTTTCCAGAGCCAGATCCAAAGTCTCTGGAGAGGCCAATGAATTTCAGGCATTGGTTGGGCTATCCTGCCCTTGTCTCTCCACATAAATTGACACTCAGCTTTTCCTACATTCTTAGGCAGGGGACATAGCATTTTACCAGATACCTGAAGCACTTGAACGACTTAAAAATTATAACTTTATTCATGAAAAAGCTTTTTACAACCAGAGGGTCACTGACTTGACTCCTTAGGCAGTGGCTACTGACCTCCTTGCGCTAATTCTAGTTACACCTTTGATTTCGGTCCAAGATGACAGGTGTTTAAAGACCTAGCCTCCCTGCCACGTATCGGTTTGGACTTGGGGGCCACAAGCCGGGACTGGCCGTGGCTCACGTTACTTGAGCATGTTCTGGAGGCCTGGCTCAGTGCCAACTGCTCTCCACGCACCACGCCGCTCCGTCACCCTGACGTCCCAAGATTTAGGATGGATAGTCCTATTTTAGAAACAAAGGCTGTGAGAGGTCGCACTGCCTGCGTCTCCCTTGGCCAGCATTTGCACCCAGATTCCCAAGCATTCCGTTTCCACAGCTCCGCTGCAGTGTCTGCCAGGCTACTGATCCCGACTCCTTGGTTGGAGTTCTTGGGTGTTTGCTGCAAGTTGTTTTGTCTACCACCTTTTTAATTCCCTTTAAATTTGTTACTTCTTTTAAGTTTGTAATTTCAGGCTTACAGAAAAGTTGCAGGAATTCCCGTATTTGTTGGATTTCCCAATTGTTAACAGTTTTCCAGCTTGCATTGTCTTCTGTCTTTTCCTCCTCTCTCTCTCCTTTTACACATAGCCCTCCCCAACACTATAATTATGTGTATACACACACATTTTAATTTTTCTCAGCCATTTGAGTATTAATTACAGACATCAGGCTCTTTTATCCCTAAGTACTTCAGTGTATATTTCCTACAAACAAGGATGTTCACTTACATAATCACAGGAACCAGAAAATAACAAAAATCAGGAAATAATATTGATTCGATGCTATTATCTAATCTACAGATTTGATTCTGATGTGGCCAATTGTCCTAATAATGTCCTTTGTAACTGGAATAACATCCCAGATCATGAGCTGCCTTCAGTTCTCACGTCTCTTTAGCCTCCTTTGATTCCTTGGGCTTCCTTAGTGTTTTATGACACTGATGTTTTTGAGGCCTACAGGCTGCTTACTTCGTAAGATGTCCTCAATTTCGATTTCCCTGATGTCTTATTAGGATTAGATTCAGATTATGAATTTTGGGCAGAAATACCACCAAAGTGGTACCTTCTTCTTCTCAGTTTGTCCTATCAGGAGGCACAGCGTGTGGAATTGTCCCATCATCAGAGATGTTAACCCGGATCCCTTGGTTGCAGCGGTGTTGCCAAATTTCTCCATTCTTAAGTTACACTTTTTTCCTTTGTAATGAGTATCTTATGGGGAGATATTTGGAACCTGTGTAAATATCCTGTTACTCCTGAAACATTCACCCAGTAGTTTTAGCACCTGCTGATGATTCTTGGCTGATTCAATGATGATGATGCTGCTGGTTGCCAAGAGGTAATTTTTCTAATTCTGTCATTCCTTCTACATTTACTAATTGTCTTTTTCTACTGCAAGGAAGAACTTTTCCTTCTTTTCCATTTATTTATTTATATGAATGAAACTCATGGATTCTAGTTTCATTCAATGGGTCATGATTATTTATTTTAATGCCAAAATGGCTTCAGATTTGGCCAGTGGGAGTCCCCTCAAACTTGCTTCTTTGTCTTTTGACATGTCCCTGTTGTTCTTTGAGTACTTGCTTACTTTTTGGCATAAGAAGTTCCAGGTTCATCTTGTAGTTTCTTTGTTGCAGGCCTGGAATAAGCCATTTGTCCAAGTAGCCCTGGTTTCTCGGTTTCTCTTAGTGGAGAACGGCACATACAAACCAACATCTGGGTGCTAAGTAGGCTCATTGCTACTGGGGTGCCATTGTTTCTAGGTCTTCTGTGTATATACATACGAACAACTTCTCTCTCTCTCTCTCTCCCTTTCTTCTCCCTTTCTCTTTGGCTTTCTCCCTCCATCTGACTTTCTTTAAAAACCATGAGTTCTTACTTACACCTCCAATTTCAGTCCAAGATGACAGAGTTTATTCTATCTCTTTCTCCCCCTTCCAGTTTTATAACTCCCTTCTCTAACAATGAGATACCTGGCTTTGATTGTCTGTATTATATTTATTTGTTCAATTATCAACTACCCATAATTATTTTTTGTCAGCTATTTTAATTTTATTTTTAAATTAAATTTAATTCCACATGTAACACATGTACACATTCTTTTTGAAAATAATTTTAAATACAAGTAAGTAGATTTTGTCTTCCACACTTCCCCCACCCTCAAATCTAATTAATATTATCAATTTGGTATGAATCTTTCCAGACATTTTTCTATGTCTTTAAACACCCACAGAAATTAGAATTGTAATGTTTTGAGTTATCTTTATATAAATGATTTGATAGTCTACATGATGATTAGCAACATACTTTTTTAAAAATAAAAATCCCAAAAACTCTTGGAGAATTTCCATGTTGGTACATATTGATTCACTTCATTGCAGCTCAACTTGAGATGCTAAACTGTAAGGGAAGTGTCTGGTGTCTTAATATTATTTTAGCATGCCCAGTCTATGGAATATCATACAGTACTTAAAAAGAATGCACAACCATCTCATGCACATGTGCAACTATCTTCCTAGAGTCATTGCAGAGAAGTAGGATTGCTGGGCCCCAGGAATTCACATTTTGCAGTTAAATAAAGATTGCAAAAGCATTCCAGAGTGGCTGCACTGGGCATCACGCCACCTGCAGTGAGTGCTGAGTGTCTCCTTCAACACTCCAGAATGAGCAGGGTCAGCTTCTACCACTCTGTCAAAGGTAGGAAATGTACTCTTGAGGTTACAAATGTCTTGAAGCATCAGGCTTTGGGCAAAGACCCCATCTAACCCTCTGTAGGACAGGCAGCCGGCCACGGGGCTCTTTTAGGAATAATGACTCTCACTTGTCCAGAGCTCCCATCTGATAGCACAGTTATCAGCTGTAGCTAATGTTTTAACTACCAGAGGCACTCTGTTACCAGGCAGAAGAACTTTCTGTATGAGGTTTTTTTTTAATTTTTATTTTTAATTTTATCTATTTTGAAGATGGGTTGGAGGAGATAGGGGTGACCTGAAATCCTGTTACAGCATCAACATTCCCTGTAAGGGTAGCTTCTTGCTTCCTAGTCCAATTCACATGAGCAATGGCCCCTCTAGCTTTTTGCCATTTTTCTCCAAAATGGCTCTTTTATACACATTGTCTTATTTTAGCTTCTCACCGATCCAGTGAAAAAGGTGAGGCAAGTTTTTCCTACTTTTCATATTTCTTTTACTTAAGGTCACAGCCAGTGTTGGGACCTGGACTCAAACCCAGACCTTCAGACTCTAATTCCAAAATTTTGTAAGCAAGGTTTTTTATTCTTGCATGTTAACTTGTAACAAATGAAAAATATAGAACATTATGATGAAGAAAAAATTTTTAAATCACCCATAATCAACACTGTCATCCAGAGATAACCACCATGAATGTATTCTTCTGTACTTTATACACATATAACAAAATTATACAGAGTTTTTATTTGGGTGCTTTATATTATAAGAATTTTCCAATGTTATTAGATTTTCTTTATAAGATTTTAAATGACTGTGCAATATCACATCATGTGGATAAAACATAATTTGGGTAATCCTCCATAGTTGGATTTAGGCTAATTGTATATTGTCATTGTTATATATGAAGTTTCAAATAATATCCCTGAATGCAAATATTACTGATATCACTGATTATTTCTTTGGAATACAGACCTAAAAATGGAGAGAAATCATGGGCCAAAAGCTACGCACATATTTTAGGCTCTTAATACGTAAAGCTTAAGTCTACTCCAAAAAGGCCTTGCTAAGGACATGACAACCCCCAGGGTTAGGCAACTAGCAGTGTGAGCTGCCGCCCTACCCGTGCATCACACATAAGAAATCATGATTTGATATAGATACATCGAGTTTCCAAATGCAGATGAGGAAAACAGAATCAGCAAGGTTAAATAAGCTTCTTAAGGTCACAGAGAGGGGACCCAGATCCCATTGCCACTGCTAGATGGACACCACTCCATGGCTCCCCCATATCATCTGAACAAGCCTGACCTTGGCAAGGGAGGCACGGAGCCCCTGAGGATGGTGTCCTATGTCGGTGGGACATGCTTCTGCCCCCACCACCTCTGCTTCTGCTATTTGAGATGACTCATCCCATATGCAGGCAGCAGGATGGTCACCACTATAATACCAGCCTCTGGTGTTCACCTCCCTCTGACCTGGGAAAGTTCAGGGCATTGTATGATATAGAATATGATGCCTGGGTTGCTGCAATACAGTGGGACCTGGTCTGCACAGGGGTGAGTGGATAGATGATAGGAGTGACTATGGCAAAAATCCCATAGACTTGTTTTAAGTGATGTCTGTAAATGGGTAACAGGATAACCATGGGTTGAGTTACCACTACAGATTGGAAATTACTAGGTACCAAGCATGGAATTGTGCTAAGGTCAGACTAAGCAAATTGGGGTTATGGTTCCTCTAAGTGTAGTGGAGAAAAGTTCGTAAGTGACAGATATAAAGTACCATACTTTTCTCGATCCATATAAACAGTAAGTGGTTGTATCTACAGATATATGGACACCCTTACTTTTATTGAAGCCTTAAGAGAGGTTGGTTTAGAAAAGCTGTGATGGTTAATTTTAGGTGTCAACTCGAGTGGATTAAGTGATACTCAGGTAGCTGGTAAAGCATTATTTCTGGGTGTATTTGTGAGGGTGTTGCCGGAGGAGATTAGCATGTGGGTCAGTGGACTGAGTGAGGAATATCTGCCTCAATGTGGGCAGGCATCATCCAATCTGCTGGGGGCCCAGATAGAACAAAAAGGCAGCAGAAAGGCAAATTTGTGCTTTCTCTCTTCTAGAGCTGGGACACCCTTCTTTTCCTGCCTTTGGGCATCAAGACTCCAAGGTCTCTGGCCTTTGGACTCTGGGACTTGCACAGAAGCCTCCTGGGTTCTCAGGCCTTTGGCCTTAGACTGAAAATCTTACCATTAGCTTCCCTGGTTCTGAGGCTTTTGGACTTGAAATGAACCATGCTACTGACATCCTAGGGTCTCCAGCTTGCAGAGACTTTTCAGCCTCCATAATCATATGAGCCAACTCCCTTAATAAATATCCTCTTGTCTAACTATCTATCTATCTATCTAGCCATCGATCCTATTGGCTTTCTCTCTATATATAGAACCCTGACTAAGACAAGGGCTTTCTAGAAGAGGCAAATTTTAAGTGAAGATTTGAAGACTGGAGTTGCTATGCATGAGAAAATATCACTGGCTGCCTAAGTAGATAAGTATGGAATTAAAAAATATGGCCTAAAAATTTCTTGGGGAAATGAAATTACCCATGTAATTATCTATGTGGGTTACATCCTTTGAATATTTGTCTACTAGGAGTCAAGTCAGGATGATAGATCACCTGATCGAGTGAAGCATGTGGGTCAAATGAACTTCACAGGTTTGTGGAATAGCTCAATATTCCCCAAACTTTCCTGATGATAAGAATTACCATCCTAGTGATTCTGATTCATTGGGTCAGAATGACACCCGGGAATATGTGTTTTAGCAAGTACTCCAGGTGATCCCTAGTATTAGTTTGGGAAACACTGGGTAGCCAAGACAGAAACTTTTGAACAAAGCTTTTAAAATATTAGTAAGCATAAGGTCACCTGGGAATCTTGTTAAATTGCAGATTCTGAATCTATATGTCTGAGGTGGAGCTTGAGATTCTGCATTTGCTACAAGCTTCTGGATGATGCTGATGCTGGTACTCTGAAGACCACATTTTGAATAGCAAGCATGTAGAACCAGAGTTTCACACACATGGCCCATGGGCTGTATATAATCAGATGTGTTTTGTTTGGCTTTGTATGGTGTTTATTTTTTGAAAGTTTTGTTTCCAATATTTGAAAGATGAAAGACTTCCACTGCTAACCATGATGAAATAACTGGCACAAGACTAGTTCTCCTACCATAAGCAACTAAAAACAAGACATAATATATGATGACTGATTTGGGGCAATACAAAATAGATAACACAAAACAGTGATTCCTGAGAGAAGGGAAACTCATTAGAGATCCCCCTGGTCACTCAGCCCTCTGCCTGGGTTACAATAATAGCACAATCATAGCACAGCAAGCCAATGTCTGAGCAAAGCATGGCAGGTATGCTGAGCTGAGAAGACAGAGGTCAAAGTTGGAGTCACCGCAAATGCCTGGAACATGCACAGTGGAGCATCAGAGAAAGGAAGCTGTGGTGGTGGGGGTGGGGGTGGTCCACACAAGTCCATGGCTGAGGGCAAGCCTGCACATGCATGGAGAAGACTACTCAATGCTTGCTAGAGAGAAGCTGTTAGGGATGGAAAGCAGAACAGAGGGACTAGAGGTTGAACAGTGATGGAGGAAGAACAGTGTGGGGGGGGCTGAATATTTGACTCTCATCTCTATCATAGTGAAGAGATTTCTTGAGCATTTTGTTAACATCCCAGACATCCTTTGATAAACCAGAAAAGTTGTGTATTAGATATAAGAACTACTCCTGATTTGCCCTAACAAATTCTAAATTCAAACTCTAACAAGATCTTTAGGGTAGAGAGGTTGGACTTTGGGTCCTGCCAAGTTAGAGAGGCTTGGAAAATATGTTGAGCTTTCCATAGAACTGCATTAACAAAACATAAAACAAAAACTGCATTAACAAAACCATAGAACTGCATTAACAAAACATAAAAGCTTTCCATAGAACTGCATTAACAAAACATAACCAAAAAACATGAAAAGTGTCTACATAAGTGCTACATGATATGTAAGCAATTGAACTGCCTAATAAAACAATACTCACACTCCTAAAAGAAGATAACAGAATCCAGATTCTCTACAACATGTAATCTGTGATGCACAGTATTCAATCAAACATTACTCAACATACAAAGAAATATGAAAATGTGATCCAGGGATAAAAAAATATAGCTGAGAAACTAAATGTGAGATGGCTCATATGTTGGAGTTAGCAAAGAGTTTAAAGCAGCTATTATAAGTATTTTCAAAGAGTTGAAGGAAAATATGGTCTTAATGAGTGAACAGAAAAAGAATTTGAGCAGAGAAATGTAAACTGTAAACAAAAGAACCAAATGAAAATTCTACAACTTAAAATTCTAATAACTGAAATTTTAAAAAAATGCCTGATGAACTTAACAGAAGATTATAAGTGGAAAAAGAAAGAATGATTTTGTTTACAGATCAATGGCATTTTCCAATCAGAAGTGCAGAGAAAAAAAGAATTAAAAAGTAAACAGAACCTTAGGGACCTGTGTGAAAATATTAAATTGCCTAATAATGGCTCTCAAAGTATGGGAATCCCCCAAATCTTTCATAAGATCTGCAATATTAAAGCTTTCATAAAAAAATGATAACCAAATTATTACTTGCCTTTCCACTTACATTCTTTCATGGGTGTACAGTGGAGTTGGCCAGAGGCTACATAATGAGTTATATCACAACATATTGAATGTAGAAACACTTATGAGAATCTAGCTGTCTCTTATTAAGCCAGAAAAAGCACTGTATAAAAGTGTATCATTATGAGTAAGATGTTTTTATTAAGACTATATTATATATGTTAATGTGCAATGTTGTTATTTTTTTCTTATTCTTATTACTGTTACATGTGTCAATAATACATATTTTAAAAATTACTCGGTTTTAATTTCTAATACAGTAAATATTGATAGATATAACCACATAAAAATACTCTTTGGGGTTCTTAAAAATTTTAAGTAGTGTGAAGGAGTATGAGACCAAAAAACATGAGAACTATTTGTTTTACCTGCATGAAATTAGAGTCCCAGAAGGAGTAGACAATGATAATGACACATCAAAATTTGGAGAAACAGTAACTGGAAACAAATTACATGAAAAACAGTGACTTAAGTAAAATAACAAAATAAAATAAAATTTAAAAGCCTAAGTCAATCCCAAGCAAGATAGATATAAAATAAACCATCAGAGTCAAATTGCTGAAAACCAAAGCTAAGAAAATTCTGAACACAGCCGTATTAAAAATGCACATTGCATACACAGAAAGTAAGGATAAGAATAATTGACTGCTGACTTCTCATCTAAAACAATGGAGGTGAAAAGACAATTGAATTACATTTAAAAAATATAACATAAAGTATATCCTGTCAATCCAGATGTCATTTGCACCCACTTGGATGGAACTGGAGACCATCATCGTAAGTGAAGTATCTCAGGAATGGAAAAACAAATACCGCATGTTCTCACTAACAAGTGGGAGCCAAACAATGGGTGCACATAAGCACAAAAAGATGTAACAGACATTGGAAACTGAGAAAGCGGGAGGGTCAGTGGTGGGAAAAAAACTTACCTATTGGGTACAAGGAACACTTTCCTGGTGGCGGGCACACTGAAAGCCCTGACTTCAGCATTATAGAGTGTATCCATGTAACAAGTACTTTTGTACCCCCTTAATATTTTGAGATTTAAAAAAAGAATGATAAGAAATAGCTTCTAAAAATGTGGATGAATTAAAAATATTTTTAGACAAAAAAGGTTTGGAAAATTTATTGTTAGTATATTTGCACTACAAGAAATAGTAAGAAAGATCATTCAGGCTAAAGAGAATAATATAAAATGGGAGTTTAAATCTGCATATAAGGAATAAAGAATACCAGAAATTGGAAATGAGTCTGTGAATATCAAAGTCTCTTTTTTCTCATAATTTATTTAAATTTATTCAAAATAAGGCTATCACATAAATAACAACATTGTAGAATGGCATTCAACTTACATAGATAAGTAAAAAATGAGACATCAATTACAGAAAGGATATGAGGAGGTAAATAGCATTATACCACAGTAAGGATATTTTTGTGTAGAATAGGAAGTGTAAAGTGGCAGATGTTAAGTGTGAAATGTAAAGAGTTATGATATTGATCCTAAACAGAGAATGATAATTTAAAGATGCATATTATTAGCCCTACATCAACCACCAAAAAAATTAAGAAGTATAACAAAAAGAGAAGATACATCCCTAAAAGTATTTGATAAGTTTAAAAGAATGCAGGAAAAAGGAACTGAATTAAAAAACAGAATAGACAAATGGAAATCAAATGATATGATGGCAGACTTAAAACTCAACTGATCAATGATTATATCAAATGCAGCTAATGAAGATGAAAATATAACATTTCAAACTTTCTGGGATAAAGCTAAAGCAATACTTTGAACCAAATGTGTATCTTTCAATGTCTACATTAGAAAAGAAAAAGGCTTAACACCAATGATTAACATTTCCATCTTTCAGAGATAGAAAAGGAAAATAAGCCCAAAGTAAGTAGAAGAGAGAATTAATAAAGATAAGAGCAAACATCAATGAATAGGAAACATGCACATGGAAAAAATTAACAAAGCCGAAAGTTGATTTGTTGAAAAAATTAACAAGATTGATAAATCTTTAGCAAGAATAGTTAATGAAAAATAAAGAAGCCAAATAACCATTATCAGAAATGCAGGTGGGGGTATAAATATATGTCTTACAAAATATTAATACATATCCAAAAAAATAAAAAATACATACATATTCTAAAGAATAACAAGAAAAAATAGTCATAGTAAGAAATAATAAAAAATATAATTAAAATATTATTAATAACTCTACACCAATAAATTTAACAGCTTACATGAAATGGGTAAATTCCTTTAAAAATAGAATATTCTAAAACAGAATCAAGGGGAATAAAATTGAATAGTCTTCTATGTATTAAAAGAATTGCCTTTCACTCAGTTGATTGTTTCCTTTGCTGTGCAGGAGCATTTTTGTTTGATTCAATTCCACTTGTCTAGTTTTGCTTTTTTTTCCTGTACTTTTGGTGTCATATCCAAAAAATCATTGCCCAGACCAATTTCAAGAAGATTTTTCCCTACGTTTCCTTTTAGTAGTTTTATAGTTTCAGGTCTTATATTTGAGTCTTTAATCCATTTTGAGCTGATTTTTACACAGTGGTGTCAGATAAGGGTCCAATTTCCTCACAGCAAAGGAAAAAAATTCAACAGAGTGAAAATGCAATGTATGAAATGGGAGAAAATATTTGCAAACTATAAATCTGATGAGGGGTTCATATCCAAAATTTTAAACTCAAACAACTCAACAACAACAAAAACTGACTAAAAATGGGCTAAGGACCTAGACATTTTTTCAAAGAAGTTATACAAATAGCCAACAGGTATATGAAAAGGTGCTCAACATCCCTAATCATCAGGGAAATGCATATTAAAACCACAACGGGACACCACCTGACACTTGTTATCATGGCTATTTTCAAAAAGACAAAAGATCTTAAATGTTGGTGAGGATGTGGAGGAAAAGGAACCCTTCCTTGCAATGTGAATGGTACAGCCATTATGGAAAACAATAGGGCGTTTCCTCAAAAAATTAAAACTAGATCTGCTACGTGATCCAGCAATCATACTTCTGGGTATATATCCAAAGGAAATGGAATCAGTATTTTGAAGAGATATATGCACTTCCATGTTCATTGCAGCACTATTTGCAATAGCCAAGATATGGAAACAACCTAAGGGTCTGTAGACAGATGAACAAAGAAAATATGGTACACTCCCCCCCATATATATATATACACATACACACACAAAAAATGGGGGAAATTCTGCATTTGTGGCAACATGGATGAACCTGCAGAACATTATGTTAAGTGATATAATCCAGACACAGACAGACAGATACTACATGATCTCACTGACATGTAAAATCTGAAAAAGTCAAACTCCTAGAAATAGAGAGTAGAATGGTGGTTGCCAGGGGCTGGGGGTAGAGGAAATGGGGAGATGTTGGCCCAAGGGTACAAAGGCTCAGTTATGTGGGATAAATAAGTCCTGAAGATGTAATGTACAGCATGGTGACTTTAGTTAATAAAACTTCATTGTATCTTGAAATTTTCTAAGAGAATTGATCTTAGGTGTTTTCCCCACCAAAAAAAAAAAAAAAAAAGAAAAATGGTAATTATGTGAGATGATGGATATGTTAATTAGCCTGATTGTGGTAATCATCTTACAGTATATATGTTATATCAAAACTTGACATTGTATTCCTTAAATATATGCAATTTTTATTCAAGTATACCTCAGTAAAGCTGGGAAAATATAAAATAATTGAATTTATTATTGAAAATCTTCCCATAAAAGAAATTCCATGTTGAGATGAATTCACCAATGAATTCTATCAAACGTTTACACAATATTACACAAATTTTTTCCAAAAATATAGGAGGAGGGACTGTTTCCTAACATACTTTATTAGGGCAACATAACCCTGATATCAAAAGCTGCCAACACCATTAGAAGGAAAGGAAATCATAGGCCAATAACTCTTATGAACACACAGACCAAAATCCTCAACAAAATACTAGCAAACTGAGCTCAGCACTATATCATAGGTGAATCCCAGTATTCCAAATATGTTTCAACATTGAAAAATTAATCAGTGTAATTTAGCAGATTATAGAACAAAGTATAAAAATCATATAATCATCTCAATAGATGCAGAACAAGAATTTGATGAAATCCAAAACTCTTTCATGATGAAAAAAAACTCTTAGCAAATTATAGTTAGAAGGAAACTTTCTCAACCTGATAGTGGGACTTTATGAAAATCATACAGCAACCATCATTGTTACTGGGTGAGGACTGAATGCTTTCTCTCCCTACCATAGGAACAAGGCAAAGATATTCAGTCCCATAACTTTTCTTCATTGCTTTACTGGATGTCCTAGCCGGTGCAGTCAGGCTAAATAAATAAATAAATAAAACAATATTGAATATTGAAAAGGAAGAAATGAAACTATATTAATATATGGCATCATTGTATGTATAGAAAATCCTAAGGAATTTACAAAAACCTACTAGACCTAAAAATGAATTTAGCAAGGTCATAGAATACAAGATGAATATACAAAGTTAATTGTATTTATATATAAACAACAAATATTTAGAAAATAAAATTTACAAATAAAATAGGAGTAAATTTAATGACAGCGGTGCACTATTTCTACACAGAAAACTATAAGGCATTACTAAAGAAATTAAATCTCTAAATTAATTAAAAGATATATCCTGATAATGGATTGGAAAACTAGATAGTGTTAAACATGTTCATTGTTCCTAAATTGATCTATAGATTCAACAAAATTCCAATCAAAATCTCAGCAGGCTTTTTTTTTGGTAGGAATTAACAAAATGATCCTAAAATGCTCTAAAAATACAAAAGGCCTAGAATAGCTGAAACAATTTTTTGAAAGAACAAAGTTGGAAGGTGCGCCCCCTGATTTCTGTGGTGCTACAAGAACTAGGTATCTGTGTGGAACAAAAATGAGTCTCAACCCTTAGCTCACATTGTTCTCAAGAATTAATTTGAAATGGGTCATAGATTTGAGCATAAAGCCTACAACTTTAAAACTACTAGAAGATAGCATAGGAGAAAAACATTGCAATTTAGGGGTAGGTGAATATTTCTAAGAACACAAAAGCAAATTAAAATGAGATACCACTTCATATCTAAGTGACTAAAATTATCACTGAAATGGCTAAATGACTAGAACTAAACAGACTGGAAATACCAAGCATTGGTAAGGATGTTGAGCAACTGGAATTCTCATACATTACTGGGGAAGGGAGGGAGTCAAAATGGCAAACTCACTTTTGAAAACTGACAGCTTTGTATAAAGTTAAGCACACACTTATAAATGACTCAGCAATTCCATTTCTATGTTTTTACCCAAGAGAAATGAAAACATATGTCCATAAAGAGACTGGTCCAGGAATGTTCATAGCAGCTTTAAGCATAGTAATTTAAATCTGGAAAGAGCTCAAATGTCCACCAACTGGAAATGAATAAACAATGATGATACATTTATACTGTGGAATACTACTCAGTCATAAAAAGGACCAAACTATCGATATGCACAACAACATAGGTGAATCTCACAGACATGCTGAACAAAAGAAAGGGGACAGGAAAAATGCATTGTGTATGGTTTCATTTATATTAAATTCTGAAACAGGCAAAACTGTAGGTATACAAATGAGACCAGCGGTGAACTGGCACAGTGTGTGGGAGGGAAGAGATTGACTTCAAAGGGCAGGAAGGAACTTTCTGGGGAGATGGAAATGCTCTGTATCTTGATTGACATGGTGGTTGCATGAGTGTCTACTTTGGTCAAGCGTCATTTTGGTCATGTGTACATTTAAAATGTCTGTATTTTGCTATTATAAATCAAACCTATACAACATTGATTTTTAAATTAAGGCATTTAATATAAAAATCTGAATTTCGGGATTCTCTTGAAGAGCCAGACGTGGAAATACTGGGCAAACAACCCCACACAGCAATGGCCAGGTGGGGCTGAGCTATGGCTGCCCTATCCAGGTGGGACAAGCATCTCTCCAGGCTGCCACACACCCTCCCTCTTCACTCATTTATATTACCTGTCAAATCATTGCTTGTTGGCTTCTGCTCTTAAAAAAATTGTTCATTTATTTATTGATTTTTTTCAGCCAGCAATTATTCATCACATATGTCCTCAATTCTCTGGACAATTCGTTTCTTTTACCTGACATCAACCCCCTCTTCATTTACGCAATAGGGATCAAGAGAACCCACAACATTCCTGGACAAGGCCATGACACCTTACAGACTCTCCCTGTGCTCAGCTGCCTTTAGCTCAGGGGGAGGGGCTCCTATTTTGGCCCCCTTTGAATCAGGGAGGGAGGCCTAGAAGGAGGTGGTGCTACTCCTTACTCTGACTATCGCTGACTCCTGGGCCATTTCCCCAAGACCAGCTCTGGGGTGGAGGAATCTGTGACTGAGAGGGCATTACAGAAAACCCAATCAGGGCATATAAATCAGAGTCTGGAATTAAAGAAAAGTGGGATTTTATAAAATGGATCATTATTGCATGGCTTCGGCTGTGTAAATCAGTCAGTTGTAGCTAAAGTGTGAAGTGAATGCCCTTAAATCAAATCATTTTCTTTAGGAATTCCTGGGCATGACTTGTAAAGCTGCTATAGGATCTGTGAGCTCGGATTGGAGTTATGTAAATCCATTGCCTCCCCTATAAAGCAGTTGAATGTTTTAACTAAATCTAATTCTTCAAATAATGATTTCTGAATCAAAACTTTGCCGGGAAGATTTACAGGCAAGTTTTATAAATCAGAGGCAAGATATATAACTCAGATAGTGAGAAGTGCAGATTTATAAATCCAACTTGTAAATCAGGAGAAAAAACATCATGTTTTACACTAAATAATATTTTTACAAATGGCACCTCATACATCATGCAATTGCCACAAATCTTTCACACTGGAGTCAGGCTACATAATAAGAGGTTGAATCACAAAGGAATTGAGGCCTGGGTGGTGAAGTCTGTATCGGAGTGTGGGTTTGGGAAAATGTTCCTGCATCCACCTACTCAATGCAGATCAGCCAGGGGTTCTGGAATCTGACTCATGTGGGTTTGTAATTCCCCTTGGCCTTCTGAGAGCTGAACTTGTGGGTGAATTACATCACCATCTGGGCTTAGTTTACACTTCTATAAATTGCACACAATAATCCTTTTGTCAAAGGACTGTTGTGAGGATTAAATGAGATAATATTTGTATAGCAATTAGCTCAGTGTCTGGAAAATACTGAGTGCTTAATAATGTTAGTTATCTATTGATGTATCATCATCATCATCATCATTATTATTATTTTTAGTCTACATCAATTTCCCATCCCATGACTCATAAAAGAGGCAGGAGTGGAAAGAAGAGGTAGTAGTGAGGTTGTTGACAGTGGATCCTGAAAGCTGGGCTGTCCTTTCCTATCTCAGCTGAAGTAGGTTTGACCATTTTCCTCAGTATTTCTCAATTTCTGGCCGCAAGAATTTCCCAAAAAAGCCTCCTGAAGATCATTTTTGGGACCTGACTTCTGTGCAGAATTTAAATAAAAGTTAATGTTTTTAAGAAGCTTGTTACAAAAGTAATACATTTTTATTGCAGAATATTTGAGAAATAATGAAAATCACCAACACTCTTGCCACCCAGAGATAATCACTGATAACTTTTTGGTTATCCTCTTAAAGTCTTTTTCTATGCATATATTTACATACATACATTTTTAGAAAGCGAAAAATGAGACCACAGTATACAGATTGTTTTGCAACTTTTTTTCTATTTAACTATATATTGTGAACCTTTTCCAAAGTCACTAAATAGTTCTCAGTATGATTTTTTTATGACCATGGATTATAATGCACCATAATTTATTTAAGCAGCTCCATATTTTTAGATATTTATTTTGTTTTTAATTTTTTGCTATTATAAACAACCTTCCAGGGAACATCTCTTAAATAAATTTCTGCAGTTATTTATGACTATTTTCTAAGGATAAATTCCTAGAAGAGGAATTGCTGTGTAAATGGGCTACACATGTTTTTAAGAATTTTGCCAAGTTACCCTATCACTTTAAGTTTATGCCAGAAATCTAAGGGTGCCCACTTCCCTCCACTCTGCACAATCTTTTTTCTTTTTTTAAAATGTCAATGTAATAGCTGAAAAATTGTGTTTCACTATTGTTTCACTTTTCACATCTTTGACAGCTTGCAAAGTTAAACATTTTTCATATTTTTGCCGTTAGTACTTCTTTTGTGAATTTCCTAATCATGTCTTTTGTCCACATTGACATTTCGGGAACTTAAGAATACAAGCCCTTTGTTACATATGTTGCATTTTTTTTCTGTTTCTTATTTGCCCTTAGATATTATTATGGCAGAAGATTTGGATTTACATGTGGTCAGTTGTATCAATATTTTACTTTATGGTAATATACTACTTAAAAGATATTCCCAGTATAATAACATCAGGTAAACATGCACCTATATTTCCTTCTAGTACATTTGAATATGTATTTTTAAACTTATAGTCCACCTGAAATTTATTTTAGGTTGTGGTGTGAAGCAGTGATGAATCAATCTATTTTTACTGTTTCACAGTTGTCGCCTCATCATTTCCCCCAGAGATTTGAAAAAGCCCTCCGATCACAAACTTCATTCTCATGTGTTCTTTGTACTTGCCATCCCTACTCCAATGCCACTCTATCTTAATTATCATAGTTTTGGAATCTATTCTAATGCCTGTTCGTGCAAATGTTTCTAAGCTTTCAGTTTGGCCAAACTTCACTTGATTATTTTATTCATTTATTCTTCCAGACAACATTTAGAATCATTTTGTCAAGTTTCAAAAAAAAAGTTATTAAAATTTGAATTGGAATTGCAATAGACTGATGCATAAATTGGAGTGAATCAACACCCTCACAATGTTTAGCCTTCTCTTTCAGGAACAAGCACCTACTTCAGTAAAACTTTTCTTTCCACTCCCTTCCCAAACCACTGGGTCAGGACAGCTTCCCAATCAGGTAGGACTAATGTTATTTGACTCAATTTCAATCAAATTTGAAATCCAAAGGTCTTTTTTGAGGAAGGAAGAGATGAAGAGAGGTTAGAATCTAAGATTAGAGTGTCGAGTTGTTCTATGAGAAACTTCAAACACTAAAGTCTACAAATGACCTTGCAGTCACTGATTCATGCAGGATGCTTCTGTGCAGTCTCTGCTTAGCAACTTGGCAGAGTCAGTATGGGTTTTGGTTTAAAATCTGAATACTGCTCTCTGCAATCTACCATGGGAAGGTGCTAGTAATTTTCGGTATTTAGCTATCCCAACTAAAGAAAGAAAGTTTGAACCTTAGCTTCTTATTGAAACAAAATAGAGCAAATAATTGAGCTCATGAGTTCAAGTCCAGCCTGAGCAAGATAATGAGACCCCCACCTCCTAAAAAATAAAAAAATTAAAAATAAATAAAACACATGCTCTGAGAAACCATACTGATATTTTCTTTAACATAATTTATCGGTGAATTCAGGAATTATGAGTGCTCCAATAATGCCTGCTTACTTACTGAATGTTGCTGGGCTCCCTCTACTCTCCTTCTAACTCCCCAATGAGATATGGCCTTGTGCACCACAAGGAGATTTGAAGTTTAAGAAGATAACTCTAGGTGTTCCATGGAGAATGTTGTGGGGAATAAGAGTGGTCATGGGGAGACCTGTTGGGAGGCTGTTGAGTTGTCCCGGTGAGAGATAATGGTTTTATGGATTTATCGGGGGACAGTACTGATGGAGAGAAGGTACCAGAGTCTAGATATATATTGGTGATAAAATCAATAAGAATTGATGATGGCATTAGAGAAAGGGAGATATCCAGGATGGTTCCCAGGTTCCTGGCAAACACACTGGATACTTGCTGAGATCTGAAGGCTGGAGTAGGAACAGATTTGGGGCCAGCAGGCAGGGAGAGGACTTCCTAGGGGTGAATTGAAGACATACCTCTGTAAATCAGGCTCTCTAGGCATTAAATGACAGAGACCCACCTCCAACTCTCCCAAGTGAAAAGAAGAGTTTTTCACTTGGGAGAAATGGGAAGTTCCCATATGCCAAATAGGAAGTTCAGGGTGGTACTGTCTTCCAGACCCTGGTGCTCAACATTGGCATTGGGAATCTCTCTTTTCTTCCCTCCCTTCTTCCCTCCACCTCCCCATGTCTTTTCCTCTAAGCTATGCTTTTTTTGTATTGCTGTCATCCTTTGGCAAGCTTTCCCCAAGTATGGTGGCAAAGCTGGTACAACTACTTCTGGCTTATATTCTAGCAGCTTAGCAATTCCAGTGAGAAAATAGGTTCTCCCCCACAAATAGCATCAGCAAAATCGTTGGGTATGAACATTCTTGACCCATTTTTGACTTAATACTTCTCTTTATATCAATCTGATTCTGTGTAAACCAGTCATAGGACTAAACCACACTGAAAATGTATCTGCAAAGGATGTTCTCCAAAGCAAAAAATGAATAAATTATACAAATAAAGGAAGAAACAGATTGGCCAGACAAATCACAGATACCTACTATTTGCTAATATATAGGTGACCTTAAAATTTATTGTCCAAGATGCTTTTGAGTATGAAAGGGGTGTTACGCCGGGACAAGAAATGTAAACAGAGACTGCCCTGAGCAAATGCAGACATACGATCACCTTACCTACAGGGCATTCCAGCAGAGATGTTGACTAGTGGTTGGTGTTCAGATCAGAGGGTGGGGATGGAAGAAAGGATTTAGAGCAGTTGGTGGGAGCAGTTCTGATGGAATGGTAGGGAAAAGGAGTGGACCTGAAGATTGAAAGGAAGTGAGGAGGTGTGAACAGCGTGTGGACACACCTTGCTCAAACTGGATTAGGAAGCGTAGTAAGGAGATAAGGCAATAGTAGGAGGAACATAGGTAGGAGCAAGGGAGATTGATTTTAAGACTGAGAGACTAGTGGAAATTTTCAGAGAGGGAACTAGTAACTGTTGAAGGAAGCCCTGAGAAGGCAGGAGGGTAAAGTGTCCTCAGGAAGGAGAAGGGCCTCTTCACCTTTGTAACAGGAAAGTGGGGAGGATGGGGCCGGTGCAGGTGGGCTGATGCATTCAGGCTTGGGAGGAGGGGATACCTTTATATGATGGCTTCTCGTTTCTCCAGGAAGTACAAAACAAGACTGTTTGCAAGACTGGAGTTTGAGGCCATAAGAGGGGTTGAAATTGTCGCTATGGCGAGAGGCTGGGTGAGAGAAATGTACCACGACTGTCAGGCAGTGGGTGGGGGTGCGGGGCTGACAGGAGTGTGGCAATGACAGCAGTCTTTGGAATTTTCTCATGTGGATGGCTAAGAAATAGCAGTGCCTCTGGCAAAACTAGGGGAAATATTTTCAGCTCATCCCTGCAGGGTTGGTTGCAGACCACTCCCTTCATTCTCCAGGGACCCAAAGAGGTTGGCACATTTATTCTCCCGCATAGTCTGAAGCTGTTTCTGGGCCCGGACTCCCTATAATGCAATTTAGGATGCTCAGATGGTCATGCCGCAGGAGCACCTGAAATAAGGTGGCATCACTTCTAGACGAATGTCAGCATTTGCTTGAAGGATAAACATTTTTAAAGCCCCCTTTTCAGTTTTAGGAGGTTGCTGAAGTCAGCGTGCTGTAGAATTTGCCATAACTCACACGTCCAGCCTCACCTTCTCCAAAGGCCTCCAGCCAGCACATTGCAGTGGTCAGAAGCTGCTCCTTGAGGCTCCGTGAGAGAAGGGGCCCTGGGGCTTTGGGCCTGTACAGAGAAGTGGAAGCCTTTGTGTTTTCCTCCTAGGTGGTAGTTTGCCATTTAAGAAATTCACGCTGGGCTTTATCACCTCCAGCCCTTGAGCACCATGTCTTTTCTTGAGTGGCAGTTGATGAATTAAGCAGAAATTTTAAACAAAAATGTTATACAAGAAAATTGTGGTGGATTCACCTTGTTTTGTGTTTTTAATTCTTTCCAGCATCAAAATAAAAGGATTTCTCTTCTGTACACAAACTACTCGATGAAGCTGCTGTATAGCAATGACCCGATTTAATATCTGGGGTGATCTCCAGCCCGAAGGCTTGAGAATTAGAATTGGAGGTAGCCTTGGCCCACCATGTCTGGCTTCTGTGAGGTCCCTTCCGTCCGCAAGGACCTGCTCGACTAATGCACAAAGAATCATGGCCTGAAAGACATAGATGGAGGCATCACTGGAGTGGTTGCCTTCACAGCAAACGTCACTTGAAAATCCCCTTTCCCCCCTTCAGAATACCAACGTGATTATGCATCGAGCTGTTGCTATTTACAGATCTCTTAGCACAGGGAGCATTACACAGCCAATGACACAGAATTACAACCATCTAGACATATGGTTTGGATAAACAAAGCACAAAGAGCAAATTAACCATGGTTGACTATAACTCCTGCTCTCTACTCCCCAGGGAGGGACTTTAGTGAAACTCCCAGTCGGAGAAAGCAATACATATCAGAAAGTATAGTGCATACAGCATGGTTTAGACAAATGCTAAGCCTTATTTAATGCTTTTCATGGTGCCAGAACACAATGGCACCAACCTGTCTAGGAAAAGTTATAACTCTGTGCCAGTTTCCTGTAAATAGTAACTGTACTCCTACCAGATTCCACGCCTGCATGCTCCAAGGCCAAAGAATGCCTTTCATTTGTCATCACCTTGCTTCCACTTCCCGTGTCCCCAAAGGCCTGGTTGCCTCATGCATCTGGATGTCAGAGCTGCATGAAGTTGGACAGAAGTAGCCTCCTCTGAGTAAATACCCTTCAACTTCCACTGTGGTCCTTCCCCCACTTCGTCCCTCATGCTTGTCTATAGCAAAAGACCCCTCCACCCCCGGGCCAGGACAGTCAGGGCCTGAGCCCATCCAACCCCATGGGTGCCATCAGGAGTGGGCTGATTCTATTTTCTGGCAGTAAGGATTCCCCTCACTTCCCGTATTTTACATTTCATGAGAAACGCTTCCAGGACAGGAAACTTTCTGTGTGAGGTCCTTGGCCTCATCAATGACACATGAACCTTATAAACTTTGTTTGACAATAAAGAGTATAATATTTGCTTTTCATAATACATGTGCATCACTTTCCAAAGGAGAGAGCAAAATAAATAAATAACTGGAGTGAAAGGCTCCTACTTGGCTTGAACACTTGTACTGGAGTTTTTCAAAAAGAAGAAAAAGAAATCCACAGAACACTCAGCTAAATATATACCTACTTTTTTTTCCCCTGTCTTTGGTGGATTTTCAGAAGTACATTATGTATTTAATTCTCTCTCTCTCTCTTTCTCTCTCATACACACACACACACACACACTCATACATACCTTATAACAATGAAAATTAAGAGTCCACACTTAGGGACCTACCTGGGAGAAGATATGCACACGTGGCCCAGAAATAATGAGGGTGCCACAGTGTCAGACAAACCTTAAAAGCTTAATATTTTATTAATTGATAAACCTTTGAGGCTTATTATTTTGTTAGCTGATCCTAATATTTCAAGTATACACCAAGAATAATTTCTGCTCCATGAAATGAACAGAGGAACAACCTGCAGGTCAGATGTCCAAGGAAAGCAGGGCTTCCAGGAGCATGATAGGGATGTTGAATCTCTGATGCCTTCTCCACAGAAATCCCAGATGCCAACCTGCAGAGCAGCATGGTCATGTTGAGTCAAGTGATTTGTGTGAGATCCACTCAAGTGGCCTTGACGGCTTTCCTCCTAGGAAGGTGGGGCAGGCAGCAGGAGTCTCCCGCCCTGACCTCATGTGAGTATTATTGACATGTCTCCTTGCTGTCATTTCCACCTCTCATTTCCAACCCTCCGAAGTGAATAAGGAAGACTCCTGAATCACTCTCTGTCATGTTAATCTGGTCAAACAGAAATGGAGAAGGACAGGAGACAAGATTCCCAGGGCAAAGCTAATGGACTTACCAAAGCCACTTACCTGGATTCAATAATTCAAATCAACTCCATTCAATTCAGCAAATATTTCCTGAGTACCTTTTATGAAAGAAGTCCCTGTGCTGAGCCCTGTAGAAGGTATGGAAAAGGATCAATCTGCCCTCTTGAAGCTCCAGTCCAGAGGGGGAGACACTTAGGGATAAAATAATCCCAGCAGCATGGCAGCTGTGAGAGGGACAGAGGACCAAACGGAAGGAGGAGTCAGTTGTGATCAGCATCAGGGAGCAAAAAGGTGGCAACCTTGACTTTACTCCAGAGCCTTTGAAAATTTTTGCAAATCTAGGAAGGTTACAGGTGACTACTAGGTCTCAATCCTACTTGTCTCATTTCATCTCAAGAGTCAAGTGAAAATATCTCCAAGCATGTTGAAAATAACATCTGGTCGTATGCGTTTGACGGAGCCCATTCCCGTTGTGGACTCCCATACATACTGGTTGTGTTTCATTTTGCTTCTATGTAAAACAGATTATACTAGTCCATAAAGAGGAATTTTACATTTAGTCTTCTGTGACGTTCATTAGTAACATGTTCCATATGCACTTACAGATGTACATTCTATAAATTGGAATTCTTACAGGCTAGCTATAGATGAAGAAAATTTGTGGGAAATCTCTCAGGGGCTCCAAGAATTGATGGTAAGGGTGAAGACTCTGGCTCAGAATAAACTCTAACCAAGGTATATACAGGGTCCAGGCAAGCTTGACCATGTGCACTGTCAGGGGCACATGACCTTTAACGGTTCTGGGGAGCTGAGCTCCAACCACTTCCTGACCTCATGTTGCTGTACTCCAGATTCAAAATCCTGGGGTCAGGGAGAGAGAGGCAGATTTCTCTGGCTTGTGCCATGGGCCCCATTCATGACTTAACAGGTCTTACTGTCTTAATAAGACCCAAGAGAGGGAGAGGTAAGCCCTCCAGGAGGAAATCAAGATGCCATTATTGAAAGTAATGGACTCTGGGTGGCCAAGATACAAAGAAGTCTGCCGTAGTTAGTGGGCCAACCACTTGATTCTAAGATAATGGAGTCATGGACAATGAAGCCAAGGACAGGCCACAGTTTAGTGTTTGGGAGTAGACATGTAAATAACTCACCACAAAACAAGGAAGAAGGGAAAGCACCATGAGAGAGGGGAGATGAAGAAGTAGCTCCAAGGGAGATCAGAGGAGGGACTCTGGTTTCTACTCCGTGTGCTTAGCAAGCTTAGGATGAGATCATGGTGATGCCGTAGAGGGAATGCAAAAAGCACCTGAAGAACTCGTACACATGGCTGAGACTATGAGGCGATTCAGTTTGACATAAGGAGAAGTCCATATCCATGTTGGAGGTATGATATCGGTTCCTTGTTGATCTTGGCTTGAGGACACTTGACCAACCATTCCTTGACACTCTTATGTCTCAAAAAAGTGCCACTTAGGGTATATGTGTAACTAATTCATACATACACACATACTTACATTTCTGTTGGAAATCCTTGCCTAAATTGGCCCTCTACCACAGTGGTCCCCAACCTTTTTGGCACTAGGGACCGGTTTCACAGAAGACAATTTTTCCACGGACTGAGGTAGGGGTGGGGGCAGAGCTCAGGCAGTGATACGAGTGATGGGGAGCCAGCTGTAAATACAGATGAAGCTTCTCACTTTTCCACAGCTCACCTCCTGCTGTGCGGCCAGGTTCCTAAGTTTCATGGAAGACAATTTTTCCAGGGACAGGTCAGGCAGGGGATGGGGGGAGGTGGAGCTCAGGTGGTGATGCATGGCCCAGTTCCTAACAGGCTGCAGACCAGTATCGGGCCACGGGGATGCAGCTCTACCACCAAAAGAATTCAGCATCCTTTTCTTCAGTTTTCATTGCACCTTGCCCTTACCTCTAAGACTATGCCTGCCATGTTAAATTAAAACTGTCTATGATGTGTGGTGGCTTATCCCTCCTTGCATCGCCTGTGCCTGGCATAGTACCTAATACCAAGTAGGCATGTGATAAATGTTGAATGAATATACATAGTTGAGCATCTCTCTAATATATATTAAATAAAAAGGCTATGATTGCATAGCAAGGAAATGCTAAAGGCAAGAGATCACAAGAGCTTATCAAGAGATATATACACACACCTCTCTAACCTTAATCTTGTTACTGCTGAGGATAATAAAATTTTTGCAATTAGGCATTCTAACTAGTTTAGTATCTATGCTGTTGTTATGTGACGTCTTTTGGTGGATTTCCCTTCCTGTCATTTTCTGTAGTTGCCTCAAAGGAAAGGGGTGCACATTCCAGCCTTAATTGGATTTTCAGTCCAGGAATCATAGATACTGCTATGTACCCACAAAAATCCATTCCCTCCTCTTTCTGGGCACAGAGCTAGACTACATTTCCCAGCCTCCTTTGCAATTAGGTGTGACCATGTGACTTGGTTTTAGGCAATGAAAAGAAAAATGATGTGAAGCGCCCCACTTCTAGGACTGGCCCATTAAAAACCTCCCCATGGTCATCCTTCTCTTTTTCCTTATCTGCCAGCTAAGAGAGAAAATGCCAAGGCTCTAGCCACTAATAATCGTACGTGGCTATTTAAATTTAAATTAATTAAAACTAAATAAAAATGAGGGAAAGGAAATATCACAGTCCAATATACTCATGATTCCTTCCCTTCCCCAAACCTAATGAAGTAGAAAGAAAATATGAAATTGAAGTTGGACGGGACCCAAAAATATAGAGAGAGGCAAAGGGGCAGTGAGTGAACTCAGCTTCCTGGCTGACTTGGACCCTGTCACCCTTCACTGACTTGTCCTCCTTCATTCTTCCTGCACTGAGGCTCCTATCCTGCCATGTGGCAACTTTTGGAATACCAATAACTGGGTTTAAAGCTTGCCTTTAGCATTTCCTTGCTGTGTGACCATAGCCTTTTCATTTAACGTTTCTGGGCTTTAATTCCCTCCTAAAGTTGCAGCTGATGCTTCTCACTTCAGTAATGAATTTTACAGAAATAACGAATAAGTGTGGCATTGTCACTGTCCCTCTTAAATCTCTGTCTCTCTGTTTTTATTCACACAGATATTCAGTTGTTCTAGCACCATTTGTTGAAAAGACTATCTCTTCCACCATCAATTTACCTTGGTATTGGCACCTTTCTCAAACATCAATTTTTTAAATATATAAATATATATATATATATGTTCCTATATGTATACACACACATATATATGTATATATGAGGGCCTATTTCTGGATTCTCTCTATTCTGTTCCATTGATCCATTTTGATCCATTAGGCTATTCATATGCTAATATCACTATGTTAATTACTTTAGCTATATTTAAATACTATAAAATAAGTCTTAAAATGAGGTAATAAAGGTTCCCTAATGTTTTCATTCTTTAAAAAAAATTAAATAATAATAAAAATTCAGTTCTATGGTCGCATGAGCCACATTTCCAGTGCTCCATAACCACATGCCCTTAGTGGCTACTGTATTGGACAGGGAAGTATAGAACATTTTGATCACCACAGATGGGCTCTTTCTAATTAGTTTAAAGATAAACTTAGTTTTTACATTTCCTCTGTGTCTTCTCATGGCTTGATGGCTCATTTCTTTTTAGCCATGAATAATATTCCATTGTCTGAATGTAACACAATTTATTTATCCATTCAACTACTGAAGGATGTCTTGGTTGCTTCCAAGTTTTGGCAGCTGTGAATAAAGTTGCTATAAACATCTTTGTGCAGGTTTTTTAAAAAATTTAATTTAAATTTTTAAAATTTTATTTGTATAAATTTAAGGGGTACAAGTTTTCTTACATGGATATATTGTGTAGTGGTGAAGTCTGGGCTTTTAGTGTGCAGGTTTTTTATGTGGACATAAGTTTTCAACTACTTTGGATAAATACCAAGGAGTCTAATTGCTAATTGATTTGGTAAGAACATGTTTAGTTTTGTACGAAACCACCAAATTGTCTTCCAAAGTGGCTGTACAATTTTGCATTCCCACCAGTAATGAATAAGAGTCCTGTTGTTCCACATTTTGGACAACATTTTGTGTTGTCAGTGTTCTGAATTTTGGCCATTATAATAGGTATGTAGTTGTTTCTCATTGTTGTTCTAATCTATTTGCATTTCCCTAATGACACGAGGCTTATCTGCCATCTGCATATCTTCTTTGGTGAGGTATTTGTTAAGGTCTTTGGTCAATTTTATAGTTGGATTGTTTATTCTCTTACCGTTGAGTTTTAAGAGTTCTTTGTACATTTTGGATAGCAGACCCTTGTCAGATATATGTTTTCACATATTTCTCCAAATCTGAGGTTTGCCTTTTCATCCTCTTGACAGTGTCTTTCACAGAGCAGAAATTTTTAATTGTAATGAAGTCCAGCTTATCAAGTCTTTCTTTTGTGGATTGTGCCTTTGGTGTTGGATCCAAAAAGTCATCACCAACCTTAGGTCTTCTAGATTTTCTCCTATGTTATCTTTAAGGAGTTTTATTGTTTCGTGTGTTCTATGATTTACATACTGTATCATTCCAATTGTATGACATTCTGGAAAAGGCAAAACTATGAAGATAATAAAAAAATCAGTGGTTGCCAGGGGTTCGGGGGAGGGAAGGATGAATAGGTAGAGCACAGAGGATTTTTAGGGCAGTGAAACTACTCTGCAAGATACTGTAATGGTGGATACATGTCATTATGCATTTACCTAAACCCATAGAATGTACAACACCAGGAGCGAACTCTAATGTAAACTATGGAGTGTGGGTGATAATGATGTGTCAATGTGGGTTCAACAATTATAACAAATGTACCACTCTGGTGATGGCTTTTGATTATAGGTGCTATGGTTTGGATATGGTTTGTTTGGCCCCGCCAAGTCTCATGTTGAAATTTGAGCCTCCTTGTTGGAGGTAAGTCCTGGTGGGAAGTGTTTACATGATGGGGGCTTGGTGCCATTCTCATAGTGAGTGAGTTCTTGTTCTTTTAGGTCCTCAGAGAGCTGCTTGTTAAAGAGATCCTAGCACCTCCTCCTCTCTCTCCCTCTCTCTCACCATGTGGTCTCTGCACGTGCTGCTCAGCTCCCCTTCCCCTTCTGCCATGAGTGGAAGCAGCCTGTGGTCCTCACCAGAAGCAGATACTGGCACCATGCTTCGTGTGCAGCCTGCAGATCTGTTAGCCAAACAAACCTCTTTTCTTTATAAATTACCCAGCTGCAGGTATTCTTTTATAAGCAACACAAACAGGCTATGCATGTGTGGGGGCAGGGAGGTATATGAGAACTCTGTACCTTCTGCTCAATTTTTTTTGTGAACCTTAAAGCTGCTTCAAAAAATAAAGTCTAATTAGTAAAAATTTTAAAAAGTAAGTTAGATCAGGACACTCTTCTTCTTAAAATCCCCCAATAACATTTGTGTTGTACTTGAAAGAAATTTTTGTTCTTTGGAACTGTGTTCAGCCCCTTCATCCTCCTGCCCTGCCCATCCCTCTGTCTTCATTTTGGCAACCTCCCCCTCACTTAACTGGTCACCCTGCTCTGGTCCCATGGGAATTCTTTCTGTCCCTTTAAGATATCTCAGTAGCTCTCACCTTGGGCCTTTGTTCTTGCTGTTCATCTGCCCAGAATACTCTGCAACTTACTTTCCCCGAGCCCGAAGCCTAGTCACACACACAGACATTCACATGCTCGATGCTTGCTAATCATTCAGATCTCCACTCAAATGCTGCCTCCTCAGGAAGCCCTTCTGATTACCCAAGCTACCTTCCATTACTCTGCATCACATCACACCATGTCATTGTCTCCTCCTCTTGCAGAAAAATGAGGCCAAGAGCTTTGCTCATCATTGTATGCTCAGCTCAAGACACAGTGGGGAACAAGAATCCCTCAAAAAAGGTATAAAATGCATTTCATGAGTATTTTGGCACAGCAGATGACTTTTAAATTTTTAAGAATGATTTGATGACCAGACATATAGGATTATATATAATGTGAATTGTAATTAAATAAATTATAAGACTTTTCATTGAGAATTTCATGATTTTCCTCTGAAATTATTCTTTCTAGCAAATTAGCTACCTTTACTGTGGATTCCATAAGTAGAAAAATTTCATAACAATCGTTTGATGTTTCTTGGGAGGGGATATATATGTATGTCTATACAGTAGTTTCTATGACATAATCTTAAGGCTGTTGATTTGTGGACTCTTGAGCTATAGGGGTTAGCTGCTTGTGAGTGTCACATGAAATACTTCAACCTTCAAATATTAATGTAAATAATTACTTCAGCACAAATATATTAATACAACTTAATTACCTAATTGTTTGCACTTATAAGGATGTTTAGGTGATACTAGAATTCCATAGGCTAATATTTGAGTTAAATTTCAATAACTGACCCCAGGTGCCACTGTCTCAGATATGGAGATGGTAAATGTATAAACTATGATGTGCACTGGAGTCTAAGTTGCCTTCAGGATTATCCATTGAGCTGAGCCCATCATGAATATTTTGCCCACTGGGTTGGTTTATACAATACAGCTGTGTATTTTATTTTAGAATATATGTGAAAAGGAGAGAAAGATATTATAGCATTTTCCCATGAAGATTTCTACTCATATAACAAAAAGTCCTTTCATTTTGTGGTTAAAACGGCACAACTGTAACCAGTTATCTTCAGAGTTTTAATTTTTTTTAATGCTTATATTTTTACCCTTTTATTTCTTGTATACAACTTAAACCCACTGATGCTGTATAAGATTATTTTAGGGGCTATGTGGACAGACCCTTCTAATTCAATAACTATGTTTTCATTAAATTCATTTTTATGCTTCATAATTTGTGTCAGATGATTCTGACTTTCTAGTTAGTGATAGCAATTTTCCTTTTTAAGAAAATTTATTTAAGTAAAAACCTGACTTACATTAAAGAAAAATATTAGCAAATAGTAGTACTGACATAACATGGATGCAACAAAAATTCTGAATGTGGTATGTAAATGACTGCTGTTGGAAATGCCTGGCCAACCACCCGAATTTCTTAATTTCTGTACCAATGTTTGGTATCTGCCAAGTGTTTTTTAAAAAATTTTAATCCCCTCATGCTTTGTTCAATCTCTGGCAAAGAGGAAATGGTTTATAGATGACTGTGTAATGTCTGACTCTTGAGTAGGAAATAGAGACATGTTTCCAGGACACACACACTTATCCCAGGGATGTTAGAGTGATAATGATCGGTCAGCTCAGGTGAAATGGCTTATTTGGGTGTCAATACAATCTTTCCTTGAGCTAGAATAAAGTCCAAGAATCAAAGACTCTGTTCTATAGAATGCTACGTTCCTGCTTTCTCGATCACCTCGGTTACCTCTACTCAGCTCACTTCCTGAGGAAAGGACCCAAGTATGGGGCAGAGGCACTTTCTGCAGCCACACCACCAGCAAAGCTGGCTCCTCTAGGCTGCTTCAGACCCCACTGGCCTCCCAACTATGAAGTCACATCAGCTGTGAATTCAATAATCTGTTTTAACCACAGTGACTCATGTAGTTTCTGGTTACTCTGTGGCTGGGACCCATTTCCCCAACAGGAAGACATATTTTAAATGATTGTATGAGTGGTGGAGACTCACAGAGAGAGGGCTTTAGAAGATTTAGAAGAACCAACCAGAAGCTCTAAAACTTACCCCAGTTTGTTCAACCCCATTTGGTCAGAACATGACAAGAGCTGGTCAGGACAGGTGCTCTCTGACCATTGCCAAGAATTTCTCGTCCAGGGCTCTGTAGCGATTACCTAGCAGCAACACTCAGCACATGTTAACCATTCCAAGTGCAAGAAGGGAAAGGAAGGTGTGAGAAATAAAAGTAGAATAAAATAAAATAATAAAATCCCTCAGGAATTGTCTGCAGTTCAAAACCTTTTCTCTAATGCTCAAAGGAAGACATTTGGCTAAACTCCCAGGACAGTGGGAGGCACAGAAAGAGAGAGCCCAGAGTGAGGACTCTGTACCTAACGTGTGCTATGTGCCTGCATGCTCATTCTTCTAATGTAACTTGCTCCTTTCCTTCCCTGCTTTTATTTTTTAATAGACTTTATTTTTACAACAGTTTTAGGTTCACAGCAAAATTGAGCAGATGATACAGAGATTTCCCATATACCCCTTGCTGCCCAGACACTTGCACAGCTTCTGGCATTATCAACATCCTCCACCAGGGAGATACATTTGTTACAGCTGATGAACCTCCACTGACACATCATAATCACCCAGAGTCCATAGTTTACATTAGGGTTCACTCTTGGTGTTGTACATTCTGTGGGTTTAGATAAATGCATAATGCATGTATCCACCATTACAGTATTATACAGAATAGTTTCACTGCCCTAAAAATCCTCTGTGCTCCACCTATTCATCCCTCCCTCCCCGCAAACCCTGGCAACCACTGATCTTTTTATTAATACTATCTCCATAGTTTTGCCTTTTCCAGAATGTCATATAGTTGGAATTATACAGTAATTCCAAAAAGGATCAGCCTTTTCAGAATGGCATCTTCCACTTAGTGATATGCATTTAAGTTTCCTTCATGTCTTTTTATGGCTTGATAGCTCATTTCTTTTTAGTGCTCAATAATATATTCCATTGTCTAGATGTACCACAGTTTATTTATCCATTCATCTACTGAAGAATGTCTTGGTTGCCTTCAAGTTTGGCAATTATGAATAAAGCTGCCATAAACATCCATGTGCAGGTTTTTCTGAGGACATAAATTTTCAACTCCTTTGGGTAAATACCAAGGAGTGACACTACAGGATGGTATGACAGGTATGTTTAGTTTTGTAATAAACCACTGAACTGTCTTCCAAAGTGGCCTTACCATTTTGCATTCCCACCAGCAATGAACAAGAGTCCAGTTACTCCACATCCTTGGAAGCATTGGTTGTTGTCAGTGTTCTATTTTGGCTATTCCAATAGGTGTGCAGTGGCATCTAACTGTTGTTTTAATTGGCATTTCACTGATGACATAGAATATAGAGCTCCTTGCTTTATTTTTATTTTTATTTTTTATGTCTAGGCAAGGTTCTTGCTTTAAAAAAAAAATCACACTAACTCCACTCATGTGGCAAGGAACTGCCCTAACATTTCGTGATTTCATCTCAAAATATTCCTACCTTACCTGTAGTTGCTTCTCCCAACTCCCGTAAAAAAAGTAAATAAATAAATTAGAAAGGAAAACTTGAAAGCTCAAGATTAAAAAACAAATAAAAGTTTAAAAGGCTCGATCTACCGAGCAAACTTACCTCTAGCACTTACCGTGGATGTCCTCCTATAACCTCAAAACTCCTCAGTCCAGAGCTACATTTATTGTTTTTCACTTAAGCCATCTTTCCTTTGATCTTTCTGTTTCTTTCATTGTGCTTGTTGTCTTCCAAGTGCTCGGGGGCCCTGCAGTTCCTGCTCTCTCACCCCCGGCTCATGTAGAACCTCAGGTGCTGAGAGATACCTCCCCCTTCCCTTCCTATACTGCCCTCCCAGCTCCAGCCTCTGGCTGGCCCCGGCTGTGCCATGTCTCTGAATCTCTTTCCGTTTTCCCTAGCTGTCTGCCCCCTAACACTTCACGCCACCTGCTGTGGCTTCCTCTGGGTCCTTGCTCATGCTGGTTGCAGTGGGAGCCCAGGATGCACTTCCTCACCTGGCCACCTGCCCCAGCGCCGTCCAGTCCTGCCTGTTCCTGGGCCTGCCTCCCACGTCATGCTTCCATCCGCCGAGCTCCGGGGGTGGGCAGGGGGTTGGTGTGACATGGTCTGACTCCTGACAATGTTTCATTCTGTTTCTGCTACAGCAGGTCTTACCCCTATCATTAGACTGTAAGTGGCCTGAGGGCTGGAAATACACCCCCCGCCACACCCCTTATCGGTCCCAGATATTTCCCATACATCGTTACCTGTTGAAAACATTGTGAACGCATCTGAGATCAATTTTTAAAGACAGGAGGGAACCACAAGCAGGAGTTGTTTGAGGAATGAATCCTTATTTCAGATCCCACTGAGTCTTTCTGTCGTGGACTCTTTGGACTATGAAAACAGGAACAATTATGGTGTAAATGGACTTTGAAAATAGCAATAATTAGGTAATTAAAAATGTACTTCAGTTTCATTATAGTGTCCATAAAATTCCACCATCGAAAAACAAACTATTTTAACATATTTTACTTAATATAATTCATGTAATTGTGATTTTTATGTTCCACCTAGTTATGCAATTAAGTAGTACATGGCTATTTCTTACAATTAAACATTGCTAAAATCTGCCGCCAGTTCGGAACACAGAGTATGATATATTTAACAACTTTTTATGCTAAACAGTAGACACAGTTAACGTTGTATTCATTTAATTCCATTTTAATTAGTTGAATAATATTTTTAAATGTGAATTTAGGCCGAACTAGAATAGCACATTACTTAAGGTTGTTTTCTTTCAAATTATGTATCTGTAACTTGTTGATGTTTCTCCTACAAGAAACATCCACATGGGGGTTGTACATGTGGGTGTCTGAGTTGAGGATAGTCTTGTAGGTTTTTCAGTTCCTGATCAAAGCTTCTCATTCATTGGTTAGATCCATTCTCATGATGTTGTGCGCCAGCAAAGCCTTGCTGCGTTTCTTCTTGAAGAGTTAACCCCTAGAAGCTCATGGGATGTGTCCCAGTCTTTCTGGGACTCATGAAACAGCCTGGGGCCTGAGGCACAGAGGGAAGGAGAGGATCAGAGACTTCATTTCTCCACCAACACCTTCTGCTTTGGGGAGAGGCACCCTGAACTTATCAAACAAATTGCCTCTGGCACTGGCTGTTGGCACAGACCAGACCTCTGGCAGCTACAGAGGCCAGCCAGCCCTAGCCAGGGCTCACCATGGCCAGCAGTTCTCCTTGTGGGCTTCTGGACTTTCTTTTCCACCTAACCAAGCAGGCACTGAGTTAGCCTAGAGAAGAGGGGCCCATCTCTCTGGCGTCAGGGAGAGATTCCCTGAGGCATTTGAGCTGAGTTCCCAGGGATGAGTAGGGATCCCCGAAGTGAAAAGAGGGAACTTCTTGATTTCAAGAAGAAAAAGCACGTGAAAGGTCAAAAGCATATGTCATTGGTAACATATGTAGGAATTCCCATCCCTGCTTTCCTCGAGGTTCCTTCTAACCTAGGCCCACACGGCCACAGGCCAAGCTCTGCCCTTGGTCCTCAGGGCCGCCCTGCCTCCATGTCCCCTGCATTATTTGCCTGGCACAGAGCGTCCCTGCAGGTGCATCTTCCCAGTGGTTTCCCACACTCGTCCCACTCTGGTCTCCTTCCTCTACCCTCCCCATCTATGGAGTACTGACTCTTAAATCAGGTGTCCTCACAAAGATTTGTGTCCTGCTGCCTACTCCAGAAGCAAGCCCACCTTTATCCTGGCCAGGCAGAGTTTGCCTCCACGCAGCCCACGTCTTTGGCCTGACATTCCCTCCTTCTGTTCCTAGACGTGAACTCCCCACCTGGCCATTCCACACACTTTGGCTGAGACCCCGCCACAGAAGGGGGAGGAAGGGCTGGAGGCAGTTGGCTCTTGCTCTTGAGGACCCCATCCTCGGAGTCAAGATAACCCTTACTGTCCCTAAGTGGAGTCGCTGCTCATCCCAACTGCTGACAAACACCATTCCCGCTCTGCCTGCCCTTGAATTAGCCCATATATTCAAAGGCTCATCTCCCATCATACTTGTGTCACACGACTCCTTCCTGGCGCTGCCTCAGACCCCCAGGATTAAATGAGACAAGGCATGAGGGAGGGCTTAATATCCAACCCAGCAATAACCAGACAACTAATAATTACTGAACGCCTCTTCAGTACCTGGCTCTGTACTTAGCATATTACATTAATCATCTAAGTTAGTGCTCCAATGTGCCCAGGCTACACCAAGTATCCCCACTTAACACGGGTTATGAGACTGGTCTGCAGGCCCGTGGCAACTAAGTGGGAGAACCAGAATTCAAACCCAGATTATCTAACTTCTGGGTCAGTGTCCCTCACCACTACTCTGTCCTGCCTCCTTAGGAGGGCACCCAGTGAATAGCAAGTGCCCAATAATTATTTGCTACTGCATTGAGTCTCAAGGAATAATCTTTTCTTTGTTCCTGGTACTTTTGTAAGCTGGGTCTCCTGACTCAATACTCGGTTTGGAATATCAGGTAGTTTTCAGCTAGTTTTCTACGCCTGGCTGGGCATAGATGGCTTCCCACACAGAATCGCTAAGGTCTCTGCCTTTCGGCTCTTGAGTCTATTTGAAATCTGCCAGGAAATCTAGCACTGTCCTTGGACCTGGCATCTGGCAAGCTGGAGATTGGATCGTTCTTGAGGTCCTCAGTCATGGCATTGTACTCATCACGCTCTTTGGATATCAGGATCCCCGCTGCCTTGCTACCTTCAAGTGCATCCCCTATTCCCTTTTGGTATCCCTGGCCTCAGCTTCACCTGATTCCAACCCCCAACTATCTTAAAATCCCCAGCATGTCTTGGGCCCTCAGCAACTCAATTTATGGCTGGTACTCTGACATGGTTTGATGAAGGTCGCAGCAGGAAGGGAGGTCTGCACAAGGGACTGCGTGTTGTCAGACACCTCTGCAGGAGGGACTGCATGGTCACAGGTCAGGATTCAGCATTGGGAAAGCCACCACTTGTAGCAGGTTGTGCCTTCACTGCCCCTACACAGAACCAGCTGCCGTGCTAGACACCATGCAAGGGCTGCTTCCTGTGTGCCAGGCATAGAGCCATGGCTTTTCTGATCCTATTTCCAATTCCCATACCAACCAACACTGCAAGTTACATATTACTACCCTCACCCTGCAGAAGAAGAAGGGAAGATTCAAGTGTATAGTGGACACATGTTTTTGTCTGCTCACAATCTGTTTTTTTTTCTGGTACTAGCACCTTGATTTTCCCCTTCCACATGTGCAGTCTTAGTGGTCTTTATCACAGTGTTCCCAGACCTGTCTTGCCAAGAGGCAGGAATGTGATGCAATCTAGGCCAACTGAACTCTCTCTCCTGGAAGTCTGAATGTTAGGAAGACAAAGATCAAAAATGATTGGAGCTGGTTTATCCCAGAAGGATGCCAGAGGAAACAGAATTGGTTCCCAGAGCCTAGAGCCCTGGAGCTGCCCTGTCCTCATCCTCCCCAGGACCCCTTGTTCAGCCTTTGCTTTGTTTCCCTAAACAGATCCATATCCTCCTCATGTTAACCAGAGTCTACATCTGTTGCTCGAAATCCGAGAACCCCATGTCTTAGAGGGGGTTTCCATTCATTCATTCATTTAGCAAAGAGTTTCTGAGCTCTGTGCTGTGTGCCTGATGCTAAGGGTACAGCTTTGAGAAGGACAGAGGTTTCTGTAATCAGCTAAGGTAGTCATTCATTACACTTAGGATTAAATTTTTAGACCAAGGAACTTGTCCTGGGTCATGCACAGGACTATTCCATGGCTTGGGTTGGCATCAAGATAGGTTGTCCCATATTCTGCAATATTTAATAGGCCTGGGTGCTTTGTCCTCATACTGCGCAAGTATCATTCAAACTGATCTTTCCTCCACCACTGCACTGAACTGTAGCATGAACAAATGCCAGGTATTGAAACTACAAGAACAATTTTCTCAGAAATTCCTCTATCCAGTTTGCTAACCAATTCTTTCTTGGGGACTTTGTGAAGGGCAGTTTCTTAGGGTCAAAACAGGCCCTGATGGTGAATCAGAAGACTTGACTCAAATTGTGGTTTTATCACAAAATTCCCTTGTGACATTAGACAAGTCAGTTCTCCTCTGTGAGTCTCAGTTTCCCCTTACATAAATCCAGAAATTGTTCAGGTGACGTCTAAGGCTCTCCTGCTTTGATATTTTCTAAACATCTTCTTCAAGCCGCTGAGATGACGAGAGAAAAAAGCTGCTTCTCCCTGTGATTTGAAGGTTCTGAATAGCATAAAAACAGTTAAACTTTGCAGTACTTTGCAACATTGATAAAAATGTGTGTACTTTAATTTCTAATAAAAAAATCAAGCAGGTATGAATAGCAATAAAATTGCTCAAAAATTGTTCAAATTGAAGGGAAACAATTGGAAATGGATTTGGAAATATAATGTTTAGCTAAGCAAGCTATAATGTTCTGTTATTTTAATCAGCATTGTAAAGTAATTTAAATGATGCAGGAAGAGACTTTTATACTTTAATATATAATCACTTTTTTCAATGCATTCATCAAAAGGTATTTCATGTTAATGATTCCATGGCTGACGACAGACACCAGCAATAATGTTCTCTTTCCTGCTCCAGGTTTGTGTTTGGAGCTTTTAGATTTGACTTTTTTTTCTGCTCTTCCCTACTAGTCTTAAAGGAAAATACCTGTAATTTAGGAAGAAAATTATTGTTGGATAATGTTTCAAGGATTAAAAAAAAATTTAAAAAGGAAATCTAGGACATTTTCCCAATACTATTTCTTCTATAACACCAGAAAGTTGGAACAGATCACAGGGGTTATCCGAACAACTCACCTGCCTCCAGGCTCTTGAAATTCAAAAAAGATGAATGTGACTCTTTGTTTAAAAATCTTCTCCAAAGAGAGATGGGATTCTCTCACTGTGTAGCCGTTCTGTCTGTGTTAAATAAATACTTATTGAAAATTGAAGATTCTGCATGAATTAAATGCCAAAGAAAGATCTTTTCCTATTTCTGAGTTGATGTTTACCATTATCAAATGACTCAGAAAGTTTTTTTTAGAAGGATAACTTGAAATTTTCTTGATGCAGTTTAAATATTTATCATGTCCTCATACCCTTGCTGGAGAAGAGAATACGAGAAAACTGAAGGACATGTTGCTGCCCCCAGAATGGTGTTGGTGGAGCCCCAAAGATTACGGGGGCCTGGCTTTGCCCTTGCAAGAATCCTCTTCTCTCCCCAAATAAAACATGCCTCTGGTGGTGTCTCTTGCCTTGCTTCTGCCCACGTTGGTACTTGTTCAGTGAGGAAAATCCACCCATCCATCCATCCACCCATGTATCTCTGTAGAATTTCTCCAAGATAGGAATAGAACACAGCCCTAGATGTGTCTAGAGCCATCTGAACACTATTTCCAAACTAGAGAGTTTCTAGTTTTCTAGTCTGGCTGTCCAGAAACATTTTTGGAAAAGGCAGACTTGTTTTTATCAGCTAAGCCTGAAACAGTGGAGTTGGAGTCAAAGTGCTGCGGAGCCGGGGAGAAGCTGGTGGTCGGGTGGGTGAGGGGCCAGGAGCCTATGTTTGGGGCTGCCCCGATGGAGGGTCGGGCAGTCACCCCTCTCCTTGGGCTGGCAGTGATAGACTGGGAACCAATGGCAGCTACATGCTGCGCCCTGCTGAGGCTGCTGGGGCCAGGAAGGAATGAAAGTCGCTGAGGCTGAACCCCTGGTGAGAAGGGCTACCTGGGTCCCCCCATCTTGAGTTCCAGGGGACACAAATGGCCAGCATTTCAGTGCCCTTCAGGATTGCGGGAGGGAGCAGGGGAGACTTGGAGTGAATGCAGACACACAGTGAGCTCTGATAGCCCAGTGTAGAAGAGGAGGGAGAGGAAACCTCCACTTACTAGCTGGGAGTCCCTAAAACACTCAGCCTCGGTTGTCACACGTGTAAATGATAAATCATGACAATTGCTGTATCACAGGCTTATTGTGAGAATTACATGAAGTAACAAGTGTAAGTCTCTTAGAACAAAGCCTTTTGAATAGCAGCTGCCCAATGAGTAGTAGCTGTGAAAGGGCAAGCCTTGTGCTCAGGAACAATCTCCAAGGAACCTCCCAGGAACGGCGAAACCTCTGCAGGGTACACCTCCGATACCTCTGCAGGGTACAACTGGAGTCCAAGAAGGACCATAGCCCTACTGAGAACTCGAGGATTCCAATTCCATACTCAAAGCATCCTCGCTGCCACATCATGACAAAATCCATACCACCTAGCTCTCCAAAAGCACATGTTAACTCCAATGTGTGGTAGGTGCTCACTGAGCCCCCGTGAGGCTGTCCAGCTCCTGGTGTCCTGGGAGGGGCAGGGGAAGGGAAGGCTCCTGACTCGCCCTGGAGGGGGTTGTGACTGGCTGGGGAGAGGAGACACTGCATTTTGCAGCACTGGGCAGGGCACTAGGCAATGTATGGAAGTGCAGGAAAGACAAATCAGGACAGAGACATGGACAGCCAATAAGTTGGGAAAAGGTTCCCTCATACTAGCAAGAAAAGCAATGTGTATTTGCAGTGTCAATAAGTTAACATTCTGTCTGCAAATTGCCAAAGATTGAAACAACAGCCACAATAGCAACGTCTACCCATGGTTGGGGCAAGTGTGAGGAGATACTAGCAGAAATGGAATTTGCTAGAGCAGAGTCATTTATATGTTTGACTCATTCAATTTACACTATTTTAACTGTGCATTTGCCCCCTGCCCCCACATTCCCAAGAAAAGGGAAAGGAAGACGGAGACAGGAAGGGAGAGAGGGAGAGAGGGAGAAAGGAAGGGAGGGAGGGAGGGAGGGAAGATTTGAATAGAGCCTGTCTTTCTGCCTGTCAGTTCACCCAGTGAGTGTGTGTTTGGGAGTGAGCACAGGGAGGGAGATTTCACTGTTTGCTTACTCCCTTTAGCTGTTTCTTTAGCAGATCTCTGCACACTGTGAGCCTTCCCAAGGGCTGAGTGTGAGCCTCCTGTTTAAAGACACATTTTCATATAAGACATCCCCCAAAGCCTAACAGCTACTTGAGGAAGAACTGAAGACATGGCTTTCCCTGCTACCCACTCCCACCTTGCACCCTCCAGTCTGCTTTCCACGGAGCAGCCAGAGTGATCCTTTAAAACAAGAGTCACTCATGTCATACCCTTGCCAAAAATTCTCCATGATTTCCATTTCTCTCCAGGTAAAAGCCAAAATCCCCCCAGGGAGCTGCCTGGCTCTACAGGTTCTGGCTCCTGTCACCTCTCTGGTCCCCTCTCACCCTTCATTCCCCCTGCCACGCACTCGTCTTTGGCCACACTGGCCTCCTTATTGTTCCTTGAACACGCCAGTAGTGCCTCCTCCTCAGGGCATTCGTACAAGCTGTTCGCTCTTCTGGAATGCCCTTCCGCCAGCTGGCTGCATGGCTCACTCCTCGCCTCCTTCAAGACACCTTCTCCATGGGGCTTCCTCTGACCATCCAAACTTAAATGGCAACTGCCCACTCACCACTCACCATACTCCCTTGGCCCTCCCTACTCTGTTTTTTTTTTTTTTTTTATAGCACCTAGCATCTCCTAATGATTTAGAATTTTCATGATTGTTATGCTTATTTTTCATTATTTCTCCTGACCAGAATGACTCTTCAAGAATGAATGGGGATTTTGGTCTAGTTTAGTCTCTACCACGTCTCTGTCTCCTAGCACTGCACCTGGCATGGAGTAATTGCTCAATAAACAGTGTTTCAGTGATCGCATGAACAAATGAATTACTGAATGTCAATCTCCAACATTGTATTTTCTTAAAAGATTCCCTAGGGCAATTTTGACAACAGGCATTTTGTTATCATATGCACTGACTTTAGAAATGTTCCTCCCACTTAAGATGAGATTCTATCATAGAATGTATCTAAAGATAATTTTGTGACACATATTAAAGGCCTTATGAAAATGAATAATGTTTGATCCAGCAATTCCATACCTGAGAATTTATCCCAGGAAAATTTTCATATATGTTCACAAATGTTTAGCATAACAAGAGGCATCTCAGTGTAGTATCAAATGTAAAATATTGGAATGTATCCAACTGTCCAACGATGACCGAGTTAATAAAAATCATGGTATGTACAAACAATGGAATACCATTTGGCTTTTAAAATGCAGAGGAGTAAAATTCTTTTTAAATTGGAAATTATGTTTATGATATATTAATTGGAAAAAGTTACAAAACTGTAAATATAGTAGAATCTCACATTTTAAAAAGGTATATATATATAGACACACACACACTAGACGTGTCTACACATATGTATTATATATGTGAATATACAAATACATATATCTATGTCTATGTATGTATGTCTATGTCTATGTATTTCCTAGAAGACTATGTTTTATATATTATGGTGTTGTCATTAATAATTTCTAAATTGTTAGTTTTTCATAATTTTTTTGGTAAATTATTCTACATTAGCTTATCTTTCCCTAATTTTTCTCAAAGATCATCACTTTATATTGGTTTTTATATTTAGAGAAATGGTAATACATGTTATTTTCAATTAAAAATGGATCTCAGTGCTTTCTAACATTTAGTATTGTAATTTGATTTAGAGAAGTAGTTTCCAAATTTTACTTTTATAATCATGGTCCATCGTCTTCTGGAGGAGGAATAGGGGAGTCCATGGTAAGTCTGGGCTGAGGGAAGCATGGAGCCTGCTCTGAGCTTGTTCTCTCTTCCAGCAGTTGGCTGGATATAGCTGTGGCCAACTCCGCTGGTAAAGGCCACATTCATCCCTGCTCAGTTAACCACAGGATCCACAGAATCACAGGGGATTAGACACAAGATGGGATGCCTGACTGTGTAGACTGTTTCTTTGGAGCATAACTTATTCATTCCTTTTGTTAGTATTTTTCCTAAAACATTGATATTTTCTTATTAAGTTGTATGGCTTATCAAGAAAAATTCATTTGTCAAACATGTTGGGATTTTTTTTTAGCAATTTGATACTCATTATTTATGTATTTATTTTTATGTAGATGAGTTTTTTGAGCTTGCTCCCTTTTTGATGTCTCCTTTAATTTTTAGATTTAACATTAACATTTAATCCACACATGGAGATAGATATTATTAAGTTATTTTATAACGTTCTAATCCATCTGTGTGTGTGTGTGAGCATGTGTGTGGAGAAGAGGTATTGCAGATGTTACAGGGTTAGAAAGGAATTTAACCACTGTAAAAAATTAAATAATTGAAATTTGCCCCAGATCTATCTGTGGAATAATTCTTCTGATAGATACCTACTGTCTTGAAATGATATTTTTAACATTACACTAGGCTGTATTTACTTATTAAATAAACATTTATTAGGCACCTGTCATGACCCTGCCATAATGTTAGGTTCCTTTTGGGATTTTCTTTGGTTTAATTGATTTGTTTCCTTTTTTTCCTCACACCACACTGTTTTAATTATATTTGCTTTAAAGTACAATTTAATATGTGGAACTTGAAAGCCCACTTCATCACTATTCTTTTTTTATGAAATAAATTTTATTCTTTAGAGTAGTTTTAGGTCCACAGAAATTTGAGCAGAAGGTACAGAGATTTTCCATATACCCTCAGCCCACACACATGCAGAACCACCCACTATCGACAGCCCCCACTGGAGTGGTCCATTTGTTATAAGTGATGAACCTACATGAACATATCATTATCACCCACAGTCCGTAGTTTACATTAGGGTTCACTCTTGGTGTTGTATATTCTATGGGTTTAGGCAAATATATAATGATATATCCACCATTGCATTATCATACAGAATAGTTTCACTTCCCTAAAAATCCTCTTTGCTCTGCCTATTCATCTTTCTCCACCAACCCCTGGGAACCACTGGTCTTTCTACTGTCTCCATAGTTTATCTTTTCCTGGATGTCAGAGAATTGGAATCACAAAGTATGTAGCCTTTTCAGATTGGCTTCTTTCACTTAGTAATATGCCTTTAAGTTTTATCCATGTCATTTTATGGCTTGATAGCTTATTCCTTTTTAGCTCTGAATAATATTCCATTGTCTGGATGATCCATTCACCTACTGAGGGACATCTTGGTTGCTTCCAAGTTTTGGCAATTATGAATAAAGTTGTTATAAACAGCCACGTGCAGGTTTTTATGTAGATATGAGTTTTCGACTTCTTTGAGTAAATACCAAGGAGTAAGATTGCAGAATGGTTTGCTAAGAGCGTGTTTAGTTTTGTAAGAAACCACCAAAGTATCTCCCAGCGTGGCTGTACCATTCTACATTCCCACTGGTAATGAAGGAGGGTCTGTTGCTTCACATCCTCGTCGGCATTTGGTATTGCAGTGTTCTGGATTTTGGCCATTCCGATAGATGTATGGTGGTATCTAATTATTGTTCTAATTTTCATTTCCCTAATGACATATGACATGGAGTTCCTTTTCATGTGCTTATTTGCCATCTGTCTATCTTCTTTGGTGAGTTGTCTGTTAAGGTCTTTGTGACATTTTTTTAGTTGGATCATTTGTTTTCTTGCTGTTGAGTTTTAAGAGTTCTTTGTATGTTTTGGATAGCAGTCCTTTATCAGATATATCTTTTGCAAATATTTTCTCACAGTCTGTGGCTTGTCTTTTCATTCCCTTCACAGTGTCTTTCAGAGAACAGAAATTTTTAATTTTAATGAAGTCCAGCTTATCAATTCTTTTTTTCATAGATCATGCCTTTGGCATTGTATCTAAAAAGTCATCATCAAACCCTAGGTCATTTAGATTTTCTCCTATGTTATCTTCTAGATTTTCATTGTTTCATATTTACGTTTAGGTCTGTGATTCATTTTGAGTTAATTTTTGTGAAGGCTGTAAGGTCTTTGTCTAGATTCTTTTTTTTTTTTTTTTTGGCATGTGTTTGTTAGCTGTCCCAGTATCTTCGTCAAAATGACTGTCTTTTCTCCATTCCCTTGTCTTTGATCCTTTGACTAGTTGACTAAATTTTTGTGGTCTACTTCTGGGCTTTTTATTCTGTTCCATTGCTTTATTTGTCTATTCTTTTGATGATACCACACCTTCTTGATTTCTCTAGCTTTATAATAAATCTAGATGTCAGGTAGTGTCAACCCTCCAACTTAATTCTTCTCTTTCAATATTGTGTTGGCTATTGTGGGTATTTTACCCCTCCTTATAAACTTTAAAATAAGTTTGTCCATATCCACACAAAATAATTTGCTGGGATTTTGACTGGGATTTTGTTGATTCTATAGATCAACTTGGGAAGAACTGGCATCTTGACAATATTGAATCTTTCTATCCATGAATATAAGTACCTCTCCATTTATTTAGTTCTTTGATTTAGTTCATAAGAGTTTTATAGTTCTTTTATATAGATCTTGTATAGTACATATTTTGGTAGATTTATACCTAAATATTTCATTTTTGGGGGTGCTATTATAAATGATTTTGTTTTTATTTTCAAATTCCACTTGTTCATTACTGGTATATAGAAAAGCAATCAAATTTTGTATATTGCCCTTATCCTGTAACCTTGGTATAATTGCTTATTAGTACCAGGAGTACTTGTGTTGACTTTTTAGGACTTTCTGCATAGACAATCATGTCATCTGTGAAAAGGGACAGTCTCATTTCTTCCTTTTCAATATGTATACATTTTATTTCCTTTTTTTGTCATATAGCATTGGGTAGAATTTCCAGTGCAATGTTGAGACAGAGTGGTGAGAAGTGATATCCTTGCCTTGGTCCCGATCTCAGTGGGAAAGCTTTGAGTTTCTCATTATTACTTAGGGTATTAGCTGTCAGGTTTTTTCATATATTCTTTATCAAGTGGAGGAAGTTCCCCTCTATTTCTAGTTTACTGAGAGATTTTATAATGCATGGATGTTAGATTTTGTCAAATGCCTTTTATGCATCTATTGATATATTCATGTGATTTTTCTTCTTTAGCTTATTGTTGTGATAGATTACAATAATTGATTTTCAAATGTTGAATCAGACTTGCATATCTGGAATAAAGCCCACTTGGTTATGATCTATAATTCTGTTTATACATTCATAGATTCAATCTGTTAAAATTTTGTTGAGGATTTTTGCATCTATATCTATGAGAGATATTGGTCTGTAGATTATTATGCCTTTGTCTGGTTTTGGTATGAGCATGATGATGGTCTCTTAGAATGAGTTAGGAAGTACTTCCTGAGATTTTACTTTTGGAACAGATTCTAGAGAAGTGGTATTATTTCATCCTTAATTATTTGGTAGAATTCACCAGTAAAACCATCTGGACCTGGTGCATTCTGTTTTGGAAGTTTATTAAATATTGAGTGAATTTCTGTAATAAATATAGACCTATTAAAATTGTCTATTTCTCCTTATGTGAATTTTAATAGATTGTATCTTTCAAGGAATTTGTCTTTTTCATCTAAGTAATAAAATTTGTGGGCATAAAATTGTTTATAAAAATCCTTTATTATACTTTTAATTCCATGGAATCAGTAGTGATGGCCCCTTTCATTTCTGATATTAGTAAATTGTGTCTTCTCTTGTCTTTTCTTTTTTAGCTTGGACATTAGTTTTTCAATTTTATTGATATTTTCTAAGAACCTGCTTTTGGTTTCATGGATTTTCTCCATTGTTTTCCTTATTTCATTTTTATTGATTTTTTTCCATATTTTTTTCTTCTTACTCTGGATTTTATTTGCTCTTCTTTTTCTAGTTTACTATGGTGAAAACTTAGGTGATTGACTTTAGATCTTTCTTCTTTTCTAATATATGCATTCAATGCTATAAATTTCCCTCTGAGCACTGCTTTTGCTGCATCCCATAAGTTTTATATGTTGTGCTTACATTTTCATTTATTTTGAAATATTTAAAAATTTCTCTTCAGATTTCTTTATTGACCCATGTGTTATTTGGAAATGTGTTATTTAATCTCTAAGTATTTGGGGACTTTCCAGCTATCTTTCTGTTATTGATTTCTAGTTTAATTCCATGTGGTCTGACAGCAGACAATGAATGATTTCTAATTTTTAGAAATTGTCAAGTTGTGTTTTGTGGTCTAGAATGTGTCTATCTTGGTGAATCTTTCAGATGAGCTTGGAAAGAATGTGTATTCTGCTGTTGTTGAATGAAGTCTTCTATAGATGTCAATTATATACAGTTAATTGATGGTGGTGTTGAGTTCAATTGTGTCCTTACTGATTTTCTGCTTGCTAGGCCTGTCTATCCATTTATGATAGAGGGGTGTTGAAGTCTCCAACTGTAATAGTGGATTCATCTTTTTTTTCTTTCTGCTTCTATCAGATTCTGCCTCATGTATTTTGATGCTTCATTAGGCACATACTTATTAAGTATTGTTATATCTTCTTGGAGAATTGACACATTTACCATTATGCAATGTTCTTATTTATCCTTGATAACGCCTTTGCTCTATCTAAAATTAATATAGCTACTCCCATTATCTTTCGATTAGCATTAGCATGGTATGTCTTTCTCTATCCATTTACTTTTAATCTATATGTATCTTTATATTTAAAGTGGGTTTCTTCTAGAAAACCTAGTCATGTCTTGTTTTATGATCCACTCTGACAATGTCTGTGTTTTGACTATTGACATATAAAGTAAATATTGATATGTTTGGATTAATATCAACCATATTTTTTGCTGTTTTCTATTTATTGCCCTTATTCTTTGTTCCTATTTTTATTTTCCCCCTTTTATCTGCCTTTTTTGGTTTTAATTGAACATTTTATATGATTCCATTTTCACTCTTTTCTTAGCGTATCAGTTATATTTCTTTCTTTTTTATTTGTTTAGTTGCCATAGAGTTTGCAATATATTTTTACAGCTAATCCAAGTCCACTTTCAAATAAAGCTATACTGCTTCATGGGTCAATATAAGAATAACACATGGGTCAATAAAGAAATCTCAAGAGAAATTTTTAAATGAAAAATGTGAGTATCTTATAATAACAAAATACTCCTAATTCCTCCCTCTCATCCCTTGTATCATTGTTGTTATTTATTTCATATATATGTATGTATTTCATATATATAAAATATGTATATGTGTGTGTATACACATACACACAATTATGCACCATATAACATTTCGGTCAATATCCGACTGCACATATGATGGTGGTCCCATAAGGGTATAATTCCATATTTTCACTGTATTTTTTCTATGTTTAGTTATGTTTAGATCCAAAATACTTACCATTGAGTTAAAATTGTCTTCAGTATTCAGTACAGTAACATATTGTACAGGTGTGTGGTCGAGGACCAATAAACTATGTCATGTAGCCTAGGTATGTTGTAGGCTGTACCATCTAGATTTGTGTAAGTACACTCTATGATGTTCACACAAACAAAACTGCCATTTCTCAGAAAGTATCATATACCCATTGTCAAGGGATGCATGACTCTCTCTCTTTCCCTTTCGCTCTCTCTCTTTCTTTTATATATATATGTGTGTGTGTGCATGCATGTATACACAAACACATATACATAATCAAATACATTGTTTCTATTATATTTTGAGTAGACTTATCTGTCGATCAATTAAAAATAAGAAAAGTAAAAGTTTCATTTTACCTTCACTTATTCCTTCTTCAGTGTTCTTTCTTTCTTTTTGTAGATCCAAGTGCCTGAATGATATAATTTTCATGCTCTCTAAAGCACTTCTTTTACATTTCTTGCAAGATGGGTCTACTGGCAAAAAATTTCCTCAATTTTTGTTTGTCTAAGAAAGTCTTTATTTCTCCTTCACTTTTGAAAGATAATTTTGCAGGGTACAGAATTCTAGGTTGGTGGGGTTTCCCCCCCCCCTTAACTCTTTAAATGTTTCACTCCACTCTTTTCTTATTTGCATGGTTTCTGAGAAGTCAGATGTAATTCTTACTTTTGCTCCTCTGTAGGTAAGGTGTTTTTTCCCTCTGGCTTATTTCTGGAATTTATCTTTGATTTTCTGTATTTTGAATTACATGCCTAGGTACAATTTGTTCAGCATTTATCCTGATCAGTGTTTTCTGAGCTTCCTAGATCTATGGTTTGGCATCTGGCATTAATTTGAGAGAAATCCTTGATCATTATTATTTTAAATATTTCAACTCTTCCTTTCTCACTCTTTTCTCCTTCTGGTACTCTCTTTATGTGTACGTTATGCCTTTTATAGTTGTCCCACAGTTTTTGGATATTCTTTTCTGATTTTTTTTCAGTCTTTTTGTTTCTCTGCTTTTCAGTTTTGGAGGTTTCTATTGAGATATCCTGAAGCTCAAAGATTCTTTCCTCAGCCATGCCCAGTCTACTAATAAGCCCATCAAATACATTATTCATTTCTGTTACAGTGTTTTTTATCTCTACCATTTCTCTTTGGTTCTTTCTTAAAATTTTGTCTCTCTGTTTGTATTACTCATCTATTCTTGCATGCTGTCTACTTTGTATATTAGAGCCCTTAGCATATTAATCATAGTTGTTTTGAATACCTGGTCTGATTATTCCAATATCTCTGTGATATCTGAGTCTGATTTGATGCTTGCTCTATCAAGCATTTTTTTGCCGGCATTTTTTTTTTTTTTTACTTTTAGTATGCGTTGTTTTTTGACTTTTAGTATGCCTTGTAATTTTTTCTTGATAGTTGGACATTGTGTTCTGGCTAAAAGGAAATACTGTGAATAGGCTTTTAGTAAAGTGGTGGTAAGGTGTAGGGGAAGGAGAAGCATTCTATAGTCTGGTGATTTAGGTCCCAGTCTTTTAGTGGGCCTCTGATTCTGGACTGTAAACTTCTCAAGTGCTTCTCAGTCTCCCCCTAACCCCCTGGTTGGGACAGGATGGCTGCAGGGATCTGGAGTTTGGTATTTCCTTTCTTCCAGGTTAGGTAGACTCTGATAAAATCCTAGAGCAGGTTAGACTCTGGTTAGATAGCTTCTCCTCAGGGCAGTCCTTGTTAAGAACAACAGAATGCTCTAATGTATTTCATAATGGTTCCTTTTCCCTACTGTCTGCTAGAAGCACAATGGGATTTTTTAGCTCCAGGAGGTAAAATTCACATAATTGTGGGGGATCCCCAGTGACTCATCCCCCTAGAGTTCTTAACTCTCTGACTTGTCCACACTGAGCCTTTGGCAAATCATCAGTTGCAGTTCATGTTTCCCTACCCTGGCACTGGTTCCCACAAAAGTTCTACTCATGGATTTCTGTTCCAGTAAGTTGTAATTCTCTTGTATTTGCCTATCTGTCTCTCCACTTTTGAGGGAAGTGGTTTGCCCTGTGACCTTACTTCTTTTTTGGATCTAAGAAGACCTGTTAATTTTTTAGTTTGTGCAGCTTTTGACTTGTTAGGATAGAGTGGGCAACTTCCAAGTTCTTTACATGCCAAACCAGAAACCGTAACTATTTTTTCTAAAAAAAATTCCTACTTAATTCTTGCCAGTGAATTCTTCTAAGCTAATCTTAAAATCATTTTGCCAATTTTCCAACCAAGCAAAAAAAAAAAAAAAAAAAACTAACAAAAATATATTATGATGAAAGTATCTGGTCTCCTCACCAAAGAAAATAATACATTTCTCCAATTATCCAAATCATAATCTATGTGATTATGTACCTTACAGATTTTAAGTCCTTTACAAAGACTTATCCTGTACTAAGAAACCTGAAGAAATAAGGACTATTATCCCAATGATACCTATAAGAAGAGTGATGCACAAAGAGGTTAAGCAGTTTGCTCAGGCTCACACAGCTAGTAACTGTGACATGAAGGACCATGACCCAGGCAGTCAGGTGCTAGACTGTGTCTACACAACATAATGCATGGGCATACTTAACACATGCCTAGCACTTAGTAAGTACTGCTGGTTATGGCATTTAAGGCTTGGGAGAGATTGGCCCTTCATTCATCAGGACAGCTACTATCCAGTGGGGACCTAAGCACATGTCCACAGAGGACTTCCTTCTCCAAGGGAGATACAGGGGTAGGGATGATGGGCTTGGATATTTCCTTAACAGAGACTGCTTCCTGCAAAATGTGACTGAAATAGTTTAAAAGAATCTTGAATGAAACAAATACCCAGTCTGGAGCCATATAAGCTGGACTTGTCATATCATATGTATGAGAAAGCCTGGTACAGACTTGGAGTCATGAGAAAATTCTCAGAAAGAAGGTAGAAGAGGCTTAGAAACTATAAGAGGAGGTTCTTTCTCTTTCAAATTTCTTCCTCTCATCAGCAACGTGAGGCCTCCCTGTGCCACATAAGTCACTGAGGAAAAGCTGGGTCACAACTGGGCCCTGATTTTAAGGGAGCCCCCTGTATGTGCCATCATTTGGGGGTTTTGGTAGTGGTGTACAGATATATAGCAAAGGTGCCACCCACTAATTACCTTATCCATGCATCTCACTGGCTTTGCTTTACACTGCTTTCTCTGCTACTTTTCATCAAAAAAACTGTCATCCTAAAAACTGTCATGTCAACCTATTAAATCCAATTGAACAAAGTATACCAATTTCATATACCCCAGGGACATATTTCACAATTTTCACTGCAGTGTTATTTGTGTCAACAAAGAATTGGCTTGGCATCTACTGATGGAAGAGGGAGAAGAGGAAAGTGGGTTATATGGATGGTGGAGTACTATACCATAATGCAAAGGAATGAAGTTGACCCCCAAAATAATAGTGGGTGATAAAAATAAGAAATAGATGGAGATATATAGTACAATACTAATATGGCTTGCAGCACAAAAATGCTATGTTTTGTCATGAATAAAATAGCTATAAACAGACATAGTGAAAAAGGATTATAAAAGGCATCTATTAACTACAAAATAATATGTACTAACATCCAGTTTTGGCCACAACAGAATTACCCTCCCACCATAAACAACTATAAAATTGGCGATTTATGAAGCATCTGTTTTCATACATTGGAGGTGAGCTCTGCATTTACTCAGTTTCAGTCTGGGGATACTGAGTCCTTTATAAACATCACAGGCATTCAGTTGAGACTGTAGAAAGGCCACTCTTTAGGTATATTAATTATTCTTTTTCTAAATGTGCCATCTGCTTATTGTTCTCTTTTTTCCCTATTTCCTGTCTTTTTTATTTAATTGAGTACACTTAGTGTTCATTTTATCTCCTCCATAGGCTTTTTACCTATAGTTTGGTTTATTATTTTAGAGTTGATCTAAGGATTACATTATGTATTCTTAACTTGTCACAGTCTACTTTGAATTAGTATTATGCCACTTCATATATAATGATGAAGCTTCCAATACTACACTTCTATTCACATCTCCTTTATGCTATTTTTTAATATATTTTACTTTCATATGTTATAAACCCAATGTATTGTTATCATTTTAATTTTAAACACTCAAATGTCTTACTAAAAAGCTATAAAAGGAGCAAAGTGGTTTTTAGATTGATATTTTTTCTTTCTTCCTTCTTTCATGTAGACTAAGTTTATATCTGGTGTTATTTCCCTTCAGCCAATTTGTTTTGGGGCAAGTGGGAAGCTTGATGAAAATGTCTTATTTTGGTCTCATATTCCAAGGATATATTCATGGGAAATAGGATTCTAGGTTGATTTATTTTTATTACAGCATTTAAAATATAATATCCCATTGTGCTATAGCTTACATTGTTTCTGATGAGAAATTAGCAATGCTTATATCCTTGTTTTCTTTTATGTAAAAATTTTTTTTGTCTTTGGTTATTTTTAAGATTGCCTTTCTTTATAAATATTTTCAGCAATTTGGCCATGATGTGTCTAGGTATGTCTTTGTGTTTGTCCTGCTCATGATTTGTCAAGTTTCTTGGATCTCTGTGTTGATACCATTTATCAAATTAGGAAATTTTTAGTCATTTTTTCCAAATAAGTTTTTCTCTCCCAATTTTTCTCACTTTCTGACATCTCAGTTACACATATGCTAACCCATTTGATTGAACTACGTAGGTCTCTGGGTCTCTACTAATTTTTTGGTCTTTTCTTTCTCAGTCTTCAGGTGGGATAGTTTCTACTAACCCGTCTTCAAATTCACTGACTTTTCTTCTGCATTGTTCAATATGCTATTAATCCCATCTGGTAAAATTTTCATTTCAGATTATATTTTTCTGTTCTAGAATTCCCACTTGGTTTTTTAAAATAGTTTTCATTTCTCTACTGAGATTCCCCCATTTGTTCACTCATTATATCCAAAATGTATTTTAAGTCTTCAAATATTCAGTAATCACTTCTATAAAGTCCTTGTGTCCTAAGTTCAAGAACTGTGTCATCTCAGGGTCTATTTCTATAGAAAAGTTTTATTTATTTTTTTCTGGTTAAAGGTCAAATTTTCCTTCTTCTTTGCATATCTAGTAATGTTTTACTGTGTGCTAGATATTATGAATGCTACACAGTTGAGAATGTATTTTGCCATCTTTGTCTAAACAGTATTGAGTTTTGTTGATAATTTACTGAGAGATCAGTTTTATCATGTCAGGACTTGTTTTTAGGTTTTGTTAGGGTGATAGGGAATTGTCCTTATTATGAAATTGAGATATTTAACTCTGAAGATGTGGCCTATATGGGGTCTCAGTTGAATCTCTGGAATGTTTACAGAAGTTTCTCCATCATGATTGACCAAAACTCCTGTGACTTCCAGTGCTATATTTCCTGTGGAATCTCCATTCAGTTCACATTCTCTCTTGTAGATTTTCTCCCCCCAAGGTATTGCAAAGTTTCACCATGTGCCTGCACATCTTAGTATTCTGCCCAAAACTCCAGGTGACTTCTATGCATATTGTTTTGGCTCCTTCTCTATAAAGTTCCTTTCTGTTTAAACTGTCCCAAACTCTAATCCAATTAAAAGGCATAGATTGTGAACCTCAGTAAGGGAGCAAAATATAACTATATGCTATTACAAGAAAAACACTTGAAATATAAAGGGACAGATAGGATAGAAGTAAAAAGATGGGAAAATTTGTACCATGCTAACAGTAAGTATAAGAAATCTTGCATGGCTCTTTTAATATCAGACACAGAGTTTTCAAAAAAAGGATGCTTCCAGAGTTAACGAGGTCATTTTATGATAATTAATGGGTCATTCAAAAAGAAGAATAGCAATACTAAATGTATGTCATGACAACAAAGTTTCCAAAAACAAAGGAAAAACTTACAGAACTAAAAGGAGAAATAGATAAACCCAAAATTATGGCTGGAAATTTTAACACTTCTCTCTCAGTAATTGATAGAGCAAGTAGACAAAATCAGAAAATTTGAAGAACACTATTAACCAACTTCACCTAGTTGACATTTACAGAACATGATTCCCAATAACTTCATAATATGCATTCTTTTCTAGTGCACCTGGAACATTTGCCAAGATGGAACTTAAGCTAGATCATAATACAAGTCTCCATAAATTTGAAAGATTAAAATTATACAGTTTTTTCTCTCTGATCACATGTAATTAAAGTTGGAAATAAATAACAAAAAGAAAATTTGGAAAATATTCCCTTTTCTGGAAACAAACCACATACTTCTAAATAACCTATTGGTCAAGGAAAAAACATCACTATGGGAAATGGCAAATATTTAAAATAATTGATTATGAAAATACAACATATCAAATTTTATAAGATGCAGCTAAAGCAGTGCTTTGAGGAAAATGTACTGCTTTAAATGTTTATGTTAGAAACAAAAGTACCAAATTTCAATGCACTAAATTTAAAAATATAAGAAAAGCAAATTTCTTATAATTTAAATGTAAATTAAACACATTTAAATAGAAGGAAGGGAATAATAAAGAATAGACATCAGTGAGTAGAAATTAAACAAACATTAAAGATAATGATAAAACAAAAAGTTAGTTCTTTTAAAAAATTAATAAAATTGATAAATTTGTAACTACACTAACTAAAAGCAAGAGAAAACACAAATTCCCAGTGACAGTAATAAAACAGATAATCACTAGAGATCAAAAAATATTAAAAGAAGATAATAAGGGAATATCATGAACAACCTTATGTCTAAACTTTAGCATCTTAGATAAAGTGGAAAAATACATCAAAAGACATAAATTACCAAAATTAACACTACTAAATATAAAAGCAGATTAGCTATATATCTGTTATAGAAATTGAATTTGTTATCAAAACCTTCCTACCACAAACACCCAAGTATTAGATCACTGTTGAATTCTATCAAATTTTAATGAAGAAATAATACCAATCTTACAACAATTCTTTCAAAAAATAGAGAAGAAAAGAATATATCACAAATTTTTTGATGAGCCTAATTTAATGCTAATACAAAAACCAAAGGAGGACATTAAAAGAAAAGAAAATTATAGGCCAATATTTCTCATGAACTTAGATGCAAAAGTCCTTAACAAAATATTAGTAAAAAAGGATAATGTGTCATGACTGAGTGGATTATCCAAGGAATGTAAGGTTGGCTTAACATTTAAAAAGTTAATCAGGTGCATTGGGGGCAAATTGCAGACTAGAAGCAGCCCTTGCACGCCACTGTCAAGGAGAGGATCGAAAATTGCAAGTAGATGCCCACCTATGGATGGGCCTTCTTGAAAAGACCATTGGGAATCATGGAAGAAGCAATGGAGGACATTCAGAGTGAAGGAAAAGGTGATGGGGGTTCTATTCTGCAAAATCAGAAGGTACCTGGGGGAGGCACCCACACATGGGGAAGGACAAGAGGAGAGAGATCTGGGGCTCCACACTACCCCCATGGGAACTGTGGCCTGAGCTGGGAGGGGGCCCTCACTACCACCACAGACCTCTGACCTGATCAGTGAGATGCTTGGAGTCCATGCAGTAACATGCACCAGAGAGCAGGCACAGCAGGGACCTAGTGGCTACCATTACTGGGTTACTGCAACTGACGCCTTTCTGAACTCTCAGTTCCAAGGTGTTCAGTCTACATGGGGCTCAGCTTTGTTGCAACCACCTCTATATTACTGCTACTGGGCCAGGAAGAGAGTGGACAGAGCCGACGCTTTCTCATGCTGTGCCCTGTGACTGGAAACTGAGCACCCCCCTGCACAACAGGGGATTTGAGCAGAGCTAGTGCCACAGATACCACCTGAGAAGCCTCTGTGGGACCTGGGCAAGGGGAGAGCCTCAGCCACCCAGTGGCCCCCGGCCCTGTAGCTCCTGCCCTGCCTGCACAGCTCCACCTCTGCAGTTCCCACACTGTTGTCCAACCCTGTGGCCCTGCCAATGCAACTCCTGCCCTGCCTCTAGGCTGTGGTCTTGGCTCTGAGGCTCCCACTGGCCCATGCCCCATGGCTCCACCCCTGAAGCTTCAGCACCGGCCCTGGCCCTGAGGCTCTGCCCAAAGGCTCCTACTGGCTGCCTAGTGGGAACCACCCCTGCAGTCCAATGCTCCACCAGGGACCCACCAGCCTTGAGCCACCATCATACCTGGACCTGGTTGGAGCAAACACCCACAGCCCAGACACCCATGACCACTGCCTAGGTTGCCTCTTCCAGCTGCCACTCACTTTCTGTGGGGAGACCCAGGCAGAGCAATACCTTGTAATGCCAGCCTCTGTGGAGAGGGTCTTTCCCAGCTCCCAATCTGATCTTCCAACAGCAGCCTGGGGGACACCCCACCACTCTGCATGAAGATCATCCAGCGCCAGCTTGAACTGTGACAATCACTGGTGAATGGGACAAAATGGAACAGCTGCATTACAGGCTCTCAGTGCACCTGCCCCTCCCCTGATGGGTAAATCTTCCAGAGTAGGACACAAAAGCACCATCCAGGGACCTTCCCTTCATCTCACTAAATAGTAGAGTTCCCAACAAAGAAGAACCGATGTGCTGCAAACCTATCAGCCCTGAACTGAGAGAAGAGGATTCATATGAGAAGAAACCAGCAAAAAAACTTTGGCAACATGTAAAAAAAAACCAGTTCGACACCCCCAAGGGATCACAATGGATCTAGAACAATGGATACCAACCAAACGGAAATTGATGAAATATCAGAAATGGAATTCAGAATATGTATGGCAAATAAAATGAATGGAATGGAAGAGAAAGTTGAAAACCAACAAAAAGAAGCCAAAAACAAATTTTAAGACATCAATGAAAAAAATGAAAAAGTCACTAAAGAGGTAGACAATATAAGAAAGGATATGATAGAACTTAAAGAAATGAAAGAGTCATTTAGGAAACTTCAAAATACAGCAGAAAGAGGCTAGACCAAGCAGAAGAAATAATCTCAGTGCTTGAAAACAAGGCTCTTGAGCTAACCCAGTCATTCAAATATGCAGAAAAGAGAGTAAGGAAGAATGAACAACCACACAGAGAAATATGGGACTATGTGATGTGAACTAATATATGAATTATAGGTAACCCTGAGGGAGAAGAAGAAAAAGCAAAAGCATGGAAAACTTATTTGAGGGAATTATTAAGGAAAACTTTTCTCATATAGCCAGAGATTAAGACATCCAGATACAAGATGGTCATCAAACACTGGGAAGACTCGTAGCAAATAGGACATCTCCAAAACACATAGTCATCAACTTGGCTGAAGTCAAAATGAAGGAGAAAATTCTACAAGCAGAAAGATGAAAGCAACAACTAATCTACGGATGAAAACCCATCAGTCTAACAGTAGATTTCGTGGTGGAGACCATACAAGCCAGAAGGGATTAGGGCCCCCTTTTTAGTCTTCTTAAACAGAACAACTGACAGCCAAGAATTTTGTATCCTACAAAACTGTTTCATAAGTGATGGAGAAATAAAGACTTTTCCAGACAAGCAAACACTAAGGGAATGTGTCACTACTAGACCTGCCTTATGGGAAATACTGAGAACTGAATTATATATGGAACAGCACAATAGATACCCATTAGTATAAAAAAACACCCAAAAGTTAAAGCTCACAGCTCTTATATAACAATAGCACAAGAGGGAAAACAAAGCAAGGTATCATCCATTATGATGAACAAAGAGTATCCCACATATCAATACTAACACTGAACTTGAATGGCCTTTATGCCCCACTTAAAAGACATAGACTAGCTGAATGGATGAACAAACATACCCCAAGTATATGCTGTCTCCAAGAAACATATCTAACTCACAAGGATTTGCACAGACTTAAGGTAAAAGGATGGAAAAAAATACTCCACACAAACAGAAACCAAAAGCGATCAGAAGTAGCCATTCTCATATCAGATAAAATAGACTTTAAATCAACAACAACAACAAAAGACAAAAATAGCCATTATATAATGGTAAAAGGAGCAATTCAACAAGAAGATACAACAATCCTAAATATATATGCACCTAACACATTAGCTTCCAGATTCATAAAGCAAATTCTACTAGATCTAAGCAAAGAAATAAATAGTAGCATTGTAGTTGGTGGGGACTTCAACACCCCCCTGACAGAGCTGGACAAATTGTTGAAGCAGAAAATCATTAAAGAAACACTGGATTTAAATGGGACTCTAGAACAAATGGACTTGACAGACATTTATAGAACATTCTACTCAAAAACTACTGAATATACATTCTTATCATCACCACATGGGGCAGTCTCCATATCGATCATATCTTACACCACAAAACATGTCTCAGCAAATTCCCAAAACTCAAAATCATACCATGTATCTTCTCAGACCACAGTGGATTAAAACCAGAAATCAATTCCAAGAGAAACACTCAAACCTACACAAAGTCATGGAAATTAAACAACCTACCACTGAAAAATCTTTGGGTCAATGTTGAAATTAAGATGGAAATTAAAAGATTCCTTGAACTGAATGACAAAGAGGACACAAGATTTCAAAATCTATGGGCTACAGTAAAATCAGTCCTAAGGGGAAAGTTCACAGCCTTAAAAGCCTACATCAAAATAACAGAAAGATCACAAATTAATAACCTAATGTTACATTTCAAGGAACTAGAAAAGGAAGAGCAAACCAAACCCAAATCCAGCAGAAAAAAAGAAATAACAAAGCTCAGAGCAGAACTAAACAAAATGGAACAAAACAAAATTACGAATGATCAATGAAACAAAAAGTTGGTTCTTTGAAAAGATAAACAAAATCAATAGATCACTAGCCAGATTAACCAGAAATTTAAGAGAAAGGATGCAAATAAGCTTAATCATAAATGAAAAATGAGACACTTTAACTGATACCTCAGAAATATAAAATATCATTTGTGAATGCTATGAAAACCTCTACACTCACAAACTAGAAAATGTAGAGGAAATGGATAAATTCCTGGAGACATACAACCTCCCAAATCTCAATCAGTAAGAAATAGAAATCATGAACAGACCAATAAGGACCAGCAGGATTGAATCAGTAATAAAAAATCTTCCAACAAAAAAAAAGCCCTGGACCAGATGGATTCACAGGCAAATTCTACCAGACCTAGGAAGAAGAACTGGTACCTATCCTACAGAAATTATTCCATAATATTGAGAAGGAGGGAATCCTCCCTAACTCATTCTATGAAGCCAGTATCACCTTGATACCAAAGCCGGTAAAGGACATAACAAGAAAACAAAACTACAGACCAATACCCCTCATGAATATAGATGCAAAAATCCTCAAAAAAATAATAGCAAATTGAGTTCAACAGCACATCACATATATAATTCACCATGATAAAGTGGGTTTCATCCCAGGGATGCAAGAATGGTTCAGCATACACAAATCAATAGATGTGATTCACCACATAAACAGAAACAAAAACAAAGACCATATGATCATCTCAATAGAAGGAGAAAAAGCATTCAATGAAATACAGCACCCTTTCAGGATAAAAACCCTCTACAGACTAGGCATAGAAGGAGCTTACCTCAAAATAATAAAAGCCATATATGACAAACCCACAGTCAACATCATACTGAATGGGGAAAAGTTGAAATCATTCTCCCTAAGAACTGGAACAAGACAAGGATGCCCACTGTCACCACTTCTATTCATCATAGTACTGGATGTCCTAGCCAGAGCATTCAGGCAAGAGAAAGAAATAAAGGGTATCCAAACTGGGAAAGAGGAAGGCAAACTATGTCTTTTCACTGATGATGTGATCTTGTATCTAGAAAACCCTTGGATTGCTCATAGACTTGATAAATAAATTCAGCAAAGTCTCAGTTTACAAAATCAATGTACAGAAATCAGTAGCATTTCTGTATACTAAGAATAACAGTCAAGCTGGGAGTCCAATCAAAGACTCAATACCATTCATAATAGCTACAAAGAAAATGAAATACCTAGAAATATACTTTACCAAGGAGATGAAAGATCTCTAAGAGGAGAACTACAAAACACTGATGAAAGAAATCACAGATGACACAAACAAATGGAAAAACATCTCATGCTCATGGGTTGGTAGAATCAACATTGTTAAAATGTCCATACTGCCCAAAGTGATGCAATCCCCATCAAAACACCAACATCATATTTCACAGGTGTAGAAAAAATAATTCTATGCTTCATTTGGTACCAAAAAAGAACTCAAATGACCAAATGAATCTTAAACAAAAAGAACAAATCTAGAGGCATCACATTACCAGACTTCAAATTATACTCCAAGTCTACAGTAACCAAAACAGCATGGTATTGGTATAAAAGTAGAGGCATAGTCCAATGGAATAGAATAGAGAACCCAGAAATAAAACCATCTGCCTACAACCAACTGATTTTCAACAAAGTAGACAACAACATACACTGGGGAAAGGAAGTCCTATTCAATAAATGGTGGTGGGAAAAAAAACTGGATAACCACATGAGGAAGAATGAAACAGGACCCCTATCTCTTGCCATATAAAAAATTAATTCAAGATGGATAAAAGAGCTAAACATGAGGCATGAAACCATAAAAATTCTAGAAGAAAACACAGGAAAAACTCTTCTAGACATTGGCATAGGCAACAAATTTATGACTAGGAGTCCCAAAGGCAAATACAGCAACAACAAATATGAATAAATGGGACTTGATTAAATTAAAAAGCTTTTGCACAGCAAAGGAAATAATCAACAGAGTAAATAGACAACCTACAGAATGGGAGAAAATATTTGCAAACTGTACATCTGATAAAGGGCTAATATCCAGAATCTACAAAGAACTCAAACAAATCAGCAAGAAAAAAACAAACCCCATTAAAAATTGGGCAAATACACAAACAGAACAGAAGTTTAAAAAAAAATAGACAAATGTCCAAAAAAAAATATGAAAAAATGCTCCATATCACAAATCTTCAGGGAAATGCAAATTAAAACCACAATAAGGTACCACCTTACCCCTGTCAGAATGGCCATTACTAAAAAGTCAAAAAACAATAAGCACTGGCATGGATGCAGAGAGAAAGGAACACTTATACACTGTTAATATGACTGCAAATTAGTGCAACCTCTTTGGAAAACAGCAGGGAGAGTCCTCAAAGAAATGAACGTAGACTTACCATTTAACCCAGCAACCCTACTATTGGGTATCTACCCAAAAAAAAAGAAATAATTTTGTCAAAAAGACACTTGCACTTGAATGTTTATTGCAGCACAGTTCACAATTGCAAAGATGTGAAATCAACTTAAATGCCCATCAATTCATGAGCGGATTAAGAAAATGTTGTGTATGTGTGTGTGTATGTATACACACACACACACACACACACACACATACCATGGAGTGCTACTCAGCCATAAAAAGGAATGAAATAATGTCTTTTGCAGCAACTTGGATGGAACTGGAGACCATCATCCTAAGCAAATATCTCGGAATGGAAAAACAAACACCACATGTACTCTCTAATAATTGGGAGCTAATCAATGGGCAAACACAGGCACAAAGAGGTGTAAAGGTCACTGGAAATCAAGAAGGGGGGAGGGGAAAAGGGGGAAGGGTTAAAATGTATCTAGCAAGTACAACGAACACTATTTGGGTACTGGGCACACTAAAAGCCCCTGGTTAAGCATTTTTAAAGTAAGGAATACTTCCATGTAACAAAAACATCTGTACTCCCTTAATATTTTGAAATAAAAAGTTAATCAAATTCACTAGAATTACCAGAATAAAGGAGGAAAAAATATGATGATCTCAATAAATGCAGAAAAAAAATTTGCTACTTTTCAACAGCTATTCATAAAAAAATTCCCTGCAAAGTAAGAATAGAAGGAACATTTCTCAATCTGCCAAAGAGTTCCCCCTAATACCAAGAACAAAGAATGGATATTCATTCTCATCACATCTATGCAAAATTAAACTGCAGGGTCCAGCTAGTACAATAGGCAGAAAAAGAAATAACAGCCATCAAGTTTGGAAAGGAAGAAATAAATCTCTATTTATTCACATACATAGAATTATACATGTAGAAAATGCAAAAGGAATCTATAAATAATTAGAAACAAGTGAATTTAGTAAGGTTACTACAGACAAGGTCAATACTGGAAAATCATTTGCATTTTTATATACTAGCAAGGAATAATTGGAAAATGGAATTTAATAATACTATATATAATAAAATAAAAACACTTAAGGAAATACATGTACAGCTTCTATATGGAAAAGTACAAAAAGTGCCAAGAGAAATTAAAGAGTTAAGTAAATGAAAAGATATATACTATGTTCATGGATTGGAATGAGATATTGTTATGATATCCTATATCCCAAATTTGACTCACTGCCATCCAAGTAAGAATCCCAGCAAACTTTTTTTTTAATTGATAAGCTGAATCTGAAATTTTTATGGAAATCTAAAGGACTTAGAATAACTAAAACAATAATAAAAGAGAACAAAGTTAAATGACTTATACTACCTCATTTTAAGACTGCCTATGAAACTATGGTAATCAAGACAGTTTGTATTGGCTTAACTAGCAAAATATTTATCTATCAAAATTGATCTATCTGTCTAGCAAAATACACAAATAGATTAAGTGAACAGACTATAGAGGCCAGAAATAGATTCACATAATCAATTTTTGACAAAAGCTGTAAGGCAATTCAATGGGGAAAAGGCAATCTTTCAGCAAATGATGCTAAAACAAAGAGATATCCATACTGAAAAAAATAGCCCACCTAATACCACACCAAAAATTAATTTGTGATAGATTATAAATTAAAATGTAAAAGCTAAAACTATAAATCTCTTAGAAATAAACGTAAGAGAATATCTTATTGGACCTCCTTTGGGTGGTCAAACATGTCTTAGATGTGACATAGAAAACACAAATCATAATGGAAAAAACTGATAAATTGGACTTAATCCAAATTAAAAGCTTCTGTTTATTTAAAAACCACCACTAAAAATGAATAATGTAATTCTACTCAGCAACAAAAAGCAAAGAGCTGATGATATATACAGCAGCTTCGATAAATCTCAGAGACGTTGATTAAGAGAAGTCAGCTTCAAAATGTTACATATGGTACGATTCCACTTATATGGCATTCCCCTTGATACAAACTACAGTGATAGAGAACAGATCAGTGGTTTCCAGGGATCATGGGTGGGGAACGCATGACTACAAAGGCAAGGCAATGAGGGAGTGTTTTGGCGTGATGGAATTGCTCTGTGTCATGAGTGTAGTAGCGCTTACCTGAATCTCCACATGTGTTAATAGTCAAAGAACTCTACGCTAAAAGAAGTCAATTTTACTGTGTGTTGATAAAAAATAAAATAATTTAGTTGGCAACTAAAGATGGGGAAAATGATTTTGCAAGATGCATATCTGGAAAAGGACTGGTATTCAGAATATATAAGGAACACATACAACTCAATAAGAAGACAACTCAATAAAAAATGGGCAAAAAATGTGAACAAATACTTTACAAAGGAAGATATTTGAGTGACCAAAAGGCACATGAAAAAGTGATAAACGTCAGCAATCATCAGGGGAATGCAAATTAAAACCATATTTGGAGAGCTGTACACACTCACTAGAAGGCTTAAAATTTTAAAGACTGTCAATGCTAAAAGTTGGGTAGAGAATGGAACAAGCAGATTGCAGCACTCTCTTACATTGTTGCCTAAATGTAAAATGGTGCAACCACATTGAAAAACAGTTTGGTAGCTTCTCATAGAATTAAATATACACCTTACCCTAGGACCCAGCAATTCCACTTTTAGACACTCACTCAAGGGGAATCAAACTACATGTCTGCAAAAGATTTGTACAAGAATGGTCACAGCAGCATGATTCATAATTGCTAAAAACTGGAAGCAACCCAAACTCTCATTAAAAGTAGAGTGGATGAAAAATGGTAGTAGATTCATCCAACAGAATACAATTCAGCAGTAAAAATGGATGAACTGTTGATATCAAACAGGGAATCACAGAACCATTGTGCTGAGTAAAGGAAGCCAAACATGAAGAGAATATTCTGTAGGATTCCATTTATATGGAGTTCTAGAACAGGCAAAACTAATTTGTGGTAATAGAAATTAGAACAGTGGTTGATTGGGTGGGTGGGAAGGCAGGCATTGACTGGGATGGAGCATGAAGGAACTTTCTGGGATGATGAAAATGTTCTGTATCTCAGTAGGAATGTGGATTACACATGTCTATGCATGTGCCAAAACTCATCCCTCTGCACACTTGTGTGCCTTTTGCTATATGCAAATTACACCTTGATTAAAAAGAAAATAATATGTGTCTATGGGGAAGATGAGACTAGGGATTGGGGAGGAGGGGATAGTAATACAGTGGATAGAAACATAGTGCGCTTGCCTGGAATCATCATCACAAGGTGCCCAAACCCGAGCATGGCCTGGCCCCTGCCCAGCTCCCTTCTCGTGCTTGCCTTCACTGCCGACACAGGGTCAATCCTCTTGCCTGCCTACCACAGAGGATTTGGCAAACCACACCTCCGTTCTGATTTTGTTTGGCATGGTTTCTTCATTTTAATTGCCTCTCCTAAGGGGCTAGGAAGCCAGGTTGGGGTTTAGGGGAGGTGTGGGGAAGAAGGAGAGGAATGGCCTTCCTTGTTCCCTTGGTTGGGCCCCTGGCTGCCCTGAAGATGAGCTTAACCCCAGCTATCTGGGAGGAGGCCCCGGACTGCCCAAAGTTGCCTGCAGATGCTTATGGCGATATGTCTGCATGGTGGGTGGCTGGGGGTGCATAGGGAGCAGAGGAGGAAGGGTGGACTTTCTTTGCTCTGTCTTTCCTTTTTTTAAATATAAGATTTTTAAATATAAGATATTTACCTTTAAACTCCAGAGGCTGAGAAAGGTGTGCCTGTCTCAGGAGAGTACAGTTCTGGGGCTCACCTAGCTCTGCTCTGCACGGAGGCTGTAACTGGGCGGTCTTCCTTAACCCTTTGGGGAAAAAAAAAAAGGCAAAGGAATGCGTTTTTTTTTCCTTCCCCCTTCTCATTCTGCTCTCCTGACCTTTTGCTCAGCTTTTTGGTTATGTCATTTTCACTCTTGGTTGGGCTTTCTCGACAGTCAGGAAGACCTCTTTATGAAGCCGTGGTGATAAACTAGGGGCATGCATTCATTCACATTGAGGAAACCACTTCATCAGCTCCTGCTTCAATATCAAACACCTCTAATCTAATCAGGAAAACAGCAAAACTCTGCAAAGTGCCCTTGTTAATCCTGTCACTTACTACCTCACCAGATTTTGAAAAATGCAGTTTAATTAGCAAAATAAAAGAGCTTAATCTTTCTCCATATTATTCACACAAGTAAAAATATATGCATTGGCTGAAGATAAAAATAAATTGCACAGGGTCACTAACCAAAGAGGAGCGGGGAACGATGGGGCTGTATTCACCCTGATTGTAAGGAATGAAACAAACTCTAAGCCTTGTGAGGGCCTCAAGCAAACAGCCCGAAGAAGCTTCTCTCTCTATAAACATTTCACACACACTTAACACAAGGAAGAGTAATTTTTAGGCCAAAAGGTGTTTTAACACAGAACAAAACACTCCCTCTATTTCATCTTGTAGTTTTTGTAACATGCAATAAGGCTCTCAGCAAAGCTGATGCTGTAGATTTTAATAAAAATGATAGAAGTCAAGAAATAAAGCTCTTGCCAACAATTAACTTTAAAAAGGAAATAAAATCCCATCTTAAAAGGTGATTGCAACAAAGAAGAAAAAAAACACAATTTTTTTTTTTTTGTCTTTCCTTTTAACTCTCGCCACCTCTACCCTTTTACATATTCATAAAATGTATACGGAGCTAATTTTGAATATGGCCTTTATGACTGTATCACAGTCATAATATCGTCCCGTTCTGAAGGTGCAATTAAAGATTTACCTAGATTTATGAGACTTGATCATTATCAATAGGGTTAAGGAATGCCGGGGAGACACATTGTTGAAAGATTTTGCTCAGCAGTTTCCTGAGCAATGAGAGTACTAGTATTACTTTAGTGCTCAAAAAAAATGACTGTTCGGCACTAATATATGGCTCTTTATTAGAAAGGGAACACCAAAGACACTTCAGTCAAAACACTCCAGCGCCTGCCCACCTCTCCTTTCAGGGGATGGGGAAAGAAAATGTCTTGCTCATGGAAATGTGAGAGATTAAACATCAGCTCCCTACAGCAGAGGGTAGCTGACCTCTCAGCTTTCCCTTCAAAAAGGTTGAGCTATATTACAAGCCATGGAACAATGTGCCTTTAAAACTATAGGATGCGACTTTGCATTGACCCTCACTCAGCTCTCTGGAAGCCAGGGGCTGCATAATTCTGCCATTTCCCATTTATTCAAGAAGGAAACCCCCTAAGCACATCTGATTCCCAAACTGCTATTTTGCTGTGGTCTTGCAGCATCAGAGCCAGGCAAGTCTATGGAAGGCAGGTCTTAGTGGCGATGCTAGCAATGAGGTGTTCTTGCCATGTTTAGCCAGTATTTCAGTTTCCCATTCTCAGGGCAGTCTCTACTAAGAGCAGAACAAGCTGTAGGATTCCATGTCTCATGCAGCATATTTTTCACAAGGCGAATGAGCAGGCCTGGGCCTCATAGCCTGGCACCCTCCCTTCAGACTAGGTAAGCAACAGGCATGTGTTGAACAGTTGTCATTATGACAGTACCTACACTGGTGGAAGCTAAAATTTTGTGTCCTCTGCTGGCCTCCGCAGACAGCATGTCCTTCCCAGTTCCTCCATGATTGTGGAGGCTGGCAAAATCTTCAAGGCAGGCTGGCAAGCTAGAGACTCAGGGAAGGGTCGATGTCGTAGTTCAGGTCCAAAGGCAGTCTACAGGCAGGATTCCCTCTTTCTTTATCTTAAGGCCCTCAAATGATTGGATGAGGCCCACCACATTATGGAAGTTTATCTGTTTGACTCAAAGTCTACTGATTTAAATGTTAATCTCATTTAAAAAATACTTTCTCAGCAACATCCAGATGTGTTTAACTAGATTCCTGGGTACTGTGGCCTGGTCAAGTTAACATATAAAATCAACCATCACACTGCCTGTTTTAGATTCCACAAGTTTTGCCCCACCTGTCCTCCATGGATTAGATACTTACACATGTATTATTTGTCTAAGAAAGGACATGATTTTTCTTTATCACATCTGACACACAATGGTTTTGACATAGTTTGGTTAAAGTGATGAAGAAACTTCTATCTGCAAAAGAAGGCCATTCTAAAGGGAAAGTTGAGGAATGTCTGGTATTACAAGCAAAGCCAGCTTTTCCTTTCCTGTTGCAGACCTTTGCTTGACTCTCTGCTTTCCTTAAAAGTGCCTGGAATGAGGTTCTTGGGTTGGGGTGAGGGTTCAGGATCAGTCCTCAGACTCTTCTTAGCGTTTAAATTTTTCACCATGGGCCACGCATTCTTGTGTGACCTACAATTCAGAAATGTTGCATGCAAACTTACAAGAGTAAGGAGTGAAGAAGTGCGTTCCACCATCCCCCAGGCAGGCTTCAGTTGGACACGCCAAGAGGAGCTTGAGGATTATTGTCTGGATGATTCAATTCTTCCTGGAATAGGCTTGAATTTGGCTGACAATCCCATGCACTCTCTGCTTTGGTTGGATACACAGCGTTGGTACAGGAGTGAATATTTGGGAAGGTGTTTACCCACCAACCCCAGCCTGCTCCCAAATCCTCTGAAAAAGTGGTTCCATCTGAGGTTCTTGCTCTGACTCTGGGCTTACATTCCAAGTCCATATCCCACAGTTAATGTGTGATAAAAATTACTTTATCGCTATTGAGAGCATACAACTCTCTGGACGCCTCTAATCCACACAGTAGTAGCAATAATGGTCTGCAGCAGTAATGGCAGGCACTGAATTTGCATGCAATGGAGGTGCCAGTAGAGACTGGGGCTCTGGCGGCTCTGGCCAGGCCTCCAGCTCCTTCTGGCTTCTCTTTGGAGTCCTGCACATAGCTGCCCCTTTGGCCTGGCACAGGACAGAAGATTCTAAATCAGTGCTAATTGGCTGGAATAGAGCATTCACAATGAAGTGGCCATTTTTCACTTGATGAAATTGGCTGAAGATATGGTTAAAAAGAGAAGAAAAAAAACCAAAAACTGGACAAGACCACTTCAAGATTTCCCTGGCCTGGGGCTGTATCTCCGGTTTCCACTTCCCCATATTCTATTCTGTGTTGCATTTCTCCTGTCAGTCTGTGGGTGCACTAAGAGAACACAAGTTCTGCTGCTTCAGGTCTAGATGGTTATGCCCACGCTTTCTGCTTAGCATGGTGTCTCCTCCTGGTAGCTGGTGTTGCGCTACCTCCTTAGCGCCCCATGGCTCCCTCTTCTCTCTCCCCAAGTCACTTCAAGGGCTTTCTCTCTCCTCTAACCCAGCCACAGATCCCAGCCACTGCAGAGGGGTTCTAAAGGAAAATGCTCAGACAGAGAGAAAATGTTCCTCCCTGCCCAGAGGGTGCAACTTCCCGGCACAAATAACATTACCTCAAACATTACTGGGCCTAAAGCAGAATCTACCCTGCCTTCCTTTGCTAAGGTCCATGCCAATCTGGTATGGTAAGGAAAAGGCCTTGAAGCTGCAAAATGCTGGGTGGGTTCCCTCTTTTGTGATCACTCTAAATCATGACACCTTCTTATTCTTAAACACAGCTGCTGCATGTGGAAGATAAACCAGGACAAGACGGGAGAACACAGTGCTGTTCTGCTTGGTTCTTTAAAAACTGATAAATGGTTCTAAATCTCTCCTCTCCAGGTTAGTTAAAAGCTCAGTATCAAACTGGAGAGCCACATGTCTTGCCATGTCACCTCTCACCCTAATGAGCTCTGGGAATGAACAACCTGAAAGTCTACTTAGTACTTCACCAGGCAGGCTATTAGATACATTCTGCATATAGTGAAGGTAGTGGGTGAGTTGACAAGAAGGTGACGGAGCTCAACTTATTTTTCAAATTGCTTACCTTTATCAGCCTATTGAGCAGGTTGCGGTGGTATATATAGAATTACACGCCGGCTGCAGTGTGAACCGCCACACAGGGGGGAATGGCCAGATAAGGGGACAGGCCCAAGTGGTAGGAAAATGGCCTGACCACAGTTATCATAAAGTGACAGAAATCCTGTCAAAGCGTCCAGCTCTCACTTTCAACATCTCGCACGTACGAGAGAAGGAACATCTGTGGCAAGCCCAGCAATATGTTTTAGCAACAATTTTTGAGACCAAAATTAACATTAACAGGAAGACAGGTTTGTGTTTCTCTGTATTTTCACTTATTAACACAACAATCCCAAGGTGATTAGCAATTCTGAGCTATGTTGGGCTATGAGTTTCCATGTGCAGCACTGAGACACAGCACAAACATCCTCACTTTTAGTTCAGAGTTTGGGCGTGGGGAAATTTCAGGAAACCAAATAGCTTTGAAAAGCTTGGATGTTTTTCAGTCCCTGTTTGGATATGAGGAAATGTGCACCAGAGAAAACAGAAATGTCACGGTGCCACTGTGTTAGCTCTTCTCCAATATTTGCTAAATGCCTGTGATGTGCCAGGATCCATAGAGAGCAGGTGTGGGGCCTGGACCTTGCTGTCTGGGACCAGAAGTCACGGAGTCTCTCTTCATTCATTCATTCATTCGTTGTCACTGGCTTAGCAATTCCTTAGTGGCAGGTACTCTGCTAGACACTGCCAAGCCCTGGGTTACAGCAATAATCAGATGTCAAATCTACCTAGAGGAGCTCACAGAGGTAAGGGAGACAAACACGCTCACCCATAATTACAAAACAAATCACTAGGACCAGGTGCTTTGCCAAACCCTGTGTTTTGGGGGAGGTCCAAGGGAGAACAGCCCAGTTCTGGCAGTTGATCCATGTGTAGATCTCCCCAAATTCTGAGAATCTCTTCCTCCCTATCTCATTGGGCTGGTATGAAGTTGAAAGCCCTTAGAACAGTTATGGCCATGTAGGAGCTTGATAAATGGTAGCTATCTTTGCCATCACCTTTACCACCATCACCACTATCAACACCACCACCACCATCACCACCATCACCATCATAACCACCACCATCACCATCACCACCACCACCACCATCATCATCCCCATCACCATCACCACCACCACCATCATCATCACCACCACCATCAGCACCATCACCATCATCACCACCACCATCATCATCACCATCACCACCACCATCACCATCATCACCACCACCACCACCATCATCATCACCACCACCATCAGCACCATCATCATCATCACCACCACCATCATCATCATTGTTACTACCACCATCAGCACCACCACCATCATTACCACCACCGTCATGACTGTCTTTATCACCAGGCTGGATTCTCTTCCCCTCCAGATCTACTCTCCATCCTTCTCTACCCCGCTCTGTACCCCAGGAAGCTGACGTGTATGGGCTTCATTCACAGGCACCCTTGCTCTCTGACTTCTCTTGTGGGGTCAATGGGTAGCCCCACAAGAGAAGGAGGTAAGAAGGCAGTCAGAGTATTTATTCTCTTAGCTTTCTCCCTTTTGTGCCACAGGTTAACAGTGGCTGTAATCTTCTGCTGAAGGCAACAAGCTCTCATCAGATGGCCTCTCCCACTGTGGCAGCTCTCTCTAGGTTCTGGTCATTGCTCTTCCCCTGGCCCTTCAGGTCATAGTGTGGTAATAGCTTCCCATGGCTGCTAGCGCTGGGTGTTTCATTATCCCTTGCTGTTTTCTCTTAGTCCCTTTCTACACTGTTGTGAGTTGCCCTGTCATTAAGCTCTCCAGTCACCCTTTGGTGTGCTCTGAATTTCCTGCTGGGACCCTCGCTATCCAACCATCATGCTCATCATTATCATCATCATTGCCATCCCCGGGCAGGGCTCTTGCAGTGTCATCAGCCACTACATTTCCTGATATCCATCACCACCTTCCCCAGAGACACAAGGTATACGTGCACATTTCTTTAGAAAACTATCATCTATTGGCACCTAGAGCTCAAGTACCCAATGTTTGCATCCTCTGGGACTCAGCTTAAGCATCACCTCTTACAGGAGACATCACTTACCTCCCCTTCCTCCAAAGTCTAGATGACAACCTCTTGATAATACTACTCACCCTGGGACACAATTTCCTTCTGTACCCATTGCCCTGTGAGTTCCTGCAGAGAAAGGCGGAGACAGTAGCATCTTCTTTGCCCCAGAATTTAACATGGAATATTCTCAGTGTGTCCTTGTGGCAAGCAGGAGGGGACAGATGAAGAACAACTGGCATTTGCCCTGAGTACTACTATCACTCCAGCTAGTACTAGCAACCAGGGATGGGTTGCCAACAGCTCTCTCTGCAAGCTGCTACTACCACCCAGTGTTTAGCACACAGGAGGGATTGAGAAACTTTTGTCCAATTAAACAAAAAGATATCATATCTGTCATCGATGGGAGGCTTACTATTTGCTAAGCCCCGAGCAATGTGTCTTCATATGTTGTTCCTTTAATGGTCAGGACATCCCTGCTGTGACGCTGGCATTGTGAGGAAACAGAGGCAGGAGCCAGTCTGAGCCCAAGCCTGTTATTCCTCAGTGTTTACACTTCCACCGGAGCCTGGTCCACAGTGTTTGATTACAAAAGTAGATGAGGGGAAGCCAGAAGGTGGACTATTGGAGCCTGAACATCAGGTGTATATTCAGCTCTGTCCCCGCCTCCCCTTCCTGCTGGGTGCTGTTAAATGGAGCAATGACAGCCCCTGACCCTGGGGTTGCTGTGAGCATCAAATGTGAAAATTCCTGCCCTGAGGTCCCAAGTTATTGTATAATAGCTGTGGTTGGCAGACACATGGAAAATGTCAACCCCAAAAGATGTATTTGCTTCCTAATCCCCCGAACCTGTGAATGTTACCTTAGACGTCAAAAACTGTGATTTAAGTTAGGGGTCTTGAGAGAAGGAGCTTGTCTTGGAGTATCCAGGTGGGCCCTAAATGCAACCACATGTGTCCTTACAAGAGAGAGGCAGAGGAGAATAGACCTGCAGACATGCAGAAGGGAAAGCCACGTGAAGACAGAGCAGGGATTGGAGTGACGCGGCTACAAGCCAAAGAACACTGAGGGTGGCCGGCAGCCCTGGAAACCAGAAAGGCAAGGGCTGGATATGCCCACAGAGCCCCTTGAGGGGTGCAGCCCTGCTTACACCTTGATTTCAGACTCCTGACCTCCAAAACTGTGAGAGAATACATTTCTTTTGTTTAAGTCACCAAGTTTGTGATAATTTGTTATGGCAGCCCTAGGAAACTAATATGACAGATGGCTACTACACATCACTGGAATTCGCATGATGACCTGCCTGCTTAGGCTCGGCCAGTCACGGGTCTCAAGAGGGAAAGACATAAAGAATGAGATGCAGACCTTGCCCTTGGGAAGCTAAAGATCCAACTGGGTAGCCGGCCTCAGAGGACCTGGTGACCATCTCATGCCCTCTGTGTGCTCCTGTTAGGGACAAGGGCCTGTGCTGTTGGGGTTTCCCTGATGCACTATCTACCCATAGGAGGCTGGAATTTGGGGTAATGGATTTCCTCACTCACCACATCACTTGAATGGACGCAAAATTTTGGCAGCACAAAGTGAACCAGACTTGCTCATCCCCAAATCCCAGTGGGCCAACATCCCTGGCTTCCAGATACATGTGGGAAGTGATGCTCCTCCCTCCTGCCAGGCGAGGCCTAAAAGGTCCTGCCACAGACTTCTGAGCAGGGCCTCCACCCTTATCCCCTGGACATCCACGTCCATGAGCAGCCCTGGATGCATAATGTGGCTCCAGCCCTTCCCGGCCTCCACTGTGGGAGCACACCAGGTGCCAATGCTGTTGGGAGAAGTTATGGTGGGATCACTTTGATCCTCCCTAAGGTATATAAAATTCCCACACTTTGGAACTGGGCCTGGGACCAGTGGCCAAGCCCTTGTATGAAGGGCCACAGTGCATTTGAATCTGCTGCCATCAGGAACTGCTAAATAAGCAATGGGTGGGACAGAGGGAGGAATGAATTGTAGTAGACAGAGAAAATGGGGTTTTTCCCTGCCTCTAGGTTGGGGGCTCCAGAGGATAGTGGGTCGGGGCCATGGGGAGAGGAAACCTGGCAGACACACTGCAGGGAGTACTGGGGGTGCCACGTGCAGGACCCTGGCCTGACCAAGAGGGCCATGTCCCTGAGGAAGGGCCTGAGGCCCTGGCTGGAACTGAGGCTGGGGCTGTGGGGGAAGACGTGGCCTCAACTTGCACGTGGAGAAGCCCTGGAAGATCCAAGCTAACAGCTCCCGTAATTGAGTCAGCCGGTGCCCATCAGGCTCTGAAACTTCAAATTTGATCTGGTCAGTGTGGCCCGGCGCTGCCAAGGTTGTTTGAAGCTGGACTGGACTGCCTCAGGAGCTGTCTCCAGCAATAAAGCAGACAGTCTCTGGGGTTAGTGGGCTGTGACAGCCACTAGCACTGCTCTACCATGGGAAGAAGGTAGAGCTACTGTGAGTCCCTGCAAGGCTTGGCACATGCCTGGGCTGTGCCTTTGCCTGGGGCATCCCTGGCTGCTCCCTTGTTTTGCTTAGGAGGCTGCCATACCCAGGAGGGTCCTGAAGTCAGCACAGTGATGAGTACTCTGAGGGGGGATGTGGCTCTGAGCAGGCCCTGGGTGCAGGCAAAATGTGAGTTTAAGTTTTGGCTGTCACCTTTACTTGTGGGCATGACCTCTCTATTCTCCAAGTTTCAGTTTCCCAATCAGGAAAATGGGGATAATGATAATCCTCCCAGCAGCCCAATGAGGTAAGTGCTTTTTGGAGCAATCCTCGCAGGCCTTGGGCTGAGGGTGTCACCTGCTCTGGGGCCCCCAGGGCCACCATCACTTGCCAGTTGGTCATCTATTTATCCATTCAACACATAATTAATTAGCACCTATCTTGATTTAGGCATTGGGGCTAGTGCTGTGAACAAGAAAGATGAGGTCTTTGCACTCAGAAAGCTTGTATTCTAATGGGAGAGAACAGACACTCGACAACAAACCAAAAATTAACAAGATCATTCTAGATACATAGGGTAACACCTATGAAGAAAATGGAATAAAGTAATATGATAGAAGACAGGAAGTGCCTCTGCCTGGGGCTGTGTGGTTGTGCCAGGCACCAATCCATTGATGACATGTTATTCACATGGACCACGGTGGCAGGGGGTCCCCTAGGGTTATGCACAGTTACATGCAGCAGCTGAAGCATAGTTAGGGAACCTCTCTCAGGAAATACAGATCTGAATACAGATCTGGGGGAAGAGAAATTTCCTGAGCTGGGGGTGAGCTTGGCCAGGGCAATGTGGCCAAGCAGGGTGATCAGGGAAGGGTGGACTCAGAGTACACGCAGGGTTGGGCATGTGGTCTTGGCTTCTATTGTAAGTGCGGCCAGAATGCATGGCAGTGCCATAAGCAGGGCTGTCACAGTCTGGTTTGTGTTTTAAAATCACACCATACCATTGATACCACCACTGTCATTGCCCCTTTCCTCCAGCTCCTGGGAGCCCAGAAGGGTTTAGCGCCTCCTACCCTTCCCAAACCCAAGTAGTTTTTAGGAATGTGTAAGCTGAAGTACAACATGCCTGCAGTGATCCACCATGGAAGCGCACCATGGCTCAGTGATCCATCCTCCTGCTGATGGATGTTTGGATTGGTCCCAGTTTGGGGCAATTATACATCGTGCTGCTGGCGTAAGTCTTCTTGTGGTCATAGGCACACATTTCTGCTGGGTAAATAAGCAAGAGCAGCATTGCCAGGGAAGAGGGTATCAGCATAGATATTAATACTGCCAAACAGTTTTCCAAAGTGGTTCTGCCAATTCCCACCAGCAGGCATGACAGCACCATTTGGGCCACATCCTCACCAACCCTTGGTGCTTTCCCTCTGTCCAATTTCACCAGTTTGTGGGGTGGTATCTTATTGTTTTTAAAATTTGCATTTCACTGAAATTGAGCAGCTTTTCATAGGTCCATTGGCTGTTTGGATATCTACTTCTGTAAAATATCTCTTTACACCTTTTTCTATTTTTATTTTGAATTGTTTCTTATTGACTTATCTGAGTTTGCTTGGTTTTTTTAAAACAAATTTTAGATTAAATGATTGGTTTTAGAGAAACCTCTCCTTTCTTTCTTTTCCAACTCTATGTTCCAAAATCACCTTTTAAAGTTAGAAATTTGATGGTCACCTCTGACAGATGTGTTCACCTATCCTCCCACGCCATGCCCCTCACCTCCTTAGGTCTGGGGGATCTAGGGGATTTCTGGTGGGGGTCCCTTCAGGCCTCCCTCCTGGCTGTGCCCAGGGCTAGGTTATTCACACCTCCAGGCCTTGCCTCGGTCTGTGTCACCTGCCTGGAGAGCTCTCCCTTCTTACCACTTGTGGAAACTGACCCAGGAAGCTTCCTTCTCCTTCAGCCCACATAGGAACTCTCCCTGCAGACCCAAGTCACAGCCCCTCATGGTGTGCTCTTTCCTTGTTCCTGAGTGGGTCTGTTCTCATCTCGTAGAGGAGAGAGGATCGTAGGCTCCTAGGAGCAGGGCTATGTCTCTGTCTTCTTCATTCCCAACCAGAGCCTCCCAGAGGTCTGGGCACGGTCTCAGGGCTCAGTAAAGACTGATACCAGGCCTGTAGTGCCCAGGGACAGGAAGAAGAACACTAACCACTGCCTACCTGCTCCTGGCCTGGGCCCCACCGGCCACCTCCACCCAGAAGGACCAGGGGCAGACACCCTGCTGTGCTATCCAAGGCCCAGTGTCTTGGGCACTCCTGCCCCTCCCTGACCACCCAGGACCTGAATCAGAGCCTCCTTCTCCTCCCCAGGCTGTGCCCCCTTTCCCAAAGACCCTGCCAAGGAGAAACCTGGTCCTTCAAGTCAGCCCTCGTGCCAGTCTCTGAGACTCCAGTCTAACTCTGACCACAAAGCTCAGACCCCTCGACTTCTCCACAGAGAGTGTCCCCAGAGGAAGATCATCCAAAACCAATCATTTTATCTAAAATTTATTAGAAAGAAAAACAAGCAAACAAACAAAAAAAGACAACTTCGGTGAGACGATTTTAGCTTAAGTCACATGCAGGGGCATTTCTCTTCACAGTTTTGGTAGTACTTACGCACATAACATTTGACACTTGAAGACAGCTTCCCCTTTCTTTTTTTTCTTTTTAATTAAAAATGATCAACAAAATACAAAACCATACGTGCCAATGGGAAACCCTGATGTAAGAGTTCTGGGCCAAGAGTTGCCCGTTTGTGCAGGAAGCTGACCTGTGTCTACCCAGCTCTGGGCCTCTCAGGGCAGCCTTGCCGGTGGTGATGAACTGGGCCCATCGCCCAGCCCCTTTGTCCTACAGACAGATGGCCTTCCGGGGCTGGGGCGACACCACCAGACTCACTTGCACACCTCCGAACCCCTCATTTTCCCGGGGAAGCCCAGCCTGGGACCCGCCCTACTTTGGGCTTGGACTTGTTGTTGTGCCCCATAGTCAGAGGGGTCAGGCCAGGGGATCTTTCACTCCAGATTAAAAATAAAAGCTGGAATGAGTGCAGGGGGCATTCGGCTGTCAAAGACGGATTTCTGTTTCTTCCTGTAAGGTCTGATCTCACCCAGTCTAGTCCTCCCCGATCCCTCTCCCAGTCTGAGTCCTGTTCACCCCCCTTAGTTCTCCCCCGGGCTCCTTCTGGCTGTCGTCAGGAACCAGCTCCCCTCCACACCAATGTCACCTTGCCTTGCAAAGTTCCGTGGCCCTCTCTCCCAAACTGCAAATCACACATGCAACTGTTTCCCCTGCGTTCATTCAGTGGTTCATGCAGTCAACAAAGAGCTGGTGGAGATTATATCCTCACAGGGAAGACAAGCACTGAGATAGGCAGATAGAGAAATAACTAAGATAAACTCATAAAATGACAAACACAATGAGGGCAAAAGAGTTGTGACAGTTCATTTTAGGGGTCAACTTGACTGGGCCACAGGGTGCCCAAACTTTTGGTCAAACACTATTCTGGGTGTGCCTGTGAGGGTGTTTCTGGATGAGATTAACATTTGCACTGGTTGACTGAGTAAGGCGGAGTGCCCTCCCCAGTGTGGGTGGGTCTCGCCCAGTCAACAGAAGACCCGAATAGAGCAAAGAAGGTTGACCCTCCCGCAAGTAAGAGGGAACTCCTCCTGCCAGACCGACTGAGCCAAGACATCTTTTTTTCCTGCCTTTGGACTTGAACTGAAACATCTGCTCTTCTTGGGTCTTCAGCCTGCCAGCTTTCAGACTGGAACTTACACTATTAACTCTCTTGGTTCTCAGGTCTTCAGATTTAGGCTATAATGACACCATGGGCACTCCTGGGTCTCCAGCTTGCTGACTGCAGGTCTTGGGACTTCTAAGATTCCATAAGCACGTGAGCTAATCTCTTATAACAAATCTCTTTACATATATGTATGTGTGTATTATACATGTCTCTCTCTCTCTATATATATATGTATCTATTAATATCTATCTATCTATCTACCTATCTAATCTCCTGTTGGTTGTACTTCTCTGGAGAACCCTGACTAACACAAGAGAATATGGCAATAGAGAGTGACAAGGTTGGAGAGGATATCTCAGCTGATAAGGAGAAAGTGCCAGCTGTTCAAATCTCTAGGAAAAGGACAATTAAGGAACAAAGGATAGCATGTGCAAAGGCCCTGGGATGGGAACAAATTTGGTGTGTTTGAGAAACAGATAGAAGTAAAATATTTATGAGCCCATGTACCACTTAATGCCCCAAATTTCCACATCTGAGAGTATTCCTCATCTGCAATATAGGTGACATGTTCTTCATAAGACCTCATTTTTTATGTGCAGTATATTCAGTTGAACTGAGTTAAACCCTGTAGGTAAGAACTTAGCAATTTAGACCAAACATAGATTTCTGGTTTTTCGCAAGAAACAAGGTAGTCATGGATTCCTTGTTTACAAACTAATTTGCATTAATTAAATGAAATCTTGGGGTCATCTTGTCTCCTCCCTGTCTCTCAGATGCCACACCTAATCTGTGAGGTAAGCCTGTTGGGTTGCCCTTTAGAATATGTCCACATTTAGAATAGTCTCACATGCACATCTGCTGCTGCCAGCCTGGTCCCTCACCTCTGGCCTGGATGTGTGTAGCAGCCTCCCTACGTGTTCCTACCCCACAACAGTCGCCTCACAACAGTGTTACAAGAGTGAGCTGACAAAGTAGCTGGTTCTCCCTTTTAAAATAGGAGTCAGATAATTAATACTACTTTTCAGCTCAAAACCCTCTAGAGGTCTCCCATTTTATCTAAGTATAAGCCAAAGATCTTATGGTTGCCTGTGAGACCCTACATGCTCTGGCCCCCATAACTTTCTGACCCTGCCTTGGACTTTTTCCAATTCCTGCCATAGCTTTCTTTATAGCCCCATGACCTGCTGCTGTCCTGGAATGAGTTAGGCCCACTTCTGCCCCAGGGCCTTTGCACCTCTCTCTGGGGTACTCTTCCCCTAGATATCCGTGGCTTCCTCCCTCACCTCCTTGAAGTCTTTGATCAAATTTCACCTTCTCGATGAGACTGGTCTTGTCCACCCTTTTTAAATTGCAGCTGCTTAATCTCCTGAGCCACTTTTCTTTGCTCTATTCTTTTGTTCTCTGTTCTGAAATACTATATTATTTATGTGTTCATTATACTTTTTTATTTATTGTTTGTCTTTCCACTAGAATGTAAAAGGACAGGGACTGTTTTCCGGGTTTGTTTATGTTGGCATGTGGTAGGTGCTCAAGAATTCAAAGTTCACTGGAAGAACATTTGCCTGTGTTTCTTGAGCATGTGTGCATTTCACTGTTGATATTTCAGACTTGTGTGAAAGTTAAGGTAACAATGTATCACAGCGTACACGGGAGATTTGTACCACTGCTGCTGCCACTACCAACTACTATTAAGTGAACTTTGCTATGTGCCAAGTATTGTACCAAATTGTTGCTGGTTTTTCTCTATAAATTTCAAAAGCATCCTATGACGTCAGAATGTTATCTCCCCCGTTTGATGGATGGGCAAACTGAGGGGTAGAGATGATAAACCACTGTTCTATGCAGCCGAGATTCAACTCAAAAGTCTGACTTCAAACCTCTGCCCTAAATCTTGGTCTGCCACCTTTCCGGGGCTATCATGATACTGGCGCAGCTGAGAATATGGGATGCGGACTGGGTGCAGCTCAGGACCTGTTCTCCCCAGGACTGACCAGAATGGGGCCTGGAGATCTTCATTAGTTGCTACTGTTGCCAAACAAGGGAGTGTGTGGCCTTAGTTGTAGGTCCTCTCACACAATTTGGGTAAATACCTTTCATAGGCCATTCCATCTTTCTTTCCTCCAAGCTTCAGAGCAGGAAAACGGCAGGCAGGTAGACTGGGGCTCACACAGATGCAAGCAGGGCCACGGAGTGGGACACCAGCTTCTCCTCCTCTCTCCCCACCACGCAGACCGCTTTTCCTAGCCAGTGTAAATGTTCTAATTTGATCTGTTATACCTAAACTCCCTTTCTAAAGAATTTCTACTAGCAAAACAAGTTGATTTCTCTATCGAAGGGTTCCACTGTAATTAAACTGATTGCTGAAAAAGACATCATTCTTCTTTTAATAAGGCAATTTGCATATTCAATAACTTTAGCTTCACTTGCTGAAAGACAGTTTGAAAGTTTGTTTGTACATTCTCTCACTCAAACGTTTTCAGATTTCTTTATTCGTTTCCATTAATGTGGTAATAATTGAAAGAAAATGCAAGAATAAATTTCTTTTAATAACAAAAAATATTTACTTTGTTTCAAAATATGGTACAATTAATGGACAACAGGGAAACATCTTTTTAAAATCATGTATTTTGCAGGTTCCTCTTAATTTCCTATTCATAAACTGATCTCCCCAGTCTAGCTGGGCTTGGAGGTGTGTGAGGGAAATACCGAGCCCAAGAGTCACAGCAAGTGAGAGCAGGTGGACCACAGGGCCCAAGAGCGGAGTGGGTGTGGGGTTCTCCCTCCAGCTACAGGAGGAGTGCTTTGGCAAAGATAAAAGTCACATTTGTTATGGACTTAAGGTATGTGCCTCCCCCCCAATTCCTATGTTGAAGCCCTACCCCCCAGCATGTTGGTATTTAGAGATGACACCTTTGGGAGGTAGTTAGGATTAGATGAAGTCGTGAGGGTAAAGCCCCTGGGATGGGATTAGTGCCCTTATAAAAAGAGAAGAGGTACCAGAGCTTTCTCTTTGCCCCCCAATGTGAGGACACAGCAAGGAGGTGGCCATCTGCAAGCCAGGAAGAGAGCCCTCACCAGAACCCGACCATGCTGGCATCCTGATCTTGGACTTCCAGCCTCCTGAACTGTGAGAAAACAAATCTCTGTTGTTTAAGCACACTAGGCCATGGTATTTGTTACGGGAGCCTGAGCTGACTAATGTAACATTCATCACATTTGCCGCCACTCAGCAATGAAGACCTTCTTGCTGGTCTTGCTACTCCTGGACCCAAAGTGCTCTGTGGCTTCCAAAACATTCATGCTACTTTCACCTTGCTTGCTTGCTTGCCATCCACTGATCCATAGTAGCAGCGCAGATGAAAAACAGGTAACTGCTGCCCATGACAATATGCCAAAACTTCTATCGTTCAGACAATTTTTTTCATCAATAGATTTCTCCCCTTAGAAATTCTCTGCCATTACGGTATGTGAAGTCTCCACTCTGGCATGAAGACAATTAAGGGGCAGCATGCATCCTCATAACCAAATCCCAGATGGGCCTTCTGTCTTTGGAACTTTGCACATCACTCAAAGGAGGTGTGCCCAAGGGCTTCCCCTCAATGGCAGTGTGGTAGAACATCACATTGCTTGGTATTGCCGGGGTACAGATTCAGTGAGGAACAGATACAAACCCGTTTTTTTTTCGTTGTAGTAAAATATACATAATATAAAATTTGCCATTTTAACCATTTTTAAGTATACAGCTCAGTAGTATTAAGTTCATTCATATTGTTGTGCAACCACCACCGTCCATCTCTAGAACTCTTTCATCTTCCCCAGCTGGAACCCTCTACCCATAAAACAATAACTCTACATTTCCTCCTCCCCCCTGCCTCTGGGAACCATTATTCTATTTTTGTCTGTATGGCATTTTGCTTATCTATTCATCCATTGATGAACTCTTGAGTTGCTTCCACCCTGGGTTATTGTGAATAATGTTGCTATGAACACGAGTGTACAAATATCTCTTCAAGACCCTGTCTTCAATTCTTTGGGCTATAGACCCAACAGTGGAATTGCTGGATCATATAGTTTTTCTATGTTTAGTATTTTGAGGAACTGCCATACTATTTCCACTGTAGCTACTCTATTTTATATTCCCACTGGCCTTTTGCTTTTTAAGAGAGTCAATTCTCTGCTTGATCTCTTTTTTTTTTTTTTTCAATGTCTGCTTAAAATAATACCAAAGCTCCCTGGGTAGAGTAACTGTCTTCCCCAGTCCTGTGGCTTTCTTATTTGCTGTATCCTGGACCAGGAATTTCTATATTCTTTTAGGGTCTAATTTTGCAGTATGTCTTCTCCACATGTTCAAATAGAGGATTGAATTTATAAAATAGGTGGAGTCTTGTGTTCAGAAGACTCAACTTGACTACAGTTGGATTATTTCATCCCCCAGGATTCTTTGGCTTTTGTGCCACCCAGACTATTCAATTATGTATCAAGCAGTGGACAGTGTCCCAGGGGGTTCAAAGTTGGCTGGCCCAGGGCAACTGTAGACCTACAGAATCTACAGCACCCCTAAAGGCTAGGATATATTGAGAGGCACAGAGGAGCATGAAAGAGACTGGGTTTTCTTTGTTAAGTGTTAAAATCTAGGTGGAACACACCTTCCATCCCTACCTAAAGTGTTCCGAAAAAGGTTGAGCTTGTTGATGGAAGCCAGTGTCTCCTCTGATTCTTTGAGGTGGTCATGATAATAAGCTCCAATCTTTGGAGCTTATGGTGTTTGCCATTTTCCAAATGGAATTTAGGCACTTTGCTTACTCTAATTTCTAGCTTCGGCTACAGTTGTTTAGTAATGCAATCCTGAAAGGGTGAATTTGGACAATCGCAGCTTGGCCATTTTGAGCACATATGCTAGAACTAAGTCTTTTTGGCTCAGCTGTAGCTTGAATCTAATGAAAATGACAGATAATGCAGCGCTCTGTGTGCCTGCCAAAAAAGAGGATATTTCCCATGAGATAGCACCTGGTGATGCAGAAATAGACACTATAGATTTGCGATTGGCTGGTGCGTACGCGTATTCATATCTAGTCTGTATTATCAACCACACAAGATCACATCCTGGATAATAACAGCAACAATGGCATGCATAAAAATTACTGCAGCAAAAAGGAAAAAAATACTACATCAATTATGTCAATTACGTGTGAGTACTTTTTCCCCTCACAGTTTTAACACTGAGAAAAGGTGGCATCTATCTCTGATCTAATTATTCACGTGCTTACTTGTGGGTTCTCCCCCTCTTTGTACTCTTCTCTTTTACACACAGATATAAAAGAGCCCTCTTTTAGAAACATGCCGTGGACTCAAACGTGCCTACATACATATGTGACTTACATTTTAGCAGTTGAATAATCAGTTACTTGAAAGTAAAGAGGAAACGCCTCTGCGTGTTCTAAAGGGAAGCGATAGGAGGGGTACATACTGAAATGACCTTACCTTAGAGCAAAAATGCCATCAGCCTGGAGAAGTGTCATAAATTAAGTTCCTATTTAAGCCCTGATTCTAGTAAAAGGGTCCAAATTTCCAAGGTGCCTTTAATGACTCTGTGCTCAGTGACAATGAAGTATTTCTTTAACAGACTGCCACTGAGCAAACATAAAAAATGCGCAGCTCTGGAAAGAGAGCTTGCTTCTCCCTTTTCTTCTTTCTTCCCCTCTGCCCCGTATTAAATTGCTACTTCTGGCTGTTTCCTCTTTGGCCATCCCTTTAAGGGATGCAGTTGAGAACCCGTGGTGTACACTCTTGGACTCAGACCCGGGAGGGTTTCTGGCAGCCTGTGTTCAAGTCTTGCTGGACTTGCTGGGTGACATCAATAAAAGTCGGTCCCCCCAACCCCACAAATCACTGTCATACTATCTTTAAAGTGAGGGTGCTTGAATTAGATGTCCTCCCAGGTCCCTTCAATCTTTCAGATTTGAAGGGAAGAGTAATTTACCTAGGCTAGCTAAGGTGGAAGGTGATTTTGAAAGAGAAATACAAAATCATTAAGCAGATCGGTAAATTTGATAATGAATTGTTTCAATTAGATTCAGGTGGCAGCAGATGCTAAATTACTTTAGCGGAACCAAGCTTAGAGGTTTGTGGTTTACTTTTCTCATTTAAATATATAGGTACAAAGGAAGAAATCACATTTCTAGTCCATCTTCTGAGAAAGCCCTACTGTGCCCTACTGAAAGCATAACTACTGTCGGCCCGGGAGCTGGAGGCTCATGGGACCCTGGTCCCAGCTCCACTTCCTGAAGATAGTGTGTGCTCTGGCCAAGGCCTTTCTCTTTTCGTGTTACAGATTTCTCATCTATAAATGAGAAATAGACTCATCTCTGGCCCTAAAATGTGTCATGCTTCCTTGAGTGGCTATCTACCTTTGCCAGACTTTTAAATATAGATTTCAAGTTTATTTGTGTCGAGTATATGGTACATTTTTAAAGTGTATGGCCTGCTTAGCTGCCAGACTGTGAGGGACTGTGGGGCCAGATCTCCCTGCATGCCACAGGGCAGACAGACTTCTGTGGAAGCCTATGATGACGTCCATAAATGGTTGCAGGGGGTGGGAAGGGAAGGTGGAAGGAGGGCATTTCATCCTGGCACCAAATAGGCTCTAGCATCTTCAGCTGACCTAGACAGGCTTCCTGTGAACCTGAAGGTTGATGTGATCCCGAAAAGGTCATGACCATCAGCCCAGTTTCCACCAGGAGAGGCTGGACTCCAGGACTCAGGGAAGGAGAGAGAAAGGGCATCCTGGTCCCAGAGCCCTCTCTCCATCTTCTTCCTTCTGGGCCATATCATTTCTGGAAGCGAATCACTCCAGGGTCTGACTCTAAGGTGCCCTACACAGGATAAGCACAATGCAGATGCTGCCTGCCCCCTCTCCCCAGAAGGCCCCATTCTCTCTCTAGGTTCCCTGCCTTGCTGCATGTAACAAAACCTCACCAGGTCTGCTGAGCTCCTGAGACAACTGCCTCTTTAAGAACTTATCTCATATTTTCAGAAATTGACTGTGAAAATTCTAAGTAATGGTGTGACATGATCACACTCACTTTCTGTAGTTAATCCTTCACGAGGGTCAGGCACCCCTCTCTTCTCAGTGGCTCATTTGATTGTCACCTACCTTGCACAAAACCTCCCAGCCCCGAGCACTGTCTGGTGGGTTGACAGGCAGTCAGAGTGCTGAACGCTGTGCAGGAATAACTGAATTAGAAAAAAGCTGCTGGCACTGTAATAAAGCGTTTAATGGACAGACAGCCTCTCTTGCCTTCCTTGGGGTAACACTAAATCCCTTTTTATTGTAGTTTGCACAGATGTTAGTGAGTTATCCATTTCTCTAATCATACTAGAAGTTGGCACATCCATCTTAAATAAGAAGACCAGCCCACTTGCTTTTACAGAGTCCTTTTTCTAATAAACTTGTGTCAGTTTCAGGTCAGTTTTACCAATACAAATAAAATTCAAACAAATAAAAAGTATATTGTCTCATGATGAGATTTATGTAATTATGTCCCTTAGGTCACTTTAAATTTACACAGGGAGTTACACCCTGCATAGCCCTTATTATAGCCTGGATTTTGCTCTGATTCTGGGAAGCACACAAACACCCACCCACGGAGTTTATAACATTGGATCTCCCCAGGTCAGAGCAGGTCCTTTGGTGCAGAACAGTCCTTGTTGTGTCCCAGGGGTGAGCCGACCTGTGGGGAACTGCTCAGGTCTTCTCTGAAACCACTCCCAGGAGGTCACAGCTTTTTTATTCCTTTGGAGGACTTCTTTCACATAAAATCTGCTCTCTAGCTAGGCCAATGTTACACTCCTGTCATGGCTTCGGACCATCCAGAGATCTTTTGCAAAGGAAAATTTTGCAAAAGAGGGTCATGTGGCTGGGTGGGGTTGGGGGGCAGGGAAGGATGTGTTTGTTAAAAGGAGAGGGGGCTAAAAAAAGTCCTGCCCGCCAAGGTGCTCCCAACTGCAACTTCTGTGGAACTGGGAAAGGTCACCTGAAGTTCAGGCCAAGATAAATAATTGCTGCAGTGAGGGGTTCCTTTTTCCCTTTCCATGGAGTTGATGGGTTCACAGCGGTAGCTGAATCTTGATAGATTGGCAGACGCTGAAAGGAAACGCTAAGCGGTGACTGGGGCAGGGCTGCACTTCAGTTCTCAGGGCACGGGGTGGGCAGCTGAGGTTCCAGGGCTGGGTGGACGGCAGAGGCCAGGTGACAAAGCTGCCTCTGTCCCCTCACAGAGCAGGAACAAACGCTGGCCCTGGCATCGTCCCCAGGACAGGCTAAGCAGGGTGGGCTCTCCTACTCCACTGAGGTCCGAGGCTGCTCCTTGCCTTTGTGCACACAGAATTACTGCTCTCTGGGGTCTCCCCTGCAAGTGAGAATGCTGTCTCTGTTGTGTTTCCTGGTCCAATCGGCCACTTCATAAATCAAAGACGATGGGTGGTGTATTAACTGTTTGGTGTCCTGTTGCAAAGAGGGAAAACCACCACAGCAGCCACAACGGGGGAAGAAGAGAGCCTGATCACACTGGGGGCTGCACCTCGCCCCGTGAGAGCTGTCGGGACAGGAGCCTAAATGCATGTAGGGCCCTTAAAATCTCTGAATTTGCTCCTACGTGCCCATCAAACTGAGTAAGCTGAGGTCCAGAGAAGCCCATGTGACTTGCCGAAACTCCATCTGACAAGGGGATGGACAGGCTTAGACAGGGCCAAGAGGCTCTGACTCCTACCCTTGGGCTTTCTCATTCATTTCTTCATTCACTCACTCATTCATTCATTCTCTTATTTGACAAATACGAATGGAGTGCCCACTGTGTGCTAAGCACTGCACTAGGCTGTAGGTGGCTGGAAAAATATTTAGAAAAGTGTCTCGCACTTTTAAAGAAATGTTGTTTCTTCATCTGGTTATTAATTAATGATTAAGTATTCAATCCTGCACACCTGAGATTCTCATCCTTTTGGCTGCTCTTGTTGAGTGCCTCTTAGGGGTCCAACTCAACAGTAGATCCAATCAGAATGTAGGGACAGCAGTGAAGCCAGGATTCTATGGGCAATAGTGTAATGTTGAGGGTTGATTGTTTGGGAAGCTGTGAAACTGCCACCTCGCTGGTTGTGTCCTCCTTCCTGCGCCCCACACCTGTCCCCTGGTGGACCACTGGCTGACCACCAGGTGGATGTCAGGGTCAAGGGCCTGGACTCTGGAGCCGGACCACCCACATTAGACTCCCAGCTCTGCCACCTGCTTGATGTAGGTACCACCTCAGGCACATTGCTTAGCTTCTCTGCACCTCTGCCTCCTCATTGCAGTAGGGGGGTGATAGGAATGCCCTTACTTCTTAGGGCTCTTGTGTAAAATAAATGAGTGAATGACCATCGAGCACGTAGAATGGTGCCCAGCACAGGGTAAGCCCCCAAATATGTGCAGCTCTTATTGACACAGGTTTATTGGTATTATCATCCCTCTGGGTATCGTGCTTCTAGCCCCAGGCCTTTTAATCCATGTCCCTCACTGGAGCCATTCTCATTTTTTAAAGCATCTTACCAATAATTTTACTCCCTGGATGCACCTGTCGTGCCACCCTATGCTCCATGACAGAGTAAATTCAAGTCCTGAAAACTGGCTTCCAAGGCCCTTCATAATCAGGTTTTATCTTGTCTTTCCAGCCTTAATGCTACCAAGCCCACCTTGAACTCCATGCTTCAGCTGATCTGGGCCCCATGCATGCATGCATGCATCCATCTACCCACCCACTCATCTATCCCTTCAAACACACACACCCACATTTTTTCAAGCTGACCCCCAAACTAGCCAAAGAATGCGTTCATGCGCTCATCCCCAGCAAAGCTTGTCCTTTCTCTAAGGCCCACTGGCTCCCTCCCCTCTGCACTCTCAAGACTCCACCTAAATCCGTCTTCCTGGGCTTCACGGCTTCATGGCTTCACTCTTGGGTGTCATTCTTAGCTGTTGGGCACGTTAGCAACCTCAGTTTCCTCATCTAGATAATGGAAGAGACCTACCTCACTGGCTCCTGTGTGATTCAATGGATCACCGAAAAGATTGAGTGTTGGGTGTTGAGCCCAGCATACAGTGGGTGCTCAAGAAATAGGAATCAGCCAGGTGGTGGCTCATGCCTGTAGTCCCAGCTACTCGGGAGGCTGAGGCAAGAGGATGGCCCGAGCCCAAGAGTTTGAGGTTGCCGTGAGTTACAATGACGCCACGGCACTCTACCCAGGGTGACAAAGTGAGACTCTGTCTCAAAAAAAAAAAAGAAATAGGAATTACAGGAATTATGTTTCTTCCAAGTATTCCAGGTCTTTGGTTCTCTCTCAGTGCCAATGGCACTTACTTTGACACTCCTGGACGTGCCGTTGTTCCTTGGTACCTCACTATTTTGGGTTAATCTTACTTAACCTAATGTATGCTGAGGATATAGTAGGTACTCAACAGACATTTGGTTTAGGGATAACAAAGAGATTTTATTGCACTGTTAACTCTGACCGATTGTGAGTGACTGCATAGAGAGCAGGGTTGACAAGGCTTCTGAGGCTTTATCTGGTCTTAGTGGTAAAGAAATTCCATGATCAGAAAGTGTTATGTGCCGTGGGGTATAAGAGGGAAGAGAGGCAAGACTCCCTGCTCTCCAGGCCCCAGAAAGATCTGAGAAAGTTTGAGAAAAGCCATTATCCATTTACCCATGTGTCCACTCAAGTGTTTAAATAAAATCTAGGTGGGCCAGGAGATAACTTTTCCACCTCCATTTGCAAGACTAACATAAATTATTTCATCTGACATCCAGATAGTAGTCACATTTCCATTATACATTCAAGAATATTGTCATCACTTTCAGAAAAAATCTTGAATGAATATTACACTTTTGCCCTTAAAATCCTATCTGACTATAATTAGATCTTTCACAGTGTGTTTTAGCCTCCTTAACCATTATTGAGCTACTATGTGCCAGGCACTGTGCTAGGTGCTAGGGAGAAGTCAATGAATAGGACACAGTTCCTGTCTTCAAGGAGCTCACAGGTCCTTGGAGAATAAAATCAAGTGAGCAAATAATGATACTTCAAATCACCATATTGGCTTCACTACCTGATTATGTGTGGGCACAGTCACCAATGAGTTCCCTTTCCTTTGGGCTCTAAAATACTAAACAGATATTGGGAAATAAAGATCCACATTGGTGTATGGCAAGGGTTGGCAAAGTGTAGCCAGTGGGCCAAATCCAGGCCTACTGCTTGTGAAATAGTTTTATTGGAACACAGCCATGCCCATTCATTTACATATTGTCTATGACTCATGCCCTGCAAGGGCAGAGTTGAGTTGTAATAGACACTGTGTGGCCTGCGAAGCCTAAAACATTTACTGTCTGGCCCTTTACAGAAAGGGTTTTCCAAACCCTGGCTAGGGAACAAAATAGTGTGGTTCCAAAACTGCAGCTGCAGATCTTCCTAATTGGACCCTGCACATTGGAGCCCAGGAGGTGGCCAAAAGGTGCTAAGGGGAGAGATGACCCAGGGAGGTGTCCAGATACTGGGAACTGCAGACGCAGCTCCAGGAAACATTTCTTATGGTGAAAATGTTGCGTTTGCCTAAATGGAGGTCAAGTGGAGAATAAATTAGAAAGAGCAGGTGAATAAATAAAATATAATTCTAGGTATCTGTGCTTCTTAATACATGAGTGGCTTTTGGTTAACAAAACCACATCAATATCAGGGAATCACCAAAATAATTTTTAAAATGTTCCCTCTTGGTGGTCTGGATGGACTCATGTATATGTATACATACAGAGACATTCACATGGGCGATCAGGGACTATTCCACGTGAGATACACACACACACACACACACACACACACACACACACACAGAGGAATATATAGATGAATGTTAAATAAAATTTCACTGGCTTTGGAACTATGTAAAGAAATCTTGATTTGTAGAGATATCATTTGAGAGAGAGTGAAGGAGTTGGGTGAAATAAATGTGAAAAGCAAGGGAGTGCATGACAAATTTACACGCACACACGTACATATATGAGCACATATAAAAAGATATTTAAAGTATATATCTGCATTTGAACATATAGAAATATTTTAAGTATAGAGATATTTAAATTATGTGTGTGCATATGTGTATGTGTGTGTATAACCAAACTGCCCTTTCCTTCAAGACCTTAGAAGTTGAGGCCTTTCCCTGCAGCTGTTGGGCTTCTGCTGCTGTCTGTCTTATGGAAATCAGTCATATGTGGAGCTTAAAAAGTGAGCTGTATTCAGATATCCATACAGCAATTGGAGGGACGGCACCAGATTGAGTCCCCAGGGAAAACTTGCTCATGGTCGGAGGTTAGATACCTGGCTTATCACTCTGATGGGCTGAACTAAGAAAAAGTGTCATTTGCACTGTCTTGGCAGGAGAGGCAGGTGGGCCCTGGAGCAACAGCCTTTGCCAGTTGTATCTAGGACCAGCACACTTCAGGCACCATGGAGTGCAAACCGATATTCAACACATGTACAGGACTTAGAGGGAAGACTCCACAGGCCACAGCTAGACTCTGCTCCTACTTATTGTCTGTGTGACCTTGGACAAATCACTTAACTCCTCTGTGCCTCAGCCACCTTACTTGTGGTAAGTAAATAACAACAGTCTCAGGATTAATATAAAGATGAAACCAATTAATATCTAAGCATAGTAAGTGCTCAATAAATGTGAGCTATTGTGTTATTATTTATGTCCGTGGACTGAGGTGTGTTTTTCTACTTTCAAGAGTGTCTTTGAAAAAGTCATTTCCTTTCAACCAACATCCCCAGCCATCAAAGCACTTTATAGTTGACAAAGCATATCCACATGTCTTGAAGTAGTGCTGCTCAAGAGAAATAGAATGTGAGCTTTATGGGGAACTTTAAAATTTTCTTGTAGCCAGATTGAGTGGAAAGAAGCAGGTAAAATCAATTTTAATAAAATATTTTTACTTAGCTCAACTGTGATAGGCAAAATAAAGACCTTCCTAAAGGTGTTCAAAACCTATGAGTGGTTTTTGCTACGTGGAAAAAAAGAATTGGGGTTGAAGATGGAACTGAGTTTGCTAATCTGCTGATTTTAAGATAGGGATGTGATCTGGATGGTCTGGGTGGACCCAGTGTAATTACAATGGTCCTTAAAAGTAGAAGAGGGAAGCAGAAGAGAATGCCAGCTTGGGCCACTGGGGAAGGCCTGGACCAGCTCGTGCTGGCTTTGACATGGAAAATGAGCCAAGAAATGTGGGATACCCCTAGAAGCTGGGAAAAACAAAGCAACAGATCCTCTCCTAGAGCCTCCAGAAAAGAATGCGGCCTTGGTGACACCTCAATCTTAGCCCAGTGAGACCTGCCTTGGACTTCTAACCTGCAAAACTTTGAGATAATAAATTTGTGTTGTTTTAAGCCACCCACTTTGCAGTAATTTGTTATAGCCACAATAGAAAACTAATACAGTGGTATACCAAATATTATCATTTTAACTTGCAATCAATATGACAAATTATTGATGAAATATATTACCTACTTTTTGTTTGTGTACTAAGTCTTTGAAATCTGACACGTATTTTACATTGATGACACATTTTATTTCATCCTAGTCATATACTCAATAGCCACATGTGGCTAGGGGTGGTTATTTTGGACAGTGCAGACATAGATGAGTCCCACATCCGAGTGGTGATGTTAGCAGTAGGAAAACACAATTAGGGCATTCTGAATTATATATACGCATATACTTCTATTTTAAATTCCAATTACTTATTTGTCTAAAATATGGTGTTCTGCCTTAACTTTAGTCCTCAGGTCAGAGCTCTCTGCCACTGGCAGTTGGCAAGGTTGTTCACTGCACCAGAAGAACAAGCACAGGGCCAGGAGAGGCAGGGCCAAGGGATCTCAGAAACAGCCTGTGCCTCAACCACCAAAACCTGTGTCCTGGGGACTCTAACTACTACAAAATCATGTCATGTCTATTCCAAGTCTATGTAATAGAAGGAATAAGTCATTATCTTTCTACAGCCTTTGATCCCCCTCATCCCCAGTCCATTCCCTTCTGGCCCTTCCATAGGCGATTAGAATTAGGAATTAGCTTGACCCCTTCCAGTCCATTTGTGCCACTTCCACATGCTTAGGCATGTAGCCATGTATGTTTGTGTTTTATTCATGTAAATGGCATCCTGGCATTTTATGCTTCACTCTGCCCTTTCCCTTCAATGTTGTCTTCCCTCTCTAGCTGTGGTGACCTGTGCAGCTATATTTAAAAAGGAATCAGCACACTTTTTCTGTTGAAGGCTATTTAGGGTACATGTGGCCACATATAGTCTTCGTCACAACCACTCAGCTCTGCCCTTCTAGAGTGAAAGCAGCCATAGACAATATGTGAATGAATGAATGGATGTCTTTCAATAAAACTTCATTCACAAAGATAGAAGGCAGATAAGATTTGTCCTGCCGGCCACAGTTTGCTAACTCCTACTCTAGTTCATCACTTTAGCTGCTATTTAGTATTCCACTCTTATACATACAGCAAGAATGGTTTTATCACTATTTTAGTGATATTAAATAGCTTGCCATCACTTCTTTGTATTACAATCATCCCTATAATGCTGTGGTCCCCAACCCCCCGGCCGTGGACTGGACCAGTACCAGTTTGTGGCCTGTTAGGAACCAGGCTGCACAGCAGGAGGTGAGCAGCGGGCGAGAGAGCGAAGTTTCTTCTGTATTTACAGCCGCTGCCCACCATTTTACATCCCCCTCCCACCCTCCACTCCCACCACTGTCTGTGGAAAAAGTGTCTTTCATGAGACCAGTCCCTGGTGCCAGAAAGTTTGGGGGGCGCTGCTATAATGTACTCCCCATACCAGTCTCCTGCACACCTGCGAAAGAGTTTCTTTAAGTTAAATTGCTACAAAAAAATTTGCTGGGTTAAAATGTCAGCATATTTTCAATTCAATACCTAGGACCCGATTGCTCTCCGGATTGGTTGTACCAATTTACCACCGTGATCCCAGGCAGGAAAGTGCCTGTTTTCCCCTCAGTCCCATAGCTGCTGCATGAGGGACTCTTGCCAACCCCAGAGGGGCCTGCCAACCCTGTCCCCATGTGCCCAGCCACCTTCTCTGTGCCCTAGCTTTTTGCTTAGGGGGAGGTAGATTCTGCAGGTCACGATTAAGGAAGGGGCTAGGATTGGCTGCTTGTGTTAAGCCATGACACTTATAAAAAGGATGAACTTTCATTTCATCACATCTTGTTAAGCTTAACTCACAAAACATATTGCACTTTACCTTAAAAAAAAAAAAAAAAGAAATCCATGAACTACTTGGCTTTGATACTGATGACCCCAGCAATGATTTTGCAATGCAGGAAATCAATTTCCTGGCCTTATAACATCATTTCCAAAGGTGCAATCACCAGAAAAGATGGTGCTTCCATAAAGATCTTTGTACTTCTGCAGGTGGATAATGATCCAGGAGACAAAGCCCCTTCACTTTAAATAGACATCCTGGGTGGATGTCTGATACCTGCTCATGCTCCCGGCCAACCAGAACTGGTGCAGGTGGGAGGTCCCATCACACTGGGAATATCCTGTTTTGTTTATATGGAGAACAAAGAGCTGTGAGTATTAAAATAGGGAAGACCCCCAACCCCCACAGGAAAATACAAGGTATTTGGAGACTGAGATTATTGTTACCTAAATTCTGAAAAATCTTTCTCTCTCTCTCTCTCGCTCTTGCTCTCACTCTCTCTCTGCCCCGGTTATTCATTCAGTTAATAGTATTTATTGAACACCTATTATGTACCTGAAACTGTTCCAGGTACTCATAATATATCACTAGACACAACAGATAAAGAGTCCTGTCTTCTTGAAGCATACATTCTAGTGGGAGGTAGACACACAACAAACAGTAAGCAGGGAGTGAATAACATCTGCTCATTTATTTTTATTGGGTATCTTCTATGTGCTAGGAGCGAAGGTTTCCACAACTGGTCCCTGACCTCAAGAAAGAGGCACATGCTTCAATAGGTGAGGCAGACTGGTAAAAGAAATGCAAAGCAATGTGTCATTAGATCATTATTCAGGGTGCATTCCTACTATGCATCAAATACCATGGAATCTGTATTATTCATGATGGTGTCACTAAGGGGCTTGTGATGGGTTCTGCTCCAGAAAGTTGGGGAAGGCCCCTGGGTTCTAAAGCTATTGGATCAGCATCTTGGAAAACAAGTAAAGGGGAGAGGAGGAGGGCATTCAGGGGAGGGGAACCACATGTGGCAATAGCTAAAGGATTGGAAGGTAAGACAGATGTCAAGCTATGAGGGGCAGAGTAAGATAAGAAATCGGGCTCGTGTCTGAAAGCCAATGATGAGCAGCAATGATAGAGGACGTCAATCCTGAAATGTTTCCAACTAAAAGGGCACTAATTTAAGATGATGGCTCTGGATCCTGACCCCTAAGGGACTGCCTGGTTCACAGCGGGCTCTCAACAGAAGTCTGTCGCATGAAGGAGTGAATGAGCACCCAGGCTACAGGAAGATGTGTCCTCAAACGCAAGTCACAATTATTCCATCGCCCAACAGGATGGTCACTTTCATATGACCAAGCTGTGTTTGGAAAGCCTGGTGAAGAAACAAATTGGACTTAGGCTTATGCCTTTGTTTCAAAAATGCTGTCATCTCAAAGGCAGAACTCCAGCATCCCTCAGGCAACGTGCTGCTCCCTGTCAGAAGGGATTATCTAAGGTGAATCAGAGGGTAGGGGTGCCAAGGATTCCAGGACAAATACCCTTTGTTTAAGAACATAGTCCCTGGGAGATCATGGACCATGTCTAAATGGGGCCACATTGTTCACGCCCGGGCACGCTGAGGACAGGGGTTGATGTGGAGAGTGCAGGGGCTTGGTTGGTCAGCTGCACTTGTCTACTCATCCTCTCCGATTCCACACAGGCCTGGCCCTTCTCTTTGGGATGATCTCTGAAGACCATGGTGAAAAGACTCAGAGACAAGTGGCGGCCCCTCATCAACTCTAGCATCTTTACCTGTGAAGAGGGGATACCATAGCCACAAAGACAAACTGAGACAACACATGGGACAGAGTATAGTGCCTGGCACTTAGTCAGGCTCACTCTATGGTAGTGATTATCTTCTTTTTCCCCTACTGTCCACTGAGGAATGAAGGGCAGATGTCCTGGCTTGGACATGGGTATCTCTACCTTGGTTGTTTTGACCAATTCAGTGTCTTGGGTACAGGATCATCCATCCAGGGGACTGGTTGCCATGAAGCTGGAACAGAAGATTATGTATGGATTTGCTACTGGTGCATAACAAGCAAGCACACCATTTCAGTGGTATACAACAATAAGCATTTACGTAGTTCATGTGGCTGTGGGTTGGCTGGGGTTTGGCCTACTTAGGCGGGGCTCAGCTGGGAGGTTCTAAATGTCTGGCATTCTCTTCCTGGGGCCAGCAGGCAGGCCTTGGGCATGTTCTTCTTACGGTGATGGCAGAAGTGCAAGAGATGAGCAGAAACACACAAGTCCTCTTACGGCTTTGGCTCAGAACTAACACACTGTCACTTCCGCTTCCACCTCATGCTATTGGCCAAAGCCAGTCAAACACAAAGGTGGGGAAATATGCTCTGCCCTTTAACACATTGCGTGCCATGAGATGAATTAAACTCATTCTAATCTTGACCCTGGGGCTGCGTGAAGCATATATGAAATCTTACTTGTTGATATTCTTATTGTTACAATTAATATTGACAATTTAATTCTAAAAACATGGATTAAATGAATAGAAGTCAGTAATTTTTGCTTTTCTATTTATGTTTACCTTTAAATTACACTCAAAGTTTTTATTCTATTTTCATAATAAAACACTGTGGCCCCAAGGAAAAGTTTCTGTTTTTTTGTGTGTGGCAATCAATGTGTTAATGACAGGAACCACAAACTCATATGGCAAAGGGCTAAACATGGGGCTAAGGCTAAGAATTAGGGCCAATAACTTGATCTACCACAGGTTATGATTTTGTAATCTCTTCAGAAGTTCAGTTGTGTCAACATATCTACTAGACTAAGGAAGGAAAAAATTACCTACCAATCAGCAACCAGAATCGACACATATCTGCTCATTGATTCAGTGAATATTTTTTGAATACCTGCTATGAGCCAGGCACTGTTTTAGGCACATGCTACCATGGCAAACAAGAAGGACAAACCTTTGCTCTCGCAGAGGTCACATTCTACAAGGGAAGACAATAAACAAGTTAAAGTTAAACAAAAAAGTTAAAAATTTTTTTTTAAAAAATTGTTTAGTTGCTGATAATTACAAAATAAAGCAACAGAAGGTCAAATGATAGCGAGTACCTGGTGTGTGCAGCAACTTTAAATAGTGAGTAGGTATTTAGTAAACAAACTATGGATGATATTTATTGAGCACCAATCAGACATTACCACCTGATGGTCACAGCCTTCAAAACTCTCCCAAAGATCCCAATGGCACTTCACTCTCAGCTGAAATGACTGTCTTTCCACTCCCTCCTCTACAATTAAGAAGAGGTAGAGGGAATTAATTTCCTGCATAGCTTTTCTTTTTTGAAGAATGGGTCCCAGATTTGAGAAGACCAGAAGGCTAGAGTATATATATTTTTAGTAGGAATATTGAGCATCATGTCATATTCCTTTTTAAGCATCTTTTTATCAATAGTAATCATGATAGAAAACTGGCCTTTATACATTACTCTCTTATGTCACATGGTATCATCAACTGTAGCTATGTGACACCAGGCCATAGTAAACAGCTGAACTCCCACGGCAGGATTATTATGATTCTAAACAAAGAGTTCCTGATCTATGAAACTGACCAATGAGATAACTGCATTGAGAAATGAGTCATTTAAAAGAGAGCCTGAATGCAGTTGCTGTATTTGATTATCCAAGTGTTCAAAAATATCCAAGTATTTGGCAGTGTGACAAATTTATTTATATGTTCGATGATATTAAAGAATTTCTGTCTGAACACTGGCACTGTGTTGACCTAACAATGGCTTCATATCTTTGGTTCCATCAGGACTTTGAGTTGCTTTCATTCAAGGCACGGGCTTGGTGACGTGCTTCAGACACTTCTTCGCTGGGTTCTGTATGTTCCCCAGAGTTGCTGTCAGGAGTGGAGGTGGTTCACAGCAAAAAGCAAGTGGGGACCTGAAATGGACAGGACGCTGGGCATGGTTAAATTCTGCATTTTTCCATGACAGACAATTCAGGAAGGGCAGAGTAATTGTGAAGATCCTGTTGCATCCCTCAGTGGGAATTCAAGCCCCTTATAATGGTGCTGGCTCTATCCCAGAGCGCTAAAGCTCTGGCACTCCTGAATATCCTTGCTTTGAAACTCAGTCATATTAGAATTATATTGTCCCAAGACCATCCAAAGACTGGATTCAAGAGAGTGTCCTCCAATTGCAGTATTTATTTATTTATTTATTTATTCTTCTTCCTTTCTTTTTTAGTCACCTTTGAAGTGACAGTCCCCACCGCCTTTCCACACACACCATCTCCAGCTCTGGATAATCAAAAAAAGAAAAAACAGGTCTTCAGGGATGGGCTGGCAAAGGTCAGGAAGACCCACCATGCACACACTCACTCACACATACACATATTATTGTATGTTTGGGTCCCACCTATTGGAATGGAAAGACACAGCGGTATGGAACCATCCATTCCTTTCCCGAGACTTAGTAAATTCTAGGCAAAACCCAATGGTGCTACTTTTTTTTCCCATTTTCTTTTCTTTATTTTTTATAAGGCAGAATTTTCAGTCTGTAGAACTGTCTAGTGAGAAATTTACAGGGAGAATTGACTCTTTGTCTCTACAAAGCCATGAAGGAAAGAGTCTAAGTGATAATTGTATGCACAGTTCAAAATATTTTAAATGAACTTGTTCTTACAAAGAAATAAGTTATGGAGTTAACTTTTGTATGTGTGAGAATAATTAAACTATTGTCACCACTTTAAATTATCATCCATTGTTAACTTACATCATTAAATCTTACCTCTTTGCTAAAGAATAATGAAAAATGCACTTAATTAATAGTTATTGCAAGCTCCAGGCCATTGATAACGCCAGTCTCAGGCTGAATTTCACAAGTGTGTTTTTGTACTTCCCTCCCTGTTGTTGTTCTGGGAAGCGAAGCCCTGTGTTGCATCAGGCACTAAATGGATGCTCCTGCATAAGGACAAACTCTCTCTGAAAACTGAGATCTTCCTGAATCACCCAGTCACGTTTGGGTTTTGCTTCTGTGCAAAGAGGAGTCTCGGGATCCTGGCCCGAGCCTTTGTTCTCCTTATGGAATTTATGAAACATCCTCAGCTGCTGCCATATCAGAGAACAAGCCCCTCCCCAACCATCCTATGTGTACAACATTTAAGCAATTTATTTGATAATTTGGGGGGTTGAGGAGAGGGTGGCTGGGTCAGAAGAAAGGGGTTGGGCTGGGTCTCTCATCTGATCCCTGTGGAAGATGACTTGTGTTAGTTTCTTTGTTGTTTCAATTAAGGAGGTGATAGATTTTTTTTTTTTTCCTGGATATTGTGAAGGAAGCTTGCCAGGCCTGTAAGGAATGCGCGGCATTCTTCGGATGAAGTAAGGCCAATCAGTGGAATAATGAGGAAAGTAATATCTCCCTAGAGAGGCTGAGGGGGTTTTCATCAAATCAGCCAACCTTTTCCCGTCACTTACACCACCACGCACTACAGGCAGGCCCGTTGCCTGCCTCCTCTCCTTCCTCCCCTTTGTCCAAACTTCCTTGTGGTTATTACTGATAACTGAATATTTGGGAACCTAGGAAATTAACGGGCACTGGGTACCTCTTCTGTTTGAAAAGTAGTTATTAACTCTCGTTTCCCTGTCTTTATGACTCAACTGCCCTTTAAATCCTGGAAGGGCGTCAGAGCCGAAGCTGAGGAGGGCTGCAGAGGTATGGGAGGACTTGCTCCTTGGTGGCCTCTGTCCTGGAGCTCAGATGGGCTGTCTCCTTGTGTCCAGCTAGATTCCAAGGTCGAGTAGGGACAAGACAAGAGGGTCCATCTATGGAGGGACAGACTGTACCATGGTGGTCCAGGGGGACTTTGGTGGCCCAGCTGTGCCTTCAGCTCATTTCCTTGCCTCAGCACTACAAGCAACAGTGCCTGGAAACCACTGGGCTAAATAGCCCTCTTGCGTTTGTGGCTTACCAGAACAGGAGGGCCCAACCGGAGAGAGGATTAAATGAGCTGGCCTGAAATATGTGCTGCGAAACATCTGGTTGTGTCTGCCCCGTGAGCTGGGGGCCACGCTATCCACAGCTGGCAGCCTTCCGCCTTGCAGTGAGATTCTACCCAAGCTCCTCAAAGCTCTCTTCCCCATGGCCAGGGTCTCCCCAAAGGTCAAACGGGAAGGCAGATGCCTGCAAGGAGGCCAGAATGCATGTGGACGCACAAGGATATGGACGCCGTGGTTGTCTTCTCACCGTGCCGGTTCGTAGCAGTTGTGAACCTCATGAAGACTTTGCCAGATACTGCTGGCAGACGGGCGGGGGCTCAGAGGTGTCTGCCCCCCCAGGACCCTCAGCATCACGTTGCCCACTGGAAGCCACGAGAAACAAGGCAGAAAGACTCCCTGACTGGCTCCGGACACCTGGGCCTCACGTGCTGGCTTCAGCTCCTGGGGGCAGCCACTGGACGCCCCTCTGAGCAACCCAGGAGCCATGTGCTTCCTCCACCAGGGCTGGGGGCGGGCCGGGGTCACAAAAAGAGAAAAAAAAAATCACGTTTAGCATGTGAAAGTTTTCCAAATTAACCGGGTTCCATTCACAGAAGTCCTCCCACAGTGCTCAGCAAATGATTCAAAGCCGCCACATGATTTCATCTGTGCAGACTCTAATCCACTTACTTAATGAAATACATAATTAACATATTATAATTGCAGTAAAGATGGTTTTGACAGAAATCATTTCCCGTATCTAATACCGTGGTAATTTAATCTGTTCCCCACTCCCTAACACGACCCTCTATGATTAAGTTTCATAAGAATTTTTTTGATTGATTGACTCATCTGACGGGCTGGGCCTTGCTGAAGCAGTGTCTGTCAGTTTCCGGCGCGGCATGTGAAGTCGTGGCAGATGGCTGCGCGGCTCTGTGCACCGTCTCCCTGTGTGGTCTCCCCGTCTCCGGCACTCTTTCTCTTCCCTTCCATTTCTTCTAAATGCCCTGATAATCCACCCTCCACTCGCCCGAACTGCCAAAACCTACGTGTTTCTCGCTGCTGCTCCTCTGTGGTGGGGATGGTTATTAAAGGCAGGAAAGCCGGGACCTACTTGGGCGGGCGTGTGGGCGGGTGGTGGCAGCCAGATGCCAGCTCCCCTCACACCTGGCTATGCCCCGCCCGTGTCGGCCTGGCTGCCTGGGGCTCCAGGCTGGGCTGAACCCTGTGTGTTGGCTGGGGGACATGGAGGGGGAGCCCCCTCCTCCTGCTCACCTCCTGCCCTGCCTGCCATGGCTCTGCTCTGCTTGGGGGGGGGCCTGCAGCCCTTGGAGTCAGAGTGAGGGCTCAACTCCATCCCTCCCTTGACCTTCCCCCTGTGCCCCTCGAGAGGCAAACATGCACACTTTCCTGGGATAAAAGTGGATTCTGAGCACCTGGATTGCTCCTCAGTTGGTTGATGGGGGTTCTAGGAGAGTCCAGGGTTTAAGGAGTTGTGGTCCCTGGGGAAAGTTCCTGCTAGACGTAAAATGTAAGGTGGCCCTGGGGGAAGGAGGGAAGTCCCTCGCACACTCTTCAAAGAGCAGGTGGGGCAGGCACAGGCCCTGCAAAATGACTTAGAAAGTAGCTCAGTGTGAAAATCTACACCTGTTGATTTCTCACTGCTTCCTCAAAGGTGCCACTATGTGTTAAGCACCCACTGTTACCTGGTACTTAGGACTGTGCACTCCATTTAACAGATGAGAAAATTGAGCCGCTGTGGGACTAAGCACTGTATACAAATTTGCCCAGCATGTTGGTGGTGGAACCAACCCAAGGGACCCTGCCAGGGTAATGGGGCCTCTGTTAGGAGGGGCCACTGAGACGACCTGGAGGGAAGGCCCCCCGGTGGGAAGTAAGAGCCATCTGACCAAGGGGCAGAGGCAGGAGCAAAGACATGGACAGATGAAAGCACAAGGACATCTGTGTGGGGAAGGAGAAGGGTGTGGAAGTCAGAGACGTCAGGGCTTACAAGTTGCTCTGGGCCCTCCCCACGGATCACTCTGTCACTCCAGCAGGTTCACCCCAATCCCTCTGCTATTCTATATCCATCCCATTTCCCCCAGAATGTATTTCTTCACAGACTGGTTATATCTCCTTACTGGACAGCAGCTCCCTGAGAAGCAGGGTGAGGTCTTCCAGTGTCTAGAAGGTGTGGACACAGCACTTAGAGGGCTGTGGAATAGCATTGCCGCTGCCCCCAACCCCCCACCCTCCCACTGAGCCAAGTGAGTGTCCAGAAGGAGGGACTGGAGCCACAGACCTCCCTCCCACCAGACCCCTCCCCATGCTGAGGGCCTGGGCATTTGACTCAGAAGCCAGCATGGGGGTGTCTCTCAGATGTGCAGAAACAGCTCGGCCACACAAGCCCCCCGAAGCTGCTTCCCCAGGGAAGGAATGCCCTTGCCATGGGGCTGGGTCCCCACCTAGAGAGAAAAGGACATCGTAAGTTTTAGGGGGAGGGTGGGAATTGTTGAGGGCATCAAGGGCCTCACAACATGGAGGCTCCTGAGGTCCTGGGCCCCAGCTCCCTCACAGAGCAGTGTGATGCCAGGAACCCAGCATCACCTGTGGTGTCTCCCCTTTCCTACATGTGTACACCCTAACAGTGCCTTTCTTCCAGCTCAGGGTGCACTGCCCTCCTTGGGCTTCCAGGTAGCATGAGCTGGGAGGGCCCCCAAGGAACATCTTTTATGTTCAAAGTGATCCTCCTGGTGACCTTGTGTGACATGTCACCCAGCTCATACACTTCCTGCGTGATCCATGCCAGGCTGTAGTCCTCCTCCAAGGAAACCATGTACATCTCTCCAGGTTGGCGTGTCACTGTCTTCATCACCAAACAGTGAGCACTGTGAGGACAGGCACAGAAGCTGAGACATCCTTATTTCCCTGAATCTTAACATGGAGCCTGGCATGCATTGAGTGCCAGGGCCACGAGCACAGAAGGAGCCCAGCTTATGCCTGCCTGGTGTTAAAGACTTTCCTCTCTGCAGCCAAAGCTTTCTAAGCCCAAAGGGCTGTGGAGTCCTTATGGGACTGGAGCTGCCCAGGAGAGGCCATGTCTGAGCAGGAGCAGCTTGGATGTCAGACAGGGGCAGGGACGGGGTCATTGCCAGGGGAAGGCAGTCTGCAAAACTGGGCAGCCACGGGGCATGCATGCATCTCAGACATCCCTTGCATCTGAGCCGCCGAGCCAGAGTCCCTGTGCAGCCGGTGTGGTTTGCGTCTGCAGCCGGGGGAGGGGAGGCTCCGTGTGAGTGGCAAGTGTACATGAACACCACCACGTCAACTGCCAATATGTTATGAGGCCTTGGTAACAATCCGGAGTCTCCGGGGAGCGCTGCTGCAGTTCAAGTGCGCACCAGACAGAGAGAAAACAATTTCTGGTGCCAATAATGCAGCACAGATGAAAAATGTTTTAATATTTGAAGCTGCTTTATGGCAGAAGCGATGACAGTGATGGACTCAATGTCAGCTTTTTTTCCTTAAATGTCATCTTTCGTCTATGAGTTTTCCCTGCTCTGGAGGCATGCAAGCCTAATGCTGGCTCGTTGCAGCCATTGATCATTGATTTTGTTCTAAATGGAAAGCTTGCCAGAAGACTAGAAATTCTGGAATTTATTAGGATTTCTTTAAGAGGCACTTTAGCTCAACAGTTCTCATTACTGTCTTTACAATGTTACTTATTTTTCTTTTTATGTCATATGATTTGTAAAGGGTTAGTACTCAGAGAACAATATACGATTAAACCATTGTGCATGCTGGAGCTGCTGGCTTAGTAAAAAGGATTCTCGGGGGGCTAAATACATATTTGACTAGGAAAAGGCAACATGGGGCTATTTTACCAGCAAATTCTGTATTTTGATATTTGTTGATAGGATTTGGGCTAAATGGTGTTTCAGTGAAGGTTTTGATTAAACAGGGTCACTTATAAATTCATACCTCTTAATTCCATGCAGAAAGGGCTAAACATTTTTATATTTAGCCACTGGGTACATAAACATCCTGGGGTGGGTACCCCATGTGGCAGCGTGATGGAGACGGGCCTGCTTAGCTCTATTCTGACTCTGGGTGGGCCAGGCAGGGTCTGTATTTATTTGCAGGGGCATTACTTCATGAACACCAAAGGACAGTGGCTCAATGTTTTATTATGTATTAACATTTAACATACTTGTATGCCCATGTATAGGTGATCGTTCTTCATTTGGCTGAAAAGAACCCACTTGCATTAGACAGTTGGTTAAATGTTTTTCTTTTCTGACGTGTTTCCATTGGCACAAGACTAGTTCAAACAGGTATGTTAGCTCTTGGCTGGGCTGTCTGACATCCAGGCTTTATTACAGAGCAGAGTGCCCAGGGAATGTGAATTACAGTTAGTATCAGCCTTGGCCTCCTAAACCCATCACTCAATCTAGTTGATTTTGGAATTTGCTCTGGAGCTGGGGCCTCAAGATCCCTCTCCCGAGTGGGGTCGCCTGTTTGCACAGTGCCAGCAACCTACCTACCATAGCTCCTGTGGCCAGACAAAGAGAAGTCCAAGGGAATGAGAACAGTATGAGAAAGAGAAGCAGAGAGACAGAAACCCAGCCTCCCGAGGCCACATCTCTGGTGAGGTTTATAGCTGCTGTCTCAAAGAAAACATACCTTGCCCAGCCCTCTCCTAAAAAAGCCGGTATAGCAGCTGAAATAGGTGAAAAAAACTTTCTGGAAAATGAAATCAACATTGACAAAGCTAGGCCAGAATCTGTGCATTGAGTGTTTGGATGCAGCCTGTTCTCTCATAGCCTAGGATGAGACCAGCTAGGTGTGTGGCTATGATCACTGAAGGTCTGGTTGGACACACCCACTGCACCATGGAAGGCCTTATGCAGAGGAGCCATATGCAGATGAGCTGCATGCAAATATGCAAGGCAAGCCCAGTGCTATGGGATGAAAGAAAACGCCCTACTCCTGACCTACCAACCACTACTATGGAGGCAACTACTATTATTATTACGATACTACTACCGTATTACAACCACAGCTACTACTACTGTTACCAAACGGGTAACTGTAGTCATCTCTGGCCTGAGGCCACCAAAATACCCTTCTCAGCTGTCTCTTGGCTTCCCCTGTTCCCCTGACCTTCCCACCTCATTGTTCACACAGCAGCCAGAGTTCTCCGTTTGAAACATAAGGCATGGCTTCCCATCCCTCTCCTAGGGAAAGCCAGCAATTTTTATGACCTAAAGCCTTACCTGTTCAGAGTCTCTTCCTCTTTCTGACCTCACCTCCTGTTCCTCTCCCCCACCCACTCCTCTCTGACCACACTGGCCTCCTTGCATGTGCTCCTTCCCCAAGGCCTTTGCACATACATGCGGCTCCGCTGTGGACCAGCCTCCCCCAGATAGTCTCATTGCTCCTGCCTTTACTTCTGGGCTCTGCTCAAACACCATCACTGCAGAGTCGTTCCCTGCCCCCCTACCTGAATACCAAGTGCACTCCGTCCTCTTACCCTGACTCCTAGGTCGACTTCTCCAAAAGGAAGCAGAGAGATGGAGCTTGGGATGTGAGATGATTAAGAGGGACCAACACCTGTGTAGGGAAAAGGGTGAAACACTGGCCAGAGCAAGAAGTTGACCTTCCATGCGGCAGCTTGGGAGTCAGAATCACCCATCAGCATGTCTCTTAGTGGGCCGAAATGGCCGGGCTTTTACAGTCCACCTTGCTTGTTTCCCAGATGGGAGCTGCCCCAGGAAGTGTTAGACCTTTGCTGAGGCAGCCCTCCTCTGCAGCTGAGGCAGACCCTGAGGGGGCCGACAGCTGGGGGCCATCCGTGGGCCACATTGCCTGGGCAGCAAGTCCTTCTCTGCCAAAGGTGGATCTCCACCTCTACAACACTCTATTTCCCCACTGTACCTACTACTACTCGAAGTAGCAGGTGCATTTATTTATTTAGGTGATCACCGTCTTTCTTCAGGAGGGCAGGGTCTTGTCTGTCCTGTTCCCTGCTGCATCCCCTGAGGTTGGTAAGAGGCTAGAACAGGGTAATTTCTTGGTGAATACTTGTGGAATAAGAGAATGCTTACCCCACATCTTCATATACTCTTGACAACCCTTTTAGGTTGGCATTATTATCCACATTTTACAGATGAGGAATGGTAAGTTTAGTGGGAAAATCAGAACACTTCAAAATCTGACAACTGGAGAAGCCAGAACTCTGATCCAGGCTTTGCAGTTCCTGATTCAAGTTCCTAACTCCTACACCCTGCTGCCTGTCGAGTCTCAGAGCCTTGCCAGCCTGGGGGATGAGAAGAGGACACTAGAACGCTGCAGTATGGGCTAAGCACATGGCAGAGTCCAGAGCATGTCAAGGGATGTACAGTCTGGGGCAGGACAGAGAGGCTGCTTGGAAAAGGGATGGCACTTGCAGTTGCCTTGAGGGGACTGGGCCCACTCTGAGGTTCAGGTAGGCCTCCCTCATTCTGGACCTGGGACAGAGGCTCCTGGAAACCCTACTTTCTCCTTTATCCAACTTCCTAAGGAAGGGCTCCTTCCCTGGGTCATGATTCATTCCAGCCACTATGGGTCCCACTGGATTCACAAGAAATAAAGTAGTGAATGAATGTTCCCACGCTAGATTCTGCAACGCTACCAGGTCTGGTTCAGTTCAATACACTTCAACGAGATCCATTTAGCACATCCATTCTTTCCCTAAATTTCACCCAGATTTTCCTCTGGGGAATTCACTCTCCTCTTTTTTATAAGGGTCTTGGCAAGACTGATAAAGAGAGGAAATGTTATTCAAGCAATACTGACTTCTCTGAATTTGAGTCCTGAGCAGCAAGCACAGGAGTTGGAATTCATCAATCCCAGATTACAACCTGAGTCAGATTCCAACACAGCCAGCAGAGGCTCTGGTTCCAGATCCTTCCCCAGACTGGTCTCTGCTTCTTTTGTTTTTTCTTTACATCTTCTTTATATTCTCTGAATTATGCCATCTTCTTCTAAAAAATTCCTCTTTAATGATGCCAGTCAGAGTTGCCTTCTGCAACTTGCAACCAATGAATCCTGAGAAATACATGTGGCCGACAGGACCTGGAAAAGAGTCAAGGTAAGGACAAGAAAGGAAACATTCCCTGACCTCCTGGAGTTTGGGATCATCCTCAAAAAAACCTACTTAATTCATGTATTTAATTCTTCATGTCTTTCATGAAATTTCTTTGATGGTTTGCCACAGAAACACAATGAAAACAAAAATAGAAGAACAAAGGAAAGAATTAAGGTAGAAATAATTTCTGTGATTTAGCTAAGTTTTGGCTGCAAGGTTCCTGATAACCAGTGTATAAAGAAAATATGATCAGCTGTACCTTCTCCATCCTGGGAAAGGAGGTGGGAGCTCCCTTATGGAGAAATCAAGTCACCCATGTGGAAAGTTGAGGGAATCACACGGAGCCATCTGGATTTGGACACTGGGCAGAATGATGCACTCCACACATGCTCTTGGAAACTGGTTGATATTGATGATTCATGACTCAAATTCAGCCCAAAGATGGACTTTCTTTGGTACTCACAATGTTTTATAAGTTGGAATTAACTTACATTAAAAATAGGGTAGTTCTTGTACAACCTGGATCTCCTATATCCTCTGCTGTCATAGTCCCTGTGGAATTGTTACAGGTCTGCTTGCCTTATTTATATCATTTATGTATGCTGCTGAACACCAACAGGGAAGATCAGAAAGGAACAGCCGGCTGGAGTCCAAAGAGTTGGGGATGCAGAGATTGGATTCAATCATGTTTGGGTTGGCATACAGGAGAAGAAAAGAGAGCTCCAGGCAGAAGTACAGTGAGCAAAGGCACAGAAATGGGCACAGGCACGGCCTGGAGGAACCCCCCTGGGGAGCCAGGAGGGTGGCTGGTGCCTGGCGCATGGTCAGGGACCACATATCCATCAGAAGGGCTTGGCCTCGGTGCCATCAGGCCTCGGGTGGTGTGGCTGCTCTGGCCTCCAGGCAGGTGAAGGTTGATCCCAGGAGTGTCCCAAGATCTTCCCCAGGCCAAGCTGTCTGATTTACCCAGTGAAGCTGGAATTTCCACAAAGACTAGGGGAACCACCAGTGTGCATCTGGGAACCTGGGCAGAGGCTGCGAGGGGAAGGCAGCAGAACTGGTTTGGAGTCAAATGGTTTCCAAACTCAGCTCCACCACTTACAGAAGAGCTGTGGGATCTAACCCTTAACCTCTCAGAGCCTCAGTTTCCTTATCTGGGAAATAGGGATGATGATATTTCCCTCGTGCTGTTAAAGGAAGAATTAAATAAGATAGCTGTGAGGTGCTTAGGGCAGAACCTGAGATGCATTTAGCACTCAGTAAGGACCAGTGAGTATGAAGAGGCTGTTGGTTTTAGGTATCAGTCCCAGGTGGCTTCCAGAGATGAGTAGCAAGCACATGCTTACGGTAGCTAAAAAGGCCAGGGTTTCCTGAACAGAAAGGGCTGAGGTCAGAGGACAAAGTTTTCCTAATGGAGATAAAAGAAGGCAGAAAATGTCCTTGCCTGTAGGATGCTTTCTTCGGGCTCCCATCCTGGTTCTCCCAGCCCACCTCTCAGCACGCTGGCTACAGATAATCCTTCACCCTCTCCCGTTTGGTATTAGACCTTCAAACGTTTCAGCACTGGGCCTGTGCTCACTGCTGGGAAGCCAACCACCCTTTGTACCCCAGCCCCTCCAGAAGAGGTCCCTGTGGTCACCAGAATGTTCTGTTGCAAGTCACAGAGAAGCAGCAGGCCCAGGACTGGAGGCTGCAGCCCCTGAGTGAGAGAATTCATTCTCCCCTTCCCTGCCCCAAATCTACCAAATACCTATTCTTTGTGCCAGGCCTGTAGGAGACCACAGGCACAAAGGATGCCATCTGTGCCCTTAAAGAGCCCTTGGGATCCTTGCCCACCTCAATTATAACATGTATAAGACCTTTCCAAAGTCCTCATATACAAAATGTGCCTAATTCAAGACTAACAGGTTCACAGTGATGAAATTTTTGATATTCACATATTTGCAAATTTCACATAAAATTGATACTTTATTCATATTTTAATGGCAGTAGCTTATATTTCCATAATTTAAATTTGCATCAAATGTAAACATGCTGTTTTTGTCAAGACATCTCCCTGTATTAGCTTTTTAGCTTCTAGAAGGCTGAAACTCTGCATAAAAGAACTAACAAAAAACAAGGATTACAAATATGAGTAATACTGTTGGAATCAGCTCATGAGTTATGTACGTCTTAATGTGAATTAGACATTGAAATAGCCACATGATCTGTGGGTTGGGCCAACCAGCAATATGACAATGTTCCAATCACTGTCTCTCTGCCTCAGTTTCCTTCCTTTAAGATGAGGTCTCTAATGTTTCTTCTCATTCTGACATCTTGGAGTCTGTGGGAAGGTGAGGAGTTCCGGTGCTGAGCCGGGGCTGGGGAGAGCAGAGGAAGAGCAGGACCTGCAGCGGCTGGGGGTGAAGACGGGTATGACTCAGGGCTCTGAAGGGAGGAGAAAGTGCCAGAAGGAGAGGCTGCTGGGCAGGACTCAAGCAGGATGTTGGGTAATCAGCCTTAGACTTGCAAGGGAGGGAAGCAGAGAGCAAACTGTTTGTGTATGTGCAATTATGCATAGAGACAGACACAACCAGATTGGAGTGGAAACCCACATTGGAAGGGGTCACTGCTGGGGCAGGGGGTCTGATATTTTGCACTTTAACAAATGTATCCCAGGCCCCTCAGGTGTTCGTGTTTGGAGATGTTCCCAAACTCTCAGTAAGCAGCAAGACCCTCTGACTCTAACTTTTGGAGCGTGAGGGGTGCATCTGTGGGAAGGTGGGAGGGCTGGCTGGGTCTCCTGGAGCTGTCAGAGGGCCAGGAGTTAGCAGGGGACCTTCTGGGACGGCTGTTTCCTGCATAAGGAGCTGGGGCCAGCAGGCGTGAGGTCCACAAACTTCCAGGCAAGTCTGTGGGAAAGTGGAAATAGCTCCGCCCTAGTGAGATAGAAACCCATAAGGGTTCTTAATCAGGAAGATCTGGTGACACATGAGGCCCAACAAAGATAAGTGTTTCCCAGACATGCTCATAAGCCTCATCGAGGAGGGAAGAGCTGGACAAAGGCAAGCATTTTGTAGGACGCCAAAGACCAGCCATGGCCCAACGGGATATCCTCAGACTCTCCCTGAAACCCAGTCCGTGTGGGAGGGGATGTGGGCTTCCTGTAATTAACAACAATTCCTTATCTATTAACCAATCCTATTTGCTGACTGGATTGCTTGTGAAGGCCTCTTGTTTTAATTAGCGTGTCTCAGATGAAGAGTAAACAAACATTCTAACAAACTATTATGACATAAAGTTGATTTTTCAGTTACTCAACTGCTACGCCGTGGATATGGTGAATTTAGAATTAAATGCCTCTCTCAGAGGCTTTAATGATCTCAGTCAAGAATGTTTTGATTAAATTAAAGCTATTGAGAATGTGTTTTTTGAAAAGAGAGTGTGAACAAAACATCCAGGAGCGACTCAGGTCCCGGGCCCTAGACGCCTCAGTGTTCCAGGGCACCTCCGTGAAAGGAGACAGGGGGATGCCCCATGTGGGACTGAGACAGGATGGCTGATGGCGAAGACTGTCACAACTGCCATTGACAATCTCAGCATGCTGGGGGGCTCAACATGGGTTCCCCAGAAGCAAAGTGTCTAGGACGTTTGTGCCAGTGATTTATCAGGGGTGTGCTGTCAGGGCGAGTGTGAGATTGTACATGCAACGGGGGGGAGTGGGGGGGGGGGCGAAGGGAAGAAGCCAGGCCAAACTGTGTACCCAGCTGGAGTCCGGCCTTAGCCAATCCCACAGGGAGTCCTGCCTTAAGGCAAGTGGTCTGGCCTTTGTCACCTTCCATGAGTTAGTCATCGGATGTCGACCCTCTCCTTAAGGAGAGCGCGGTCTTCCAGGGATTTCTAAGTGAGGGGGAGGGTGATTCTCCAAAAAAGGGAGCAGGTGTGAGAGTTTAGCAGCTCACCCTCATGGGTGCACACACCCTCCTGGCAAGGGGATCCAGGCAGGGCACCAGAGCCTCTACGCAGCTGGCCACACCCGGAGACAATGTGCTTTGTGAACCTCCTTTGCACTTAAATACAATTTTATCTTTCCCAAAAAACTCCTCTCATGGTCTCATTCACTCTTGCCCCAGAGCCCAGGAATTAGAGTAAGGAATTGTCTACAGGTGAGGACTCTGAGGTCCAAAGAGGCTAAACAAGCTACCGAGGACACCCGACAGGGCAGAACAAGGGCGGGCCTCATGCCAGTGGCTGTGCCTGTTCCCGCCAGGCTGACCTTACTGCTTCCACCAGAGTAGCCCCTCAGCAGATGTGACTGGGCTCTGGGGAAACAGAAGCAACAGGATCAATAGATAGTTATAGATATAGATATAGATATAGATATATAAAAGGAGATTTATTATGTGAATTGACCCACATGGCCCAGAAGACCCACCATCTGCCCTCTGTGTGCTGGGGGTCCAGGAAAGCCGGGGGTGTCATTCAGTCCTAAGGCCTGAGAACCAGGGGGGCTGCCACTGTAAGTCCTGAAGTCCAAAGGTCCAAGAACCAAGAACTCTGATATCCAAGGACAGGAGAAGATGGACGTCTCGGTTAGAGAAGAAAGAGAAAATTCACCATTCCTTTACTTTGTTGTTCTATTCTAACCCTCAATGGATTGGACAGTGACTGTTCACATTGGTGAAGGCAGATCTTCTTTGCTTAGTCTGCTGACTCAAATGCTAATCTCTTCAGAAAGATCCTCACAGACACATTCGGAAGTCACGTTTCATCAGCTATGTGGGCACCCCTTAATCCAGTCAAGTTGATGTCTAAAAATAATCATCAAACTTTACCTACTGTGCTGGAGTCCTGACAGGAACAGACCCCACTGCACCCCAGAGCCTTTGTGAAAGCTGCTCCCTCTTTCAGAAGTGTTCTTCCTCCCTTCTCCCTTCTAATTTATTTCCTCCCTTTCCAGCTTTTCACATAGTTAACACTTTTCAGATACACTCAAATACTGCCTGGTCTTCCCTGTGGGTCACCTGAGCTCTGTGTCAGTATCCACTGCTAAATTTTCACCTTGCTCCAGACCTCATTTCCTTCCCAGCAGTTAGCAGAATCTTAACTATACTGTGAAGATTAATTGTTTTTCCCACTAGACTTTTTAAAAAACAATTTTAGTAAGGTATAATTGACTTACAATAACTGTACATATTTGAAATGTATAACTTGATAAGTTTTGACATATGTATACGCCTGTGAAACCATCACCATAAGTGAACATATCATCACCTCCAAAAGTTGCCTCCTCATGCCCCTTTATGATCCCTCCCTCCCACTCCCCAAACACTGATCTATTTCCTGTCACAATAGATTGGTTTGCATTTTCTAGAGTTTTATATAAACAGAATCATACAGTATGTCCTCCTTTTTGTATAGCTTCTTTCATTCAGCATAATTATTTTAAGATTCATTCATGTTCATGAACTATTTCAGTAGTTAATTCTCATTTATTTCTGAGTAGCATTCCATGTATGGAATTTGTTTATCTATTCATCTGTTGGTGGACATTTGGGTTGTTTGCAATTTGGGACTATTATATAATAGATAAAGCTGCCGGAACGTCTATGTACATGTCTTTGTATTGACATATATTTCCTTTTCTCTTGGTTAATATCTACAGGTGCAATGGCTGGATCATATGGCAGATGTACGGTTAACTTTTTAAGAAACTGCCCTACTGTTTTACAAAGTGGTTGAACATTTTGTATTCTTACCAGCAATGTATGACAGTTCCAGTTCCTCCACTGTTGGTGTATGACTAGTCCTTGTTTATTTTAGTCATTCCAATAGGTGTATAGTGCTATCTCATGGTTTTAATTTGCATTTCCCTAATGACTAATGTCATTGAGTATCTTTTCATGTGCTTATTTGCCATCTGTATGTCTTCTTTGGTAAAATGTCTATTCAAATATCTTGTCCATTTTTAGTGGGTTGTTTTCCTGTCGAGTTTTGAAAGGTTTTATATATTCTGAATATAAGTCTTTAATCAGATACACGTTTTGCAAAAATTTTCTATCAGTCTGTGGCTTGTATTTTCATTCTCTTAACAGTTTGTGTTTTGAAGAGCAAAAATTAATTTCTATGAGGTATATGTTATCAATTTGTTCTTCTGTGGATTGTGCTTTGGAATTATATCTAAGAATATAAGACATTTTTGCTTAACCCAAGGTCACAAAGATTTTTCTCCTATGTGTTTTGAAAACTTTAAAATTTTACATTTTACATTTAGGTCTGTGCTCCATTTTGAGTTAATTTGGCATACAGTATGAGGTATGGATTCAAGTTCTTTTTTTTTTTTTGTATATGAATATATAATTGTTCGAACTCCATTTGTCAATAAGGTTATTCTTCCCTCCAGTGCATTGCTTTTGCTCCTTTGTAAAAACTAGTTGTCTATATATGCATGGCTTTATTTCTGGACTCTATTCTGTTCTGTCCATTTATTTGTCTCTTTATGATGATACCATGTTGTTCTGATTACTGTAACTTTATAATAATTCTTAAGATCAGGCAGTATCTACTTTCCAGCCTTCTTTTTTTCAGAGTTGTTTTGGCTATTCCAGGTCCATTTTATGTCTATAAGAATTTTAGAATCAGCTTGCCAATTTCTGCACGTAGCTTACTAAGATTTTGATTGATTGAGATATTATTAAATCAATTTGGGAGAATAGACATCTTAAAAACATTGAGTCTTTTGACCAGGAACAAAGTCTGTATCTTTCCATTTGTATAGGCCTTCCTTAATTTCTTTCACAATATTTTGTTGTTGTTAGTGTGCAAGTCTTTCACATCTTTTGTCAGATTTTTCCCTAGGTATTTCATATTTTTGATGCTATCGTAGATGGTATTTTTAAAATTACTATTTCCAGTTGTCCATTGCTTGTATATAGAAATACATTTCTCTTTTTTATATTGCTCTTGTATTCTGCAACCTTGCTAAACTTACTTATTAGTTTTATTAGCTTTTCCATAGATTTCATCAGATTTCCTATATAAGTGATCTTGTTGTCTGTGAACAAAGACAGTTTTACTTCCTCCTTTCCAATCTGGATGCCTGCTAATCCTTAAGCTCCGTGAATGCATCATCTGTGGCTCCTGGTGTTGTCCTGGAACCTAGCAGGGACTTGCCACATGGTGGGCTCAAATTTGTTGATAGCAGAGACAAGAAGCACAAACACTCTTTCTCACACCTTCCAGGCAAGTTTTGATAACTTAAATGTATCTATCTGACACCAAAACAAGCAGTTGTGAAGTGAAAATTTCAGAAAATAAGCACAATCATTTGGCATGATAAAAACAAACATCCATCTATATATCTGTCGTTTGAACCAATTTAATTATCTATCTATCTATCTATCTATCTGTTTCAGAATGCAGTAAAAACAGGGCATGTGTGTAAATACCTTGCCTCAGCTCAGAAATGTGTCTTAAAAATGCACTCTGGTCTTAAAAATACACTCTGACTTGAGTTGTGAGTTTCATTTCTACTTCTTTTGTGACCCAAAGAACATTCTCATTCTGTAGATCCAAGAAGCATTTCTTGTTCTCCAAGGTCAGTGAGTCATTCAGTGCACACTTGGGGAGCATTTACTATGTACCAGTCCATTTTGTTCACCGTGGTTTCTCAGGATGTGAAATAAACTTCCTGCTCTTAGGGAGTTCACTTCCTTGTGGGGGAGACAGAGGGATAGTAACAAATCTATATCTATGTCTGCATGTGTATGTATATCCATATTCACATCAATCCCTCCATCTGATGAGAGGTAATGAGCGGGTCTAGGAAAATAGCCTAACACATGGACACTCACAAGTTTGCTCCGGCTAAAAACTTTAGAGTCATCCTTGATTCCTCTGTTTCCCTTAATCCCACACCCAGGGTCATTTGCCAAGATGCAGAAGACTGAGGAAAGTTCAGCTTTAAAAAAAAAAAACAACAAGATTTAGGTTTTGCATATGGCAAATCTGAGATGCCCAAGAGATATCCAAAGAGGCAGTTGGTCATGAGGATCTGGCATTTAGAGGAGAGACTAAAATTGGATTCGAAATTTGGAAGAAACAAGCATATGAAAATTATGATAACTTAAATGTATCTACCTGGTACCTGTGGTATGAGGTGACTTACAGTGTGCACATAGAAGGAGAAAAGAAAAGAGTGCCCTGTGGCACTGTAGTGTTAAGAATTTGGAAGAAATTTAGAACTGACCAGTGGGGTAGGAGGAAACACAGATGAGGTCTGTCCTCTAAGCCACAGGAAGAAAGAGCTTTAAGAAGAAGGGAGCCATCAATTCTCTCAAATGCTGTTGAGAGATTAAGATGCAGATAGAGAGCTGATGACTAGATTTCACAGTGTGGAGGTCATTGGGAACCCTCATGAGTGTAGTCTTGGTGAGTAGGTGGGATGGTAGTGCGGCCCTTGAGAGCTGGCTAACCCTTAGAAGGTTTGAGAGCCGTGGATCATGCAGCACAAAGACCTCAAAATTCCTTTCTCATATTCCAAACTGGAAAATGGGTCCCATAGGATTGGAACCTGGTGGAATGTAGTCATCTAGCTCATGATGATTTATGATTCACCGCACTCGTGAATTGCTCTATTTCAATGAGCAATTAGTTTGCTTTCCCATAGCTTTTACAAGAAAAACTAAGAGCAATAAAGGTCATTTAAATTGTTTTCTTACACAAGGACTGAGGAATGAAAATAAAAGCTAATACTTCAGAGCACTTTTACTTAAGAGTTAACTTATTTAATCCTTATAACTCCTAGGAGGTAAACTCTTATCACCCTGTCTTGCAGACATGGAAGCTAAAGCACAAAGAAGTTATGTGACTTGCAGGCTAGGACTGGAATTCAAATATCTACCTATGGAGTCAGATTCCAAGTCAAATCCAGCTCTGCTTGGGAGAACAAACATGAAGAGAGAGTCACTTGGGGGCGTAGCTCACATTCCTTGATGCCTACATAATTCTGCTCTAAGAAGACCTGGATAGATCTCATTTAAAAAATAATGACAACTTCACATTTTCTGTGATTATTTTTACTTTTGGTTTAAAATGGCCAGGGGCCAGATTTAATATTTCATTTTTGTTTTTACTTAGCAAAGCCTTATTATAGGAATCCTGTATGTTTAGCTCAGAGCTAGGTCCTGGAAACAAATTGAAAAATATCTCCACATCCTGACATGCTTGCCGTCTAAAACTTGGGAAACTATGTAAATTGTTTAAAGAGAAATGCTTTTCATTGGTGGTGATACAGGATTCCAAAGCTAGATACTAAATGGTGATGGTCACACCTCTAGAGACTTTCAGCAGGGGTCAGCAAATTTTTTCTGTAAAAGTCCAAATAATAAATATTTTAGGCTTTGAAGGCCATATAGTCTCTGTCACAACCATTAAACTCTGCTGCTATTGTGTGAAAGCAACCACAGACAATATGTAAACAAATGAGGATGGCTGTGTTCTAATAAAACTTTATTTAGGGACCCTGAAATGTGAATTTAATGTAATTTTTACATGCTATGAAATCTTAAACTTCTTTTTTTCCCCCCAATCACTTAGAAATGTTAAAAATGTAAAAACCATTCTTAGTTCACAGGTCTTATCAAGAAAGGTGGCAGGCCAGATTTGGCCTGTGGGCTCTATTTTGTGGGCCTGTGTTTTACCACCTAACAGTGATCACGGGCGGGACTTAGGAATGCGGACAAGTGGTGGTGGAAGCTGTGACCCAGAGAATCAAGAAGGTGCAAAGAGTAGTGACTGGACTCCCTCACCCCAGAGAGGATGGTTCCCAATTGCGACTTTGGGTTGTAAGCTTTGTTATAGGTTTCAGTGGGTACAAATTATTTCATTTCATATTTAATGTTGGAGCAAATCCAAGTTTCTCTCATCACTTCCATTCAGAAATTCTGTAACAATTGGAGCCCTTTCATATGCAAGTGACAAAAATTTAGTGCCAATTGGCTCAAGGAAAGAAAGAGAAATTTATCAGCTCACATAAGTGGAAAGTATGGATGTGCATAAGGCTTCAGGTATGCCTGGATATAGACACCAAAGCAAAATTGCCAGGGTTCAGTCTACAGCTTTCTCCATCTCTCGGTTCTGATGTCCACCGTGGTTTCATGTGTCCCCTCCAAAATTTAGATGTTGCCCATGTGACAGTGTTAAGAGGTGAGACTTTATAAGGTGATTAGGCCGTGAGGGCTCATCCCTCATGAATGGTTTAAGACCTTTATAAGAAGGGTTTGTGGAGTAGGTTCACTCTCTTTTGCTCCTCTGCCTTGTAAGGATGCAGCAAGAAGTCCCCCACCAGGCGCAGGTGGCATGCTCTTGGACTTCCCAGCCTCCAGCACCGGGGGAAATAAATTTCTGTTCTTTGCAAATTACCCAGTCTCAGGTATACTGTTATAACAGCACAAAATTCTCAATAGTGCTGCTAAATTCTCAGGCTGCAGTTTCATTGGCCTGACCAGGTGACATGTGTATCTCTGAACCAATCCTTGTGCCTTAGGGGATGAAATGCTATGGTTGTTTCCATGCCTACATCCCAACTCTGTGGTAGGGAGAGGTAGAAGGAAAATTCCTCCTAAACACAGAGACTACAAGCATGGAAGGGGTGGGCCCCAAGTGAAAATTAGGGCATTTTCTGCAATAGAAAGTGGAATGGATACTGGACAAGAGAAAAAGAAACAGTAGACACTCATTACAAATACTTTCTTGAGAGGAGTGTGATGTACTGGCAGCTAGATTCTATTCTAAAATTGGATATTACGCACAGTTTATCTGAGCAGGCAGAAAGGCACCACACGTGGACTTCATCTGGTTACACTTGAGACAGAGAACAGACTGAGAAGCTATGGTGGTCCTTGGATATTTTAATTTAATGCCCCAGCACAACATTAGAAAAAAATCTGGGGACCACTCTCAGGTGGCCAGTTGGCCCCTATTGCTGAGTGAAGGACAGAGAATAACACAAACTCTCACCTGATTGTGCCACCATTTCATGGCAGAGAGGCCATTTTCACATCCAAGAGTAGCCACGATGTCCTTTCAGAATAAAGGATGGTCCAGCACAAGGAAGGACAGTTGGCCACTGTGGCAGGTTGGGATCCCAGGAAGTGGGATGAGATGGGCACGACTGTGCAGAATGTTAAAAAGGGAACGTTCTTAGAATTGACCCCCTGGGGAAGGGAAGGAGGCGGGCTGAGCGGAGGGGGAAGTTGGGCGCAGTGTAGTCTCAATAAGGCCTCAGCCAAGCCTGCAGGGAGCTCTGGAGCTGGAGTGGCCTTCAGAGTTGCCCTGAGGTGGGCCAGAGGGTGGACCTTTGTATGCCTGTCTGCCAGTTCTGGCATATGTCTGCTTCTGGGAATGGGGCATGACCTGGGCTGGGAAGCTCTTTCCACCTGAGGCGATTTCTAAGAAGGGCTGACAATGGAGAACTTTCAGCTGGAAACCTTCCCAGCAGCTGGGGAGAAGTCCTTCATCCCTAAAGGGGCTCTGAGCACAGCTTCTGTGACAGCAACTGAACCCCAACATATCAGTTTGTGTGCATGAAGATGTTTACACACACACAGGCACATGCATGTATGCATGCCCCCCACCCACACACGGGAGCACAGGCACATACAAATATGCACTTCCTGTACGTTTCTCCTTTCTGTTAGGACAAGTGCCTTTCCAGCATCCATTAACTCTTCTTGTGGTGTCCATACCCCATTTGTCCTTTGAGAACCCACACTTCCCCCCACCTCATGGGGTTTGGATGCACCTGGCCCAAATCCCTAGTTCCAGGGTGGGCTCTGTGACTTAAGCCTGGCCAGGTAAGGTTGGGCCAAGGAAAGTCATTTCCTGGGACAATTGGAAACGAGGCTCTTTCTTTCTGCTGGCATTGTTGATGTGGTAGATATCAGCTGCAAGCCACTAAATGGCCACTCTGCCACCACATGGGGACCATCCACCCAAGAGAGAAGCAGAATCAAGAGATGGAGAAATGCAGCATGGTTTCTTCACTTTTTGTTATTGTTCGTGAGATACATTTATTTTGGCACAATTTACATATAGGAAAGTGCACAAATCTTAATTGTGTAGCTCAGTGCAGTTTTATATAATTATACAGCTGTGAACCACCACCCAGACCAAGATATAGAACATTTCAGTATTATAGAATGTTCCTTTGTGTCCCCTTCCAGTGAGAACACTCCGAAGGATAACTGCTATTTTTGAACTTCATATGAATAAAATTTGTATGAACTCATATAAAGCATGTACTATTGTGCCTAGGTCCTCTCACTCAGGATTGTGCTATGAGATTCATCCATGTTGTTGTGTGCTGTTTTAGTAATGCTTTCTTTTGTATTGATGTATAGTGTTTCCCACTTTATCTACCTGTTCGATTGTTAATGGACATTTGGGTAGTGTTTAGTTTTTGGCTATTATAATAAATGGCGCTGCTATGAGCAGTCTTGCACATATCTTTTGGTGGACATATATGTTCATTTCTATTGGGCTCAGACCTAAAAATGGAGTCACTTTGGATAGGGTATGTATCAAATATTTGTTCAGCTTCAGTACCTACTGCCCAGCAATCTTCCAAAGTGATTGTGCCAATTTGTGCTCCCACCAGCAAGGTATGAGAATTCTTTTTGCTCCACATCCTGCCCATAGTTTATTGCCAGTGAAACATGGCTTTTGGATGATATCATTTGAGCTCCTGGATCTAGCTGTGTTTGAAACTAAATGACCCCTGGATTTTTCAGTTAGGTGAGCAAGTACATCCATTTTCCCCCTTCAATCAGATTGCACTGGGTTTCTATAACTTAAAACTGTAAGTGTCCTGACTAAGGCAACAGTGAAATCTTCCATAGAGACTGGCCTTGTTCTGGTGTGTGGGAATCTCTGGTACAGACGGAGGATAGCTCTCTTAGTCCATTGGGGTTGCAATAACAAAGTCCCACAGATTTATATCTTACAGTTAGGGGGCTGGAAGTCCAAGATCAGAGTAGCACCCTGGTCAGGTTCTGGTGAGGGTCCTTTCCTGGGCTGTAGACCACCAACTTCTCATTGTATCTTCACTTGGTAGAAAGAGAGTAAAAGAGCTCCACAGGGACTCTTTTATAAGGGCACTAATCCCATCACTGAGGGCTCCACCCTCATGACCTACTCACCTCCTGATACCATCACAGTGGGGGTTAGGGTTTCAACATATGAATTTGAAGGGATACTAATATTTAGTCCATAACAATGACTTTCTTGAGGGGCTGTTGGAGGGATGCTCCATGGGTAGGAAGGTGGGACATGGGGAAACTTGGAAGAGGCCACCTGAGCTCTGATAATCTGAGATTCAAGATGTGTGGCTGCTGTACACAACTTGTCTCAGGCTAGATTTACAGAATCAGAAGACTTGTGTAACCAAGTGGAAGATCCTTACTAAGGTCTATGTGGGACTTCCCTCTGGATAACTAAAGAGCCAAAATGTGCAGACTTGTGAGGTGCAAAAGTGAGCTGGGTTTCTGTGGCGTGCTCTTTGCTGGGTAAGGGTCCACCCACAGGCTCAGCCGGAGCAGGAGTGAGGCTGGTTGATCAACACGGAGTGATGTGCAGAGCCCACGGGATTCGTGCAGCTTGAGACAGACAGGAGGAGAAAAGGCAGCCCTGGAGACCCAGGAGCCCAAGAAAGATGAGCAACATCTTGCTGGTTCCCCTTGATGGACTCAGGTCTGGGCCTGAGGGGCTGGCACTCCCCTCCTCCCTTTTCACATGTGACATACAGCCTCTGCACACAAAGCACTTCCTCATTTGTCACCTGTCAGGGTCCCCAAGGCAACTATGAGCGTCTATTCGGGCAGGTATTATGCTTCCCATTTTACAGATGAGAAAACTGAGGCTCAGAGAAGGAAAGTGAGGTCTTCAGACTCCTGGTCCAAAGTATCATCCTCCACCAGGTCCGGCTGCTCATTTTAGGGCCCTGGACTTGCAAGGGCACTCAGCAGTGGGCCTTTCACACCAGGAGGGACCAGAGAGCCTTGGTGAAGAGAAGATTGTTCAGGCTGTTGGGAGTACTTTTTGGTGGAGGCAAGGACAGGTAGACCAGGAAGCTAGACTCCTCGGCTCTGGCTGAACCTGATGTATTGGGAGAAAGAAAGGCCTCAGAGAAGACAGAGGGCCCAGAATGCCCCAGGTCTGCTCCCTACCAGAGTGGGAGGGTCCCTCCTGGATCTGGGCCCAGCCTAGCATGGAGCCATGAAGACACAGAATGCAGGAAGCCCTTGAGTCCCCTGGAGGTGGCCTGGCTTGGAGCTGAGGGCCGGGCTGCCTGGAAAGCTGTCTGCCCTCCTGGGAGACCCGTGACTCAGAACTTGAGGCTGGGAGCCCTGTGGGGGCAAAAGAGCCCAAGATTGCCTGGACTTTCACGAGCTAGCGAGCGCGAGCAGGAGGGAGTGACAGTGCTGGTTAGAAATGAAACTGCAGCGGCTGCGATGCTATAAATATTTGCTTTGCAACAGCAGAGACATTCAAGATAAAAGTTAAATAGAAATAAAAGCAGTCAGATGTTTATTATATGTTGCCATAAAATTCAAGAGCAGCCTAAAAAGGCAGATCAGGATTTGTTTAACAAATAAGAGAGGAAGACGAAGGAGGTAGAGGTTTCACTGCGGAAGGTTGTATTTGCTCTAATTTGGACAGTGATGGAGGCAACATGGGAACGACTCTGCCCTTGGACTTGGAGGACAGGTGTCCTCAGGTGGCCGAGAACCCAGGGGGTTTCCCTGGGTGTCAAGGCCTTAAGGAGGCCCCCAAGTCCCCTGGCTCTCTGTATTCCCTGCCCGTTGGAGGGCATGGGCCCAGAGCAGGAGCAGGGTGGGGTCTACTGGCGGGGGGGGGGGCACCCTCCCAGACTCTGTAGTCCCTGGGAGCACAGACAACATGGAGGCCCAGGGCACACGGGGCTGGCTGAGGAGGGACAGTGCTGACTCTATGAGGCTCATAGGCATTGTTTCAGTTCTGCTACCTCCTCCAAAGCCCACTTCTCAGGGCTTCATTAGATTTCAGGCAGCCCTCAATGGAGGCTGTAGAGCACAGTTGGAACCACAGAATAACCCAGCTGGGAGGGACCCCCTGTGCAAGTCAAGGGGGCAGCAAAATTTTTCTGTAAAGGGCCAGATAGTAAATATTTTCAGTTTTCTGGGCAATTCTGTCTCTGTGACACCTCTGCTATTGTAGCATGAAAGCAGCCATAGACAATCTGTAAATGCGTGGGCATGGCTGAGTTCCAATGACTCTTTAGTTCCAAAAGCAGGTGGCTCCCCAGGTTGGGCCTGCAGGAGATAGTTTGCAAACCTCTGTTCTAGTCTGGTCTTCATTTTATAGATAGGGAGACTGAAGTTCAGAAAGGCAAAGAAACTTTTCCAGTCTCCCAGCCAATTAATGACAGAGCTGAGAGAAGACCCCAGAGAGATTATTCACTGTAATTTCCATTGCATGGGGGCAGCATTGCATCCAACAAGAGACTTTGGCCATGCTTCTGTCTTAGTACCAAGTTGTTCTTGGCTTGCTGTTGGGCTAAAGATTGGAAGGGCTGCTATGGACAGTTATATGTGAAATGACCAGGTTTGTTAATTCCCTAAATGAAAATTGGAGACATAGTTCTTCTGATCTGCTGAGTTTCTCTGCTGTATTTTTGATGACAAACCATGCAAAATGACGCTCCAGCAGCCCCAATCCCTGGTAATATTCTAAGGGTGATGAAGAGTGTTGTGGTAATCTATGGTTTGTGATATAGTGATCACAGTATCATTTGAATTTCAGTGCTCAGGGAGGAGCAGTGTCCCTGACAACTTGGCAGAAGTCAGCTTTGTCAACGCTGACCATGGCTGTGATTTCTCTTCTGGAATTTGGTTACTGATTGGCAACATTTTGGGAAATATTTTTGGTAAATTACATAAAGAGAATTGTAGTGGGTCGAATTGTGGCCTCCAAAAAGGTATGCCCATGTCCCAGAACCTGTAAATGTAACTTATTTGTTAAAAGGGTTTTTGCAGACATATTTAAGTTAAGGATTCCAAGATCATCCTGGAATATCAGATGTATCCTAAATCCAATGACAAGTGTCCTTATAAGGGACAGAGGAGGAGAAGACACATAAGGAGAAGAAGATAAGATCATGTGAAGACAGAGGCAGAGGTTAGATTTATGCAGCTGTGAGACAAGGAACCCCTGGAGCCACCAGGAGCTGGAAGAGGCAAGGAAGTTTTCTTCCCTAGAGCCTTTGGAGGGAGCAGGGCCCTGCCGACACCATGACTTCAAACTCCCAGCCTCCACGCCTGTGCAAGAATAGATTTGTATCATTTCAATGCACCAAATTTGTGGTGATTTGTTATAGCAACCACACGAAACTAATATGGGAATTTCATTTTGAAACCTAAATTTGGGAGAGAAAGGGCAAAAGGCACAGGTAAAGGAGGGCAACACTTCCTGAGCAAAGGGCGGAGACTTTTCGGAAACAAACTATCCAGTAAGAGCACTTGCTGATCTGTGAACCTAGGCAAAGGAAGCCGAGGTGGGCGAGGTAGGTGGTCTGGTTGGAGGAGGCACTGAATGTCTATGTCCAAAAAATACTGTGTCTCCAAATGAGAGTTCTCTCCACAGCCCCTCATAAAGGGCAAGGACAGAGGAGAGACTGAACCAGGCTGTTTCCAGAATCTGCAGCTACCCAATTCCGCAGAGGAGAATCCAAAGTTGCATGCACTGGACCGTGGGGGATCACGGATTGTCGGTTCCCACTCCAGAAAACCTCCAAAGCCTGCTGCGGGCCAACTCTGGTCAAGTGGCTCTCTTTTGGCACAGCAAAAACATTCACCATTAAGTGCTGGACATTGGACTCTGATTCTAGTGCCTGTGGCAGGTGACTCTAAAAATCCCTAGGAGAGAAAGGAAGAGCGGGATGAGGGACGCTGTGCGTTCCGACACGGGTGCTAATTCAAGGAAACAGCAGGAGAAACTGAAAAATGCAGTGAAAGCATGTATTCAGCATCAGCAGAGCAACCGCCTCTCTACTCAAAGGTGGTCTGCTCAATGCTCCCCCTCGGGTCCCCACCACCCCCACCCGGGCCTTTGCTCGGGCCATTTGCCCTGCTGGGACGCCTAAACTGCCCCTCCCTGCATCTCCCAGTGCCATGGCCTCATCAGCCCGGTTCCCCAGGACAGTCCCAGGAATGCCAGTCTGTCCTCACCCTGCCCTTTAGGACTTCTTACCACACACATTTGATCCTCTGTTGTCCTGTCTTCAAACTTTCCCACCACTCTCTGGCAAATGCCTCCCTGCTCAAAACCAGGTTAGAAGCTCCCTTGGGGCAGGATTGGAGCACAACTGCATTTCCGTCTCCCCAGGTCAAGGGTTGGGCACATAAAGCCTAGATTAAAATCTTATTCATTCACGGACAAATGTTTCTTCATCCCCCTTCCATTCTGGCGCTGAGTGACAGAAACAGACAAAAAAAGCCAAGCCCCTGCCTGCAAGGAGCTTATGCAAACATTTTTTTAAAGATAGTTTCAGCTATCGATACAAATGGGATGAAACCAGTGAGGCAGGAATGTGGTAAGGAGGTGGGGCCTGGAGGCCCTTTAGGATGAGGTGGCTGGAGAGGGCGTCTGGGAGGAAGTAGTATGTACTCTGAGATGCACAGTTGAGAAAAGGGCTGCCTTGGGGTTTAGGGGTAAGAAGTGCTCCAGGTGGGGAGAAGAGCAGGTACAGATCCTGGAAAAGGGAGGTGCTGGGGCAGGGATGCTAGGGCCAGCAGGGAGCCGACAGCTGCAGCCCAGTGACCAGGAGAGCAGGACGGGAGGCAGCGGGGGCCAGAGTACCGGGCAAGGCTGTTGAGAGTGGCCAGGTCCACTGTGAGCAGGCGGGAACAGACTGGGGGGCTGGTGGTGAGGACCAGTACACAATCTGATTTGCATTTTCAAGACATCATCCTGGCTGCCCTGGAGGAGAGTAGAGACCAGACAGAGAGGCCTTTAGACAAAAAAGGATACTCCAGATAGATGCTGGAGGCTGGAGCTGGGCTGGTGGCCATGGTGAGGAAGAAAAGAGGAGAGATTTGGCAGGTGCATTTGTGGGTTGATTTTCACAAATGCCTTTTGACCTGGCCGGTTGGGGCATTGCTACCTCCACCTTTCCGTGCCACACTGCCTTGGGCTGTGCCTTATGTGATTTTAAACCCCTCCTTAAAAGGAGGCTGATCTGCGGGGCCATATGTCACAGGGCTTTCCTTCTCCAACTGGGAGGCTCTTCCAGCCTCCAGCTGTCCCCAGAAGGCCTTCACACAGGAAGGCCAGCACCTGGGGTCCCAGGCTGACATCCCCGGGTGGCAGAACACCCTCACTCTTTTCCTGATGTCTGTGGGGTTTTGAATATGAATCAAAACAGATGATTACACAACATTTGGCAAATGTTTATTAAGCTCGTATGTGCCAGTAATGTGCTAAGCACCACAGAGCAAGAATAAAGGGAACTGGCCACCAGACCCAGGTTCAAGTCCTGGTATAGATGCTAATGAATGGTGTACATAAGAGCAAAATATTTGAACTTCTCCACCCCTAGTGTCTTTGTATACCAAATGGGGACAATAATAACTATTTACAAGATCCTTGTAGTCATGCAAGGAGAAAATATATATGACTGTGCCTATAAGAAATAATAATAGCTGCTTATGCAGCAGTTGCTATGGGCCAGGCCCCAATCCAAATGCTTTGTGAACGTGTTCATTTCACTTTTACAGCAAGCCTAGGAGATTTTATTGCTATTTCAGATGAGGCACTGGGAGATGAAGTTACTTGCCCAAGGTCAATAGCCAGGAAGTGGCAGAGCTGGGGTCTGAATCAGGCCTCTGCTGCTGGTACCCATGTTCTGAAGCACCATGGCCCCTGCCTCTTAATCAAGGCTCTTACTCAGATCCCAGGAAATGTGTGTTGAATCTGAATCTGGGAGTTTTTAAGCAGGTGGGTGTTCAGGTGACTAAGAGAGGATAATCTATCCTGGGAAGTGTGTTATCATGTATAGTAAAGATAAGGCACGCCCCACGCACAATGCCAATTCCAGCCTATAAATGAAGGACAAGTGCCGTGCGCTGCGGGGAGGAGAGAAGAAACAGGACAGGAGTTGTAACCCCCAATTCCAAACCAGGGGCTACCGGGAACTGGCAGAGCCTGGCTGAATGACAAGGGGACTGGGCTTGAGTCTCGGTTCCTGCCGTCTGCCTGGAAGCCCCTTTGGAGCCCCATGTTTTCGGAACACCGCGGTGGCAAGGCGCTGAGGAATCACAAAGCTGTCACCAAGAAATGTCTGTGGGTCTAGGGTCAGGAAAGTGAAGAGAAGCCCGGGCCTGGAAGGGTGACTGACAGGAGACGTGCCAGGGCTGGCGTCCAGGGATGGGGGGAGGATGGGGGCAGACGGGGAGAAGCTGGGGCAGTGGATGGGGAGGGTTAGGGAGGGCTCCAGACAGACCGAGCTGGGGACAGAGTTTTGGGTAGTACAGCGGGAAAGGGGGGCTGAATGGAGAGGAAATTAATTGTAGGAGCTGCCTCATACATAGCCAGCAGCCTGATCCCCTGAGAGTGCCACAACCACAGCGCATCGCAGAGACGAGTGCAAGCTGCCACGTGCTGTCCCACAGCCCTGTGCTGGGGGGCTGGTCAGTGGCCACCCCATCACAGAAATGATAAAGGCATACTCTGAGCAGCGTTGTAGTTTTCCTCTGCTGTGCCAGAGCTCAGATAGAAATGAAGGGACCTGAGTCTGGTAATTAGGTGCATGCCAAGCCCGAGTGTGAGTCATTGGCAGACCTTAGATGCCTTCCTTGGGTGCTGGGTCACCCCAACTGGGAGAAGTTTTGACTTTAATCAAAAGATGCTTTCTTCCATGTAGAAAATGGACATGACACAAACCTGACATTTAAGGAGAAAGCACCTTTTTCCCTTCAGGTAGATTAATTAATTCACATAAGGTGTTCTGATTCAGATATCTAACAGATTGCTCATAAATCAGACTTTTGTGGGAGGCTTGTAATTTTGAAGTGGTCACAAACACTTCTCAAGGGTGACTTCTTCGGAAACCGAATATCTGGTAAAAGCCAGGAATACATTCCATGTGGGGTTCCAGACCAGCTCTTCACAGGTGTGGGGTGGTAGCTCTTCTGAGCATGGTGTCATTCTCTTCCCTGCACATTGATCACAGCTAGCCTGCATTTAATCGAACATTAGCCCCACTCACCTCCCCCCCTGGCCTTCCCACAAGCTCCTCTCTGCACTGGAGCAGCCAGGGTGAAGTCCCAAATCCACAGGGCCCCTCCAGTGTCATGTCTGCTACCTGAGCCAGCCTTTCCCACATGTCAGGGAAGCCCTCAGAGGGCCCTTTGCAGCAGCCATTGACCACAGGGATGGCTTCTCCTCAATTTGCAGAGGCTCGCAGGGGTTCCTAAGGTCCAAAGCTGGCTCACTGGATCCGCAGGGCTGCCCTCCACAGATCCCCGTAGAGAGCAGAAGACAGAATGGAAAGCAGCAAGGACCACAGAGAGAATGAGCTTGGCATCTTGCCTTTTAAGCTAGCCCCAGCTGGTTTGGAGCCGGGTTTGTTTTATGATCCCCAAAGAGTCATTTCTGCTATTTCTTCAGGGGGGCCAGCTGAATTTTTAGTGATGTCACTGGCTGCTTTAGAGAGCAATATTTCTGAATTATTTCTCACAGGCTAAGCAAAATTAAGATATTCTAACAACAAACAACCACAGCCTTAAACTCCATTTCAAGGTAAAATGTCAGATAAAAATCTACATGGAATATAACAAAATTTCCTTCAGTGGACTTTCTTACAGAGTCTCCTTGTGCACAGGAGCCAGCTATTAGTGGTCAGCTCTGGCTTCTTCTGCCCAGTTCTTTGTTCTTCTGGGAACACCTGGACCCCTCTCCCCACACCCTCATCTCTTTGCTTCCCAAGGAAGCTGCCGTGTTAGACCCATATGATGCATGCTCTGGCCATAGTTTATTGGTTATTGGCCATAGTTTATTGGCTCCATCTGGGCCAATCATGTGCTTGCTTGAGAATCCTAAAAGTGAAACTGAGAAACAGAGGCTAGGATTCTCTTTTTAAGTTGTTGGACTGTAAGTTTTGAAGCTTAGGAGGTGCTGGTAATTTGTTTTATTTTGTTTTAACCACAAAGGAAAGTTAAATGCCAGCAGCAGGGAGTGGGGCTGGGAAACACACATCCAGAGGTGGTAAGAGACAGAGACAGAGGCTGTTGGTGCTGTTGGAGTGTCTAGTCCCTGTGGTTGTTGAAGCCCAGCTGTTTTCTGGTGGATGGGTTCACAGAGACACTCCTACTTCCCTATAATAACAGTTACTCAGCTGATTGGGGTAGACACAGAATTAGAAATGAGAAAATCCATTTTTGCCTTTACGTGAGTTGCAGCCACAAAAGCTCTGATCTCTTAGACACCCCAACAGCCCGGCCATCTTAGGTTAAGCTGAGGTTTGCCCCTGTCCTGGTCTCATGCTCATTGACGTCTGGAGAATGTTGGAACCAGAGGAAAGAGTAACAAAGTCTCTGGATGCCAGACTCTTCCTCGATGCTGCAAGATGGCTCTGGTCTCACTTCTAAATAATGAGAGAGCCTTAGATGAACTCATGCTTCCTGGACCCCACCTTGGTATTGTCCTTCTTGCCAGGGGGGTGAGTGAGAGAGAGGGGCCCCTGAACTGAGAGACTTGCAGGGGATGGGGGGTGGGGTTTGGAATCACAGCACTATAAAGCCATCAGACTTTGGCTGTCATCACGAAAGACAGAGACATTTCTGCTTACAACTCTGAGGGTTCCAAACTTTGCATGGTATGAGAGAGTGTTTCTTCCACCTTAAACTACATGATGGAAAGCTATGTGAGAACAGAAAAAAAAATGTGTGTGTTGCCACATAACTGCAAATCCCTGATAGAAGCCTTCGTCTGAACCACATCCTGCGTGGACTAGACCACCCATCTAGTCTCAGAGCAAGATGGGGTGGCCCTCTCAAAGGCTATTGTTTGCTGTTACCTGCATCTTGCCAGGCCCTACATAGCCATTGCCCTCACGGTTTGCTTCAATCCCCACATCACCATGCCGGGAGAAAACAAAAGCCTCATTTGAAGTCTCTCCTGACTGCTTTCCTCAGGAAGCTGCCCCACGATGCCTGGGTGAGGGCTGGCAGCCAGGCTGACTAGCCCCTGCTGGACAACTGTCAGGCTGGCTGAAGGACATTAGAGGGAAGCTGATCATGTGTCAACGCTTCTCGGCGCCCACTCACATCAGGGAAGGGATACAGCTGTCACTGTGGCCGGCGAGGCAGCTGGCAGGACCGGCCACGCTCACCAACCCAGCTGTCCAATTAGATGCAGGGGCCCGACCCTCAGGTGTGCAGGAGGCAGGGAACCAGGGCCGAGCAGGGCACCGCTCCCATGGTCTCTGTGGCCTTCTGAGGGTCCTGGGCTGCAACCCCACCTGCCCGTGTCCTGTTGAGCAGATCAGGGATGTGGGGACAGTCGGTGCAGCGATACCGCCTCCTTCGCTTCTGTCCAACTTTCTTCCACCTGCTTTTCTTTATCTTCTTTCCTTTCTTCTTCCCTCCCTCCCTCTCTCCTTCTCTCCTGGGGTGGGTCCTGTGAGAAGAACATAAAGAACAGTGCCTGGAACTCCTCTGGGGAGACAGTAGGAAATATGTGAGGTTTGATTAGACGCCGAAAGAAAAGCCAAATGGTGGCAAAGAACTCTTTATTGCTTTGTTCTGAATGCTTTTAAGAACACTAGTGTGGTGTTTGATTAAGTAACATCATCAATTTGGAAACAATGCTCAGTGTAATAACATGAAAGAGTGCTGTTGAAAACACTGAGCTTCTGATTGAGGTCTTTCTCTTTAAAAAAATAAATAAATAAGTGAAGGCGTGTGTTTTCCTTGAGTCAGAAGCTGAACAGTGTCTTTGGGTATTTTGTGGAAGCAACAGCGTTTTCTTAGGAGGTGAGTGCATGGTGGGGGCTGGGGTTTAGCCAGACCTGCTCTGTGAGGGCACTTGCAAGGGCCCTGCTGCGTCCTCTAAGATCAGATAAACCTGCAGGCCCAACCTGGGCGATCCTCCTTTCTTTTTGCTCCGAGATGACTTGAAACAGGCGTGAGGATGCCCATCATTTGCGTTACGTGTTGAATGCGCTAAAGACCTTCCAAACCCTTAGCACCTTTGCTTCTCATTGGAGCCCCGTAGGGTGGTTGCTGTCCATCCCATTTCATGGGAAATAGAAAAAAGTACTGACAGTGTTGCTATCTTTCCCAAGTGTGTGCAGCTAGTAAGTGGTAGAGGCTGGATTTGAACTCAGAGTTCTGGATTCTGAGGTTACTGGTTGGATCTTGAAAAAAATTCAATATATTGACTAGGCTTTAAAGAAGAGCTCTAGCTCCCACTCGTTTATTTGATTTTCTCATTTCCAACTCTGTGTCTACCCCTAATCAGGTGAGTGACTGGAAGTAGTTGAAGCCCCCATGGTTATAGTTCCTCCAAAACCCTACCCAAGAATTGCCACAGGACCTGGGGTAGTTGTGGGGGAAGAGGTTTTCCTAGGCTGTAGTCCTTATAGATCCTTATACTGGGATTTTGCTTCAGGTTTTCTGCACAGGAGACCTTACCCCTTTGTTTGGGAAACTCCAAATCTGCACCATAACTCTGGACTGCACATGCCCATTTGCGTGTGTGCCAGAGAGTTATCTTTGGGATGCTGCATTAACTAACCAGCTTTCTACATGAACGCTGTCCTTAGCATCCATTTCTGAGGAAAGACTGCATGTTGCCAATGTACCACTTGGCTGGATTCCCATTTCGGTTAGGGAATGGTCAAGCCTTCAGCCCATTACTCCCTCTTGCACGCACCCGTCTCCAAAGAAATAGAGTCCCTCATTCCCCCATCGCTCATTTCTTACCTCCAGGACTTTGCTCTTGGGGAGCTCTTCCCCCAAAGACCCTTCCCCCCAAGCTATGATTCCTGTTATCCCCTTGTCCTCCACCTTCCACAGCCAAAAGTATCCTCTTTTCTCTGAACTTCCATTACCCTTAATTTATACTTCCCTTCAGTAATTTTCACTTTTTCCCTAAGACCACCACTATCCACATATAGAGGGCAAATCCTCTTTTTGGCTGTTACAGATGAACATTACGTTCGTTGACTTTCAGATTTACATATTACCAAGGGCTACTTCCTAGTAACTTATTAGGAGGGTTATTGGGTTAATGTAATTAAGAATTCATAAAGGGAAATTAAGAATGTACTGGAGTTTGTGGGAGACTCTTCTACCAAGTCTGACTGGCAGCAAGGCAGGGTCTCTGGTGTACCTGGCCCCATAATGACCATAGATCTTTCTGCAACTTTCTAGAAGGTAACTCCATGACCAGTCTTTTGAGTAGATCATGATGTCCAAAGGCTGCCAATTTCCCTTTTTTAACTTATAAATTACATTTGACTTTGCTGCATTATCAGTTTGCTGTGGTCTGTTGTTCAACCCTACCATGTATGGAGGGACACATTTTTCACAAATAGCATTATTGACCTGTAAATTTAAAATTTGTATTTAAGTTGAAGACCTGTTTGCATTGTGGTTTCAATATGAATCATCTTTGCTTCTAATGCTAAAACCGATTTGTACATTATCCAAAAACTGTTGTGTTTGTATAGCCATACTTCATGGGTGATGGTCTGTCAGTGAATTTGTTCTATTTAAATGGCTTGCAACATATTATCAAGGTAAATGTAATAAAATTGCTGGGCTAGTGTTTAGTTTATGAGGCATTGTTTTATAAAATAAAACCAAGTGCATATATGCTCATATTCATCTCTTACAGAGTAAATAATACACAATTTATGTGTGTTGCCGGCAACTTGCTTATTTTGTTACTCTCCACTTGTTTGTTATCTCCAGATCTTTCACCACGGAATAATGGGAATGGCTGAATGGGCAACAGTCAGAAAAAATGGAGAAAGCTGGCTTCTATGTCTGGATGGCTTATCTCCCTGTTTAGAGTGACCTCCTTGCCCCCTTAGCGAGTGTCTGGTGGAGCCATCTCCCTGTGTCATCTCCCACTCCAGGGCCTGGATCAGTTTGCAGATCTCAGCCTCATGATCCATGTGAGCTGAATGAATGAGCCACACGCTCAGGGACCACCCACAATGTTAGAAGTTGAACCATAAAAATAGTCATAAATGTAGCCTGAATTTATCTAGCACCTTCCTTCCCGAGAGGTTCCAGAAATGCTTTCACTTCTTCATCTCACTTAACTTAACCTCACTGACCTCTACTTGGGGGATTGAATGTGGAGTCTCCCCGATTTGGTGGAGTTTGTATCTTTAAAAACCCTCCCCCACCCCACCCCCCATCCCCCCATTTTAGAGTCAGGCCCAGTTTAGGACAGGCCAGGCTTCCTGCCCTGCCTGGTGCCCCTAGTCAGGGCCAGACAATGCATTCCCTAAGAGAAACAAGAGCAAAAATCAGGGGTGTCAATGCAAAAAAGGAAAAAAAGAGAAAGAAATTCTGTCTTGTAAGCAGGATCTCTTGGAAGAAAAAGAAAAAAAAAAACCAGATTCTTGGGCATTAAGAATGCTTAATTGGCTTAATTTACTTGCTGTTACTTTAAAATATGCTTGTTCTGGCCTTGACACCACTTCTTGATGTCCCGCCTGGACCCTGCATCAAATGCAGCTCACAAACAGGGGGGTTGTATTTTAAAGTGAAGCTTTGAAAAATTAACTGTTCTCCTTTTGCCCTTTCAACACCCAGATGGAAAATCCCACCCCGATTAGCCAATTGATTTACTCAAAATAAAAACACCAACTTCCACTCTTCTTGCCCGCTGTTCTTCTTCCCCTGAGGGTTTCCAACCAGGTGAAGGAGGTGCTTTGCTGCCCAGAAGGCAAAGTCCTTTGGGATGCTCAGGCCTAAATCAGGAGGACATCCTGGTCTTTCTGCTAACAACTGTACCTGAGTCACTGTGTTCCCCCTCCTCCCAAGAGCCAAAGCTTTTGTCTAGCAGATGCGTCCGTTCCGGTGAGCTCCACTGAGCAGATTCGGTGTGCAGGTGGCTGGCAGCATGTTCAGACCTGGGGTGGAATGCCCAATTCACACCTGCATGTGAGGAGGAAGATGGGGCTATGGCAGACAGGATCCTCGATGGCTGGAGAAATACTTGGGTTTAAACTTTTTAGGTGTTCTTCCTGTTAGTATCTAGTCTAGGAGGTATGATGCTCTGGGTTTCACGGGCACCTAGAATCACTGCTCTGACGTAAGGACCATAGGAGACAAACAAAATGAACATGACCCCTCAGCCTTGGAGGGTGGTAGGAAACCCCCCGGGAGGGCCAGGAGACTTGCTCCTTGTCAGCCTCAGCTCCCTGGGGACTTACTCTGTGGCCTTTGCTGGTGCTGCCCCTGGCTGGGCCCCAGTGAGCTCGATTTGTGCAGTGAGGTGTTCTCTAACGTCTCATATCATTTTGTCTCATCGGGGTTTGTCTGTTCCACATCCACTTCCTCAAGGCCTTGCCCACACCAGTCCCGCCCTCCAAAGACTGAACATCCCGGAAACAAAGGAGAGTGGGCCTTCCCAAGGAGGGACTGCGAGGGGAACAGAGACTCTGGAAAACTTCTTTTCTCTAGTAGGATCTCCCTGTGTCCCTCCCCTCACCTCCCCCCTTAATTTTCTTGACAACCATTGTATCTGTTTAAAAAGCATACTCATACATAGGCATATATACATACCTATATATGTAACATTATATTTGTTTGTTTAAATATATATATAAAACGTTATAATTATTTTTGGTTTGTACTCTAAGCATCGTGCACAATCAATGCACCCAACCCGGTGAGTCGTGTGAGTGTGTCACCGTGAGGTTTTCTGGGATTTATAAGTCATGTGAGCTAAAGGCTCTGACACCTGGGAGATGCAGAAACCTGGAAAGCATTGTGGAGTCCTCTTTGCTTCAGCAAAAATGAGAGGTGAACACCCGAGCTGGGGTGGGGCTAGGGTGAGGTGACTGAGGTGCCCAGAGGGAAGATGTAAGGGGACATTCACTCTCAGCCACCAGCCCTGCATGGGCAGGGCCCCAAGCGCGAGGGCTTCTTGGATTCTGCTCCCTGGGCACCTCATTGGCTCACTCTGGCCCCGGCCCTGCCCAGAGAGTGGTCGCCTGCCACTCCCTACACCCACAACCTGCAGGTGCGCCCCTGTGGGTTCTGTCTCTCTTCCCCCCCATCTTTCCCTTCCTGCACTCACCCCAATTGTTACTATGCAATGCTTTGTGCTTTTATTTGTTTAATGGCCCTGTCCTTTCACTGGCCGGAGAGTCCCAGGAAACCCATTCTGTTCTACACATGTCCTCCCCCACGCTCAGCTCGGAGCCCGGCCCCACACAGGCGCTCACAGAATGAACAGGCGAATGCCAAGCGCAGAGGAGGGAAGGAGAGGCTCGCGGGTAGGTCACAGGGGCCAGAGCCCAGGCCCAGCAGCTCTGTAGACCCGAGAGAGGCTGCTTCCAAGGGGAGCTCTGGTTCAACCTTACCCCAGAAGGGCCAGGATAGGCCACGTCCCAGGACTGTGGTAGCAAAGCCACGAGAGGACAGCTTAGGGTAGTCTTGTCACCTCCAGGAGGCAGGAGGGTGAGGGAAAAGATGGCTCCGCCCACAGGCAGCTCAGGAAACCCAGAATCCATGGGATGCTGACAGTCCCACGCTGTCAGCACCCCTGAAAGGAACTCTGATTCCTTTACACTTTCCCATAAGGAGACGTGGCCAGACTTGCTTTCCAAAGCTCAGGATTCCTCCCCAGCCCATAATGCTCATAGGTGACGAGCACATGGCATCCCAGCAGACTCCCTGGAGCTGGCCGGCCCTTCAGGGAGACACCCTCTTCTCTTTTTGTGTGGCCCGTCCACTGTTTTGCTGGCATGCCACGCCGGACCCACAAATCAGCTCGCACTGCTCTCCCTAACTTGTCTGTATTATGTTCATTTGCTGGGTGGCGATAAATATTAGAATAAAATAAACCAAAGATGGCTGGTGAGGGCTCTGTTAGCTATCTTTATGGTTTCCACAGCAGCTGAATGACAGCTCAACTTGGGAGCAAGTGGTCTCTTTTCACGAAGTAAATTTAGCCTTGGGAAAGATGAACATCAGCTAACTCCTGAGCTATGATGGTTGCTGCCAGTCAGTAAATCAGTCAGATTTTAATTACTGGACGGATGACAGGGTGCAGTCCACAGGAGAGCATTCCTTCAAAGCCGCTTTAAAACCAGAGAGCACTTCAAGAGGAAAAACCAGGAGAACAGAGGCAGGCCCAACTCAAGGGGAGGGCGTGGTGCCCTTCCCCGTCCCTTTAACCGCTTCCTGCTCCTGCTCCCTGCAGCACGGCCAGGGGAGCCGGTCGCTGGCCTGTTACAGAAAACTTTCCTTCCTCCCCTCTCTCTTTTAAATTCCCCTTTTCTTCCAGGCCTGTGATTTTTAATAGGTTCCTACAGCTCTTTGCCTCAGCAGCTGTGTCGTGCCAAGAAAGCCGCGGCAGATTTGTAAAGTGGCAAACCCTGCTAATTAGTTAGATGAAGTTGCCTTTCTGACAGTGGCCCTGGCGTTGGAGAAGGTGACATACCTTAAAGTGACTGCAGCGGGGAGGCCTGTTCATTGTTCTTATCTTGCTCTTCCCATCCTTATTACTGAGTCCTGATAATCACCCTCCTCAGAAATCCCTCCCTGAAGCTGCGCTTGCGGGCCTGGCTCCCAGCAGGAAGTTTCCTGCCAGTGATGACCCCCCCCCCCCACCGAGACCCTGTGACCTTCTTGGGAATTCTGTGACCCCCAGCACTAGGGAGGTGGCAGACAAGAGGTTTATGATGTGTGTGTGTGGCAACGTTTCAGCCAGGGCATGGATGGTATGGTGACAGGGACAATGTGCAGTGACTCTGGGGACACTGGCGTATGCTGTCTCAGTGCGTCCTTTGGTCTCAACTACTTTCAAAACAACTCTTGGCACCTTGTGGCCTGCAAGGTGCATGAGGGCCAGGACCACTTCTGGGGAAGGTGACAGGAATGATCCCTCCCACAGGAACTGCAGCCCAGCAGGGGTGAGGTGAAGCTCTATGGCCTCTTCTGCTCCGTCATTGCTCTGGGAGGTGTCAAGGCCCCTAGAGATCATCTACTACAACTTCCTCACCTTGCCAACAAGGAAATAAGACCCAGAGAAGGGCAGGGACTCATCCAAGGTCACCCAGCTGGGTGAGGCAGGGCCATGGGTTCCCTGATGCCTATTTCCTTCATGTGCTACTATTAATATCTAGTTCTGAATTAATCAGCCATCTGCAGTGATGCTTTGTAACAAACAACACTCAAACCTCAATGGCTTACAATACCAAATGTGCATTTCTGTGCCCATTGTTGGATGTGGTGACTTTGGTCCAGGCTGCAGGTCACATTTGGGTCTGCTCCATGTGCCACTCATTGCAGGGCCCAGACTGAAGGGACAGTGGCTACCAGGGGCATGTTCCTCTCCTGGCAGACTGCAGGACTGAGGGAGGGCAAGCCAGATCATGTAAACACGTTCAAAGCCTGTGGTTACCTCATGTCCACCCAACATCTGTTGGCCAAAGCAGCCACATGGCTAAGTCCAAAGACAAACAGGCACCTACTCTATCGGAAGGGATGGCAAAGTCACATCACAAAAGCTCTGGAGGTAAAATCACTTACGAGGAGGGAGAAAGAATGGGATGCAACAACCCAATCTATCACATGTTATGAGGTCCTTTCCCTACCACAACTGAGTGAGTTTTCTGAAAGACAAATTGGATAAAAGTGCTTCCTTCTCTTCCTAAAATCAGTCAGCAGTGCCCTAGTACTTCCAGGGGAATCTCTAAACTCACTAGTAGGGAGCCTGTCACATGGCTTCTGCCTGTGTTTCTTGCCTTGCCTAACCACCCCGTGAATGTCTCCTGTGTCATACCCAGTCTGACCTAGAACCGCCCTTAACCAGCCTCCTCTTTACCAACTCAGAGACAGCCAAGACTAGCCATTCCTTTGGGAAGACACTCCTACCCAGGCCCCATAGCATCCTTAGTGCTCAAGGTGGGGGTTCACTAGCTGAGCTGAATGTTTACCAGGAATCAGAGGCGTTTATTTCCAAACCAGCTTATACCTGGTTTACTTGTAATTGTCATTGTGCAATTTACTAATAAATCATGCAAATTGATTAAATAAGAGTAAGAACATTAGTGTGTTTTTTTTCCTATGAAAACTAAATTGAATGCTTTGGAAAGACTCAATAGATATGAATCACTGATAAAAGTTCCTGCTAGAGAGACTACAGTACGGTATATGTCTGAGGCAAGAAATCATGAAGATAAGGATTCTGCACTTAGGTAACTGCACAAGTGTTTCCCCACTTTACAGAGCCTGAAACTGGAAGTTGTGGGTGGCACATCCCAGTGTGATATATGCAAGAAACATGGCATGGAACCCATTCACACGCTCTTCCCCGAAGGCTCTGCATCCAAAGATTGGGACTCTCCATTTTTATATCTTTCCACACAAATGTGGCCTCTGTTTTCTGTCTCAGCTCACAGAGAGGGGACCTGCTAGCTGCATTAGCTATAAAGTTAATAGGAGTGGGGCCCAGTAGATTCTACCTGCTGTTCTCAAAGTCATTTGCATTGGAGAAGCCCTCTAGGACCAAGAAACATTACCTGGGCTTCGGGAGGTGTGCCCCACACGAAGAGTGTGCTTGGGATTCTGTCTGCATCTGTGGGCTCAGCCTACCTCTCCATCTCAAACCATCAATCACAGATGGGCTCTGCTTTCCATGGTACCTCTGTCTACCCAGAAGGCCTGGGCCAGAAATACCAGCTGACCCTTAGAGAGGCTCTGCCACGGAGCCCGTGGCTCTGTGTGAGAATTCAGATGTCATAAACTTATCTGCATCTTCTTTTCAGCAATCCTGCCCCACATCCACAAACGAATGAATGTCTCCTCCCCCAGGGAGCCCTGCAATGAACTTGAATTCTGATTTGGTTTTAGCACTTTACAGTCAGCTTCAAAAAATAATTTTAATAACTAGACTTCTGTTGGGAGAATATTGTAATGGAAATACAGTATTTTCCAAGGATTAAACAGAGCAACCTACAGTGAATGGAGGCCTGTCCTTGGTCTCTGCACAATTGTAAATATAATTTTTAATGAAATAAGGTATAATACAAATGATTATTTATGCCTCATTCCCCTATTCCAAGTAGAGAAAAACCTAACCAGTGTTTCTGCTTTTCTCATTTCCTAATTCCTAAAGTAATTTAACAAAAACAAACAAGTAAACTGAAGGGAATGGTAAAATAATCGGTAACTCTCGGAAGAGAACAGCAGTTTCTCAGCTTTTAGATTAATTCATTTCGTTCAATGCAGATGTGTTAAATCTATTCATATCCACATATTCGAGATGAGTTATTTTACTACATTGTTGTGCTGTATAAAATGAGTTATTTTGGTGAATTAAATGCTGGGGTGTAATTTTCAAAGGAAACAGAGGTTTGTAAATGCAGTGCAATGTATGTCAGTGTTTCAATGTGATTATTAAATATTATAGGAAATACATCTCATAACCTTTACCTTTTTCCTTTTGTCTTTTTTTTTTTTTTGTATGTATACAAGTTGTGGTACAAATGGATTTTGGGACTCCAAAAATGTCAAAGAAAATGCAACTATCATTGTTCATGGAATTGTATCTCCCCTTGAAGGATACATATATTCTGTTTTGCTAATCACTACTGGAATAACTCAAACAATTGAGTGCTGGGCTGATATCTCCCGAGCCCTTTATAAACAACAGTGAGAGTGGGTGAGGGAGGGAAGCAGTTAAGTCCCATGGAAAAAACAATTTCCATAGAGTATTCAGTTTGCTCAGAAAAGTTAAATAAGTTGATTAATGTATTTGGTGGGGATTTATTGGGTATTTCTTGATTTTGGAACACTTTGCCTAGACTTGAAAATGAGCTCAGAGATTGTAGACCCAGAAAGGAAATAGATGGAGACTTTCCTCTCTGCTAGCACAGTGGCCAAATTCACTGTCCCCAGGAGGCCACTGTTCTGCTAGGCCCAGGCCTGGCCACAGAACCCTACTACTGAATTCAGCATTCCAGGCGACTATTACCAATCCTTCGCAATTGGCATGCAAATTGAAATCTATTGTCCTGCCCTGAGCGAGACCAGCTTGATCACTTGACAATACAGACAGCCCTTTTCACCTCCACTCTAGAACTCCTTGGAATACCTCCCCTGCTTATTAATATGGGTGCTTCCTTCTGGGGCAGTTGTGGCTTTGGGAAACAGCTTCTCACCTTGTTCATCGTCACTGACTGTAGCCAGTTCCCACATGAAAGCAAAACCACAAATTGGAATAAATAAGGGAAGAGAAAACAAACTTTGTCCCGGAGAAGGAAAGCTGGGGTTGGGGGTACCGGAGTCTACTCCTTGGCCATCTCCTTGTAGCTTTGCCCAAGGTGAGTGAGTCTGAATGCTTTCGAGAATTTAAAATCAAACACGACTGGTACTGCCTAAATGTTTTCAAATTTCAGGTCAGAATTATTTTTAAAAATTCTAAAAATATGACATTGAAATCATTAAAAATAAAGCCCTGATTTTCCCATTTTCCTTTGTATTTGACCACAGATTGAATGCAAGAAGAGGAAGAGGATGGAGTGAGCACAGAAAATGAGAGAGAGAAAGAAAGTTGAGGTGAGAAGGGAGAACACATGGTGGTGTCTGTTCCAAGGAAAGCCTTCTCCTAACTCCCTCGCTGAGCAGACAAAACATGAAAATGACAACAAAGAAAGGAAGAGAGAGCTAAAGAGAAATTTTACCAAAAAATTTACTACTACTAATAAAATAATCTCCTTGGTAGAAGAGGGAAATCGGAGACCCAAATACCTTTTTTAAGAGCAGAAGCCTCTCCCTTCTCCTTGGCTTGTTGCATTTATTTTTGGGTGAATTAAATAAGGAGGTGGGAAAGCAGAGCTGCTTTATGTTGCCTTTCTCTTTTCCCTCATTTAAGGGGGAGCTTGAGTGATTTGGCGGCTGGATCTGGGAACCCGCCTGCCAAACTCCACCTGCTGAAGGGACTTGCTCCAGCTGTTTCCAAGAGCTCCTCTTCTGCAAAGGTTTATCAGGGAAAAGAGAGCTAATAAAAAAACATGATGAATCAGGAAGCAGAGGAGAGCTGAGGAGCTCAGTGAAATGAGCCACCTGCCCTTGCTCCCTGTTGGAGCCCACCCCAGCTCTGCCCAGGCACCCCTCCCTCCGGATGTGAGGCTATGGACGGTCCAGAAACAACAGGGGCGGTCTTGGAAGCCGCCTGCTTGGGTCATTAATGCAGACGTGAGCCTCTGGTGTTTCCCCTAGTAAGGAAGTGCCACCGGGTGGCTGGAGGAGCATTCGCTGAGACTACAGGGCATCATAGCATTAATAGTGCGGGGAGTTTTGATGCTCCTGTTCACCTGGGGTGAGCATGCAATGGGTGATATGACTTTGGGAGTAAATCCTCAGTAGTTCTCAGTCCATCCCTCCCGTGATAGGAGTATCTTACCACATCAAGTACAATTTTACAAAGAGAAAAGCATGTTTTTTATACAACAAGGATCCTAAAGGCAAGATAGCCCCTTCTTCTAAGACTCTTTCTAAGATTCAGTGGTGTACTCCAACACTGGAGGGAAAAATGGCTTGACTAACTGACTGGGAGGCCACTGTGGGTTTCCAACAGTATGCTGTCCTAAGGGATTTTCGAGATAACTTTGACATTAATGACTTTAACCTTACTTGTGACCTTCAGACCTCTAGATATGTTGGGCCTGGGCACAGAAGCACTGGGAGTCATGGGCACTCTCTGACTCCTAGATTTGTTATAATGAAAGAAAGGAGACTCATGTGTCAAGCCCCAAGCCCACTCAGTAATTCCTTTGAAAATATTTTCTGGGTATCTACCATGAGTCAGTCTTGTTAGGGGCAGGAAGATGAAAAGATAGTTCTGCTGTCAAGATGCACTTATATAGCGATTGGCTGATGATACAGAAATAAAGGAAGAGAGAGGTAATAAATACTTTTCCATCACATTATCTCCTAAATCTGGACCTTGCTACAAATTTCCCTTTAATGATCTCATCATGGGCTTGATTAATGGCTACACATCTCACATATCCTTTGCAAAACTGTTAATTCCTGGGACCAGAGAGGTCAGGTGCCCACCCCTGAGTCATGACATTTTAGAGTTGGAAGGAAAGGGCCTGTGTCTGCACAGCTCATTGTAAAATGAGAGTCTGGGTCGGAGGCATATGCATTCAACAAATGTGCATTGAGCACCTATTTTGTCCTGGCACTGTGCTTGGTCTGGGGGATGACAAGATGAAGATGTCCTGTCTTTAAGAGGCTCACACTCAGAAGAGAAGACAAGCATAAAAACCATCATTAGAAAACTGTGTATTCAGTGGCTTGCTAAGGAACATGCAGGAAAGAGAGATAAGAATACAGTCTGAGGAAATCAGTGGAGGCCTCCTGGAGGAGGTGAGACTGTTATCATCAAACACGATTGTAATTGCCTCTTTATGTACCTAAAGTTCCCTCTTCATGTGAGCTCTGGGAGGGGAGGGTCAATGTCAACCGGGCTCCACTTGGAATCCCCATCGCTCCATAGTTGATTCTTTGCAGAGATTTGCAGAAAGAAGGAAAGAAGAGGTCTGCAGGGGGTGGAGTAAAAGGCATTTCAGCCAGAAAAAATACAGGTAAATAGATAGAAGCAGAGGCCCAGAGACCAGACCATGTGAATTTGCTTAAGCTAGAGGAGAGGAAAGCACCCAGGGATGAGGAGTGGATGCCTGTGGCCCGACTCCTGCAAGAAGACACCCTGGGGTTGGTCTGCATCAGCACATTGTTTAAAATCTCTTTGGCTATGTGCATCTCAGGGGCTCGCTCCCAGCCAACGCCGCTCTCTGGGGTGTCACACCTGATCCGTTCCCACTTCTCCTGAAGACAGCCTTGGTATAAGTGAAGTCTGAACAAGTGGTGTCTTGGCCTTTCCAAGGACCAAGAATTTTACACATTTCCAAGACACTGTGTGGCTTCTAGCAAGCTGACTCCCTTGCTCTACAAACCACCCTGCTTGTTTGACTGGCCCTCTTCTTTTCCCTCTCCGAGCACATTCCCCCTAATCTAAAACACTCCACAAGGTGCACTTTTGGAAAACAAGCAGGAGCTTCCTCATCTCCCCTGTCAATCTGCAGCTTCCTTGTGAGGCCCTGGGCGGACTTGTTGGGCCCAGCCCAGCATTGGCTTCTCCACCTCTCTTTGGCAGGTTTCAAGATTTTCAAACATGGGTAAAACAGGTATTTCCCAAGACAGCTTCTACATATGTGGCAGGGATCTCTTTTTAATAAGGGCTTTCAAAAGCAACCTTCTGCTTCTGAGCTTTGCAAAACGTGGCTCTATAAAAAGTTAGTGAGCGAGCCTCGTCACAGCAAGCCTCGTTAGCTCCCCCCACCCCTCGCTTCCTGTTAATTCCGTGATTAAACATTTTGCCCCCAACTATACAAGACATTAGATGAGAATAGAGCGATTCTGCCATGAAACCGTGGGTACTTAGAAAGAGGATTTTTTTTTCTTTTCCCCTTCTTTCTCCTCACAAATAGGAGATTTACAGTAATTAATGCCATTTAGTTTAATCTATAAATGTTTGAGGAAGTGATGCTATTTGTTTTAAGTGCTACTCTCAGCGAGAAAATGCAGAGTCCCCTCCAATTTCTGACTTTACGCTCAAGAGCTAATGAACTGAATTCTTAGTAAACATTGGCAAAAGATGCAAATGAACAGATAGAGTCTCCAAATGCAGAGGGACATACGAGAAGGAGCTAATTTTACACAATTGACATGGTAACCTTTTTGGATCAGTGGAATTAGAGACTGATTAATCAGCCATGATTAGCATTTATTGAAGCTTTTGACACTGGTGCATTGTTTGTTGTTTTTTTCTCTCTCTTTCTTTTCTCTTCCGTCTTTTTTGCTTTTCTCCCTCCCCGCCCCCCAAAAATCTCCTGGGGTTAACAGTTTCTTATACATTTAACTGTGAGTCTATCATCCTGGATGGGCCAGAGCTAGTCTTTATGCACTTTTAAAATTAATACTAGACAGTTCTCTCATGACATGCCCTTGCTTCTGCAGCCGCGCTCGGCTGTTTAATTGCAGAGGTGGCCTCTTGTGGCCGCATGCTCCCAATGTTTAGCAAGGGTTGGAAATATGGATGTTAGGAGAAAAACTGGCAGATGGCTGACAAGGCATTTTTACTCATAACACACCAGTAAAACTTTAACTCAGAAGATTTAGTGCGAGAGCGTTCCAGCCAGCAAGCTGCAGCCATATGCAGATTTTTTTTCAAACTTCTAAACTGATGGTTTTGCAAAGTGTGCATAAGCAGCCTTTATTGATTATGATGTTAAAAATTGAAAGCGTCAGTATCATTTAGCTCGAGACAGTTTTAAAGGAAAAATGAACATTCGTTTTCATTATGAACTACGAAAAGGCCAAGGGCTGGTGAGGTCCACATTCATTATTTCTTAAATTCCAGAGAGAAATTCTCCCAAGTAGGTGTCTCTTAAAAAAAAAAAAAAAGTGTGCACTTGAAGGATATGAATCAAGCTGTAGTTCACTAATTCAAGGTGAGGTTACATGTGGCTCACATGAGCGACTTGTTGGCTGGTTGTGGGGCACAGCCCCTAGACTGCTTCTTCACACATTGGAGATAGTATTTATAATGTACTTGATGTGTATTGATCTCACCCAAAACTATGCTAAATAACTCTGAGGATCTGACAGGAACCCACAAAACTAGGGCAGGCTGGCTCGGGGCATCGGGCACTGGCCTTAATTCATTTCAGGGACTCTAAACACGGCTCACCTGGAAGAGTCTACTGGCCTTAACATCTAAGGCATCTTCTGCTTCTTTGCATGTTTGCATCCTGCTAAGGAGGAAGCTACATTTGGGACTCAGCACACAGGTGATGCAGATGTACATTCCCTCTGAAGACAGCACAGTGTGGGGCCACACAACTTTCCTCCTCTGCTGAGTTAATGTTTTAAAAATACCCAAAGGCATTTGTTTCTATTACAGCTAGTGGCTTAATATTTTCTCTTAAAAATGGGAAATCATTGCTACATTAGAGAGAAAAACAACGACAATGGCAACAACAAAAGAGTAAAGCAGAAAGAAATCGCTGTGCTTTGCCTGAGCAATCCAAGGAAGGTCTAATTCAGTCTACCTCCCCGGATGTCTGTCTTGCTCCTATCTTCAGATACTGGAGAAATCAGAGCCTGTGAGGATGACTCTGAAGCAAAAGAAACTCCCTGTTGCAGAGAAGGTGAAAGAGGCTCAGCAAACCTGACTTGTGTGAGTAAACTTGGGCAGGAACATCTGTTTCCAGCTGAGACACTAACATGTTGCTTGATGCAATAATCCTGAATTCTAACATTTGAGCCCACGCTTTACGTTAGGAGCTGGGAGGAGTGCTGTTCTTGCATTACCTAATCTTTGCAACCATCTTATTATCTCCGTTTTACAGATTGAAGAGTTCATTTTGAGGAGCACTGGGCCATTGGATTGCCATGGGCAACTTACTTGCCCAAAGACCCCCGGTTAGTCAGGGGAGAAATCCCGAGAGCTCCCTTCTTTCTAGGAAGACAGGAAGCTCTGCCTCACTGGACTGTGTACATTCCTGCTCATGTTACCAGCATCCCTTACAAAGACACAAACAAGCCTGGTTTTTCGTTCTCTCACCTTAGCCCTGGGGCTAAAGGGTCTGTCTTTGCAAAAGGCACTGAAGATATAAGGGGTGTGGATTCACACATCACGCCTTTATCCTAGAGGTCAGAATTCTCCAAGTACTAAGAGATTGAACAAATATTCTCGTCAAGATAATCACGGGTAGAATATACTCTAGAAAATGATACTGGCTCACCAGTTTTCTAGAACCGCTGGATATTAAATTTTCTAGAACCGCTGGAGTATTAAATATTTGGGTAACTGAAGCAGACAGTGTCATGATTAGGGATGGACCCATCCCTCCCAATTGCAGGACAATTTCCTCCTGGGCAGCAAACTCAGGTAAATCCATTACTGAGAAGCTAGGGAGCATCATAGGGACATTTTACACGTTTAATTACCAGAGAGTTTAATAGAGAGCTCTCACCTAGTGCCCTGACAAGTGATGAAGTAACTGGGCCAGTATTAGTCGGATTTTATTTTCTGTAGGATTGGGCTATTTGATTGCCAATGAGTCTGAGCTGCTGAGAAACTGGCTGTGCTCCCTGGCTGAGGGATTCAAGGCAGGGTAAACATTTGCGCAGTCATCAAAGCAGAGCCCTGACGTTTTTGGTAGGAAATTATTTTGGAGAGTGGACAATAGTCTGTACTCTGGCATAAGTAGCATTTTGCTGGGAGCATGGTTTACCCTAGCTGGGCCCCATGGAGCGCCAGTGGGATGAGGAGTAAGGAACATCCGTGAGGGTTGAACTAGTGGCATCAAGGGGTGAAACTCTAACTTCTCAGTGCTCCAAAAACTAAATTGAGATCATTCTCATTTATGTCCAATTTGGGATCCAGAAAGCTCTCTAGCTTGAGGGATGGCATGAGAACCAGGAGGAACCAGAAGGATCATTCAATATCAAAATATCCCTTAACTCTTAGATAGCTCCGGGCAACTCTAGGGGTGGGATAGACCATCTTTATTGGTCCAAAGTCTGCATTAACTAATGCTTATTGGATGGTGAATTATAACAGAAACTCTGTTAATGTGTGGGAGAGCCACATGAATATCAAACAAATTCATTATGATCGGTGCTATTACAGTGAATACCAAATGAGTTCATAATGATGAAACAATGAAAGTGTTACCGATAGATTTTATTCTGTAACAAATCCTCCATGTAAAAGCCCCTCCTGTAGTGTTAATTCTAATATAAGTTTGCATTTGAATATTAGCCTCATCAAGTAAATTATGTTTTTCAATAGCCCACACAATAATGCTCAGGGTTGTGTTTTGTGTTGTTTGGTTTTTTTGCCACTAGGATAAGCCCCCCAACCCCACAATTTCTAATCTGCCTATAGAGTTTGATGACTACTCTAAAGGGGTCACATTTTCCTTTGAGTGTCCAATCATTAGAAATCCATTTAGCATTCAATGTAATAACACTAATGCAATAGGACAGGATGAGTACGAAATTCATCTTGCATTCATACAGATGTGATATGTACATCTATCTGAAAGAGTTCTGCTCTAATTCAGCATGAGTTTAGCCCTAGTTAATGGACACTTTAAAAATAAAACATTACTAGAGATGAAGGCTCAATTTCTCTTGATGGACATTTGGAATTTTGTGGAGTCACAATCACAATGTCAAGATTTTTTACAATCAGTCTAAAGCGGTTCAAAGTGTGGACACCAGTGCTCCTCTGGGCCAAGGCTTGGGAGGTACAATTGATCTGAAATGTATTGATAGCATGATGGCAAGCTGAATGAAGCCCACTGAGAGTTTCCTGTGCTCCACACTCCCTGCTAAATGCCTTAAATGGGTTATCACTTTAAGTCAGAAAGGTAGGTACCATTCATAGCCCAATTTACAGTTGAAAAAGTGGAGGTTTACAGAGGCAGATAACTTGTTCAATGTCTTGCAGGTAGCACATGGCACATGACCTGTGGCCATATTCATTCTCCAGAGCTACCTCTAAGAACTGTAGCTTTCCTTCCAGAGTCCAGCCAAGTTTAGACTCTCAGTAAATATTTGAATGAATACATTGTCGAAAGGTGCCTTCACGGCCAAAGCAATAGGATAACTCTGCAGAGTCAGTAAGTCATAGCTCCAGCTCAGGCATGACTTTCTGTGTACATCTTTGTTAGCTATTTCCAGGGACCAAATGCAGGAGTCCAGAGAACAACAAGTCATCCTCCCGCATCTCGTTCCCCTATGCCACCCACTCACCCTCATACACAGGAAACAGAGAATCTCCAATGCTCCCAAGCACAGCCCTGAAGAATCCAACCCGATCTTTTGCATTAGGGTGGTTAGCACAGAAAACAACCCCACTCATTTCCTGTTGTTCCTGGTGTCAGTACGACACACCCAAATGCCTTATGAAGGACCGAGCAACTTCTCAACAAAGTCCTCATTAAAATGCACTTATATCCTCTTCAATAAAAGCATGTGTGCATGTCCATTCACACCCTCAGAGCCTTCTGGATGGAACACGACACACACATGCACACACACATACACACACATCTTAAACTGAAACTCAAACTGGCTGATTCCCAGGCTTACAGTTAGTTTCCTATCAAGAATTAATGCAATATCATGCACACACCATTACTGAAAAATTCTACGCTGTTTTTTGCCAAGTGTTCCTATATAACAGTTTTATCACAAGTCTGACAGCCTCCATAAAAATTCCAGGCATTCTATATCAACAGCCTTCTTTGTACTAAGTTATTAAACATTAAATTTTTATTCGTCATTTGTATTCTGTTATGCAAAATAAGCTCCTTGATAAGATGTGTCTTCTTAATTGGGCCCTTGATGCTTCTTGGATCAGAGTTGTCAGATTAGCTGGAAGAAGAGGCACTGCGTTGAGCCAGCTAGCTACCAGGAGACCAATAGCTTTGTAACAACGATATTAAGTTAGAGAGGCCAAATGGAGGGCAGAGCCAGGCTCAGGTGAGGGTTTGCATCTGTGCATGTCTTATGCTCAGGCACTTTTCTCCTGGCATCAGCAGGGCTGATGGAAATAGATTTGTTTGTTGTTTACAGCATGCAGCTGTGGGCAATGCTGCATGGGAGTTGTATAAGATTGAAGCAAATTTGTACTGAGACTAAAATATTGAGCTTTGCTCCCGTCAGCAGTCTCTGGAATCTTATTGTCGAAAACTTTATCTAGTTGTAACCTTCCCCAGGGTGATTTTCATTTGCAGCTGCCCTGTTCTGTCTCTCATCTCCTGTCCCCCACCGCCACCACGGCATTAGTACTTAGCAGGAGCCAGCCAGCCCCGGCCAGAGCTCTGGCTCCTTCCTGACAGGGCCACACAGAAGGACCTGGCGACAGGGCGGCCATTTTCTCTCCCCAGCCCTGCCCGCTGCCACTCTCAGCCCAGCCATGCCGCCAGTCCCGCTCTTACCCGCTGCTTTGTGCCTGGCTGGGTGGGCTCTGGGGACTGGGCTATGCTCACTTTCCAGGCTGGTGTGGACTGCCCAAGAGCCACCAGATATTTGAGCAAGGGGCATGCAGCTGACAATAAATTATTTGTTCTGTATTTGAGCACATTTGTGCACCTTTCTGGAGATATTTCTAATTTTACACTGTGAGGCCTGTTTCTGATATTGCAAGTTTCTCTTTGTCCTCAGATGCTGTTGGGAGGAAAAGCAAAGAGAAAAAAGCAAAAAGAAAAAAACTTTCCAGGGATCCTGCGGGAATGTCAATTACTCAGTGGGGACACATGCTTCCATTCTTAGCTGACCTGATAGGCACGTTAAGTGAATTTTCCCTGGTGGACACCTTTGTGTCTTTAAAAAGTAGTGTGTGTGTGTGTGTGTGTGTCTGTGGGTTTGTGTGTGTCTGTGTGTGTTTGTGCATGTGTATGAGTATGTGTGTGTGGGTTTACGTGTGTCTGTGTATGTTTGTGTGTGTGTGTGGAGGAGGTTCTGATGTGCTGGAACACAAATCTCCAATCTGATGCAGTTATTGAACCATCATATTCAGGGTAACTTTGAGGAATGCGGTAAGTCCTCCTTGGCCAGCTGAAATCTCTTTGGCCTAAAAGGACAGAAACTCTCTGGGCTGAATTTGTCTCCTTGTGCTGAGAAAAGGCCTGTTGTCCAGATCCCCCCCAGGAAGAGGACAGGCACTCAGCCATCTCTGCTTCCCAAACCAGCAAGAGGGCCACCATCCACTCCTCCATGGAGATGAAGACTCCAAGAGGAAGTGGGAAAAGTGGCCCCCAAAGCTCAGTGGGAGGCCGATGGCCCCCTGGAGGGTGGGCCCTCTGTGCTACTTGGGCTTCTACCCAGAGCAGACTCCACCTTCTGAGTCAGCCCATGCTGACTTGTCAGTGGGGGTTGGGGTTAAGCTGGGGATTCTGAACCTTTCTGGAAAGACCTCTTGAGTGATATAGTTTTACTTGGAGTAATTGGTCTGAATTTTCTGCTTTGGTAGTCAATAGTTTTGGGATCCTACTGGGCCTTCTCTTGTGGGCCAGTGGAAGATCTGCACTAAGGGCTGGTGGGGATGTCTTTGCACCTGTCCACAGGGCCTGGGGTCATAGAGAGAGGCAGTAAGATGTCTAAAAAAATGTGCAGGCATAGCTTTCACATGTTTGTGCAGTACTTCATCCCAATTTCCTTTTATCTAATCAAGGTACCAGTGGGTTACCCTCCTATGGTAAGGACATAACTATTCACTATGCCAATGTATGCTGTTACATAAGTTATGATTCTTTTGGGTTTTGAGAGACAGAAGTCCAACTCAAACTTGCTTAAACTAACAAATGAATAAGAAGATATCATCTCCCAGTGTAAAATCTAGGGGTGAGAGTTGGCTTCAGAAATGTCTGAAGTCAGGTGCTGAATGATGCCAGTGGAACTGAATTTTTCTCTATCTCTCTGTTTTGTGTTCTTCCATGTTGGCACATCCATAGGTAGGCTCTCTCCAAGTAGTACCAATACGACCACATCAGTGCCAAGCTTATATTTTGGGTGCTTAGAAATCTCAGTAGAAATAGCACATCTTGCTTGTGAAGACACCAGCTAAAATCTCAGGGCTGACTCTCATTGACCCAATCTGGGTCGTAGTCCATCCTGAACCAATCACTGGACCTGAGGGATGAAGTACTCTTGAAGGTGGCCACAAGTGGCTCCCATGTCTGCCCTTAGAACCTAGCTAGCTATAGGGTCAGCCCTGATGTGGATGGAGACTGGGGGAGAGTGGGGGAGGACTCGTTCATCCACAATATGGAAAGGAAGAAAGAGGAGAGAGGTAGAAAGAGCCATCACTACAGACTCCAAGTCTTCTGGCTTTGGGGGAAAGGTCCAGCCCTTCTGCCTGTCAAGCCTTTCATAGAAGGCCCAGCTGCCCTCTACTTCTAGGCTTCCTGTTGTGCCCAGACACTCTGTGATCCAGGCCCACCATACCTCTTGCTGCCCCCTGAATGTGCTATGTACCTCTAGGCCTACAGGCCCTTGTTCACGTGGATCTGTCTGTAGGTAAAACCTACCCATCCATGACCCTCACTTCCATCATTCTGGGCCTGGCAAAAAATTCTGCCCATCCCTTGGAGCCCAACTCGGAGAGCATGCTCTCTGAATACCCTTCCCCTACTGCCATCCCCCCATTAGTCACCCCACCCTCTGCTTTCCCATGTTCATGGTGACAACATAACACTTAACCAATGCCACCTTCAGTACAATGCAAATTCCTGAAATGTCTAATTCACCATAATGTTGAGCACCCAACATAGAGAATTATGCAGACTGGAGGCTCAATTGAGTAGACAAATGAGTTTCTATCCCCCTTGTGCTAAAAGGTCTAAGTTTGCAGCCCAAGCGGAAGGGAAATAGAAGAAAGAGAACAAGCAGAAGATTTAAAATTCCAATTCTAATTTTAGGACCAAGTTCTTTCCACCTTTAGCCTCTCTGATAACATAACAAGATCTAGGTGGCTATAATATCTACAAAAGTAAGGCCCCAAATTATAATAGAGGACAAAGAGATTTGATGGCCTGAATTAGCCCCCAAACAGTCCTGGATTCACTGGGGAACTGCTAAAGCCTCCATTTCTCAGGTCTCCCCACGCACAGGCTATGAGAATGATGAAAGACAGACATTATCTACATTCTAAATACATATAGGTTAATGAAAAGATCGCTATTTTCTGGTAATCCATAATTCTCCCAAGATAAAGGACTCCTTCCTGTACATTCAAGAGCCAATAGCCACTTGGACTAGCGTGGCCTTGGTTTCAGCTCCTGGCTGTGTTTTGACATTTCAAATTTGTAGAGGTCATGTGTGCAGCAGGAATGGCTTGCTAGAACACTGATGATAATATTCCTGGCAGGCTCAGGCGCTGGAAATTCCGGTTTCAAGATATCTCATTATCTGCAGGTGCCATAATGGGAAGCTGAATGCAGAACTGTCAATCATAGAGGAACATTTGGAAACGCAGCAGCCACATAAAAGCTTTCCCTGACTTACCCCCTCTGCTCAATGAAGGAGGGAAGGAAGCTCAAAGAAATCGTCTTGCAAGCAATTCAGCAGCATCAAGCGAAACACGGTGGATTCAGCCATCTGATGTATGTGGTGCCCACTAACAGGCCCCATAGAGCACCTACCTGTCTCCAGAGCTGAGTCCCGGGAAGGCTGCCCTGTCTGCAGAGGCAGTGCAGGTACCCCTGCTGCCTGATCCTTGGGGTCTCACCAGCAAAGCTATGCCGTGGAAGCAAAGTCTACTCACTTCTGGAAGCTAGATGCTGTTCTAGGTTCTCTGAAAACTAACCCACATAGTTCCTGCCAGAGCTTGGCAGGTGAGGCAGGGGAGCAGGGGAGCAGGGGATGTGTACAATGGACATTTGAAAATGCAAGATAGTTTCATTGCACACAGGTGGTACCAGCAAGGATGGGGTTTGGGAGACTGGGGAACAGTGGAGCCTTGTTGTCCTTGTCATTTGGCTCTACACTAGGTGGGTCGTCTTGAGAAAGTCTCAAAAATTCTCAAAACAAAACTAAATCTGATGTGCTATGATTTATTTAAAAACAAAACCGCTGGCCTAAAACATTAGCATTCAAAAATGGGACTGATCAGCAGAGGGGCATGGTGCCATCACTCAGCAAGGTGGTGCTGACTCACTTCTGTGCTGCTGGCCTGTGCTGGAGATGACCAGGCACCCTCAGAACAAGACACAGAATTAAAGGATTTCAGAGCTGGATTCTTCTTGCAAGGATCCATGGGCCAAAACAAATGAATGAACTCATTTCACTTTCATTCAGTGTCAAAACAGTGCACTTAGACCAAAGACAGGGGCCATAGATGCAAACAGCTCCTGGGACAGACAGGAATTACACAAAGCGCTGATTTAGATTTTTAAGAACAATGAAATAAAAACACTGTGCTTTGGACCTCCAATTTACTACTTCTGCAGTAAGAACTAGAAGGGAACTCTCAAATGGTAGAATGTCACTAGTTTATCTCTATAACTGGTCAATAATTATATCCCAAATTCTTTTTTTTTTTTCCTATCAGAGGAAGTAACTTCATTTATATGAATGGCTTTCCTTCCATATAGGTTAAATAATTTTTATCCCTAATTGAGTGAGTTCTTCCTCCCTCCCTCCCTTCTTTCCTTCCTTCTATCCACAGAGTTATTGAGCTTCAGTTGTGTGCCTGAGCCACGCTAGGTGTTGCTAGAACAAAGATGAATAAAACTTTCCTTAAGGACCTTGGAGTCCAGTTGGTAAGAGAGACCACACAGAATGGTATTTGCTAGATTAGATGTATGTCCTGAAGTCCACGCTCCAGGTGCAATGTGAAGAAGAGGCCACTGGCCACTAGGCGCTAAGAGGAGGTGTGGTTGTTTTAAGGCTGTGCCTGTGTCCCTTGTGCCTGTGTCTCATTTGCTTCTGAGGACAGTGTAGGCAGGAAGTAACCACCATGGAAAATGCATGAATGGTATTTTTTTTACTCGATAGTGATGTTTCACAGGGGGCTACAGTTCACTTGTACTATGCTTAGGAAAAGGATACTGGGTTTTGGCAATGAGATATTTGCCCTGGGAAGGACGAGGCTCTGGGGAAGGGTAGGGGTGGGGTGAGCAGGAGGAGAGGATGGGAGAGCTGTTCCCACCCTCCTCCTGGGTGTCCATGGGAAGAGGAATTAGCCTTGTCCTATGATGCAGGTCAGACAATTGGATGGAAACTCCAGGTCAGTATTCAAGAGTGAGAATTTGGAAGTCAGCAGGCCCAGGATCAAATCCCAACCTGACCACTTAGCAATAGTGTGATCTTTAGCAAATTGTCTCTTTGAGCCTCAGTTTCCTCCTCTGTAAAATAATCCCTGATATAATTGAAAGAGAATATGTGTGGAGGGCTTAGCCCAGTGCCTAGAATATCAAAAGTATTCAGTAAACAGGGAAACAAAGTTTATCTTTATATTAAGTCAAAATCTAACAGTCAGCTCTCTAAACAGGAAACATGCTGCATCTAGAAGCAATGAGTTCCCTATTAGTAGAAGTGATCATGTGGAGAGTAACGGACTAGTTGGCCGAGCCCCTTTTCTTTACATAGGGCTTGAAGAATGTTTATACAACTTTAAGTTTCTTTTCAATTCTGAGCCTCTAGGATACTTAGAAATGAATCAGGTACCCTGCAAATGTAATCTGCGTGTATGTGTGCAAGAAGAGCACATGTGCCTTCACACACAAGACAACTAATGGAATTTCTAGCTATTATGGTAGTTTTTAAAGGAACAAAAGGAATGAATAAATAAAATAACTTTAATTTAGAATTTAAATATCAGTTATAGATATTTGACTGTCCTCCCTACCCCTTCCAAAAGCAATCAGACGTAGCACAGCCTCATGAGATCAAAAGAGAGACTGTAGCAGCCGCAAAGGCATGGAATCCCTTGGATATACCAGCAGTGCCAAGGGGAGAGGTGCCATTTTCAAGGATAGCAGCATGATGGAGAGGAGGGCATGTCAAGGGCTTCCCTACCTGTTTGTCAGTGGGCGATATTTTTCCTGTATGTTAGTCCCTGAGAACGACTTGCCTGGAGGCCGTGTTAGATTGTCTCGTGGTGAGCCAGGAAGAAGTATGAAATGTCCCATTTCCTTAAGAACTAAGTTTGACAGTTGATATCTCTGACATTTCACTTTGACACTTCTTGTTTTATTTTTATTGTGAAGGTACATCCTCAGTCTTTCAAATGCATGGTTTGGCTTGTGACTATGTTTCAAATTTTTTTTAGAGCAATTTTTGTGAAACCATGGATAAGTCAAAAATTCATGTTATTTTTGAATATGAGTTCCGTTGTAGAACTAATGCAGCACAGACAGCTTGAAATATCAATGAAGTGTTTGGGAAGGATGTGGCTAATGAACGCACAGTACGTCAATGGTTTGAGAAGTTCCATTCTGGTGATTTTAATCTTGAAAATGAGCCACGTGGGCGACCCGAGACCAAGGTGGATAATGATGAGCTGAAAGCTGTAGTAGAAGCGAATCCATCTCTACCTATGTGTGAATTAGCAGCAAGGTTTGACATTACTATTCCAATAATATTGGACCATTTGAAACAAATTGGCAAGGTAAAGAAGCTGGATAGATGGGTACCACATGAATTAAACAAGTGTCAGAAGAGAAATCATCTCGAAACTTGCCTTTCTTTGCTGTCATGACGTAAAGGCAAACCATTTCTACACCATTTTGTTATGTGTGATGAAAGAAGGATTCTTTGTGACAATCGCAAACATTCGGCACAATGGTTGGATAAAGATGGAGTGCAAAAACACAGTTCAAAACCGAATATTCACCAAAAAAACCAATGGTGTCTGTTTAGTGGTCCAGCACTGGTATTATCCACTTACAGTTTCATGAACCTGGTCAATTGATTACAGCAGATATCTACTGCAACCAATTGGATGAAATGATGAGGATGCTTACGATTAAGCAGCCGAGATTGGTCAATAGAGACAGGCCAATCCTCTTACAAGACAATAATCCACCACATGTCGCACAACCAACGCTGCTCAAACTACAGAAGCTGGACATGGAAACTCTCTTTCATCCAGTGTATTCACCAGACCTTGCACCAACTGACTACCACTTCTTCCAGGCTTTGGACCGTTTCTTGCAAGGAAAAATATTCAGTTCTCAACAAGCTGTGGAAAAGGCCTTTCAAGATTTCATCGCCATTTGCTCTCCAGGCTTCTTCGCTGCTGGCATAAACAAGCTCCTGTTCAGATGGTGACACTGTGTCGATAGCTTAGGTGCATCCTTTGATTAATTGTACTGCTTCTTGTTTGAGATACAATAAACTACACTTTTGATTCGAAATCAGATATTTCATATTTAATGACCTTAATAATTACATTAAAAAGAGAGAGAGATGTCAGATAGTTTCTGCTGTTCCCATTCCCACTCCTTGGGCCCTTTGATGCCATCATCCCCTCCCTCCCTTTCCTTTTTGTGTCCTTTTTGTGTCTCATGCTCCCCTATCCAGGCCACTTTCCTGCTTTGAGAAATGCATTGACATTTACATGTAGGTGACTGACGACATGTGGGTTATTTGTTGCTGAGGGTATTTGCATATAAACAAAAACAAAAGTCCTAGGTCAAAATCATATCCGATGGTACAGTTTCTGATTGGCAGGGGAGATGTTTAAGGGAGTTTACTAAAATCGAGAAAGAGAACAGGATACTTTCAAGGCTTTTGAAATCTCCCCATGTAGGCAGCTGTCTGGTTTGCCAACATGTGAAGATTTGAGTTCCCAAGAGACCCATATAAGAAGAAACCACTTAAGGCTTTTTTTTCACTCCATTGATTGGGTTTTACTCTGAAAGTTTCAAGAAATTTTCCTTTTACTTCAAATTCTATGCAAATGGTCTTGGATTTATTAACTAACTTTTACTCAAGAAGAGCCACCCTACAGACTCCATAGATGTTGACCCAGCTAGAAGAGTGCTGGGTGGGACCCCCAGCCCCATCACCCCCTCCCTCTCCAGCCTACTTCTCCCCACCTCCCCCCCACAGTTTGACCTCATAGGTGGTCTGTTATGCCCCATTATATCTGGAAAGATACTCCATGGCTAAAGAAAGTGTTTATACTTTTTCCTAGTTGTCTTTACTTCTCTCTTCTTGCATTTTCTAAAAACGTGATAAAAGAGTGGATTCTAAGTATGCCTTCAGCCTAGCTGCATGTTCTTAAGCAAGTTATTTAGCACCTCTGAACAACAGTAGCTAGCCTGGAGAGCCACTGTGACGATCAGGTGGCGCAAAGTGTGGAGGGGGAGCCCGCGTGCCATCCAAAGGCAAAAGGAGGAAGGTCCCTGCCCCTTCCCTCCCCCCCCTCCTTTCCTAATTTCCTCTTTCTCTTTCTTTTTTCTTCCTTCCCTCTCTCCCTTCCTCCCCTACCTCCTTTCCTATTTTTCTTTCTCTTTTCCTTCTTCTTTCCTTCCTTCCTTTCTCCCTCCCTGCCTCGGTCCCTCCCTCCCTTTCTTCCTTCCTTCTTGCCCCCCTCTCTTCCCTCTTTTCAAGAAGAATTAATAGAAGAAACTGCAAAGTCAGCCAGAAAACAAGAACAAAGGATCATTTTGCTGTACTATGACTCATAAAGAGCCTGAAACCATGTCATCCCTTTATGTAAACTGCGACGTGCAGGAGCGACAAGAGGACTTGGCCAATTCTCTCAGCCTTGGCACTGCTTCCCTGCCCCCACCCAGGAGCAGCCTTTCCTCGCGGGAAACCTCCGGACCCGCTGCCCTGACACGTGTTTTACTTTTAAATGTTTAAATTGATTGATTCTTTCTGACAACATTTTCTTAAAGGCTTTTTTACCCTCCTAATGAATTGGAGTCTTTGCTAAAGGCCCATGATTGACAGAGCCACAGACTGACATCTTCAGGTTTCTCCAAAGACTGAGGGTTTGGGGCAGCCTGTCTGAGCCCAGGTGAGCAGGGAAGAGAAAGGAGACAAATATCCAGAAACTTTGCTTTTATTTCGGAATAGAGCCTGAATTACCTGGCACTGCTCGAGGGAATTACAGAACTTTTTCTTGTCTGAGTTGCCCATGTGCCGCGTCAAAATGTTATGGTCAACAAGCCACACAGAGGATGGTGGTCCCATAAGATCATAGTGGAGCTGAGAAATTCCCATTGCCTAGTGACGTTGTGATTGTCATAACATTGTAGCTCAAGGCATTGTTTGTGATGATGCTGGTGTAAACAAATCTCCTGCACTGCCAATCATGTAAAAGTTTAGCACATACAATTATGTACAGTGCATAATCCTTGATAATGACAACAAACAACTGTGTTACAGGTTTATGAATTTACTACACTATACTTTTTATTGTTATTTTAGAGTATACTCCTTCTACTTAAAAAAAAATTAACTGTAAAACCGCCTCAGACAGGTCCTTCAGGAGGTATTCCAGAAGAAGGCATTGTTATCATAGGAGATGACAGCTCCATGTCTGTTATTGTCCTTGAAGACCTTCCAGTGGGACAAGATGTAAAGGTGGAAGACAGTGATATTGATGATCCTGACCCTGTGTAGGCCTACAATAATGTGTGTATTTGTGTTTTATTTCTTTAAAAGTTGAAATTGTAAAAAAGTAATTTAGAAAATTTTAGTAGAAAAAAGCTTATAGAATAGAAATATAAAGAAAAAAATATTTGTGTACAGCTGTGCAATGTGTTTGTGTTTTAAGGTAAGTGTTATTACAAAAAGCCAAAAATTTTAAAAGAAGTTTATAAAGTAAAAATGTTACAGTAGACTAAGATTAATTTATTATTGAGGAAAGAAATTTATTGTTTACAAATTTAGTGTAGCCTAAGTGTACAGTGTTTATAAAGTCTACATAGTGTATCATTATGTCCTGGGCCTTCACATTCACTCATCACTCACTGACTCACCCAGAGCAACTTCCAGTCCTGCAAGCTCCATTCATGACAAATACCCTCTACAAGTATTTACTATTTTTTATCTTTTATACATATATTTACTTTATCTTTTCTACGTTTAGATATGTTTAGATACATAAATACTTACCATTATGTTACAAATGCTTAGAGTATTCAGTAGTAACATGCTGTGCAGGTTTGTAGCCTAGGAGCAATAGGCTCTACCATATAGCCCAGGTGTGTAGTAGGCTACACCATCTAGGTTTGCTTAGTACACTCTGTGATATTCACAAAATGATGAAATTGCCTAACGGCACCTTTCTCTGAATGTATGTATCCCCCTTGTTAAGCCACACAGGACTATAATTGCCTCAGAGTTTTGTGTATTCAAGAAACATTTCTTGAGTCTCCAGGATTTATATGCTGGAGGATGACAAGGTGAATATATGAGTTAAAAATGGTCCCTGACCTCAAGGAGTTCAGTCTCACCAGGTAACTAGACAAAAGAACACCGGCTGCAAAGGATGGTTCACCTCTAGGGCAGCAGCTTCTGCACTTGAACAACACAAACGAAGGCACCACCGATGGGAGCTGAGGCTTGAAAGAACAGGATTGTGATGAGTACAGAAGGGCAGGGCGGGGCACTTCACCCTCATCTGTGCCTTTGCCCAGGTGGGCCCTCAACGTCATGGAGCCCAGCTCATTCAAAGGCAAGTTTTCTATCATGGCTGGGGTGTCAGGTCTGCAGAGGGAGGTGGTAGCATCGAGGCTTGAGCATTACCAGGTCAAAGTATCAAGACAGTCCTGGAGGGGAATGGTAAAATATTTGGGGAGTTAGCAAGCATTTGCAAGGAAGAGGGTGGTAAGTGCCTACCCATGTTTAGAGAGATGTCCCTGAGAGTGGCCTGGGGGAGAGCAGACTGGAGAGGGGAAAGCTAGAGGCAGGGTGGCAAAAAGAGAGCAGACTAAAATGATACAGACTACAGAAGACCCATGAGCATCATGAATGATTCAGTGGACTTGCAATGTACCCGTGTTGGTGGTAGGTGGGAAAAGGAGGGCTCAGGGAAGACACTGTGGTTTCTTTCTCCCATCAACCAGCCAAAACCCAATGAGTCTGGTCATGACCATATTGACTAAGGTGTTGCCAGAGCATCCAAAGGGACACATCCGGTAGAACTTTGAGGTTGATACTTAAAAGAGAGAGATCAGGGCTGACAATGCTTCAGAGTCTATTTAATAATGAGATGAGTTTGGACACGTTTGGCTTAGTCAGTTATTCGAAATGGAACTATGCTAATTGGTGTAGACCAGGCTGATTCAGACTCCAGTGTCTGACAGCCTATATTTAGACTCTAGAGATGCACAACTTGCTCCACACCCACCCCCTACTTCCACTCTTCTGCAATTCACTGTCCTGTTGTTTGACCACGTTGACCAGTCATCTATGTCTCACCAGGGTGAACCATTTCTTGGGAGGAGGATACTTGCAGCATGCGGGTTTCCTACCTGCACGCCAAAGACTCCAGAACACATGGGAGTTCAGTTTGTTACTCTTTCCAAGGGCAGGAGGACTGAGGACTGTTCCTGGCTTCAGCGGTTTCCAGGCGATCTGTCAGGCACTGCACAGGAGTGCACGCCCTCAACCAGAGGCTGTGATGTTCACCTATAAAGGGGCTTCTGCTTTCTCCACATTTGGGGGTGATTTGTTTTGTTTGATCAGACATAGCGAGATCATCCCAGTGTTAGTTTTTAATTTATGGCATTTAATTATGCATTTCATTTGCAGCAATTAAAAAAAAAGTGATCCACACACTGCCTTAGGTTAGCTTGGTTGACTGATTTGGGATCAAAACAAAATACAAAAAGGTGGCGCTTCCTCTCTGTGGGCTCAGCAAATACCCAAACCATTAAAGTACATAGTTCAGTCCGCCACTCCCGGTTCTCTCCTTGCCTGATCGCTGGAGTCCTCACCAGTAATACATGGTTAAAATAAGAGGGGTGACAGCACCCCTTCCACTTTGCCTCTGGGATTACACCAAGAAATACGAGAAGGTACAAAAGAGAAGTGCCAGAGACCTCACTCATACCCGGGAGAAAGCTGAAACAAGAGAAATGAGTCGAAGCTGTTCCCACAAAGACCTAACGGAAAGTGGCCTCAGAGAGTAACCCAAGAATCTAGGAAGGATCCAGAGGGGTCATAGCCTGTCTCCCAGCAATACTTCGAGGCAGCGGGTCACCACACGGGTAACAAAATTGCAGCGCAGGCACTACCTACGGCTCAATAGGTAGCCCATGCCCCAGAATTTAGAAGCACCCGTCTCAATCCCTGACAGCCCAGTGTCCAGGGATGTGACTCCAGATACAATTCCGATGGAGCATTACTACATGCATGTAACAGGAAGAGTGTTTTGTGAACGTGCAAGTTGGGCTTAGCACAGAAACTAGAAAGCAGACAGCTTTGGACTGCATAGGTTTGGCTTCAGATATTTTTGCATTCTTCGATGTGAGCTCTCTTATTACTAAAATAGGTCATTGTCATTGAGGATAATGTAGAAAATTCAGATGCAGGAGACAAGGAAAAATTTGGAAACATCTATAATCCCACTGCCCAAATATAATTGTCATTATTTTTGTTATAAATCTTTTAGGGTATATATATATATATGTATGGTAATAGATAGCATAACATATATATAACTAACAAGTATATAATATATATTGTATAATATTTTATATACATGCCTTCTTTCCTAAATATAATGATGCCATTAGTCATAAGAAACATCATAGCTTCTTTATTTGGTGATGGGGTGACACAATATTAATTGAACAGAAAGACGTTTTTATTCAGCAATAAAATTTTCATTTATCCATGCAATTTTATTTTGATTTGTTCTTGTAAATCACAATTAAAGTTATCAAAATTTGAATCTCTGCTTTCTTCGTGTCCAATTACTCTTGGCCATGAGCAGTCATGCCCAGCTTCACGGGAAATGCTGCTTTTTCAAAACCCACATTGGTAATCTGGACTGTGATATCTTCAAACACTTTTATGATTGACAGCCTATCTTTGAAGCACATCAAAGAATATTAGGTATTGGCCTGCATTTCCTATTTGATTAAAACTCTGAATAACTTTTTTTTCCCTTAATTCAGTCATATCTTCTTTGAAGATAAGGGTCTTCTCTTGAAAGTCAGCTGGAAGTTTTAGGCAGACAGGTGTTTAATACCTGAGGAAAGTCCTTCATGAGTCAGATACCCAGACCTCTCCTAACTGTGAAATTCCTTGGCCTATGCCTAGGAACCTGGCAGTTTCTACCACCTTTAATTGCACTGTCAGGTACGTGGCATTCAGCCTTCTTTGTCCACATTAACACGTTGGTTTCATCCTGAATTTTTGTGCCATCTTTCTAAAAGCATTTCAGTTGACAACCAGTGGTCTGAATTGAAGTTAACATTCTCTCTTCTGTGCTGCCCCAATGCTAATGATTCTCAACAGAGGTGAGATTCTGACAAACAGATGTGCTTCCATCCAGTGCTAAGTTTGCCTGTTCAGGGATAATGACAACAGTGTCACAAGTTATTCACCAATGGCCAGCCAGTTGCTCTCCGTACTGACTATAAAGGCCTATGTTTGAATCCTGGCTCACAACTTACCCATGAGGGAGCATTGGCAACCCTCTACACTGGATTACAGCAACTCTGTGAGGATGAAATGAGCAAAGTCATGACAAGGGCTTAGACTTAAGCCTGACATGTGGCACAGGCTCAGTAACCACTTTCTCCTCCACTACCAGCAGCAGCAGCAGCCATTTGATTGAGTGCCTACTCTGTGCTGATCTTGGTTCCAAGTGCTTTACCTGTGTTGACTCATGAAACCCTCACTACTACCTGATAAGGTAGGTGCTGTCGTTATCCACGTTTACAGAAGAGGAAGCCACGGCATGAAAGAATTAAGTAATTTGCCCCATCTTACACAGCTAGTAAGTAGTGAAGCCAGGATTTCACCAGCTGGTTTGGCTCCAGAGGTAAGTATACTCCACCTATGTAGAAGATATACATATTTATGTAACTCTGCATTGTTTACATGTTAATATTACACAGTCCTTTCCATCTTCCCCATGTCTCCACATGCTCCTGTAGCACATTCTTTGTCATGGCAGCTGAGTAGCCACCATATGGCAAACAGAAAACAGTTCTTAGCTGCTTCCTTGTTGTTGGACATTTAGCTCATTTGCAATGTTTCAGTATTTTAAATAATGCTCTGGCAAAACTTGGTGGTTAAGTCTTGACACACATCTACGATTATTTTCTTAGAACAAAATGCTGGAAGTGGTGTTGCTGTATAGGCATACCAGCCACCCAGTTTTGCCCAGGGTGGAGGGATTTCCAGGGACATGAGACTTCCAGTGCTGCACTGGACCATCATGGGCAAGCCAGGATGGTTGTGTCACAAGACACTTTTGCATCTGTGTTGTTTGCTAAAATGTTCTGATTCCTGTACCTCCCCTTAACATTGGGTTGATGGTTTGCTGCAAAAATAAGGAAGGGAGTCCTTCCAGATGGGCTTCAGAGAGTGGTCCCAGCCTGTGTCCGTAGGATTACCATGGGGAGCATGGATATTTAGGTTCAAATGTTATTGACTGAGGGCCTGATGCAGGGATGCAATGAGAGTCACAGCAATCCATGGATATGAGAAGGGTCTTGACACGAAGGCAGACAATGTCAGAAGAATCAGTACCAGAAGGGGGCAGAACCAATGTCATGACCACTTCTAGAAGCCAGAGCCAATGTGTCCATGGATAGGGAAATATTTTGAGGGGCTAACATCAAGACCTGTGTCAATTTTTGAAAGTGGACTTATCCATGCTAGACTTGCCTTTCCATCAGTTAAGGTCAGCACACATTTATTGAATGCCTCTTCCATGCCTAGCACTCTGCCAGTTGCTAGAGGTAGACAGAAAAATTAAGTGCCTCTGAGAAAGTATTTTCAGGGCCTGTGGTACCTCTCCTTGCCAGACACTCAGAACACTCATGTTCTCTTCATTTGTTCATTCACTGTCCCAAGGTTACGGCAGCCTTCATGGCATTCATGGACTTCCTTCTTCCCCTGCTAAAAAATATTCTTAGGGGAAATTCTGCCTTCATTTTTGGTGAACAAACCCTTTCCAAAACTAGCATCACTTTTAAAGTATCTCACCGTGGAGCAAAACACATCTTTCCTTGTTAAAGTGGTTTCAAATTCAGGGAGCAGTAGGCGAGATGTTGGGGGATGGAGGATTCTCTTGTCCAAGCCAGTAGCCTCCACAAAGGCCAGCCCTCATGTGGGAACAGCCAAGCAGCCTCATGCAAAGAAAACATACACCTGTTCCTTCCTAGGTCTGGGCAAAGGAGAGCGAACTCCAGAGCGAGAGTGAGGTGCAGGTTGCCAGCCCGGAGCGAGTGGTGAGAGGCTGGACACGGGCTGGGCTTCTCCCTTGAGGTCCCTCAGCACCCTTCCCTTGCAGTGCCTCCTTAATACTGAGCATTCCAAGGTAATGCCAAGGACATTATTTCCAAAGTACAAATTTCTGATCCTGCAATTGCAGGAAAGAAATTTTATTCTGACAGGAGCTAGTGTTCATTGAGCATCCATCATGAACCAGGCTCTGTGCATAAAGCTGTTTTGTCCAAGAAAGACAGTTGTGGAAATACCCAATTTCATTAATCTCTGCAAGATAAGTATTAATATGTCTATTTCTATACAGTGGGGTTGAAGACACCCTACCACCCAGATCTCCCCACCCCTAACTGAGGTAATTGCAGTTCAGCCTCAAGGGACTGGTTCAATTTAGCAAACAACCTTCTTGACTTCTTCCCTGCCCCTAGAACAGGGGACTCTGACTGCCATCTTGCTTTTCCCTGGCCACTGGGAGCCAGTCTGATGGCCCATCTAATCCCAGTCCCAATAAGCACAGAGGTTCCTTCTTCATTACCACTTGACCACTGAATGGGAAATCTGAGGGATGGTTTCCCCAGTTCCCAGCCCAGAGGCTCAGAATTTGGAGAGAGACTCAGGGAACAGCGAGTTCTCCCATCTTCATGGTATTGATTTTTCTCTCTTGAAGGACATTGAATGCCCACTCGGGTGAACTCTCTATCAGTACCTGGGGACATGGCTTCATTACGATTGGGTCATAATTAGATGTGGCTCATAGGACCTGTGTGCAGACACTCTTAGGAGGATTGTGTACACACTACATCACACCCATGTGCATTCCCAACACCCCTATACCTTAGACTTCAAGTCCACACTGAGCCCCACCTTTGCTGGGTGCTGAGTGAGACTCCTGCAAAGTGTTGCCTGGCTGCATCTGCCCTCAAGGGCATCTCCTCTGGGCACTGAAGTCAGAAGGCCAAGGATAGAAGCATCTCTCAAAGCTGCAGCAGTTGCTGGAGTCTATGAACAAGATGTAGCCACCAAGTGTCCCTGTCCAGCTTTGAGCAGATAAGTATTCAGAATGAGCCTGCTGTCCAAAGTCAGCCCATTTGTTGTCATACGAAGCCAGGAAATAATGACAACAGAGTAGTTATTAACATTTGTTGAGAGTTTATTATATGCCACGTACTGTTAGTGGTTGCATATCAAACCTAAGGGGTAGAAAGTAGTATTCTACCTTCATAGGCAGGGAACCAAGACTTGTCAAGAAGTAACTTGTTCAGGGTCTCTTACATAATGAGGGGCAGATATGGGACACCAAATGCAGGCATGTGGCCACTGTGCTGTGCTGCCTTTCCTCCACTTAGTGAGAGGCCCCCAAGCCCAGCTAATGACAGAGATTGTGAATCACTTAATTTTTTGTGTGTGTTTTAGAATGAGCTATAAATGGCTGGCATTTGAAAATCAAAATCGACATCATCGGAAGTATAAAAATAATGAGGTGGGTGGTAAATGGCACATTGGCGTGTGTGAGCAATTTGCACAACGAAGGAATGGGGGCCATTTAGAGCCAACAAAGAAATGGCTTCTCCACAGTCACAGATAAAAAACGATATTCAGTGTTAGGGGAAGGCAGCTTTTAAGCAGTTTCACTTACTGTTAAGCTTCCTTTTGATTATGGCAAATAAGTTTTCCTTTAACTGGAGACTTTCTTATAAAAGGGAGGAAGGGTGAATAAAATGAGCTTGGCATGCTGGTGCAAATGATCTTTTCAGGAGCACTTTCCTCCAGCCCAGGGCCCGTGCTATTTGTCTGCTTATTGCCTGGTGTTCGGCATGGCCTTTTACGGAGCGGGTCTCCTCGGCTGACCACAGAGGTAGCCTATTATCTCCCAGAAGCACATAATGTGTTGCACCAAGTGACTGCATTACAGCAAGCCCCTAAATTGTATTTGGACAAAGAATAATTGAACACTGGACAGAATAACAAATGCCCCGGTCAAGTTTGCTTCATGGGTTTATCGTGTTGTATTAACATGATAGAAATATGAATACTTAAATCTTATCTCAGGTATAGTTTATAACTGCATTAATCATTTACTGTATTATATATTTTTCATGTCAGTAAGATTGTGAGGAAAAGATTCAATTTTCACAGCACAGTCAGAGAGTGTGTTTTAGATAAGTAAGAGGCCAGGATTAAACCACTGCAACATGGCTTTCAATTGCAGACCCTATAAAGGGAAGGTTAGCATATATCAAGCAATATTAAGCAGGATCCTTTAGGCTTTGGAAAAATAAATCACCAAGCCACTCAGTGCCATCATCATGTTTGCCTGAATCAGATAAACACTTACAGACTTTTTACTTCTATGTGATAGATTCAAACTGGTCTGGCAAGACTACTGTTTGTCCGGGCCTGACATTCTGCTCTTTGCTGACTTCCTCTTTCTGTCTGGACAGGTGTATAGGGGAAGAGAAAAGCCCAGTGGCTACAGGGACATCTTTGACCTGGCGCTGGTCAGTCATCCCTAAGAGGCATGCTCTCCTTCTTAAGGGAACAGTGGTTCCAGAGAGGTAGTTACAGAAAGTGCCTTGCTGGGGCTAGTGACTTCAGAAGCTGGGAGTGTGTTTTCCAAAACAGTTGCGGAGGGTAGTTGTTCCCTCTATAGGTGATAGTTATAACATTGGTTCCTACCTGGCTAAATCCTCCCAAATCATGTCAGCATCAAATTAAATCTCAACAGACATTCTCGCAGGAGAAGAGACATTTTTCCAAATCACCAGCTTCAATCCATTCTGAGGGGCTAAGATGGGAAATCTTTGCTTTTTTAATATAAATTTCCTGGAATTTCAGTTCACCGCAGCTCCCAGAGATGTCATTCTAAAAACCCTGTAAGAGGTTTGTCATGCTTGGCTGTGCCCCTTAAGTCTTCCTATTTGCCCAGCAAAATGAGGCAGAGGTTGCGACATAGAGTAACTTATTTCTCAAAGTTTAGGAAAAAAATCAAAACAGCAGGCCATAGAATAGAAAGGTGAGATGCAAAGACACAAATCACTTCCCAGTCACAAAAATTGCCAAAAAATAGCAGCTTGCAGCTGTGCACAGCAGGGACAGAAAACATTAAACACATGTTAAATAACAAATAGGAGACTTAAATATAGCTAAAAATGGACCTTATTCTGAATAAATCATGCAAGCTGCATCTTAACCGTCCTGAGAAATGTAATGGATCATGTGAAATCTGCCAAATTTGTATTTTAAAAAAAATCAATAGCGTGTGCTTCTGCTTTTAAAATGACATGATGTTCGGTTCAGGGAAGATGTTCTATGCTTCCGTTGTACCCCCTCCCACCCCCCACCGCCCATAAAACTACAGCTGGATTTAAGAAATTTCACTTTAGTTAAAGACAAGCAAGACATGCATTTGAATAAGTCTATTTTTTTTTTTGGTGGATAAAAACTATTTAACATTCACTTTGCACTGCCTTAGCATTTCACAAAATTGTTCCCTCTTTCTTTTGAACATGTAAAGGAGTTGGCGCATCTATTCTGAACGGTTTTTTGAAAACCGCAGAAGTTCATCTCTCGTATACTTCTCATCCATTTTTAGCTTCTACTAAGACATAGCCATTGCCACACGGTCAAAGAGGTTTTATACCATCTCCTTCGCTCTCGGGGAGGAGGAGCAGGGGGAGGGCATCGCCTTTTGTGACAATAAGGCAAAATAAATCTCCAGGCAGAGTATTCAAATCAATCCCGCTGGCAAGTTTCCTTCTCTTGAAATGTTTGCTGCCTATATGTTTCTGTCTTCAGATTATTTCCAAGTCCTTTGGCTTGCCTTCAGCACTTAGGGTCATATTTTGGTTTGTCCTATGTGTGTCTCTCTTGGGAGATTAATGTACCTTAATAACATGACAATGAACTGCGATGAGAGAATTTTAACTTTGCCTTGATAGTGTCACAATAGCACAGTTTTTGCTCCCATGCACACACACAAATGCTTGTGCACACACGTGTGCACACACACATGCACACACTTGCCTGTCCTTTAGCACAGAATGGTAGTCTGTGGTTGTATACTTCCAGCAGGAGTGGAGTTCTATTGCTGTATATATTTTTTTTGTCATCAGTACTCAGTTGCCAAGGAGTGTGATGTGAGGAGCTGGAGCTACGTGGTGGAGGAGCGCATTGGTGGAGGAGCGCATTGTGATACTGCAGACTGGCTCCTCACCGGGCGAATAAAGGGGTTGCCTGCGCCCATGCTGTCCTTTGTGCCTGGCATCCTTTCCCAGGGTTCTCTTTGCATTTGGAATATTCATAATACCCTCTTAGCGTGAACGGCAAATATGTGGCTTTGAGGGCAAAAATATATACATGTGTAAAGGAGAGAAGCAGAGGGGGGAAAACATTTTAAAAACAAGGAGCAAGTAGAGTCCTAATGGGGAGCTTTTGAGAGGCATGATTAGCATACTTTGGAGGCTTCCCTCTGCCCCAAGCCAGCCTCTTTTGGCTTGTACATAGAGCATTTCCACCGAGCTGTGCTCAGATGGGGGCTCTCCAAAGTCAGTAAATGCTCTAATGTACTGAGAAGTCATAAATATGGAATACACTGCACCGCTGCTTCCATTTCCTGTATTTCAGGGGTATGGGTGAAATTACAGATGGTAGTACAAGCAGTGATTAAAAGGATGGAGAAGGAAGTGTAAAAAAGGAAGGAAGAAAGAAATTCTGGTAAAAAAGAGAAGGAAAAGAAACAAAGGGGGAGGGCAAGGAAGAAGGAGGTAAGGAAGGCAGACAGGCAGGCAGGCAGGGAGGTAGGAAGGAAGGAAGGGAGAAAGAATTTGCTGCTCGTTTAAAACTCCTTTAGCATCCGGTTGCCCCAGAAATATTGTTTCCAGGAAAGGATACCAAAGATAAGCACCATCTTCCCATGGCAGTGGGAAAAAGAGGAGGTGGGTTTATCTAAGCAGTGACATTCTCTCCTCAGGGAAGGTTCTGGTCTACTATGGCTGTGGAAAATCAGTTGAGTTTGCTCCTTTGGCAACCCTCTACCCCAAGAAAATTCCCAAACTGCCAGCCACCCCCCACATATATACCCCAAAGGCAAATTGGTTTTGAATTTTCCAGTGGGGAATTAGTTGGAGAGGCAGCAGCAGAAAACTATTATTTGCAACGTTGATGGCCCACCTCAGCCCAGCCCTATTTTGATACCATTAAAAGAACGAAAAAAAAAAGGAAAAAGAGTATGTTTGCAACAGAAAACCAAAAACAAAGCTAAATAGGTAAATGAAATAACGTCTGAAATGATGCTTTATTAGGACCTTTCTGACCTGCTTCCCCATTTTGAATCCCAACTAATGCACTTTTTGCTTTTACGTTTTCATTTGGCTTTAATGATCCCAGAGATTTCGGCTTCGCTTTTGCTCTGTAGGCTTTTTTTAATCTGTTTTTTTCTCTTATAATATTCCTCCTCTAACTTGCCCAATGTGATTCATTTCTTTAAGATCTTGTTTTATTTTTAAGTCATCAATTACTCAAACTTTGTGGGCCTATCTATTCTCAGCCATCTGGACCCCATACCTTATTTTAAAGCATGTTCAAATAATGACAACCTTCTTTTCTCAATTAATTTATGGGCTGTGGGGACCATTTTTCATTTGTTATCATGCACTTCCATTTGATCTCTCATATCTTTCTTCTGCATCTGCAACCGTGGTGTATAAATCTTCCAGTCCAGCATTGTCATGGTGTCCAAGATATATAGGTATAACTCCCTATTAGTTCCACAAAACTGACCTTAATTTCTAAAAATGGTATCAGATGTGAATAAAGTTTGGTAAGATGATTTGTTTTGATTTACTTTGTACCACTTATCTTTGAGTTTTCTTCCTGCTTTTCTTTTATCTAATTTAGACAGTGGAGTCTTGCAAGCCGGGTTGCGGTTTATCCATTACCTCCCCGCCAATGCTGCTCCTTAGAGAGATAGAGCTGGGAGATTTTTGGCTGTGGGTAATAATAATGTGGCCTGTGGACATGCTTGAGGTTGGTTTGTGTTGTTTTCTCTTTTATTCAAGCTGACCTCCAAACATCAATATCCTTCCTATTTCAAAAATGTGAATATTTTCAAATAGCATGACTATATCAAGTTATTAGATATTGGGTCTGAGACTTGCACAATAAAATTAGGCATGCAGATCCAAGTATCTTTTCACTTCTGCTGCTCACTTGACAAATAGGAGTATTGGAAAGACCCAAATCTCTCACCGACCATTAGGGGAGCCTGGTTTTGGATTTCTGAGGGGCTGTGGCTTACAAAACAGAATCTGTGTATTTGTGTGTGTATGTGTTTGTGTGTGTGTGTGTGTGTTGTTTTACATAAACAGACTTCCGTCCAAACTAAGGAATGCGAATTAAGCAAAAACCATGGCCAGATGTTTATTAACACATCTCAGGTTCATGGGATTTGGAGAGTGTGCAGTTTTCATGAACTAATTTAAAAAGGGAACCACCTTTATTAGAATAATGGCTAATTATAATTGCCAACTTTGCCTATTCTTTTTTGTGCCAGTGGAGTTGGGAAAGAGGGTCCCTCCTAGTTGAGAGATGAAGGGCCTGCCCACATCCTGGTGCAGCTGGCCCCAGCACACACCTCCCCCCCAACTTTGGGTGTGGCCTTTCAGCCACACACACATGCTGTGCTGCGTGGAGCATGCACGTAGAGAAACACACCCACATAGACATACACAATAAACCCTGGGCGGTTTGGTATGCAGAATTAGCTGGTTTTTTATCTTTGTTTTTTTCAATCGTATTATGAGTTTACCTTGTGCTTGCCTGTGTGGACACCTATTGGTATGGAGGCTATCAGAGAGGACTCTTTGCCAAGCAGTGGAGCATCTCTGGAATGCCAGCAAGCAGTGAGACAGGAAGAGGGGCTGTCAGGCCTCAGCATGGTGACTTCACTCTGGGCCCCAGATTCAAACTGTGGAGTAATAAAACTGAATAGCACCATATAAAACTCCGCGTTTCATAAGACAAATATTGCTCTATGCATTCATGTCCCTTGCACTATGTTAACTGTAGGAAGAAATGGAAACAGTTTTAGTGACCCCCTGGGACCTATAAAGGCTATTTCTGAGTCTGAATCTTGCTGTTTAATTTAATCATTTATTATATTAATATTCAAATGGGCTGCATCTTATTAGCTACTGCAAAGATGTTAGTATGTCTGAAATAAATACCTAATTATGCTTTTGAAGAGAGGGGTTCTGAAGACTTTGGTATGTTTGTGCTAATAGAACAGTTCATTTGCAGATTTTTCTGCAGAAATCAGCACTTTGAGCCTTTTTTTTCCTCTCTTTTAAGAAAATAAAAACAAGGATTGAATATCCACTGGGAGGTTTCAATAGCAGGTCCCAGTTCTAGCAGCTCCCAAGCAGCCTTGGAATTACGAGGTTTTGTTCTCTGCGCCCGAGTGAGCGTCCACTTTAGAATGACCAGCACTCTCAGCTCGATAACACATTAATACAATTAACTGTTTTAATCAAATGACCATGAAATTAAATATGTTCCTGTTCAAAGAAAAAAAAGATATCTTCTTGAAAATATATTTTGGAGTCCAACTGCTAATATTTTTTAACATGACTGTTTCATTATTTTCTATCTGCACCTCAGTCTGTCTCTCTCTCTCTCTTTCTCAATTCCCAGTGCAAAATCAAAATCTTATGTAGGTCATTGATTTTTACATCCACAGACAATGGACACCAGCAACTTGCAGAGATCAGACCATGCCGTTTGGAAGTACTGCACAAAACATAAAGCCACAAACACTCTGGGGGAGGGGCACGGGGGCCCACAAACCTGCAGCATCTACTCGGGGTGTGTTTGGGGACAGAGCCGGCAGGATCCACACGGAGTCCATTTTCCTAATGCCGAGCATTAGCTTCATGAGGATGGATTATGCTGCTGGTGTAATATACACAAACGGTGATGATAAATTCTGAACTAAATGTATACACTGCATTTGGAGCAGCGGAGAAATTAGTGGTAAGTGCAAAAGTTACAGTCTGAGAAACTGGGAATTACACGTTACTATCTTTCTAAAGTAACTGCCAGTGGATTCACAATCTCTCCTTTTTTTTTTATTTTCTAAGATTTCTAAAATGGTATGTCTGCTAATACCCAATTATCTGCTTTGCAATTTTTTTTTTCCCCAGATGACGGTCCTGAGCGAGGGGCCAAGAGACCACTCCCCTCGTCGGGGATGGTCTCGGTCCCCCTGGCTGACCTCCATTTAACCTTTACATTGACCTAGAATGAGTTTACTTTCGTTCTCCTCACAGGGATGGTTGTCCCATGAGAGCGGACCCTCTTTTCCTGGGTGGATAATTACATTGTGGCTGAGATTTGCTTTCAACTGCACGGTGATCAGTGTCATTCCTTGTTGTGTTATGTGTCTCCTTCTTCAGTCCTGCTCACACACAGGTTGTGTTGTTGCCACCGCCCTCACCACTCCACCCCATTCGCTCCCTTCTGCAGACCTTTCCCTCACACCTGTGAGGTGTCAGGTCCTCATGGGTTCAAAGGCACCATCTATGCAGTCCACTGGGAATCGCGGTGCCTAAGGTCTCTGCCCTCAGGGAACTTTCTTTCTAGCATATAGGTCAGTATTGCTGAATTTTGTTGGGGGTGTGTGACAATACAGAATCACTGACTACTGTGGGAACGTGTGTCAAGGACCATGAAGAAGCCTGCTGATGATGGAAGACAGCCTGGAGGAGGTGACAGCAGTCTCAGGTGCCAGCCACTGTGCCTGGTGCTGCATTAATTTGTTACCTCAAGTCCTCCTTGCCAGGCTGGATAATGTGAATGTTTTGTTCTCTATCTTTGCCATGAGGCAGCCAGGCTGAGGCTCCAGTGGTGGGACGAGAAGGCCATGAATAGGGCAGTGAGTGGCCAGTGTGAGGGCAAAGCCCCAGCAGTGGGCCCCACACTCCCCTCCTCCCCAGAGACCTGAAGGAAACACCAGCCCTATATAAGAGGATTCACAACTAACTCATGGGGTCAAGGAAGGCTGCAGTGAAAAGCTCTAATACAAGCCCGTCAGAGTGCTCTGAGACACCACAGCAGGGTCTGGGGCTGGACTTCTAAGTAGAAGAAGGAATGTCCAGGTAACTGCTCGGCCATTTCCCCAAACCTCAGGCCCAAAGGCACCACATCACCTGAGTCAAACAGTCTGAGCACGCACCCAGGAGAGGGAAAGGCTCCTGGTGGTGGTGAATCTCTAAAGTTCTCTATGGGACCCCTGTGGAAATTCCTAGGCTAAAGTCAGGTGAATAGAAGAACAAAGAAGACCCAAGGGCCTAATGGCTGAGGCTTGGGGGAGGAAGTGGAAGGTGGGCTGTCATTCTGGAGCCTGCACCAGGGTGGTGCTGCCTGCTGTTGGTGTTGGTGGTCTGTCTGCTGCCAGCTAGGAGAGGAGGTAATAGGAGCCCCCACATCCTGGTGATTCCCTCCAGGGTGGGAGAGGGGCAAAGCACTCACCAGCCCCCACATCCGGATCATAACCAAAGGTTGAGCACTTACCTAGGCACCCCGTGGGGTTAACTGGCTCACTTCATTCATGGGGTTAACTGGGGTATCTCATCCTGCTTGTGGCTGGGTCTTCCCACCATGCATGGCTCCACTCAGAGGTCCTCGCTCACAGCAGCCTTCCTTGATGTCCCTGTCTGGAGCAGCCCCTCCTTCAACTCTCCATTGCACCAGGTAGGTCTGAAATGTCTTGTTAACTCATTCACTTGTCTATTTTCACTCTCCCCCCACCTCAAATGCAAATCCTTCAAACAAGAAACCAGGGCTGCTGTATGATTTCACAAAGTGAAAACGCAGGCCTTCTTTTTCAAAGACTGTTACCAATTTTACCATGGTGACTTTAGAGCATTAAACCAGAAAGGGGCCCTTCTAAACTCAGGATCTTAAACAACAACACAGGACACATGTCCTTGGAGCCACCCTGGAAGGGACCCTGTCCAGCCCATATGAGGTCACTGCAGTGCCTAGAACACTGCCTAGCACACAGCAGGTGCTCAATGCATACTGAGTGCTGCAACATCTCCCCAACCCATCAGGTAGTACTCTTACTTTCCCCAATACCAGTAGACACCAGGCAGAGAAGCCCTAGTCTAGGGGATGAACCCAGAGGATTGAATGCTCCATCACCTTTGTGTCCCCGATGTGAAGCACAGTGTCCTCTACTAAGTACTAGTTGATTGAATGAATGCGCGAACAGACGGAGTATTTGAAGCGTGATGGGGCTTACAGAAGGGAAGGATTACTTCCGTTGTGGGAAATGAGACAGGGCGTGGGGGAGGCTCTGTGTCTGACAGTAAGCAGATTTCAGTGGAGAGACGTGGACCTTCCGGGCAGAGGCAACAAAGTGAAAGTGTGGTGCTGTGGAGCCCTGACCGTGTTCCGGGGAGCAGCGGGGAGCACCTTTGGGCTGGAATATGGAGTGTACGTAGGAATGTACTGGGAGATGCCCTGGTGTTTAAAGCCCTCCTTTCCTCTGCACTTGAGTTGAGACTTAACCTGGAGAGTGTCCCCTAAGCAGCATGACAGCCAGGTAGGTCCAGGGTTGGGATGAGGCCCTGGAGGATTCTCAGCCGGCACCAGACCAGGACTTTGGATGCCAGAGGGAGTGAGGTTAGGATATGACAAAGGGAAACTGATCATCCTTGGCTCAAACACTTCCTCACATTTTCTGAGGTGGGGGTGGGGGTGCTCAGGGAGCTGGGAGCCACTTGAGTTTGGGTAGTCAATCCTTGGCCTCTGTGGGCCATCACTGACTCATTCATTCATTACTCACAGGGGTGGGTGGGTGATGATGAAGCCTGAACTATGTGCAAGATATTTTGAGGGTTTCCAAAAGGTTGAAACAGTGATCTTGCAACTGAGGAGGCTACAGCATGCATCCATGAGGATGCATGACTATGTACAAAAATATAAAGTAGCATCCAGGAGAGTTACTGACATCAGGTCGCACCGGTTGAGAGGAGGGAGGCCCCAAGGCCTCCATCAGGGACAGCTTTCGGGTTCCCGGAAGGCTTCCTGAGCACGCACCAAGTCCAGATCCAGGGGTGGGCTCAGAGTCTGCACAGAGTCCTGGATCCCCTGGCCACTGTCCAGCCTGGGGTTCCAGCATACCCAGTTTCCAAAAGGGCCCTTCCAACGTGGATGGCACTCCTCTCCCCAGGAATGGGTCCCACCCCCCCAAAACGCCTTCATTTGGGGGACTATTAGACACTGGCAGAGGAAGCAGCAGGGGGGAGGGGAGTGCAGGGGGGCATTGTCAGAGCTGCCCCTAGACCAAGTGAGCCTTCACCCAATGGAAATTAGCTCCAATTTCTATTGCTTTTTGCGGCCAGATTCTTTACATTTAGGTTCATTATTGCAGCCTGTCTTTTTTTTTTTTTTTTTTCCTTTCCTCAAGACTAGATTAGATTCTCATCAAAAGTCTGGGGGGCGGGGGAGAGCATTTATGCAGATCAGTCTATATTCGGGCATCAGCGGTTAACCCGGTAATATACACTTCTATTACCCTCCCTGGAATCCTCGGAGGATCAATGTGAGGGTTTAACTACCACACAACGAAAAAACATATATTCCTGCTGCCTTCGAACAGCCATCGGGAGCCTGTGTATATGTTTCCCTCATTATTTGGATGTGCCGTTTGAATGTTGTGATCAGTGATTCAGTGCACATGATTCATCAGGAAGACATTTGCTCGGCAGACATGTGAGGAGCTGTCTGCCTCTTCAATCTCACTGACAGGGCAAAAATGCTGATTTATAGTAAATCATTAAAATCTGCTTATTATGGCACGGCTTGTTCCTCTTCCCCACTTCAAGCCCGCAACTTGATCTGCATCGTGTCTCTTACAATTTTATACTACAGCAAGCAGTTATTTAAACAAGAGAAGAAAGATCCTTAGTCTTTATTAGTGCATATGAAAGGATATTTTGTTTAAAGAAGACTAATTAAGAATGCAGACTATTTTCTTGCTCAGTTTAGGGAAAAAAATAAAGATTTAAAACGTCTAAGTGGAACAAAGAATTACTGTACTAAAACAATACTTAAAAATGATGATTTGGTACATATATTAAATAGTCACAAAATATCAGTTCACATGTTGCCAAAATTATTGGGAAGGCAGGAGCTTGGGGGGCTGGTTGCCTCGGAGTTTGGGTTGGAGGGAGGCCACGAGGCGCTCTAATATAAACGAATACCAGCCAGAGGATAATGCTATTATTGTGTTCAACTCCAATATTGTGACAAAGGTTACATTGCTTTAAAAATCATTCAGAAAGTTTTGTTCTTTAAAGAGAGAGATTCAAGATTTGGTGGAAATATAATACGTTGCATGCTAGGTAAACAAAGAAATAACACAAAGAGGTCTATATTTTGTATGTGTTACTTACAGTAAAAAAAAAAAAAATTAATTTGATGCCTGGGGACAAAAATCCTTGCCACTGAATTACAAAGAAGTGAATAAACTGACTCAAAATTAATCCATACAGATCTATCCCCTTAATAAGACTAATTCCGGAGAACAAAGCAGAGCATAATGCATTTTAAATTAAGTTGGAAAATGCATAATTTATATTTGTTTTATTTCTTCATATTTTAACACAGGTGCATTTCAGAATGCTAAGAACCAGAGGAGAAGGGCATGCTTCTGTCCACGTTTTTTTTACTTTTTAAAACCGAACAATTTAATATTGCTTTTCTTGTTCAGAAAGTGAGAGAAGAATCAGGCAGAAAAGAGGAAGACAGTCAGTGAGAAAGAAGAAAGTGGTTATGTTTGGTCAAAATTAATGTTTAGGGCCTCTGATTTCTAGTGCGACATTAAAAACAGTAAAAAAAAAAAAAAAGCATTAATCTGGATGAAAATCATGTTTTCTTTTGTCTCAAGCATAGGTTTAGGAGAACCTGGGGACGGTGAGGGAGCTTAGGTGAAGAAACTGGTCCAAGGAGGACTGGCGACCGGAGGAAGATGACACGGGGCATGGCAGGGAGGTGGCCCTGTTTCCCTACAGCATTTTGCCTAGACTGAAGGGCAGCCTTCTCTCCACAGCTAGAACCCCGTTTTTTGCACCCCCTCCTTCTTTTCTAGTCTTTATTCTACCCTCCTTCCAATTTATCTCAGCTTGGGTCCCTCCCATCATTTCTATGACATACAAAATTTATCCAGCTCGGTTTAATTCATTAACACAGTTTAGCTTAACCCATTTTTAAATGCTCTGTTTTGTTTTGTTTTAAAATCACAAACTAGACACAGCCTAGATATGACTATTAAAATCAAATTAAATGCCTTAAAATTATTCTTTAACATAAATTGCTCTTTGGAGAGACCTTTGCTAAAGATTAAATTGTAAGGAAAATTTAGATGGAGATAGAATCAATTTCTAGGTAGTTATTGAGCACCTATTAGGTATCAGGCAGTAAACCAAGAGGTCTGCATGTGTTATCTTATCTGTTTATCACCACGTCCCTCGAGGTGGGGCCACACGCCTGCTTCAGTCATAAGGGTACTGAGTCCATTATTGAATGTGTCTGAGCCCAGAGTAGAAGTTTGACCGAGGTCCATCTGAGCCCTTATTTGTGACTACTCATTATGAGCTCTAACACCTAATAGAAGCTACCTCCACTCCAAAGTTCTGTGCTCTGATGGTCTATAACCACCTGACATTTCTTAGTTCTGGGGACTATAGCATTGACACATTCTTTGTAAAGCAGAACCGACATTGTCACAGGACATGGACCATAACTTGCCAATAACCCTTTAGATGGTAAAACCATCATGTTGACTTTTTCGTGAGTCTGGCTTTGGGCTTCAGTTCTGATGTTTTCCTCCGTGGGGTAGGTCAGTACTTCTTTCATTTGTATCCAGAAAAGAAGATACTGTTTAAGGCACTGACTTCTAACTTGCTAAGGCCATATGCCTTGCTTTTGGAAGGTTGACTAGAACGCTACTTAAAACAGAACACCTTAGCTGGCTAGGTTTGGAGCTCATATATACAAAAGTAAGTGATAACTAGGTGCATTTTTATTCGTGCCAAACCTTGATATTTGGTAGATTTGTTTTGATCAAAACTTAATTTTCTTTCCTACATTTCTTTGATGGTTGCCAGTTGTATTGTTGCTGGAAGAAGCTGGCCTGGTGCTTTCGGGCTTGCTAAGTCACTTTGCCATCATGGTGTCACCCTTCCCTCCTTGTCTTTGCTGCATTGTACATTTACTCAGCCTACAGTCTTACCTCCTCTCTGTCCTCCCCACCACTTCTTCCCTGATCCCACTGTCTCTTCCGTATGGCTAATTGCAGGAAAGGGTCAAGGAGGCAAGAAGTTTTGGAGTACGAAGGAACATACTGTTCCAAAGACAGTGAGCATACATTGGGATCTAGCCTTCCTCAGAGTTTGGCAGTTGGTTTTCTGCTGTGGTCAGAATTTTGGCTTTGTTTCTGCTCATAGCCTTTTGGTCCCTTTGTTTAATGCCTTCACAAAATCTTCCCGTGTCTCAGCAACCATGACATTTTCAGTCTGAGTCAGTGTGTGGAGTAGGCAGAGGATGGCCTTACGCAGTGGCTTCTGCAAGATCTGAGGATTACAATACCCCCGTCTGCACATGAACTGCTGCTGCTCTCTCCATGTGCTCCGCAGATGGGTGTGCAGGTCACAGCTCAGCCACTGTATGGCTTTGCCTGGACCTGGGGCCCACTCTCTGTGCCCACTGTGACAGGTTCCCTGCCTTCTGGAGAAGGAGGGTGACAGGACCAACCCAACTTCTCCACCAGGGCATCAGAAGGCAGAAGAAGGAACCAAGACACGAGTGTCATTACTGCAAGCCTCGCCTAGGCAAAGCTCCAGTGGCCCTGTGTCTTTGGTGGTAGGCTGTCTTGTCCGGTTTCTGGACCCTTCCTCTTCTTTACCCCAGGCACCCAATACATTCAGCTCCCTGCCTTGGGTCAGGAGGAGACACCTGATGCCTGACCCATCCACTCACTTTGATTGCATTGCCTCTGCCTTGGGTCCTTGCACCTGGAAAGTGACCCTGAGAAAGGCCAGTGCTAAAACCTTGGAAAAGGACCCTACAGAAGAATTTTAATCCAGCACCATGGTCATGAAAGGGTGGATATTTGTGACTACAGAGACTTTTCAGCAATTCTAGCAAATATTATACAGTGGAAAGTTTACTCCAAAGAGAGACAGACTGAAGCCAATTTCCAGTTTTGTGGTTAATGGGTTAAGTGAAGTTGGACAGATTTTTTTTAACTTCCTTGAGACTCAGTTTCCTTATTTAAAACAGAGAAAAAAGAATGTCATGTTTTTGTAAACATTTGTGGTCCGCTGGATTTTCGCATCAACATTTAAAAATCATTCTCCCTCTTCACCATCCCTCCCTTCTAGAGCTGCAAGGGTCTCCCCTAACCCCCTCACCATCAGGCTTCCTGAAAGAGCCCTTGGAATCTTCTGTTGATGCTTTCTTTCTTCTTGGTCACTGTCTAGGGCACCTGGGCTATACTAGGATGCCCCCTGGCCCCGACCTTTCACCCCACCTGCTCCTCTAGAGAGGTCACTGCCGTTGACTGTCCCCTCCCTCTCCAAGCACTTTCCTCTCTCCACCGTCCACAGCACCCCTGTGTCTCCCCCTTGCGTGGCACTGCTCCCCAGGGCATGAACTTGGCCATGTTCTCTTAGCAATCTGCACACAGAACAGTTTTCCTCTTTTTAAGCTCACCAACTCTCATGGACTTAAACTACCCTTTAAATCAAAGGTTGTTAGCATTTGGGGATTCCTTGAAAAATGTGATTAAAGCCTGTGGACCCCTGCTCCCAGATAAAGGCATAGAATTCTGCATCAGTTTCAGGGGGTCTGTGGAGTCCTTGAGGGCCTAATGACACCAACAGTGGCAATAACAATTATGAAAACCAACTCCTCCAAGGTTGTGTAATAATGATGATAGCTCAGCAACAACAACAATAAGAGTAACTAAACTTTACTAACTTCTCAGAAGCAATTCAACAACAGCCACAAGCTTCCTCGCTGAGGAGGAAGTACTCGGCGAAGGCAGGCAGAGCCGAGCCCCATCGCCACGTGGCTCATGAGGGTCCTGAATGTCATGGATCAATAAGCTAGGTTTCCATGCCTGTTGAGATTTTCCTCCCTCTCTCTGTGAATATTTTCAGAAGTATCTGGAAGGGAGGGAGGAGGAGTCAGGCACAACTCACTAGCTGCCGTGGAAACCCAAGGGTCCCACATTCTCGCTCTATCTGTTCTAACATTGATGACAATTCCGAGATAGTTCCCCAACTATCCCCTTATTACAGATAAGACAAGGGCCTTAGTGGCTATCATAATTAGGATTTGCCCAAAGCAGACCTCAGACAAGGATTTGCATGCCAGCAGTTCATTTGGGGTGTGAGCCCAGGAAGCTGGATGAGGGAGAGGGGTAGAGGGGAAGGGAGGAAGTCAATAAAGTGAGTGTTAGACAGGGCTTACCCCTCCCAAAGCTGGGGACAATCCCATGGGTTCCCTCTGAGGCACGGCACAAAAGAGCTTCTTAGAAATGCAAATCTTACCCCTCCCTTCCCCACTAGACCTGCTAAATCAGAGCCTCTGAGGGAGCCCAGGAATCTGCGTTTTAACAATCGCTCCAGGGGAAGAGGTTGGGCTAATCTTTGAGAAGCAATGATGCAGGATTGGCTCCCAAGGGGCCAGGAAGCGGGGTGTTTATCCAGCAGTGCCTCTCTCTCCCTCCTTCCACAACTGAGGATTGTTTCTGAGGGGACACCTCCTCTGTGCAGGTGTCAGGCAGTGCCCAAGGCCAGAGAAAGTCTCAGGCAGAGAGAAACAGAAAGCCACGGGGCTGAATGGGACTTGCACACAAGTGATGTCTGGGTGGGCTAGGGAATAGTGAAGGGTACTGACAGAGCCTGCTTCAGATCTCCTCATCCAGGTCATGGCAACTTCCACGTTCAAGTCTCTTCTCAATCCCAAATGCTGGATACATCCAACTGGCAGCCCCACCAACACACCCCAAACAGTCATTACATACTCCACTCCCTCAGGAAAGGTCTTCCTCGTTCCTTATCCCACAAATGGAAACACCCATCACTCCATCACTTACAGTCTAGACCTGGACCATGCAGGTGTGTCCCCTTCCCTCATGTCTTCAATCACATTGGCCGTCAAGTGCTGCCATTTTACCTTCTTCATATCTGTTCAATCCTTTGATTTCTCTCTCTCTTTACCATGACCCCTTATTGTGATCTCTTGTCACTTCTGCATGAGTTTCTCAACCGGTCTCCTTGCCACCAGTCTGATACACACCAATCCATTTCCTATGTAAGTGTCACTATGGTCTCCCTTAGACATCTCATCATGAGGCTGTCCTGCCAAAATCTTTTCATGGCTCCCATTGTCCAAAGATGAAGGCATCGTCCTGACCCACCTGCAGCACCCTAAGTGGGATTAGCACTGAATCCAACAATTCCTAAGTAAGTCAGGCTCTCCTGCACCCTGGACCTTGGGCCTTCATGTATGCCATTCCTCGGCTTGCTTTACTCTCCTCTCTCATCCCCCACCATACCCTCTGCCCTGGCATCTCATGTCCCAGGTATTGCATGCCTTTCCTGGCATCCTCAGCCCCAACCCTGGCAAGGCTCAGATTATTCCAAGGGTCTACCAGTGAAATCTGTGCAGACTTCTTCAGCACACATTACTCTGGCATTCAGTGACCTGGCTACCTGTCTGCCTTCCACACTGTGTAAGCTCCCCAAGGGAATGGACCAGGTCCCACTTATGTGTCTATCAGCAGCACCAAGAGCAGTACACCGCATGTAGTATGACTTTAATAATTCATTCAGATGAGTGACTAGGTGAGGGAATGAAATGTGGTACAGTAGATGTTCAATCAAAGCCAGTTCCCTCTGCCTTATGTTCCCTCCAGTCTTGCCACCTCAGGCAAATGTCTATCTTGGAGAAGCCTGTCGTGACTACCAGGGCATGCGACACACTGACCGGTCTGCAATCACAGGTTCCATCTGCCCTTCGCCTCCTGTCTCAGTAGCCCGTCGTGCAATTTCCCATCTCAATTCTTGTTCTAGTTCGTTTCAAAGTTTGTATTTCTCATACTTATTTCTGAAAAATAACTCTTGTATTTCACGATTATTTATTTTTAAATTCTGACATTTCCCTTTACATATCTATTTATCATGATAGGCCTCTCCCAGGAGTATGGGACCTGTGAACCAGATTGGCATCTTTGCTTTGTGACTTCAGGAGAGCTGTTAAACTCCACTAATAGCACCTTTTTCCTTTTTGTTTTTTAAGGAAGCCAGGAAGCCTAGCTGGATGATGTCCTTAAGAGTAGGCAAAGGAAGAAGTGCCCAGAATTCACATTGTAATAGGCATGACCTGTGGCAAAAATCTTCAGTACTTCATCCCAGGCCAATGTTGGCATCTCTTCTTATTGAGAAAATAATTCATTTACAAAGATGTATTTAACATTGATACAGTGAACCCAGAGCCACCAATTTCCACATGTTCTGTGGGTAGTTAGAATTTGCATCTGAATTAATAAAAATAATCTAGAAAAGATCCTTTTCTATGTCTATATTGAAAGGTAATGAGGGCTTCCAGTTTCAGCTCCACCATGAAAAGAGCTTGGAAGTCATTGTTCTTGTCCTAACAACAACAAAAATTTCGACAAACTGAAAATCAAGGACTTTTTGTAGATCCACGTGAGTCCTATGCTATATATACACATATGTGTGTGTGTATATATAACATATTATACACACACACACACACCATGGGGTACTACTCAGCCATCAAAAAGAATGAAATAATGTCTTTTGCAGCAACTTGGATGGAACTGGAGGCCAAGTGAAGTAACCCATGAACAAAAAACCAAATAGTACATGTTCTATCTTATAAGTGGGAGCTAAGCAGTGGGTGTACATGGTCATACAGAGTGACTTAATGGACACTGGAGACTCAGAAATGAGCAGGTGGGGGGTGTAGGATGAAAAATTACCTATGGGGTACAATGTACACTATTCAGGTGATGGGTATATTAAAAGCCCAGACTTCTCCACTATGCAATTCAGCCATGTAATAAGAAATTACTTGTACCCCCTAAATCTATTTAAATAAAAAATACAAAAAAGAAAGATTTAATCATAAACAATAAAATAAAATAAACACAGCCTGACTACTACCCAGATTAACATACATCCTTACACTAAAGGCCTATTTATCTCAGTTCCTATTGCCCCAATACATGACTGAATTTCAACAAAACATGACATGGCACACTAAAAAACAAGATCGAGCAGTCTGAAGAGACCAAACAAGCTTTAGAAACAGACTAAGATAGGACATAGATGTTGGAGTTATCAGACAAGGTATTTAAAACAACTATGAAATAAGAGCTAGTTATGTTTTCAAATATTTAACATCCTACTTAATCCTTTGTCTAATTTTAAAGAAAATAACTAGTAGAATTATTGTCCTCATGTATAAACTTAAATTAATTAAAGGAAAACATAACTCAAATCAAACATAAAACAAAGGAACCAGTGAAGGAGCGGCCAATCATCTAATGAGAGGAACGAAATAAAACAAAAGGAGTTCATCTTCTCTATTAAAGATAATACTACTTTCCTTTGTTCAAAACCTCTAAGTGATTAAAAAAGAAAGGCTTCGAAGTTGACAAGGAAAGGCTAAAACTATAAAGATGGTGAAGGAAAGCAGTTTTTCCCATTCCACGCACTCTCCAAGTATGGGCCCATCTTTCCTGTGCTCCAGGGAGTAATTCCACCCTTGTGATAACTCTGGTTCTCAGCCCAAGGGTAAGAAACCAGTGTTCCCTGTGAGCAGGCAGAGAGCTATGATTAGTCTGGAATTCTTCTTCTCCAGCCCAACTTGTTACTTTGCCTCCCATGTGTCTCTTGCCTATTTGTGACCCTGTCTATCATCCGAAGGTTTATGGGCAAGTCCTTTCCATCTTTCAAGGAATGTACTGTTCCCATGCTATCTGAATCATTTCAGACCTCAGAAAATGATAGGAGGACCTGACTTGGCACTGCAGCTTGTCTAAGGCCAGGAACTACATTTCCCAGAATGAGCAAGGGGGAACTCACGTGAGCTTCAGAGGTTGGGAAGGAAGCACAGGTCATCATCAGAGGTTGGGGTGAGCAGACATGGTGATAGACTGATGCAGAGCTGCTGGTGAGCCCCAGTGTGGCTTCACTCTGCTCTTGCTCTATGGCCAGCTCATCTTCCCACAGCATCCCCAAGACTGCTTTCAAGTGCAGAGGCCATGGTTCCTACAGAAGGAACAGTTTCCACAGAGGGACCACTCCTTGAGTTCCCACTGCAGGGTCCCACTTCAGTGGCCAGATATGTATGGCTTTTCTTATTTCCCCACAAGCTCTAACTTGTCCATCCAGCCATCCAGTCATGCTCAAGAGGTCAATAGTTCTTCTCTGACCCTCCTACTTTCCATTTCGCTCTGCCCTTTATGTTCCCAGGTCTTTTCCTATTCGTGTAAGCTCTCATTCTTACTCTCATGATACTTTTGGTGGTTCTCCCTTCCTGACTGAGCCCTTATAGATACAGTAGACTTTAGAATGTGTTTTACAATGTTAGCTTCACTTTTTGCTACCAAACCTACCAGAATGGTAAAGAAACTACAGGTCTCGCTCTTATTTGAATATGAGAAGCAAAGTACAAATGAAATTACGAATGAAAGAAAACTAGCAGTATTTTAAAATAATTATAAATTATAACCAAACACAATTTGTTCTAGAAATGCAAAGGGATTTAACAAGTAAAGATTACATTAACATATTATTTTAATTAACCATATTGTTAAATACATGATTAAGGTAAGCAGAATACTGAGATGACCCCCATCGAATTTATATAATCCCTGCCCCTTGACTATGGGTGGGAACAGTAACTTGTTTCTAACCAACAGAATATGGCAAAGATGAAAGGGTTTTGCAGATGTGATTAGAGCTTCTAGTCAGTTGACTTTGAGTTAATCAAAAGATAGATAATCCTAGGTGGGCCTGACCTAATCAGGTGAGCCCTTAGGAGAGGGTCTTGAGCAGAGGTGTTCGCTCTTTCTCTCTCTCTCTTAAAAAGTAGGTTGCCTTGTTGTGAAACATGGATCTGCAGAGGGAGCCACATGGAAAGGACCTGAGTGTGGTTCTTGGCCTACAGCTTGCAAAAAAATGGGGACTTTGGCAATATAGCCATAAGAATATGAATTCTGCCAACAACCTGATTCAGCTTGGAAGTGGATTCTTTCCCAATCAATATCCAGATAGAAGCACAACTTGGCTGATGCCTTGATTGCAGCCTTGTGAGACCCTGAGCAAAGGACCTAGCTAAGCCATGCCAGACACCTGACCCCATGGAACATATGTGCTGTTTTAAGTCACTAAGATGGTAGTAATTTGTTATGTAGCAATTGAATGATAATACAATGATTAAATAAATAGATAACTGTATTGGTTAGATACAAACTTCTGTATAACAAATCAGTCACCAGACTCAATGGCTGTGATGGTTAATTTTAAGTATCAACTTGACTGGATTAGGAGATCCAGATAACTGGTAAAATATTATTTCTGGATGTGTCTGTGAGGGTGTTTCTGGAATAGACTGGCATTTGAATCAGTAGACTGGGTAAGGAAGATCTGCCCTCACGCAATTAGGGCAGACACCATCCAATCAACTGAGGGCCCGGATGGAACAAAAAGGCAGAGGAAAGACAAATTCTCCCTCTCTCTGTTTGGGAGCCTGGACACCCATCTTCCCTTGCTTTTGGACATCAGAACTCCTGGTTCTCTAGTCTTTGGACTCTGAGACTTGCATCAGGAGACTCCCAGGTTCTCAGGCCTTCAGACAGACTGAGCCATGCTACAGGCTTCCCCGGTTCAGCGTGCAGACAGCCTATTATGGAACTTTTCAGCCTCCATAATTGTGTGAGCCAATTACCCTAATAAATCTCCTCTTATCTCTTTATCTCTGTATCTAGGTATCTATCTATCTATCTCCTATTGGTTGTGTTTCTCTGGAGAACCCTGCTAATACAGTGGCTTTAAACAACAAAAATGTATTCTGTTCACATGTCTTTGGGTCAGCTGGAGGTCAGCTGGTCTAAGTTGGGCTCATCTCAGCTTGGCTCCAACCTGCAATTTGGGCCATTCTGGCCACCTGCCTCTCATTGCCATTGGACCAGAGGGCTACTCTGGGCATGTTCTTCCTGTGGTGGTGGCAGGAGCACAAGATGGCAAACTGAACCACAAGCACATTTTTAACCTCTGCTCACATTTCGTCAGCTAACATCCAATTGGCCAAAGGAAGTTGCATACCTGTTCCCAACAGGACAGAGAAATCTACTTTTCCTCTTGTAGGAGAAACTGCAAGATCTCATGGCAAAACATGTGAGTACAGGGAGGGTTGAAGAAATGAGGGAAGGATGCATTCCACTGCAATACCTGAGTGATGTGTATTAGAATCTGACACTAATTACTGATTTTAAGTAGAAAAAAATGAAGAGGATGTCCCAATAGGCAAGGATTATCAATCGTAAACTGACATTTAACATTCATTAGGAAGGTGAAACCCTAGAGAAGGAATTTCAGGTTTCAAGGACGTTGGTGGTTGAGGGAAGCCTGCATTTAGGGGGTTGGGAGAACTTTGAAAGCTCAGGTACCGGGAGTCTGGGTGCGGCTGCACATGTGCTTTTATCTGGAGGATAGAATGAGTGTCTTTCATCAGATCTTCAAAAGGCCCATGACCTTCCCCACACTAAAGAAAAATTTAGTAATTAAAAATCACTGTACTAGAGGCTCTTTCATTAAAATCAAGAACAATATCACTAATATTACCCAGTAAAATAACACATAAGAGAGAAATAAGAGCAGAAGCTATGAGAATAGATATGATACTGTCATTATATGTCAATAATATAATTGTTCTGCTGATAAAATTTAAGTTCCTTCATTCTAAAATGCTGAATTTTTAAAACATCAGAATGCATTTACAGTCAACACATGCATTTAAAGTGGCAGTGTTTCTTTGGTTTTCCTAAAGTACTTAAAATATTGATCAATATAAAATTTGATGTTATCTTAATGTCATGAAAACATAGTTTGAAAATGATTAAGAAGATGTAGAAAAGTGGCTAGTTACAAAATCAAAATACAAAAATCATTAGCTGTCCTGTATGCCAAAAACAACCAAATAGAAATTAATAAAAACAGAATTCTATTCTTAGTAGCATTAAAATATATAATAACTAGGAAAACTGTCATTAACCAGAAATATAAAAATATTCATATAAACAAAATTTTAATGATCCAAATAGATTAAAAAAGTCTTTGAAATGATCAAATATATCAAGTTCTGATTAAGAAATATATTAACTATTGGATATTATAAACTTATCAATTGTTCCCATATTTATTCACAGGGCTAATGAAGATCTAATAAAAATCCCAGCAGAGGTTTTTAAATAAATTATTCATTTATTGATATGAGTGATGTGTGAGAACTTGAAACATTAATTCTAATATTACTCTGGAATGAAAAAATAGCCTGGAACATTTTGGAAACAATGAAAAATGAAGAAGGAAATTGCCCTACCAGATATTAAGAGAAAAATCAAAGCTAGAAATTTCAGCGCACTGGTGAAATTAAGAAGTAGAAAAAATAAGCATACTAGATATGAGAAACTGAGCCTAGAATATATTCCATGTTATATGTAATATATCATATTTTGTTGACTCTAAGACATATTATTGATTTTATAACATGTTGTTGGCCTATGTACCAATAACAGAAGAAAAACTCCCAAGATGGAGTTTAATAGGAGAACTGTGATACCAAGGGCTATATCCTTGGGATAAGGATCCACAAGAAAGAAACACACCATGCAGAAAGAGACAACAAAGAAATGCACGTGAGTGTTAACCTTTGCACCGGGTGGAGGGAAGAAAATAAGTCTTCCTTGAGAACTGGAATCGGAGCCAATACCTGCACAGTGTTGCAGTTTGAAGTGAAGTCCAAGAAAACTTCAGGCTATAAAACCTGAAGTGGTCTTGGGTCCATAGTGCCCCCAGGTGATAGCGGAAGCAAATGCAAATCTTCTCTGGAAGAATTAACCTTCAATCCTTCCTGTGGACAAGCCAACAAAGACCTTCAGACACTAGAGACTGAACAAGGTGGTCCAGATGTCAGACATGCTAACACAGGAAAAATTTACATTTTAGAAACAGTGGAGTATGGTAATGGGCATCATATGTCTGTGGCCAAAGATGAAGGATTATTCAATAAATGGGGATTGAAACATAGCTTAGCAACTTGGGAAATTAAATAAATACCACCTAGACCAAAGATAAAATTAAAAACATGAATTCTTATAAGAATTAGAAGAAAACACAAATCTGAGAGTGGGAATTGCCTTTCCAGCCATGGAAGATAAAAGGTAATGGCTAAGTATTGATCTACTGGATTAAAACAAAATGTAAAATTTCTATACATCAAAAGTGACCTTGAATAAATTAAAAGCAACCAAAACTGGGGGAGAAAAACTAGTTTCAACTTTTATGGCAAAAAGAGGATAGTAACCTTATAACATCATAACTCTGATATGTGAAAGAATTTCCTCCTTGGCAATTTTTATACTAGTGAGAAGATTAGAAACAATTAAAAAAAGGAGAAAGTGAAGAAAACAAGATTCATCTACATTAGAAAACATTTTTGAAGAAAATTTATTGGCACATGAAAATTCTTTAAAAATGTTAAATGAAATAAAATAGGATCTCAATTATAGCCAATGTACACTAACGTATTTATGTATCTATAACTCTCTCTCTTTTTATATGCATATATGAGTATATACATATACACACATACACACATACACACATATATATACAGAAAAATCTGAAAAAATAAACCTGTATGTTAATAGTGGGTGTCTCTGGGTAGTGACATTACAGTTGATAATAGATTTTGTATTTGCCAAGTTTTTCTCAGGGAGTTAGTATATTAGTTTTCTATTGCTGCTATAACAAATTATCACAAATTTACTGGCTTAAGCAATAAAAATTTATTTTCTTACTGTTCTGTACATCTCATGGGGCTGAACTCATGTTATTAGTAGGACAGTGTTCCTTTCTGGAGGCTGTAGGGGAGGAACTATTTCCACGCCTTGACACCCTTCCTCAGTCTTCAAAGCCAGCAACCGAGGATTGAGTTCTTTTCATGTCACATCTTTTTGAACCTTTCTCCATCCTCAAATCTCTCTCTGACCCAGCTGGAAATGTTCTTTGCTTTTGAGGACTCAAGTGATTAGATAGGGTCCACTGAGGCCTGTAACCTTAGCCACATCTGCAGTCTCCTTTGCTGTGTAAGGTAACATAGTTTTGGGGATTAGGCATGGACATCTTTGGGGGTGAGGGAGACATTATTCTGCCTACAACAGTTAGTATTACTTTAATATTTAAAACACACACACTTTATTTAAAAGGAAACAAACAGGCATGTATTATCTTCATCATTATTACCATCATGTGTATTTTTATCATAATTATCACAATCACTGATTCATTTTTGGAAACTCTCCTTACTTTAGACCAAGGATCTGCAAACTAGGGCCCACAAGCTAAATCCAGCTTACCACCTGGTCTTATAAACAGCATTTTCTCAGAACACAACTACTACTATTTTTTAATGTATTATCTATTGCTGTGTCTTGTGCTCAACAGCAAAGCTGAGTAGTTGCAAGGCAGATCCCCAGAGCCATAGAGCCTAATATTTGCTATCCGACCCCTTATCAGAAAAAGTTTGCTCAACCTTGCTTTAAATCGTTGTTTCATAATCTCAAATTAAACTAAAAATGGGGTCAGAAGAGGTATTTTATCTCAGAGAAATGGCAGGGTCTACAGGTCTACACGCCCTTCCCACCTTTTAGAGAGAAGGCACTGAGACCCAGAAAGGGTGTCCAGGGGATCCTCCAAGGCCACATTGAGCCTGCAGAAAGCCACTTGACTGAGACTCCCTGAGTCTCATCCACCACCTCCTGCTTTGGCATCTTTTTAGCAAGTACTGAGTCCCAGGCATGCACCGAAGCTATCTCAAATTTTTGAAAAAATATATAAAGGCAAGTGCAAAGTTTTTACAAATGTGTGTGTGGCCTCTGGCTGCATATAACTTCCTGTGAATGGTCCTGATGCCAGTGGCTCAATGTCCTTCTGGACCAAGGAAGTTTTCTGTGATTTGCAGCCAGCACCACTGTACCTGTGACTCCAGATGGTGGCCATGCAGGTGGCAGAGCATGGAGACACTGGAGGCATGTCTTAGAAGACCTACTTTTCCAGCCAGAGTGTGAGCTCCAACCCTACGAGGGCCATGAGTGTCCAATTCGTCACCAAGCAGAGTGACGGAGCTGAGAAAGACCTCAATCATTATTAGCCCTTAGTTTCTGCAACCCTTGACAGCTCTGTCGATGTTGTCCTTTTCTGAGCTGTGGCACTGGGTCAGTGGTGCTGTCACTGATAAAATTTAAAAGAAAAAAAGGAAGGAAGAAAAGAAAAATATTTATAATTTTATTTCCAAGATTACAGCTGAAGACAATTTGGTATCTATTCTCATGTTCCATTGTGTTGATGAACTCGTTTAACTTACCCCTTCCTGCTCAACATTTAGGAATATAAAATGTGCACCAATACAAATATGCTGAGATGAGTGTCCTTGTCATGAAATCATTGCCCACTTCCACCGTTGTCTCATCACCATGAGTTGATGGACAGGAGATGTTTAGTTCCAGGAAGATGCACATCTTAAGGCTTTTGATACATAGTGACAAAGTGCTCTGCATGAACAGCACCTGTGCCTACCTCCTCTGGCAGATTGAGAGCCCCTTAGAGACAGTGATGGCTTCCATCATGTCAGATGGATTCTATAGCACTCCTGCAAACATTATTTCATTTTACCTTCACAGGGATCCTGTAAAATTGACATGAATTTTCAAAAAGGAGGCAACTTCATAAGGTAAATTTGCCCAAAGTTATTCTACTACAGAACTGGAAACCAGGCCTTGAGACTTGCACAACAGGCAGAGAGTGTTGGGAGGGCCCCTTTAAGGCCTTTTTGTCCCCAGGTGCCCCTCCCCCCCACCACATCAGACATATTAAAATGTACACACACCCAACATAATTTATTCATAACATATGTAAGAGTTCATTTGCAGTTGCTTGGCTGACAAAGAATGTGACATTGTGGATACATTTAAATATTTATTGATTTCAATTTTGTAGGGCGTGCAGGTTGTTGGCCTGTTTGTACTCAAATCTTTCTCTTACCCCTCCCTGCTCTGCTGTTGCCTGTAGCCCCTTGCTCAGGTTCCTCTGTCAGCTGGTTCCCTTTTGGGTTTGGCCAGTGGGAGAGTTAGGGAAGGAGGGAAAGAAAAATGAGGGTGTTGTCCCCCTCACTTGGGTACCAATTGTATCTCTTCTGTGCCTCCTACTGGTGAGCCCACGATGGTCCCAGGTGCCACTGTGTGGCCCTGCCTCCTGGGTCTGATAACTCACTCCCTGTCTTACTCCGGCCCGGGCATGGTAGTGGGTTCTTACTCTTGCTAATCTCTGAGTTGCGTCTCTCTGCTCTGTTGGCTTCTTAGCATTTCCAAGGCCCATGAACCAAATTCTTTGCTTTTTGTTTTATAGATTTTTCCCTGAAAGATCATAAGACTTTTGTTTTATTCTATTTTGGTATGGTGAAGACTATGATTTCAAATAGTTACAGAACTTTGGTAACTCTGAACACTTTGTAGACCTCATACATAGCTGTGTAAATAGTGTTTAATGATAAGAGTTCTCCTAGTGTCCTTCCTGAGACAGGATGGCAGAAGATGCGCTGAGGGACACTGCACCCCCCCATTCACTCACCTATTCATCTGCTTACGCATCCACTGATCTATGCACCATCTACTCAAACACCCAACCCTCCTGCATTCATCCATCTATCTACCCTACCACTCAGTCACTCACTCATGTACTCCATCTATCCACCCATTCTCCATCTGTCCATCCACCATTAACTCATCCATCCATCCACCCACCCATCCATGTATCCATCTATCCTTCCTTCCATCCATTTTTCCTTTTATTCAATAAACTTTATTCACAATCACAAAGCTGTGGAACCAACCTAAGTGTCCATCAACCGATGAGTAGATAAAGAAAATGTGGTATATGTATACCATGGAATACTACTCAGCCCTAAAAATAGTGCAATAATGTCTTTTGCAGCAACTTGGATGGAACTGGAGGCCATTATCCTAAGTGAAGTAACTCAGGAATGAAAAACCAAATGCTGCATGTTCTCACTTATAAATGGGAGCTAAGCTATGGCTATGCATGGTCATACTGAGTGGTATAAAGGACATTGGAGACTCAAAATGGGGGAGGGTCAGAAGGAGGTGAGGAATGAATAACTACCTATTGGGTACAATGTACAGTATTCAGGTGACAGGTACACTAAAAGCCCAGACTTCGTCACTATACAATACATCCATGTAGCAAAACTCCACTTGTAAACTTGTAATCCCTAAATCTACTGAAATTTTTTAAAAATCAAAAAATTTTTTAAAAAGTGTATTGCTCATATTCCAGGCTCCAGTTTGGAATCTGGGGTAACAGAATGAATCAGGCACATTCCTGCTCTGCAGGGACTTGCAGGAAACATGGCCATAAAAGAGTCAATTACTTTAGAAGGTGGTGGTAAGAGCCCCGCAGAGGGCCTGGCACATAGTAGGTGCACAGTGAAAAAATTTATTGAATTTATTGAGCAAACAAATGCCTTAGTGGGAATGACAAAGGAGCGTCTTGGGTGTGAAGAGGTGGTAGCTACTAATGTGGCTCAGAAGGGCAGGGAAGACATCACAGAGGAAGGGGCAATTTGAGCTGGTTTGGAGGTCAGGAGTGAGCCAAGTGTGGAAGTGGGGGAGAATCGTAGCCCAGGGAGAAGGAATAGTTTGCAATAAATAGAAACACATAGCATCATACACTATTTCAAATGGGGAGGGGGTGTTTTTCTATGTACATATTACAGATTATTTAACTAATCATTTATTTACAGATATTTAAGTTGGTCCCAGAATTTCACTATTAAAAACATTAATGAATGCCATTGTGCCTATGTCTTTGCACCATTTAGCAATTATGTCCTTAGAATAAATTCCTAAGCATATGATAACTGGGTTAAAGCCATGCTTCTTTTAAAAAAAAATTAATTTCAGTTGACAAACTGTTCTCCAGAAAGGAATACCAATTTACATTTCCAGCAATAGTGCATGAGAACGTCAATTTTCCCACATCCTTGCTATTTTGGGGTTTTGTCAAACTTTTAATCCTTTCTAATATAATGGGTGAAAAAAGATGAGTCATTTTTATTTTTATTTAGCATGTTTGATTACTTATGAAGTAGAACATCCTTTAGTATGTATTGACTGCATATTTTGAATTTGCTTCTTTGTGTTTACTGCTTAATTTTTTATTAAATATTTGTCTTCTTCCTTTTGGCTTATAAAAGATTTAAAATTTTTTTTTTGCAAATTAAGATTATTAACCTTTTATCTGTACTGTGTGTGACCACTTTCTTTTTTGCACTTTGCTACTTTTTGTTTGTGTATATTTACAGTTCATGATTTAGTGTCATTTTTAGGTAGTCAGATCTATCAAATTTCTTCTTCATACAACATTTCTGGCTTTCTTAGCCTAGAAAGGTTTTCTCAAGCACAACATCATAAATTAGTCCACTCTATTTTTTTTATGGTTTCTGCTGGAAGAAAGGAACTCAAGATCCAACTTAATGTCCAAATGGCTGGCCAATTACCCCAATACCCTGGCTACATTTCTCCTTCAGAGTTTTGAGATGCTAGCTTTATACTCTAAATTCCTACATGTACATGGAACTGTATCAGGACTCTTTTCCAGTTGTTCCAAAATTTTGGTACGCGTTGGCTACCTTGTTTTTAACAGTTCCCTTCTCAGAGAACCTGAATCAGTGGACGCAGATATAGGAATATACATTTTTAACAAAATTCCCAGTTGATTCTCTTCTGCTAATCCAGTGGTTCTCAACTGTAGGCTGCTGGTTATAGTCATCTACAGAGCATTTATGAACTGGGAAGCCTTGGCCACACCCTGTCTAGACCAATGAAATCAGCATCTCTGGGGCTGGGACCCTGGCAAATGTATTTTTTCTTAAACCTCAAGGTGATTCCAATGTACAATTAAAACCACTATATTAACTGTGACCCACATTCCTGCACTGGTGTCATCCTGTTTTAGTTACTGTAGGTTTATTTTGTATTTTATTAGCTTGTTACTCTTTTCATTTTTGTTTGTTCTATTATTACTGTGTTTGCTTAATTTTGTAATTGCCATTACAGTTTCTGATGTTTATTCTCACTAATAACCTTCACAATTATCAATGTCCTAAAAAAAAAAAAAAGTCCTTTTTGGGTTAGATTGACGTTATACATTGAAATTTAGCTTTCTGAATTTGGGCAGATTTCCTAAACTCCCTGATTCTCAGCTTCATTATCTGTTAATTGTTGATGCCAGTACTCTGAAGTAGCCCAGATCCAATGTTGTTGTTCCTGGGCCACTGTGAGAGCCAGGGATTCCCAGCAAGCTGCCAGGAAAGGACCAGACCTCCACTGAGAGGTTCTGTCTGCCCCTCACTCCATGTTCTCACTGGCAGCAAGACCTTGGGCAGGCATTTACCCTAAGTTCTCTTATTTGAGAAGAGAGAAATTTGTCCTGGAAACAATGTTTGCTTCATCACTGAAGTAGCATTTGTGGTTGGCTAAGCCTGGAATGAGGACTTAGATGTTTCAGAAGCTTCCAAGTGAATCCATAACTGGAAGACATTTTGCATTTTATTTTTTGGGTGATGTCACTATTGCACTTACCATAGTGGATATGTACTTGGGGGAAGAGTCTTCTCAAGTGTGTTTCAGAGCTCTAACTTGTGTTCCTCTTGCTCCACTGTGTCTGTCTCAGTGTGTGCAGGTGCAGAGTGGGGCTGGGCACCCCATAGAGCACAACTCATTCTACCACATGTAGTTTGGGCAGTGGGGTGGAGGGCCCTCCCAGGCCAGGGCTCCAGCACCCTCCTCAGCTTCTCTGGCTGCCTGCCTTCCCCCGGACATCTCTGGTGTGGAGAACACATGACAAGGATGCATGGTCCCCAAGAGGCCTCCTCAAATCTTCCCTCCAAAGCCCATGGAGCACCCAGACACTTCCTGAGTAGGGCACTTGCTGACAGTTTCTACATTGCTGTAGTAACTCAGAACTTGAAATTTCCCAAGAAGTAGCCTCCTAAGACTTTGGGACTGGCCTTTCACATGGATAACTGAACCACTGTTGGCTTCCTTGGGTGTTGGCCACTGGACTAGGAAGCCTGAAACACACCCCAGGCTTTGGGGGACCCTGGAAATTTTTTCAAGAAAGGAATATGATCTGGTCTGAGTTGAAAGTGGATTGCTGTGTCAGAGTATCAGAATAACAAGGGCAACATGACTACAGGGTGTGTGTGGTGGGCTTTGGGCATCCATTCTAGGACCAAGTCTTGTCTCTTGGCCACACTGGTTGCTCCCTTCCCTCTCAGAGTGGCTCTTCCCTGGCTTTGACCCAAGGGCCCCAGTGATTTGGGCTCCTCTGCATGTCTATTACTATATGAGCTTGCAAATGTCAGTGTGTCCATCTGTCAATCTTAAGTCTCCATGCATATATTCCAGAGTCACACAGAGACACTCTCAGGGACCAGGAAGCTGAGCCCTGACAAGCCAGAGAGCAAACATCCTGTGCAAAAGGCATAGCCATTGCACACCTCTGGACATGCGGGAAGGTGCGGCCACGTGGCAGTGTCATCAGATTCATAAAACAACAACAGCAAAACCTAAAAGCCTAGGTGTTATGGAAAATCTCCCCATTTTTAAATTTTATCTCATGCTTTGGTTTTGTTTTTTTTTGTTTTGTTTTGTTTTTGAAGTACATACACACACACACACAATTTTCACATTAAGGTGCAGCTCTTGGGCATGCAGGTTGCAACCTCTACTCCAGAAGGAGCCCTTGAGGACTTCACAGTGATTCACTTGGCATGATACCTGAACACTCCAGTAGGTATGTAGTGCTGAAAGGCAGGGCCTGGAGCCTGGTTTTCCCCCTGTGCCAGAAGAGCTGCTGTCTTGCTACTTCAAGTGTCAGGGAAGCAGGATAAATATCAATGTCACTAGGGTAAGCGCGGCCCTGACCCTGGGTGCACTGACTGGGGAAGCATCTGCTCTACACACACTACCCCTTCCCACCCTGTGTGGCCCCAAAGCTGAGACCTGTGATGCATTAGGAAGCCCATTGCATCCGTGCATCCAAACACTGATTTCCACTATAGCTGTATCATGACAGTCCCAGTGCCCTGCCCAGGTGCCAATTAACGGGCCTGGGCAGCCACTGTCAAGTGCTGAGCGTGGGTGCTCCTGGATGCACCCCCCAAGAACTGCTCTCAGAAGCTGCCTTGCCCAGAGACACTGAGAGATCGTGCACTTCCGTGGGCTGTCCATAGCCCATGAATGACTCACATAAACGTATGAAAGCTCAGCCCCTCACTTCAACACAGTTTAGGGACTGTGCACTCTCCCAGAACATTCCACACACTCAAGCTGAGGCCAGACTTCAGCTCCAGCCACATCCCGGCCTGGCTGCTTTCCCTGCCCTAAGCTACACCGCTCGCTGTTCTCCTGTGACCACTCCCTCAATAAGTCACTAGCTCCAGAACCCCATCTCAGGCTCTGCTTCTGGGAAGCATGATCTAACACAATGAGAGGAGTTTAAGATTCTGTCCTTCTCTGACTTCTGTACTTCCTTGTTCGGGACTTAGACTCACATCCTCACAAAAACTGACTATTCATATCACTCAGTCAACCTGTGATTATTCACCAGTGATGTCATGGAGAGAAGGGTGAGCCCCTTCTCCTGGCTAAACTTGATCTTGTCTGTGCAGACAGACTGTGAATGGACATGACTGGAGGCTGAACACCCAAGCAGGGTGTGGCAAAGGCAACACAGACCTGTTCAAATATCTGACCCTACAACGTCCCCATCCCTGGCTTTGGACTTTGAGGAAATGGTTTAAGGGTAAAGCTCGGGGAATCCCACCTGGCACAGCAGAGAGAAAGCATCTGGAGCTTGTTGTATAGGAGTTGGCACAAGCTGGGCATCTATCCAAGCTCAGGAGGTTTTAGGGGAATTCCTAGATGAGGGATGTTTACAAGTTGTGTCCCCAGATGAACCACCATGTTTCCCCCCAAGAGGTGCCCCAGGGTCCCCATTTAAGCCAGTATGCTAGGCCATAGCAGCTTTAAGCAGACACACATTTCTGACCTCGTTGATGAGACGAATGCTGGTTGTTTAACTCATGTCATTAGGTGACTTTAATGACAATGAGTAAGTCTTCTGCATCCAGTCTTATCTACGATATCATTTCCCTACAGGCTCCAAGCACTGGCAAAGACTGGTTTACTGTTCACAGTTGACTTAATAACCCTATTTCATTTCGTGGTAACTTGTTGAAGTCAAAGAGGCTCCGACCAACACAAAATACTTGACCACCCCACTAAGAAAACATCAGACCAAAAGGAATACACACACATACATGGGTCATTTTTTAAAAAGCAGACCTTTGCCTTTTCATTGAGAAAAAGCAGATCACCTTGGCAAAGGACATTCCAGAATCACTCCTGGAGAATGGACTGCTTTTTTTATGGGCATGTTTCTTTGCCTATTTCAATTTGCATATTTGAAAACAACTGAAAAAGCAATTAATTCAAATCTAAATAACTTCCATGCTCAGAATTCTGTTTATGGTCTTCCAGCAGACAAATTTATGGGGACGTCTGGGGACCAGGCCTCTGACACAGAATAAGCATCAATCTCTCCTGGAGACTGGTCACGGGTTTATTTCTGAAACTTGTGTGGAACGAGAGAGTGAATCCAGAGTGTTTAAGGCCTAATGATAATCACACACTTTAACACATTCAAATCAGGATGTTGCAGGAGGCAGCAACCTTGGCTTTTCTTATAGTCCTAAGCAGGGCTATTCCCAGTGGATGGTCATCCTTCAGAGAAAAGAAGACACTAAGTTGGTTACAATCCCGGTGAGGATTTCTGCACTGGGGTTTGGTTTTGTTTTGTTTTTTTTTGTGAATGCAATTTACACAGAAGGGGCCAGCTGCCAGTGTGATAATTGGGAAACACCTGGTGAAAATGTCTCTCTATTAATTGGCAGTAGCTTTCTCCTCCCCAGTCCTCATCCCTCAGAAAGGGGAGGGGGGCAGGGGAAGCATAAAAGAAAAAAGGCAAAGGGTAGGGGAAGAGCAACTAAGAGAGCTTGAGACATATAATCTTCAAGGCCAAAAGGAAAGACATATAATCTTCAAGGCCAAAAAGAAATACAGCAGGAGTCTGATGGGTGATTAGTGGCCATGCTGGAGCAGTAGGAGTGGTGCTGGTGTCAGAGTCCCCAGAAATGATTTGTCTTTGGAAAGAGGAAAAGCCAGCAAAGTCCCAGATTTGCCATTTTTAAATATCAATGTTCCAAATTTGAGATAATCTTCCTAGGCAAACTTGAAGCTCCAGAAAATGGATGGTCCCTCCTGGAAGAGGCAACGAATGGGTTTCCCTAATCCCAAATCCCACTGCAATCACCCAGTCCCCAGGGGTTGGCCGCATCCCAGCTTCTGCCTGGACTCTTTGTTCTCACAACAGCTCCTAGCAAAGCACATTTGCCCAGAGAACTTCCTCAGTGACCGTCGAGTGTGTTATGCACAGTGTAGATTTGGCCACTGTGAGTTATGAGAGTCACCAGGGGTGACTCTCATAACTGAATCTCTACGTGGGTTTTTTGTTGTTGTAGTAAAAGATGTACCCATACAATCAGTATGGATTCACTCCTGAGAAAGCTTATTTATTTAAAATACTATGTGAACTTCATTCCTCAGAAGAAAGAGTGCCAAATTTGTGCATTTTCTTTGTATGACTCCCATAACTAGCTTTATGTCATATATATAGTTGGTACTCAAAAAATATTTAGAAGATGAAAAAGATGAATAAAAAGTAATTGATTGCCTCCTTAAAAATCTTTTGTTTCCTTATATAATTCTGGTTAAAATCCTATAGCTGAAATTATTAAACTATATGACCTGGGAAATTCACATCCTCTCTGGCTTTCATTTTCAAGTGTGTGTAAGTGAAGGAAACTAGGCCACTGGTTTTCAGACTGAGATGTACAGAAACTTAGTGGTTCCCCAGAAGTGCTTCAGCTGCAGAAGCATCCAAGGGCATAGATCTTCCCCCCAGCCTGTGCCTGTTCCCCTTACTCTACTGGAACTACTGTCTTTTTATTTTCATCATCTATACTGAACATAAATTGTATAAATATATACAATAAAATTCACCAATCCAAGTATATAGTATGAAAAATTTTGAAAAATGCATATGGTTTGTAAATACCACCATAATCAAGATGTAAAATATTTCCATCACTCTAAAAAGTTTCCTCAGGCTCCTTTGCAGTAAGTTCTCTTTCCCTACATGTCCCTTGGAAAGAACTGCTTTCATTAGTTTTTATATTCTTCTGGAATTTCATATCAACAGAATTATATAATACGGAGTTTTGTATGTCTAGCTCATTTCATTTAGCAAATACTTTTGAGATTCATCCATAGTTGGGGGTGTTAATTTCTTTTTTATTGATAAGTCATATTCCTTTGTATAGGTATACCACAATTTATTTATCCATTCACCACTGGATATAGACATTTGGGTTATTGGTAGTTTGGGGCTATTATGAATAAAGCTGCTATGAACATGCATGAAAAAGTTTTTGTGTGAATGTATATTTTTATTTCTCTTAGGAAAATATCTAAAAGAGAAATTTTTCAGTTATATGTCAATTATGTATTTAGCTTTGTAAGGAAGTGCCAAACTATGTTCTCAAAGAGGCTGTACCACTTTGCATTGTCAACACTAATGTATGAAGTTTCCAGTAATTGCACATACTGGGCAACATTTGGTATTTTCAGACTTTTAAATTTTGGCCATGCATGGTATGGTATCTCATCATGGTTTTAAATTGCATTTCTCTAATGACTAATGATGTCAGGTGTATTTTCATATGTTTATGTGCTATTTCATGCCCAGGCACAAAGGCCCTTCATAAGACTAAAGATGGAAAAGGACAAAAGAGAAGCCCCAATGACAATCCCCACTTACCTGGCAAGCACCAAAACCAAGCAACAGCAATTGACCACTGGAGAAGAGGCAAAGGCATGAAGAGAAACCCCTTCCATGGTGCAGGTAAGCAAAGATAGCTTAAAATGTGAGGGTGGAGCTATAGTTCAGAAAAATATCTTTTGGCTCTTCAGCATGAAATAATGATACACAGGCACAAAATAATTACAACCCATTGCTAATGGAGGTTGAAGCCTGTGGTGCATGGAGGGTAACCATGGCAACAATAAAACCAACTTCTGACTAGATTGACTCAACCACACTAACAGCCAAACAAAAAAAGAGAAATGTCAATATTCAGGAATAAATGCTATTAATCTCAGTATCTACTGGTCTATGCTTAATGCCAGCACTCAATCAAAAATTACAAGATACATAAACAAGCAACACACACACACACCCCCAATCCCAATGAAAACACTATTCATGCTCAGACTCATAAATGACCCAGTTGTTGGAACCATCAGACAACAACTGAAAAATAATGGTGATTAATGTGTAAAAGATCTACTGGGAAAAAAATGGACATACATATGATCAGATGGAGTAACTTCAGCAGTCAGAGGGAAACCACAGAAAAAGTCAAATGGATATGTTAGATATTTTTAAAAAATACATGATATCAGAGATGAATTCCTTCAATGAGTTCATCAGAATATTCAACACAGCTAAGGAAAGAATCAATGAACTTGATGATAGTTCAATAGAATTACCCAAATTGAAACACAAAGAGAAAGGAGTGAAAAATAAAACAGAACAAAGCATCCACAAGCTTTGGGACAATATCAAACTGTCAAATACATGTGCAAATAGAATCCCAGAATGAGAAAGAGAATGGGGCAGAAAAAAAACATTTATAGAGAAAATGGTCAAGGTTTTTTTAATTAGTGATAAACACCAAACCAAAGCTTCTAGAAATTCAGAGAATCAGTATAAATTCCAAAAACCAAGAACAAAAGTGCCCTCCTAGATATATCACTGTGAAAGTGCACAAAACCAATGAAAAGGAGACCATCTTGCAGACAGCAAGAAAAAAGGACTCTTTTCAAAAAGGAGGAAAGAGAAGTATGCTATAGCAGCATTCTTTTCAAGAATTGTGTAAGCCAGAAGACAATGGAATAGCATCTTCAAAGTACTGGAAAAAATACTATTAACAATTCTATGTCCAGCTAAGATATCTTTAAAAAATTAATATGAAATAAAGACTTTTCAGACAGAAAAAAACAAACAGAGAATTTACTGTTAATTAACACAAGCTGCTACAAGAAATGTAGCAGCATTTCTACTTCAGGCAGAAGAAATTTATTATCAGACAGACACTTGGATCTACATATAAGAAACAAAGCTCTCTCCAGAAACAATAAAAGTGAAGTAAATATAAGAACGGCATTTTCCTTATTTTTAACCACTCTAAAATATAATTGACTGTATAGAGCAAAAATATCAACAGTGTATCATGGGACAGGACTTACATGAAAAAAAAATGTAAGGCAATAATAGCACAAAGGAAGGGAGAAAGTAATTGTAAGAATATTATTATAAGTTTTTGCATTATACATAAGATAGCATAAAATTATTTGAGGGTGAGAAATTAAAGATGTATATTGAAATCATAGGACAATCACTAAAAAATTTAAGATGTATAACTAATATGCCAATGGTGAAGATGAAATGAAGTCATAAAAATACACAATTCAAAAGTAAGCACAATGAGGAAAAAACAGATGAAACAAAAAGAACACAACTAACAAAATGGTACTTTTAAATCTAAACATATCCATAATTGCAATAAATATAATTGACCTAAATACCCCAATTAAAAGGCAGAAGAAATTGTAAGATTAGATGAAAAGCACAACCCAAATATATGCTGTCTACAAGAAAACTACTTTAATTAGAAAGGCATAGATAGATTAAAAATAAAAGAATGGAAAAAATATTTGTTATGCTCACGTTAATCTCAAGACATCAGACAAAGTAGTGTTTCAAACAAGAAGTATTAGTGACAAAGAACGACATTACAAAATGATAAAGAAGGAATTCACCAAGAAGACATAACAATTCAAAATGTGTTTTCATGTAATAATGGAGCTTCAAAATAGAGAACAGAAAGTCTAACACTAGAGCCATATGTGTATGTTAAGTTGGTTTTTTGGCAAAGATGCTAAGGTAATTCAATGGGAAAAAGGATAGTATTTTCAAAAATGACAGTCTTTTCAATGGAAAGTAGAACAATTGCATATCCATATGGGAAGGAAAAACCCTCAACTCTTTCCTCACACCACACACTCAAAATAAATTGTAACTTAAATTTAAGAGCTAAAAATTAAAAAAAAAACTTCAAGAAGCAAATATATGAGAAAAACTTTGAGACTTCAAATTAGCTAAAGATTTATCAGATGGGATACAAAAATCTTGAGGTATGAAAGACAAGTGGATAAATTAGTTTTACTCAAAATTACAATATTTTGCTCTTCAAAAGACATAGTTAAGAATGTGAAAAACAAGCCACACACTGGGAGAAAATATTTGCAAAACATATATTTGTGTCCTGAATATATAAAGGACCCTTACTGCTCAATAATAAGAAAAGCAACAGTAGATTAAAAAAAAAAAAAGCTTTAAACAGACACTCTACCAAAGAAGATATATAAATGGCAAGTAAGTACATAAGAAGACACCAACCTCATTAGTTACTAGGGAAATGCAATTTAAAACCACAATGAGATACCACTATGCACCCAATAGAATGGCTAAAATTAAACAGCCTAAAAATATCCTATGTTGGTATGAATGTAGAAAAACTGTAATCATCATACATTGCTAGTGAGGATGCAAAAAGGTACATACACATTGCAAAAAGTTTGCCATTTCTTGCAATATTAAACATATACCTACCATCTAAGCCTTCCATTCTTCTTCTATGTATTTTACAAGAGAAATAAAAAGATATGTTCACATAAAGTGTTATATGTTTATAGAACTTAATTCATAATAGCCACAAACTGGAAACAACAAAAATGCATATCAACTAGTGAATGATGAACAAATTGTGTTTTATCTATACAATGGATGGCTACACATTGATAAAAAGGGATGAACTACTGATAAATGCAAGATTATGGTTAATTTCAAAAGCATTATGCTTAGTAAAAGGAGTCAGACACAAAAGACTACAAACTGTATGATTTTACTTATGTGATATTTTATATAAACAATACTACAGGCACAGAAAGTTGATTGGTGGTTTCCAGGAGAGGAGGAGATTGACTGCAAAAGGCAGGAAGAATTTTGGGGGGGTTGGAAAAAGTGTTCTGTGTCTTGACTGTGCAGTGGTTACACAACTGTGTATGTGGTATGTTACAATGAACTGTATACTTAAAAATGGTGAATGTGAATTATGCTACCTCAATAAAAAGCAAAAGGAAAATATACACAAATAAAAAATTATGCAAATTTCAATAGGAATTTAAATAATAAGGTAATAGCTATGATCAATATTTTTTTCACTGTTGAATTTTAACAAACTTTTTTTTATTTCAGAATATTATGGGGGTACAACACTTTGGCTATATATATTGCCCATGCACTGCCCATGTCAGAGCTACAATCATGGACATCCCCGAAACTGCGCCCTGCATCCACTCAGTGAGAGCTTTCCCATCCCCTCCACCCCCCTCCTGCCTACCCACCCCCTGATAAATATTGTTGCCATGTGTGACTTAAGTATTGATATGATCAATATTTTTGAATGGGATACAAAAGTGACTATATCAAACAATCATATTTGTTGAATGAACAAATGAACAAATCATCATTATCTAAAAAAGGAAACCGACAATATAAAAACACACAGCATTGGTGCTGCACCAATGGTACACACACCATAAGGCATCCATATTCATAGTGGAAATGGTGACATGGGTTACTGCAAGCAAATCATTCCAGAGGTGTCTGGTGGAACAATCCTAGCCCCATACACTTTCTTCGTGTTGTCCTTGCTATTGTCTTATAAAGATTCAGCTTTTGGATTCACAGATAAGGTGTACTTTTTATGTTACTGTTCTACTTCATTACTTTCTTTTTTTAAAATTCTTAGAGTTTTTTTTTCTGGTTTTTTTTTAAACTTTTTTGTTTATGCCTACCTTTTATTTAAATTTAAGATTTTTGTGGGTTTGTTTTCTAAATAGAGACATTTATGGCATATATTTTTTTCTGAGCCCCATTTTGGTCATATCCCACATATTTTTAAGTATAGAGTATTTATTTTTTATAGCTTTTTAAAGATTTTATCCTTTTTCGTTTAAATCAAGAGTTACATAAATGATTTTTCCCCAAATAGATCATTGCTTCTCCCCACCCCCTACTTTATACATTTGCCTTCTTTTGATATTAATTTCTGAGTCAATTTCATTATGGTCAGAGAATAATGTTCTGAATGATTTCTGCTCTTTTGTAATTTTTAAAATTTTTTTTGTTTAATACGTAATACAGTTTTGTAAGTGTTCTATGGGTGTTAAAAAGGTGAGGATAGGAAAGACCATGTCTGTGTGGGTATCACTGAGGCTTATTTATTGGTTTTGCTCATGCTCACTATATCCTTGCATACTCCTGCTGACGTGATCTGCCTTTTCTCAGAGAGTTGTGCTAATGTCTTCCTCTATAACCATGAATTTCTCAGTTTAAATATCAATATTGCTGCACCTGGTTTTTTTGGTTAGCACCTCTCATTTAGATTTGCTTTTGTTATTTTTGTAAGCCTCTACCTTGTGCAGCCTTTCCATCCCTCTCAGCCTTTATGTGCAGTTTTGTTTAGGTGTGTCTCTGAGGACAGCTACACGCTGGGTCTTGTTGGATTACTAAATCCGAGAACTGTGTCTTCTGATAGGGTATGTCAATGCAGATCCTTCAAGAAGAAAACACAGAGAAGGGATTAGACATGTACAATGTTTATCAGAGGAGTGCAGGTGAAGGATAAAGTCAGACAAGAGAAGTCAGGGAGGGCCTTTAGGTAGTGAGACAGGTCTGACCCCTTAGGAAGCAGAGGGAGAAGGAGGGAGGGCTGTGCAGTGTCTCAGACTGCAGTGCAGGTCCATGATAGTTCCTGCCCGGCCAACGTGAGACCTGGAGGCAAGGTTGCTCGTTAGAGAAAAGTTCTGTGGAAATGGGGCTGCACGAGTGACCCCGGGAGCTGCCTGGATCAAGTATGGCCTTGGAAGGAACATGGCAGCAAATCCAGAGAAGCTACAGGTGGGGCTGTCAGCCCACTGTGCTCCCCAAGGGGGGTTTCCATGACTGCCACCCAGGAGCCCTTAGCCCATTCAGTGATCACCATTATTTAAATACTTGGATTAATTATTGCCACCCAATTTTATGTTTTCCATTTACTATACTTTTTTGTTTGTTTGTTTCTATTTCTTTAGTTTTATTGTGTTAAATTCTCCTTGTTCAAATTCATCACAAAAGTGACTTGGAAGTTAGACAGCTTATTTATAATTATTGATCTATCCATACACTTTTAATGAAAAAATTCAAAATAATGCATCTCCATGGCTGAAGAATCAAATGGTTTAGAAGACTTTACTCTTGTAAGCAAGAGCTTTGGCCCCTACATCCCCAAATCCTAGTCTAATTTGCCAGAAATGAACTCTTTTTTTTTGAGACAGAGTTTTACTCTGTCACTTGGGCTTTTGCTCCATTCAAAGAAAGCAATAAATTTGCTTTAGCATCATATGCTTCTGCACCCTTTCTCCCAACATACTTTTGTCACTCTTATCTTAATCAGTTTTTCCATTGTTCATTTCTGAGTTTTAAGCAAACATCTAAATAATACTTACTATGTGCCAAGCACTACTCTTAAGTGCTTTACATATATTAAGTCATTAAAGTAGGTGCAACTAATACCCCCATTTTACTGATGAGGAAACTGGCACATGGAAAGATTATGTAATGTTTCCAAGGTCACATAGCTAATACATGGCAGAGCTGGGATTCAAACCCAGGCAGTCTGGTTTTGGAGTCCATGCCCTTAAATGCTGTACCATTTCTCATTAGATCAATAGTAGATTATTATTTTTTTAATTTCAACTTTGTAAAATGAAGATATTGGCTCTCTGAACCTCCCTCATGTCCAACGCCCAATCTCTTTCAAATGCACTTGTCTTATTTTGTCCAGATTCATGACATTTATATTTTGCAAGGTAATAAAAGTTAGACCTTCCGTAATTCATCTATGGGGTCAAAGTTTAATAAATGGCTTTTACATTATTATGATTGTATGAAAGTAAAATATTAGGATGCATTTCTTTCACCAGGAGATCAACATTATGACTACTAAGCCACTCACTCAAGGAAGAACGTACCCTGAGTCAATTTTAAATTAATTCTGAAAAAGAAAACAAAACAAAACAACCAACCCCACCAATTGTCTAAAGCTGCAGTCCCCAACCCCTGGGCCACGGACCGGTGCCAGTCTGTGGCCTGTTAGGAACCGGGCTGCACAGCAGGAGGTGAGCAGTGGGCCAACGAGCAAAGCTTCATCTGTATTTTTTTTTTTTATTTCAGAATATTATGGGGCTACAACACTTTGGTTATATACATTGCCCATGCACTGCCTGTGTCAGAGCTACAATCGTGGTCATCTCCCAAACTCTGCTCCCCGCATCCATTCAGTGAGAGTTTTTCCCATCCCCTCCACCCCCTCCCTCCTGCCCGCCCCCTGATGAATATTATTGCCCTGTGTGATGTAGGTGTTGATCAGTTAGTACCAATTTGATGGTGAGTACCAGTGGTGCTTATTTTTCCATTCCTGTGAAACTTTGCTTTGAAGAATGGGTTCTAGCTCCAACCAGGATAATACCAGATGTGTTAATTCACTATTGTTCCTTATTGCTGAGTAATACTCCATGGTATACATATACCACATTTTATTAATCCACTCGTGTATTGATGGGCACCTGGGTTGTTTCCACAACTTTGCAATTGTAAATTGTGCTGTTATAAACATTCGCGAGCAGATGTCTTTATTATAAAATGTCTTTTTTTCCTTTGGGTAAATACCCAGTAGTGGGATTGCTGGGTCAAATGGTAATTCTACTTTTAATTCTTTGAGGTATCTCCATATTACTTTCCATAGAGGTTGTACTAATTTGCAGTCCCACCAGCAGTGTATGAGTGTTCCTATCTGTCCACATCCCCGCCAACATTTGTCGTTTGGGGATTTTTTAATATGAGCCAATCTCACTGGAGTTAAGTGATATCTCATTGTGGTTTTGATTTGCATTTCCCTGATGATTAGAGAAGTTGAGCAATTTTTTATATGTTTGCTGGCCATTATTCTGTCTTCTTTGGAAAAGTTTCTGTTCATGTCCTTTGCTCATTTTTTAATAGGGTTGTTTGATTTTTTCTTGTTGATTTTCCTAAGTTCTGTATAGATTCTGGTTATCAGCCCTTTATCAGAGGTGTAGCATGCAAATTTTTTCTCCCATTCTGTAGGTTGTCTGTTCACTCTAGTGATAGCTTCATCTGTATTTACAGCCACTCCCCATCGCTTGCATCACTGCATAAGCTCCGCCTCCTGTCAGATCAGCAGTGGCTTTAGATTTTCATAGGAGCATGAACCCTACTGTAAACTACGCATGTGAGGGATCTAGGTTGTGTGTTCCTTATGAGAATCTAATGCCTGGTGATCTGAGGTGGAGCTGAGGCGGTGATGTTAGCATTGAGGAGCAGCTGCAAATACAGATTATCATTAGTGGAGAGGTTTCACTGCACAATAAATATAATGCACTTGAATCACCCCAAAACTATCCCCCACCCTGGTCTGTGGAAAAATTGTCTTTCATGAAACCGGTCCGTGGTGCCAAAAAGGTTGGGAACCTTTGGTCTAAAGTGTGTTCTCCAGATTTTCCAATGTCTCAATCATTCCACATAATCCTCCAATTCTTCTTTGTTCTGTAGCCACCTTCCTTCCATCCCTGTCTGAACTGGTTGCTCCCTGGGCTTGGTACTTGCTGGGACCCTGAAATAGGAAATCACTATTTCTCAGTTTGGGTCCACTGTTTTCTGGATTCTATGTCTTTATCTTTCTTGGTTTACTCCATTTTGCTAGAGTCATCAAAAAACTTCCAAAGAAAAAGTGTATTTCAGGTGTTTTCAGAGTCCATGCAGTCTGAAAATGTCTTTGTTTTTCCCTCTCATTGACTTAGAATTTGCCTGGCTATCAGACTCCAATTTGGAGATGATTTCCTAACCACCCCCCAGAACTTTAAAAGTCTTGCTCCATTTTTTTTGTTGTTGTTAGCATCCAGTATAGAGGATTAGAAACATGATGATAGTCTAATGCTTGCTCCTTTATAGAGGATGTTTTATTTCCTTTTCTGGAAGTTTTGAGATTTCATTATCCTGAATATACTGATATGATATGTCTAAATGTAGGTATATTTTCATTCATTGTACAGAGTAATTCAAACTGAAGATTCAGCTCTAGAAAATGTACTATATTTTAAATTTTACTTCTGTTTTATCAATTCCCCATTTCTAGAATTCTTATTAGTCAGAAGGCATAGCTCTAGGTTGGATCCACTATGCCTTTATCTTTTTGTCTTTTTGAAATTAATTTTGAGTAAAATTGACTTTTTGTGTGCACATTTCTGAAAAAAAATTAACACATACAGATTCATGTAACCACCACCACAATACATATACGGAACAGTTACATCACACTAAAATATCTCACTTGGTGCTTTTCATTTCTTTTCTTTTCTTTTTTTAATTTCAGAGTATTACGGGGGTACAAATGCTTTGGTTACATAAATTGCCTTTGCACAACCCAAGTCAGAGCTACAAGTGTGCCCATCCCCCAGAAAGTATGCACTGCATCCGTCAGGTGTGAATTTACCCATCTCCTCTTCCCCCCTCTCACCTGCTTGACACTCTATGAATGTTACTTCCCATATGTGCACATAAGTATTGATCAATTAGTACCAATTTAATGGTGAGTACATGTGGTGTTTGTTTTTCCATTCTTGTGATACTTCACTTAGAAGAATGGGCTCCAGCTCCATCCAGGATAATACAATAGGTAGTTCATCACTTTTTTTATGGCTGAATAGTACTCCATGGTATACATATACCACATTTTATTAATCCATTTATGGATTGATGGACACTTGGGTTGTTTCCACAACTTTGCAATTGTGAATTGTGCTGCTATAAACATTCGAGTACAGATGTCTTTTTTATATAATGTCTTTTTTTCCTTTGGGTAGATACCTAATAGTAGGATTGCCAGATCAAATGGTAGTTCTACTTTTAGTTCTTTGAGATATCTCCATACTACTTTCCATAGAGGTTGTACTAGTTTGCAGTCCTACCAGCAGTGTATGTGTGTTCCTATCTCTCCGCATCCACACCAACATTTGCTGTTTTGGGACTTTTTGATATAAGCCAATCTCGCTGGAGTTAAGTGATATATCATTGTGGTTTTGATGGCACTTCCCTGATGATTAGATATGTTGAGCATTTTTTCATATGTTTATTGGCCATTAGTCTATCTTCTTTTGAAAAGTTTCTGTTCATGTCCTTTTCTCACTTTTTAATGGGGTTGTTTGATTTTTTCTTGCTGATTTTCCTGAGTTCTGTATAGATTCTACTTATTAGACCTTTATCGGATGTATAGCATGCAAATATTTTCTTCCATTCTGTAGGCTGTATATTCACTCTAATGATAGTTTCTTTGGCTGTACAGAAGCTTTTTAATTTGATCAGGTCCCATTTATTTATTTTTGTTGTTGCTGTGATTGCTTTTGGGGTCTTCTTCATAAATTTTTTGCCTAGGCCAATGTCTATAAGAGTTTTTACAACATTTTCTTCCAGAATTTTTATAGTTTTATGCCTTAGGTTTAAGTCCATTATCCATTGTGAGTTGATTTTTGTGACAGTGAGAGGTGTGGATCCTGTTTCAGTCTTCTACATGTGGCCATCCAATTTTCCCAGCACCATTTATTGAATAAGGATTCTTTTCCCCAGCGTATGTTTTTTTCTACTTTGTCAAAGATCAGATGGCAATGTGAGGTTGGTCTTATATCTGGGTTCTCAGTCCTGTTCCATTGGTCTCTGTCTGTTCTTGTGCAAATACCATGCTGTTTTGGTTACTATAGCCTTGTAGTATAGCTTGAAGTCTGGTAAATTGATGCCTCCCAATTTGTTCTTTTTGCTTAAGTTTGCTTTGGCTATATGGGGTCTTCTCTGGTTCCATATGAAACATAGAATTATTTTTTCTAGATCCGTGAAAAATGATGTTGGTATTTTAATAGGGATTGCATTGAATCTGTAGATCACTTTGAGTAGTACAGACATTTTAACAATGTTGATTCTGCCAGTCCATGAGCATGGTATGGTTTTCCATCTGTTTATGTCCTCTGCTATTTCCTTCCTCAGTGTTTCCTAGCTCTCCCTGTAGAGGTCTTCCACCTCCTTAGTTAAATATATTCCTATGTATTTTATTTTCTTTGTTGCTATTGTGAGAGGTATTATAGTCACATTTGTCTTCTAATCCTAACCCCTGGGGACCACTCACTCCTTATCCATCACTATAGTTTTGAATTTTTGTCAATGTCCTATAAATAGAATCTGATAGTATGCAACCTTTTGAAACTGGGTTATTTCACTCAGCATAATGCCTTTGAAAGCCATCCAAGTTTTTATGTGTAATAGTTTATTCCTTTTCATAGCTAAATACCATTCCATTATTTAGCAATGTATGGATGTACCATAGTTTGTTTATCCATTTATAAGTTGCATAACATTTGGTTTGTTTCCAGTTTTTGGTGATTATAAATAGAGTTGTTATAAACATCTGTTTACAAGTTTTCATATAAATATAAGTTATCTTTTCTCTATGGTAAATACCTAGGAATGAGATTTCTGGGTCATATTTCAAGTATATGTCTAAATATATACTATGTCATGTATATATACATGTCTCAATATATACTTGAAATATATATCTTCAGAGTGGCTGCATCATTTTGGATACTTAGCAACAACGTGTGAGCATTCTAGTTGCTCACCGGCTTCACTAGTGCTTGATGTCAGTTTTTTTTTGTTTTAGTATTCTAATAAATATGAAGTGTTATATGATGGTGGCCATTTCCCTCATGAAAAATGATGTCAAACATGTTTTTATGGGCTTATTTGCTGTCCATATATTCTCTTCAGTGAAGTGCCTTTTTAAGATGTTTGTACATTTTAAAGATTGAGTTGTTTCTTTTCTTACTGTCAAGTTTTGGGAATTATTTATATATTCTGAATGCAAGTTATTTGTGGGATATGTTATTTTTTAAATGTTTTATTCCATTTTGTAGCTTACATATTCATGCTATTAGTGTATTTTCTCAGAGTAAAAGTTTTAATTTTGGTCATGTCCAATTTATCAATCTTTTTCATGGATTGAACTTAAGGTGTCATATCTAAGAACTCTTTGCCTAACCCAAGGTCATAAAGACTTTCTCCTATGTTGTCTGAAAAATTTTCAGATAAAAAAATTTCAAAGGAGAATATCTTCATTATTTCCTCCTAATGGAATGATTGGTTGGTTGGATATAGATGTTTAGGTTCAAAATTCTTTTTGTACAGAATCTCTGGACATTGTTCCACTGAATTCCTGCCTTTGGTGTTGCTAACAAAGCATTATTTGGAATGCCTTGGCCAAAGGTGTAAGGAAGTTTCTGGAGACATAGTGAACCCAGCTTCCTTCGCCTTCCTCCACTTCCTAATCCCAGCTACTGACCTCTCATAAACCACAGGACCACTGAGATGTGCAAGAATTAGCTTTGTGATGTGAGTCTTTGGAATCTGATGGACCTGGCAGGGAGCATAGGTGCTGGACAAGTGGCTGAACAGTAGTGATGGAGCTCAGGAGGGGGGACAGGAGTGTAATATGTCTGGGAGGGCTGGCCTGGGGACATTCTTGAAGGACAGAGAGTAAGCTGGTGAGTCAACTGTGACTTCCCTGATCCTGAGTCTGAGAGTGTGGAAAGACATCAGAGAGCAAGAGAGCTCTCCAGGTGCCTCAGGGGAAAGTGACAGCTGCCTTCACTCTCCAGGCTCTCAGGGTGAGCAACTGTCATGTCTTTTATCACCCACATAATTCCTGCAACAGCCATAGCTAAGTCAACTCTACAAACCCATAGGTAATAATAATTTCCCATTTAAGAGAGCCCAGAAACCTTAATGAGGATGATCAGACAGAACAAATGCAAACCCAGTAAAAAAAGACTGCTGGAGGAGACAGATAAATAACTTGATAAAAAATAAGTGTGGGATTTAAAGAAATTAATTTTCAGTATAAAATATTCTTGGGGTCTTAAAACATGATTTTTGAACTAAAATTTAGTAAATAAATGGAATGAGAATTATCACTATTAAGATTGAATTGGTGCCACCACAGATCAGGAGCAAGAGCTATTTGAGAGAACAGAGGAAAAAAAGCAAAAAGAGATTAAAAACTTGATGGAAAAGATAAGAAGCTTCAGGGATAAATCCAAGAGATTGAGCATGTGAATGACAGAAATTACAGGAAAAGAAGAAGTAGATATACAAGAGGCCATCATTAAACACAAAACAGACCAAATAGATAAAATTTTTGAACTGAGAAAAGTCTGCGGATTGAAAGCACTTAAACAAGGTGGACTAAATTTTTGAGAAAATACAAATACCTACAAACTCTATATCTAGACCCATTTGGTAAGATTATTGAATTTTACAGAAAAATAACAATTTGTACATGCTTCCAAGTAGAAAGCACAAGTTAGTGACATCAGACTTTTGATCTGCAATACTTGAAGCTAGAAGGCAGTGGAACTGTGTTTACAGATAAGTAAGAGAAAAGGTCTACAACCTAAATTTTCTGTGCCCAGTGAAGAGATCATAAATCTAACAGTGTGAAAGAAATGTATTCAATAATTTAGAGAGTACATCACCTAAGCGTGTCATCTGAGGAGAATACTTGCAAAAAGACTCTCATGAGAAAACAAAGGTCATAATGAAGAAAATAGAAAGAGTGTGCAATAAACCTGGCTACTGTGCGAGACATATCAAATATTTAACACACACATGCACATATATGGTAGTTTAATTATATTTATAAAGACACATAGTGAAAGGCACATAAAAGAAGGAAAATTCTAATAAGGAAACTATTTCACTAAATTGTACAAGTGAGGGTGATCGGTAGAGAAGGGGAGATAAAAGTACATCAAAGATCATATAAGAAACAAGGAGGCGGCACGGGAAAAGTTGGGGGAAGTGACGCTGTTTTACAGGTCTCATCTCATTAGGGAGTTCGGAGGTAGAAGGAAATTAGGGCACCATGGTGGAAGAAACAGTGCATCTTGCTGGGGACACATTTGATAATTTACTTTCAAATCATGGTAAAGTAATATATGTATGAATAAAAGAGCAGGGGAAGAGAAATCAGCCGTGGATGTAAAAGAAAGTACAATAGAACTTCTTAATAGTAAAGGCAAAAGTGGAATAAGTAGGAACATGATCAAACCAGCAAAATAAGGAAAGGGGATGCCACAGTGTATAGCAAGCAATGAACACAAAGTTAGATGGAGGCACTGAAACCAAGTGTATCAGTGCCTGCTCTAAACGTAAATGGATGGAATTATTTTTAAAGAACTTGGAACAGAGTGGTTTGTTCTTACTCTGTTGTTGGTCTTGGAGTGAAGGCCAGTAACTCTCTGGGTTAAAAAACAATATCCATCTGTTTGCTATTTGGTAAATCATACTTTAATCAAAGTAATAAAGATTGAAAAATGGGGATGGTGTTTGCAGTTTGGAAGACTCAATATTTCTGAAGTGTCATTTTCTTCCAAATGGATCAATAAGTTTAATGCAATTCAAACCAAAATATCAAACATATGTGTGTTTATTTTTGTGAAACTTGACATGGTGATTTGAAATTATATGGAAAAAATGGAGTACAAGGTATAACCAAGACACCATTGAAGGAGAAAAATGATAGGACTCAATATATTTACCTATCTGTGGCCAATATCACATTAGTTTTATAATAAGTCTTTGGTATCCAGAAGATCAACACAATAGGATGCAAAATCCACAAATACATATATCACTGAGGAGCAATGGGAAAAAATCAGGTTTTTAAATAAATGCTTCTAGGGCAACTAGGTATTCATATGGAAACAAAAATTGAAATTGGATCCCTACCTCACACTACTCACAAAATCAACTTTGGGTGGATTATAAAGCTAAATATGAAAAGCAAAACTATAAAGCTTTGAAAAAATAATATAGCAGCATATGCTCAAGTCCTCTGGTATGGGAAAATATTTCTTAAACAGACACAAAATATATTAATGATAAAGAAAAGAAATGGATTAAATTTTACCACATTAAAGTTAGGAAATTAAACATATCATACAGAACTTAGAAGAGAAGTTATGAAGAAGGAGGCCATATTTGCAACACACATAACTAACAAGTGATTTCAACCCAGATTATGTACAGAATTATTTCACATATAGATAGAAAAAAGACAGACGACCTATTAGAAAAATGAACAAACTACTTGAAGAGAAAATTTATAGAGAAATCCAAATGAACAATAAACATAAAATGTTGATAATTTTATTATTAAATGTGGAGCTGTATTATATCATAAGAACTTGGAATTTCCTCAGCCTCCCTCTACTACTTCTGTGAGCCCCTTACTCAAAGCCCAGACCAGAAGGTTTGCTTTCCTTAGAGGGCATTTCTTGGACTCAGCTGATGGGTGCTCAGTTTATTGGGGTGAGATAGAGGATGGGGAGGGAACTTCCTGAATGCAGTCTTCTAACTAAGTTCGTTATTGATTGCCCCAGGCAGCTCTTGTGGGCTTTGGAATTTCTTTGGATGTGTTTTTATCTTCAGAGTAATTGTGGGCTGTGTGAAGCAAGTTCACCATGTGCATGCCAGTTACTCCAGCAGGTGCACCATGCACTGGTTAGTCTATCACTTGCACAAGACCAGTGAGACAGAACACTCACATGACAAGTTAAGTAAAGCAAGTTTATTACTCACAGGTAGCCAGCAAGATAACATAGAAGCCTAGGGTTCTGAGCCTTAGGTCCCCCAAGGCTCAGAAAAGATGCCTAGGGCAGATGGAATTTTGTCTTGCTTGCCCCACATCACACTGTACCTGAGAGACCCCAGAAGTCCACCCTTCCCTGAGTTTTATAGCCAGGGGCAACTTGAATTGCTGGGCTAATGCATTGCAGGACATCCTGTTCTAGGAGGGGCAAGAACGGCCTGGGCTCTGTTCTAGCCAGTTCCTCTCTATCTCAGGGTGGTGCATTCCCAGCACATTCTACAGTTATTTTTGAGAACTACACGTGAGAAGGGGGAAGAATTGGGTGAGCGCAGGCCATGCGGGGATTTATCCTGCAGGCTGCATACAATTTCTGGCTATAGATTCGTCTACTCTTGTCATTCTAATCCCATCTGGTTTCCGTCTTCTAGGAATTCCTCACATGTTCTGGTCTGCTGATCCACATTTTCTTGTTTTGTACTGCCCATATATACTTATTCTCTATTAATTTTGTTTTAAAATATTTTTCTATTATTTTAAGGGACTTGGAACACAGAGCTTCAATTATTAAATAGTATCAGTGGTACACATGGGCCTTTGTCATACCCTGATTCTTTGGGGTTTATCTTTGAGCCAGAGTCTTTTTATAAGTTTGTTCATATTTTATGCATTTTTAAAAAAGATGTTGTTATGTACCAGAATAAGGATATATAAAGGGAATTTTGGTTAAAATTATATATGTACGCACACACACACATACATATATTGTGATTTTATGTTTATTATAATTATAAATTGTTAATAGTGAAATATGGAGGAACCTTTCTCTAGATCTTTTGCAAATATTCTTTAAGTTATAATAGTAACTCAGGATCAGGTGGGATGATGCTACTTTCAAAGCAATAAATATTTTGATTTTCCTGGTGGCCACAGAAAAGAGAGGGGATTTTGTTCGCTGGATCTTGGGAACAAAGGAGAAGGCAGTTTAGTGATGGGCTGTGGCCACAAAAAAGCATCAGGACTCACAGGGATTATTATAGGGGATCTGCATCCTCCTTTTCTTCATTCAAGAAAGGAGAGAGGCTCGTCTGATAAGGGATGGGAAGAGTCTGACTTGCACTGGTCTGTGTTTATCTATTAGTTGGGATTAATGTGTTAAAAGAACTGCCCTTATGTGATCTCTGTAACAAGCCTCTCCTGAAAAATGGGTCATAATTCTCCATGCATCAGGCTGGGTAAGAATTTCCAAGTGCTAAACTTGAGGGGAAAGTATCAGAATGCTGACTTTGGCTGCAGACCCAAGCTATCTTCTCCAATAATTTAGTTGATATCTTGTTACCTCAATGGAGCACATTTCTGATTCTTAATGAACTCAAAACTTGCAGGCAAGAAAGGTATGATTAAGCACTCCTTGAAAATCCCAAGCATGTCCTAAAACACATAATGCCCAGTGAACTTGAGCAGCTGTGATGCCTGACATGTACGTCGAGGTTGTTCCCAGCTCCATGCAGTAGTCACCTCCCATCACCAGCCAACCTGTAGTAAAGACCTATTACCTACAAATGCCTTGAGTGAGAAATTCCTCGGGAAATAAACGAGGAGGTGAGAAATGTCCACTGAAAAGCATGGGAAAAAAGGGCAGTGCTATAGCAGGGAGATAAGGAGAGGTGCCCAGGAAGATGGTGGCAGAGCCACCAGAAGTGGGCAATCAGAGCTGTGGCCACAAAGAGAAGGCAGGCGCCTCTTCCCAGCCCTAGAGCTACAAAAAAGTCTTGGCAAAGGCATTGGACTTTTTGCAACCAATCGGGTAACTATTAAGAATTTTTTGCTGTTGTTAAAGGAAAGATGACTTTAGAAGGTCAAGACACTTTGGGGCATTTAGGTTACCTATAGCATCATACTTATGCCATTAAGTAAAATGGGGGAAAAAACTGTATCTGACATTATCCATCTGATATATCATATCAATGGAAAACAATAAAACAACAAATAAGTAAAAAATAACATAATTACCAATGAGTGAATGAATGACTGTGATATACAGAAAAACCAAGGAGGAACCACACCAAAGGATACACATGGTTTTCGGTGTTTCTTAATGAAGGAGGACCCTGGAGCCCATTGTCAGAATGACTAAATGCCATACTGGCATTGAATGTGCAGCAGGCAAAGACTGAAGGATACTACAATGCCCATGACAGTTTTCAACGAGGAAGAAGTGTCTCACATACGATGCTAGTAATAAATCTTGGTGAAAAACACAGGTTAAGTGGGTTTTTTCCTTATACTTTTCTATGTTTTCTAGATTATTTTCATGAGTCTATTCCCTTTATTAAAATAAAATACACCTCTTCTAAAATAAAATGATAAAACATAGACAAAGCAAAGATAAAAAGAAACACCTATATCTTCACTGCCAAGAGATACCCACTATTCACATCTTGGCATACATCATTTTAGAGTTCGTGATCAATGGATTGCATTAATGGCCCAGTTCTTCTCTCCTTTCTGTCTCCTTTCCATGCACTTTGCCATGTGACTTTGGAGTTCCTCCCATAGGGTTAGAGTGTACTTCTTCACCCCACATGACTTGCTTTGGCCAAAATCCAAGGCAGAAGTGATGGCAAGTCATCCTGAGCCTAGGCTTCCAGAGGCCCTGTGTACTTTGGCTTGTACCCTTTGGCCTCTGCCTCTGCCATAAGGACATGCCCAGGCTGGCCACGTCACCCAGGACCTCTGTTTCTGAGAACGGAAGCTGAAGTGGGGTTTTGTAACGGATTCCCCTTAAGGCACATAGAAATATCCTACAGGAAAGAGTGGACGGTGATTCTCCAGTGAATCTCCATAGAAATGGGATTACTAGGAAATGGGCTTCTGTGTCAGGAAGAAGATTGTTAGCACAGAGTCAGCTTCTTATCAAGACTCTGACTTGATGAGGGGTTTGTCTGGACTCCTGCTTGTTACTGTGGGGGGTGTGGGGGAGAGGGCTGTATTTTCATGAAGCCAGTGGTCTGTGTGTTGTCTCCACACCCAAGAATCTGAAGCCACATGGAGAGCAGGACTACTACATGCAGTTAAGTTTGGGCGGGCAGTACACATTGCCCAATCTTACAGGGTGCCTGCCACATCTTTGCCATGGTAGATTTGCATGTCATGTGTCACTTTCCAACACATGAGAGAAGATCATCTTTAGGAAGACCCCCTTTTTTGTCTGTGCAGCTATGGTGTATGGACTGGCACTGGTACAGCAGTCAATAGTTTGGAGCCAGTGCTGTAATTTTTTCTATAAGCATTGAAGGAGTATGTGGGAAGGGGATATTGGTGGTCTGGAAAACTCAAAGAAGGTTTAGTCCAGACACATCAGAGAATGACTAGCCTCAGAGTGGCTGAGGCAGCTAGATTTCCATTGTCCATATGGTAGCCACAGGTTGTATATATTAAATAGGTATTAGAATTTAAATTTAAATTTAAAAAATAAAACAAAAATTCCTCAGTCTCACTGGCCACATTTCTATACTCAATAGCTGCATGGGGCTAGTGGCAACATTATATTGGGTGGTACAGATATAGAACATTTCTTTCATCACAGAAAGTTCTACTGGGCAGTGTTGTTGTAGATAGAATGGCCAAGCAAAGCTCGCTCTCCTACCTAAACATAGGGAGATGGGTTGGATGCGCCTCTGTTGCGGTGGTCCCCAAAGGAGCAAAGTCAAAGGAACACCCTTTCATCTTCTACGCTCTGTGCAGAAACAGAGACACCAAGAAAACTCTTCCCACACTTGGGTGCCTGTAACAACATTATTCTACACACGTGCTTCATTGAGCTCCACTATTATTCTATGTCACCCACCTAGATCCAGAGTGAATGTCTCACCATTCGGAAAAATTACATGAGAGAAAATCCCAGATGTATGCACAGAGCTCCCTGTGAAATCCAGTCTTAGTACATTGAGTTTAATCCAAATGTATTTCGAAAACAGTGGTTTCAATTGTCGTAAACTACAGAACACATGGAGAATCCCTGGAGAAACAGATGTTAGATCTTTTGATAGCAGTAAAACATCCAAAAAAAAAAATCTTGTAAATATGAACAAACTTGACTAATAGAGTATTTGGCAGTTAAAAAGATAGGAATGCACGGTGGATGTCATTTGGCATTCTAAAATAGTGGCATGAGTGTCATTAAAAAAGAAATATTCTTTTAAATGTCTGTTATTTAGTTTTAAAATGAAAAATATTGAATAGTTAAACTTTATTAAGTGTAAAATTGGTTTTTAGAGTGCTTTGGAATGGTAGCTACCAGGAAGCAAAAGTTGAGAAGTCATTGAAAGCAGCTGCTCAGGGGAAAAAAAAAAATTCAAGGAGCTAATTTTTAGGACCAGGTCTATGGTGGAGCCCGGGGGTCCATTTAAAAGGCTGCTGTTAGTTCTGGACTCATATCCCAGGAAGCTCTGTGGCCATGGGTAGGCCCCAGTGTGGCCCCATGGGCCCCTGTTCTGTAAGTAGCTCAAGCCAGACTCTAAGAAATTGAGGGGCCCAAACTCTTAGCCTACCTGGTCATCCTTCCAGCCCTCTCTCTTCCCTCTTGCTCTTTGAGTATATAGGAATTTGTTTCCAGAACATAAGAAAGAAGATGAGAGCATGTGATGAGGGAGTGGGGATGACAAGGACTTCAGAAGGCCCATTTTTCTTTCCAGAGTAGGGAAGGTACAATTGGTCTAAGTAGTGTGATTTTTAAAAAAAATTTTACAAATATAAAAACTTGGGAGAAGTGGGGTTTAATGCAGAAACTTGCAGAATATAGCATTCATTTGTTAATGGATTCAAGGGGAAGCACCTATAAACAAGGGTTTAGAAATTACAACTAGACCCATGAAACTGATGTAATCTTTTTAACGCAAGTCACTTTGGCACCCACCTGTGTCCTCTTGTGCTGAGCTGCACTTGGTCAGCTTTTGTCGTTGATTCCATCAGAACAGATGGGGTGACGTTGTAGGTGTGTTTCCCCCAGACTGAGAAGCCCAGGGGAGAGAGCTGTCGTTGCTCAGTCAGTCTAGAGGATTTTCACATGATGTCCCGCAGTTATTTACCTTCAATCCTAACTTCTTTCTCCAACAATCATACTCAAGATTATTGCCAAGTTTAAGGTGTAATCAAGTGATTACTGTGTGGTCATCTAACACTGATGGAAGGCCCATACCTATGGTATAAACTGCACGGTGAGACTTCAACTCTGCCTGGAAGATACAACAAAAAAGCCAATTCTCAGCAGTTTTGTTAACCACAAACTTTGTCAATGTGTTTTTATTATTTTTATTGATCATCTACCATATGCCTAGGTCTCTCGTCCTTCTAGAGACTAAATTTCCCAAAATATAAAGGGCCACAATTTCCAAAGAGAAATTGGCTATTTCTTCTGGGGGCACAAAAGAAACGGCCCATCAATTCATTATACATTTACTTTTACATTTTAAAGAATAGTTAGAGTAATAATTACCAAATTTCTATATTAAAGAAAAACAAGTCAGCATCTTATACAGTAAATATGGAATTGTGCCTTTATCCCCACATGTGCTGGTTTTCTGCAAATCCCGAAATTTGATATTTGTCACTAAAACTATTCACTGCAATTGAAAGGAGATAAATAATGGATAGTAATGTCGTTGCTCATTAAAATACTACAAAAGGAAAACATACACCAGTTATTCCATTCGTGAATTTGGCCTTTCTGGAGGTTCATCCATAATCGTGCTTCACATTTACTTCTGATTATCTGTGGACTTGATCCAGGCCTCCCAAAGCCCAGAGCAAAGGGGCTTTTCCTGTTCTGTCTGGCTGGCTCTGGGGGGAAGAGGCTGGAGTCCAGGGAGCAACGGTCACTTGAGTGGGGGTTGGGCCCATGAGTGCCTGGTTGATGCCGGGCTGTGCCGGCTGCAGGGCTCCTTGCTCATCTCTTGGCTTCTGCTACTTGGCACCCTTCATTCACCAGGTTTCAGCCTGTTTGTCCAGGCAAAGTGTTTACGTTTGCCTCAAAGGTGCGACTAGTACAGGAACCCTGCCAAGATCCCATTAAGCCTACTCTGGAGGTCACCTGAAGACAATTCCCTTTTGGCCCAAAGCTTCCTACCTGAGCATGCTCTCTGGCCTAGAAGTGTGCTTGGGGAGGGAGGGCCAGAAAGCAGGGGGTTCTCAGCCCTAGGAGCCAATAGGGGACAGGAGTTGGTGGACACACACTCCAGCTCCTGCCTGCCTCCCCACAAGACCCCCTATGTTTGCTGTGCTGAGTGTCTGTCCGAGGAGACCCCTGTGGCGCTGAGCCTCGGTTTCCACAGCAGGAACCTTCTCATTAATAAGGTCGTATTGGCTTTTCTTCCTTCTCTGTCTCACACTGTGACATTTACATCACAGGTATGGGTGCTCCATCAGTGCTGCCTGGGGTCACTTCTCATGTAAACTACTTGCCCCCAAAGCCTTGTCTTCTAGTCTGTTTTAGGGGAAGCCCAAACCAAGGTCCTGCACCTTGACCAATGTTGCCATGTCACTGAGGCTGTCGTGTTGCCCCTCTGCCCACACTGTTCCACTAAGAAAGTGTTTCTGTCTTGTGTGTGTCCCCGGAGTGGAAGCCCTGCCTGTCTTGTCCTCTGCCTTGTCCCCAGCATCCCATGCAGCAGTGTCTGACACGTGGCAGGTATCCAAGGCACCACTTAGAACACTGGTCCCATGGTGGTAGCATTAGGATCCCTCATGGTGCTCATCACAGTGGGAGCCCCAGGGCACAGAGAAGTCTGGGGTCAAGGATACATGGCAAGACCTCTGGAGAATTTTCTATTGACTTGATGGTTTAAAACAATAAAGCAGAGTGAGGAAGACTGTCCTAGGTCATGATATTTCTCCCCCCCCCCCAAATTGCTTCTTTACAGTTTTTGTAGTGTATCCAATTAAAAGGGTATTTCTGGAAATGCTTGCTGACAGAAACACTATTTTAGAGCCAGGAGTCCTAACCAGGGATCCAGCAGCTGTCTTTGGATCTTTGTCCCCACTTTCTGCTGGCCATCCGCTACGTTTTCCTCCCTAGCTCCTGTCCTTCCTCCCTCCCTCCCTTCTTTTCTTCCCCTGCCTCAGCCTTCCTCTCCCTGTCTTATCTGCCTTTCTTACCTTGCTTTCCTCTTCCCTTTCCTTCTGTCTCCTTTCTTCCTCCAGTGCACTCTCCTGCCCCTAGGACCTCTTCCTCCCTCCCTTGCCTCTTGCTATCGAGTCTTTGGTTGCCTAGTGCCCCAGGATTTCCCGGAGCTCTGAAGTCTGTCTACCCCTACGTGGAACGAATCCCATCTTAGCACGTAAAGAGGAAAACACAGTCTCCCCAGCGTATGTGCCACGTCTCTTTGTAACCCCAGATGGGTTTTCTCCGGGGAAAGGAGAGAGGTGGCCAAAGCATGGCTGGACCCCAGAGGACAAGTGGGACCTGGCAGGGACTTGCTGAGGCCGTTTCCAAGGGGAGAGGCCAGAACTGTGTTGCTGGGCGGCAGGAGCAGTCAGGAGAGACTGTGCAACTCGCTGCTCCAGGCCCCTCCCCCTTCCCTCGCGCCTCCTCTTTCTCTCCCTTCATAACAGGGTCAAGGCCACAGCAGTAGCAAATCCTGCACAGATTTAACGTGCGGGTGAGCGTGAGCCTGGTGGGAGGGTACAGAGAGAAGGGGTAACTTCCCTTCAAATTCGCTGAACATCTTAAACCACTTCAGGGGTTTGAGAAAACCCAGGTCGTATTTTGCCAAGCACGTTTCCCCTTAATTTTCATACCCAAGTGTATTCTAAAGGAAATGAAATCCACATGTTTCTGATCATTTATACTTAAATCATCAAAATATTGCCTTTTAGGGGCTTTGTGTGTCAGGAAACCCTTTGAACCTTTTTCACAGCAGTGTTCTCTGCCTCGTGGAAAGACAAACAGGAAGTGGTGATGTGTAGAGGGCATTCCCACTGACCCCAGGAAGGGCCCAGAGAGCCCAGGTCCAGACCCTCCTGAGTGGGCCTAGGCTGCAGCCTCGGGTGAGGGAAGGAAGGCTGAGCACTGCCAAACATCTGGCCTCCATCCCCGGCCAGTGTCATTGACTCACTTTGGGACATTGGACACAACCATTTAATCTCCTGGGGCTTCAGTTTCCTCCTAAGTCATTGAGAACTTTTAGAACACTAATCTGATTAAAGCACTATCTAGGAGAAAAAACATAAAGATTACAAGAAACATAAGAGACACGTCTGCCAAACACAATGCTTGGACCTTATTCATTCCCTAATACAAACTATATTTTGATTGTAGCTTATTTGATTTTATGTGTTGCGTGTGTGTATACTGAAACTTTGATGATATTAAGAAATTGTTGTTAACTTATTTTTAAGTATTTTGGCTATATTTTTATTTTTTTCTTTCCTTTCTTAATTTTAATAGATTTAGGGTGTACAAGCTGAATTCTGTTACATGTATATATCGTACAGTGATGAAGTCTGGGCTTTTGGTGTAACTGTCACCTGGATAGTGTATATTGTACCCCTTAGGTAATTTTTGGTTATATTTTTAAGAAGAGGCTCATTGTCTTTTAAAAACATATGCTGAATTATTTTGACATCAACTAACTTGGTATCTTGGGGTTGCTTTACAATAGTTGGATGGGGAAAAGCGGAAGCGGGTGAGGTAGAGATGAAACAAGGGTGGTCGTGAACTTGGTAACAGCTGAAGCTGAGTAAGGAATCAGTCTGGGTCTTCACTATGTTCTTCTCTTTGCTTTTGTGTATGACTTTAACATTTTAAGGTGTTAAATATGAAACACTAAAAGTAAAACCTATGCTTCCATGATAGTAAGAGGCTATAATTAGAGTATCTTGAACATATTAGATTAGGAAATCTCAATGTATAAAGTTCAGAATCATTTCCTAATAAGTCATAAATCCCAATACAGGCAAATGCAATTTATTTGGTTTGAACCATATGAATTTGCATTTTTTTGTAGGCTGAGAAAATGGTTGGTTATTGGCAACTTCAAATGGTTCAACCTAAATAGCTCAATTCAGCCATCATTACCCAAGCTCTCCAGCATGCGGGGCCCTGTGTTAAATGCGGGGAATGTGATGCTGGCTTTTAGGGAACTTAGGGGCCCATGGGTGGTGAGACAGTGAACAAAGATTCTCACCCAAAGTGGATAGAGCTGAGGTCAAAAGAGGCTAAACCTGAGGTTGTAACAATGAAAACTCAGGGTACCTGAGGAAGGTACACTGAGAAATGGCTCTAGAAACCTGAGTTTCATGGGGACTAAATGGTGCTATTTCTACGAGCATGGCCTTCTTGAGCAAAGACACAAAAGGTGGCAAGTCTAAAGGATATTTGGTGCTCAATAAATGAGGAGTGAATTTATTATTTAATACATAAACGGCTCTTGGAATCTCTATGTGGAAACAACCCGAGAAGAATCTTGATCCAATTTCAGAACCTATTAGCTGTGTGACCTTGAATGTGTTACTCAATCTCTGTAAGTTTCAGTTTCTTCACTCTGAAAGTGGGGAAAAATAAACCTGCCTCACAAGATTCTTGCAAGGATCAAATGAGGTGAAATGAATGGACACCTGGTCCGTGATAGGTGCCAAAGAGTTCTCCTAGCCCAGCCATACACCCAATGCCAAAACTTGACCTAAAACATGAAGGAGTCATTCAGATATAGGGCTGGAAAGATAGTGTGGGACCAGGTTGTGTAAATATCAGATTCAGTTTGTGAGTGAACTATTTTTTTGACTGCTCAATATGTATTCCCACTTTGTAAAAGTGCATGAGTTTGTCCTTGGAAATGTTCTCCCCTCCTATGCCTGCAATCTGATGGGCTGTAAAATAAGGTGTCTGACTTTCACTAGCCAAGTGGCAGGAATGCATCTCAAGCTGGGCCAACTGCACTGTGCCACTTTAGAAAAGTCACTTGACCTCTCTGGATGTCAGTCTTCTGCTTCATAGTAACTCCTACCTGCATTTCTCACAAGGTTGCCAGCAGGCCTACTAAGAAAGGATACAGACACGCCTTTGTCATGTAACAGCACAAGCCAGAGATGACAAAAATCAAGCAAGCTAGATGAAAACAAATGGCGATCATTGATAGTAGCTTCCAAGATTACAGTGTTGAGAAGGGTACTGAGGCTGAATCTGGGCTCATCAGGAAAGAAGGTTTATGATTGATTGGTGATGTCTGCCTTGGGCATAAAAGTGTGAGAAGTAGCTTGCCTGTCATGTACTTGACATCTTTTCTATTTCCTCTCATTTCTTTGTGTGGAACACAGATGCTTTACTTTCCTATGGGAAGCCAAATTCCTTCAGGGAAAGATGTGTTACTTCCAGAGCTCATACAGTGGGAGATGAGGTTGGTGAACTGGTTCAAACGGGACATCTCTTAAATGCCATATTTCATAGAGAAACGAAAAGTTCATCTCTGTTCAGCAGCAGAGTCTCCTTGTGCATACAACAACTCATCTAATTCTGAGGGTTGTTGTGAGGATTGAATGAGTTAATAAGTATGTAGCACATAAAACAGGGCCCCACCCAGAGCAAGAACAACATAGGTATGAGCTACCACAAGATCTTACTGTGTTAGGGGTGCAGCTCTTGCAGCTGCTTTGGGTGTCTCCTCCAGGTCTGTAGGACCTATAACATGAAGTTCCAGGTCAGACTCTACTGAGATCTTATACATGGTAGCTTATGTTCATTTCCATAAGCCCCAAGAAGCGGAGACCCCTGTAAAATTTTGGCAAAGAATCTCTACTTTTGCCTGTAAGACCTACACAGTAAATTTGCAGAAATTCCTGCCATTGTGAACTTTTTCCCCCAGTAATTAGATGCACACCAGGGGAAAAGCATAACCTGGAGAGGAAAATCTTTAAATATATCCTAGAGTACTTCTATCCCGTACACCTGAAATACAGCCCAGGCCAAAGTGGGTTTTACTAGACCATTGGTCTTTGCAGGTTAACTTTGGGTAATTATGGAAAGAGAAGGTTTATGGAAAACACATTGAGCAGGCTGGTTATGAGAACTTCCAGGCAAACTGTCAATCCTGTTGCCTGATTGTACAGCCAGCTGGGTGGTAGGATATTGCCCGGGCCCAGATCTCAGCTGAGGGCTGCATCTCTCCATGACAGAGAAGCATGGGAGCCCTGCGGGGATGGCAGTTGACGGCATGAGAACACTCATGAACTGTGATGAAGCCCAGTCAGAGAGGCTAGGACTGTTCCCTGCGCCTGACTCTCTCTGAACCTACCCACCCTTGACTGATTCCTTGTTCACACCAGACGCAAGGAAGAAATTATCCCTGCAGGACCTGGGTTGCCAACCTTTAGCAAGGGTACTCGTCCAGGGCATGGGGGGAACCCTCAGGCTACATAGGTAAACAGGCCCAGGGCAAGAGAAGGGCTTACCCCAGCCACACAGGCTGAGTGGCAGCTCGGAGGAGGGAGGAACGCGGGTCTTGACGCAGAGTCTGGAGTTGTAATCAACAAACACACAGGGAGCACCCTCTGCACATGGGGCCCTTGCGGTAGGGACCTATCTCACATGGTAGGCAGTCTTCCAGAAACATCCTCTCCCTTCTTCCAACAGATGCTGGTGGTCCCAAACTAGCAAGCTAAAATGTGTGTGAAGTTTCCATTTATTAAAGCAAATAGCTCTCAGTCTTTTTATTTCCTCCCAGATGATCCTGGCTTGTCCACAGTCAGTGGGGGGTCCTGTGGCTCCCTCTCACAGCCTCCTGCCAGCTCTTTCCTTGTCCAAGAGGTGCTGCAGGGTTATTCAAAGCTCACTTCCCTTTACAGATAACATCCTCATTTCAAAGGGGTCCCTGGGTTACCACAGGTAGAGAACTAAAACACAGTCCCAACTAATGGCTGTGCCCCACAGAGAGGCTACCGCCCCATCTGGCCACACACTGTACTGGTGGGCATCGTTGGGTCTGCCTCTCTGGCCTGGTGGGGGCATGCTCAGGAGGCTAGGAGTGTAACACATTTAAGACTCTGGCTGGCAGGCAAGACCCAAACGCCTTCATTTTCTTGGGGTACAGCTAGAGGCTGAATACCGTTGGTGGGCTAGGTATGGGGGGGCGAAGGATGACACTTCCCGAGCCAGGCATTGCGGAGGTGCCTTGTAGTCATGACGCCTTCTAGTTTTCATAACAATCCAGTGGGATAGAGTTTGCTACACTTGTTTGTGTGTAGGTCAAGCAAGGCTTAGAGATATTAGGAAACATGAACAAAGTCCCTCTGTGAGTATACCCTGCTGAATTCCACGCCTGAGCTCTCTTACCTTTGCCACTGTGGAGGTGACCCTGAGTGTGAGCAGCACAGGGGAGCAGGAAGGAACAGCATCAGTAGAGGCAGGAAGATGGAGACTTCCACATTGTCCTTTACTGATGTCATCATCTTTGCCTTTATACCACTTTGAGGTCCAAAGAAAGCCAGACTCCTTCTGTCCTTATTCAAAGTGATATACTTTCCTGTTGAATCTATATTTCAATAAAGGGAGAGCAAAAGTGAGAGAGAGAAGGAAAGAGAGCAAGAGACAGACCAAGGAAGATGGAATCCTAAATCTGGGCTTATTTTAGGACATTAGGTTGTATAATTTAAGGCAGATCCACAGAGTCTGCTCTCTAGACAATGTCTGTCTCATGGCTTCAGTTCAACAATTTTAACATAAACCATAGAGTGCTTTAATCTATTTCTTCTTTTCTCTGTTTTCATCTGGGATGGCAAACCCAACCCCACCCTACATCCTAAGTGGCAGCCTTCTTAAACCCTGCTTCGGCTAAAATGAGCACTTCTTTGGATCTTGCTCAGTACTCCCAAAATCAGTCACCTTCAAAGGCTCAGACCAGGTGATGAGCATCAGAGTGTAGGAGTCCAGAGGGGCCTCAGCTGCGGCCTGGCTTCCAGGGAGAGAAGGGCTCTCTGGGTATAAACTTCCCTTTCTAGCCACCCCCATGAGAAGGGGGCTTCCGTTTTAAAGCCAATGGCATTTTGGTGGCTCAACTTATAGTGAGTATAAGGAACTTATATGTAGGAATCAGCCTTTGGCTTTATTGGGTCACAAGTAAAGGGCTTGCAAGAGCAAGAAATAGTTACAGAACAATAGATTAACTCTCCCTCATCACTTGCAGCCCCCCAGTAGTAAGAAACAAAAAGATAATCAGAGGAGAAATGAAAGTTTTATGGCAGAGTTGCATGGCACTACACTGGAGAACTCCCAATTTTCCAAACTGTCACAGCTGAGTTTATACTGTTAAATGAAATGGATATATGCAAATAATTCTGTTAATTGGAATAGCAAATTCCCTTTCACTGCTTTATTGGTCCCTCACGCTTCCTACCTTGGATTATGGTCAGTGGTGAACACATGCGTGTGACCCCCTTGGGCAGGCACCATCTCTCTGTTCCCTTTGGTGACTTTCGTGTCGTAGAAGCTTTGCCAGTGTCTGCTGACTACATAAGTGGATGAGCAAATAAACCAGAGTTTTTATTCTATCTTGTATCAAAAGCCATAGTTACTGCAACGGGATGTGTTTTTTACAAATGATTATACAGCTTTTGATAATTGCATTGTGTAAAATTGTATGAAAGAAGCTCATATAAATGTCTGGCATCATGACTGTCTGCTTTCAACCTGAAGGATGCTGGGAAAGAGGGCTTGAGACTAGTGTTCTTTTGACTCTGTCAGTCTGTGTTGTGGAAATCCCCACTGCCCAGGTGTGGTCCTGAAGACAATTTAGGAATCACCAAGCTCTGTACTTTTGCACATTCTGACCCCTGGGGTGTCCCGATGGTGGCAACATCATCATCATCACCAACATAGCTGTGGATCTGTGCAGGAGTGCTCTTGGGGAGACACAGTAGCAGAATTAGGGTTCCCCCCCAGGAGGGGATTTGCACAGTATCAAGTGGGGTTTCAGGGCAAAAGGGGTGGGGAATGTGCCCTGGGCATGGGCCTTGCTAGGGTCTTTCCAAAGACTGGACACTGAGCCCTGGATCTCACCTATAAGCTGAGGAAAGCCAGTTTCAGGGGGCAAGGCTTATGATTGAAACCTCCAGCATTACAGGTGCTTCCTCCAATTGTCAAGAACATTACCCAAGAGAAAATGTCAAATCACATAGTCTTGGCTGCTCCCAGATTGCAAATTACAAATTTTAAACAACAATAACAACAAACCCATAGTCTTCTTCAGAATCTATTGCTCAACAATAGATTCCAGAATAGCCCATTCTTAAGTGATTAATTTTTTCAATGCATCCAATAACAGCGCCCCCAAAATCAAACAGAAAGCCATAGGTGTTAATTGTCAATGTTGTATGGCGAGTTGATGCTGCTCCCTCTTGACATTTCTTAACCACTTATCCAACAGTCTTCGTTCCTCACAAACTCTGCCTAATGTGCTGTCCTCAGAGAGGTACCAAGGGATAATAAGAATTTGTGTGTATAGACATCCTAAGTGCGCACAAATATTCACTCCATGAGGACCTACACGGGACAGCAGGATACAGCTGTTGAGAATGTTCATTGGTGATGGAGCCGGGGCAAGGCTGTGCCCAGAGGACTTGGGTCGTTTCTAAGCCTCTGCAATGATGTGACTTGGAAAGTCCACTCCACAAGGACCTTTTCTGAGAAATCACCCAGCTCTCTTCACCTGTAGGGCAGGTTCTTCCTAGAGGAAAATCCAAACCAAGACTTCTGATCAGGCCCAACACAGTCATGTTACAAGGTAGACCTAGATTAACACTTAGAAGCAACATGAGATTTTAGTCAAACCACTTGAGGGAGGTATGTTATAGGACCTTTTCCACAGTGTTTTACAACTAACAGAGAACTTTTAAACATATCTGCCCCTCCTCATTGCCTGGTCCCTGCCTAACTACTGGGGATTTGGGGAGAGTTAATATTATAGAATTTCTCACTATCACACAGATAAAGGGTGCCAAGCTGGAACTTGGAGCCAGTCCTAACTCCAGTGCATTTTCCCCCCCTTAAATAACCCAAGGTTCAGGGAGCAGTGATTCAGAGAATGTCCCTCTCTCTTCTTCAACTTAAGCATCAGGGATCAAAGCAATTTCACCCTGGGTGAGAAAGAAGAGAGACTGATAACTCCTGTTATTGTGTTGCTCTGGCAGACCAGATTCCTGGAGACAGCCACCCACTGTGGTCACAAATCTGCCCAGCACTCAGAAGCCCAGGGGAGGGGGAGGAGGAGCAGAATGCGGACTGCTAGGGCTGGAGCACCGACGGGCACAGGCCCCTGCTCCAGGTCCAGGGCGTTGGGTCCACCATGAAACATTGGGATTCACACTCTCAGGTTGCTACTGTCATTCCCTTGGCATCCTCTAGACCAGTTCAAGTTTTCATTTTGAAACCCAGAACAAAAGTTTTGACTACTATTTGGTCTCTCTGAGTGAGAGTGACCAGCTCTCCCACCATTTTTTAAAACTCGCATTTAAAACAGCAATAACAACAACAAAATTATCTTAAAGACAACTCTCCCACCCCACACCAGCCACTCCAATGCCCCCCACCCCCCTGCTTCAAACACACACACTTACATTGTCAGGAATTTGCGAATTGGGGGATTGTCATCCAATTCAGATGTTTTCAAATTTCAGCAGCAGAATTCATCTATAGAACAAAATCTCACATGGAACCCTAATATATGACACAACTAGAAGAGGGGCTGTTCTGGGTGAAGCTGGAACAGGGGCTGGGATGTCTAACCCATCACCTCTGCCTCTTTCCCCCAGAAGCGCTCTCGTCGGTGCTGAGGTCATATGGAATCTGGAACTCTTCAGAATGCATTGAAAAAACACCTTTGTGCACCCTGTTCTTGTAGAAATTGAAGCACCTAAGGTCCTAAAAAAGAGAAGACTTGGTCTGCTAATGCAGTAATTATAATTCGGTAGCAGAACTGGGGTCTCAGTCGCTAAATCCAGTGCTCCTCTCAGAAGTCCAAAGCAGCCCCAATCACGTAGCACTTGCTGTTAACCTTGCCGGGATTAGAGGAGTCACACAGCAGACTCAGAGATCCTGGTGCCAGAGGAGCCGTTCCCAGCAGGCTGCCACGTTCAGGACTGTTTTCCTGGGCATTCTTCTTTGGAACCATCACACCAGTTCTCCCAAGGGTGTGTACTAGCCTGGGGCCCAGGAGATGGAAAATTACATATTCATTAAAATAGATTTCAGGTGCTGAGCACGTGCAAGGTGCTGTTCTAGAACTGGAGTCAAGAAGTGTGTCAAAGTTTGGCTAGAGGCTCCCCACTGTCTTTTCCTCCTCTGTGGCCCCATGCCAGACAGCTTTGACATGCCATCCAGATCCCTGGCCTGTGCACCCACCTCCCAAATTCAGAAAGCGTGACCCCCAACAGAGCACAACTGAACTCTTCTGAAAATTGCCCTTAGCTCAGGGTTTCTCAGCCTTGGAACTACTGAGATTTTTGGTCCAGATTATCCTTTGTTGTGAGGGTCTATTCTATGCATTATAGTATGCTTAGCAGCATCACTAGCTTCTACGCACTAGATGCCAGTTGCCCCCACACCCAGTTGTGACAACCAAAAATGTCTCCAGGCATTGCCAAATGTTCCCTGAGGGGGACTGGGCTGGGGGAGCGATTCCGCGTTCAGCCCCGACTGAGAACCATTGCCTTAGCTGATGGGAGACCTTTCCTGAAACACATCAGAGGTTATGCTTTCCTTCCTGGGTGCCCCACAGCCAATGGCTGGCTGATGGGGAGTACAAAAGATTATCCGCTGTCCTCAGGATGGGACAACTCTGGCACCATTCACTCCTTAAGGGTTCGGATCAGGCTGAGACTGGACTTCAGCTGCCCTTCCCACTTTGCCTAGCTTCTTCCCTTGAACTATTCTGTTTTCCAGGAAGACTACACATCCCAGGGTTCTTTGCAGCTAGGTTGGGCACATGAGACTGATTCTGTCCAATGGAATGTGATGTACAAAAGTGATGCCCACCTCTTCCAGGTCTTGCCCCTGAAATCTCCCACAATACTCCACAGCTTGCATTTTTTCTTGGATTATTCTCTCTTTTCCCCATCCCCCTGGCTGGAGTTGAAGGACTCCAAGATGTTAAAGACAAAATATAGAAGGATCCTGAAAAATCTTTGGAAGAAACCTCCCAAGAGGGCTGCCTAACCCTCACTGGATTTTGAGCAAGAAATGACTTTTGATTAATGTCTGTCTTCCCAGTTAGTCAGTACATTTCCTGAAGGCAGGAACCTTTTTTGTATACTGCTTGTATTAGTCAGAGAAATTCATGTTAGCTTCTGTAACAAACTTCCCAAATTAATGGCTAAACACAATAAAAGAAATAGCCTTGCCTGCTACTACCTTAATGCAAGGCATCATTGTTTCTCACATGGGTTATTGCATTGGCCTCCTAACTAGTGTTCTTAACATTGAAGCAACATGATCCCTTGCAGTGTAGCTCTGCTCTGTGAGAACCCTTCCCGGCTCCCAGAACATTTGGGGCAGAATCCTATGTGGTTCTAAATAACCCAACCTGCAGTCACCTCTCTCTCAGCTTCAGCTTACCCTAAATGGCCATATTGCTGCTTTTCAAACATACAAGAGAGCCTCGTCTTAAGGCTTTTGTATTTTCTCTTCCTTCTGGCTAGAATACTCGTATCCTAGATGTTCTAGCTCACACCCTCCCTGCACCAAGGTCTCTGCTGCCATGGCCCCTGTCACAGAGGCCTGCGCTGACTACTCTGCATGGAACAGCACTCTCTCCCCTGGCCCTCCCTGCCTCTGCTGCTGGTGTGTTTGCTGCCTGGACCCTCCCTCTCCCCTCCGCTGGAATGTAAGCTCCATGAGGGCAGTGACTTTATCTTTCAGCTCATTGCTCTTTGGGAGAGGAAATAACAGGCCCTCAATAGATATGTGATGAAGGAAAGGATGATTGAATGAGGGCTGTACAATCATAAAGCCATAGAGCTCTTAAAGAACGGATTGTGGCTATAAGACAGTGCATGATTAAAAAAACCTGTCCAGGAGTCTGGGTCAGAGACAGCTTCATTGAGGTCATTTGAACTTGTGCCCACCATTTTGACTCTGACAAATTGCTTTAAAGGGCTCTAAGACCTAAGGATGTGCTGTAAGCTTGGGAGGATGCAAATTTTCTGGACACTGACGCAGGGGGAGGATCCTGGCCCAGCTTTCCCTCCACGTGGCTGAGTTTGCACAGTGTAGCTCCACTTTATAAAGGAGTGGGAGGGTTTTTTTGTTTTGTTTTGGTTTTTGGTTTTTTCCCTGCATGTGAAAAAGATTAACGTTAAGGTAAGGGCTGGCCCAGGACCAGAGAGAGCCCTGAGCATTCCTGGTACAAGACATCTCTCTGCCCAGCTCCCCTGCTAAATTAGCACTCTGAGGCAGTCTCTTTTGTTCCATGGAATCCCACCCTTCGTTAGAGGCATCTGAGGGGACCGTGAGTGGGCATCTGAATAGATGGGTTGGATCAGTCTGATTTTCTGCCCTGGGAATATGAAGTCAAAAACATGAAAATTGCTGAGTGTATAGAATTGTTCAGAGGGAGAATTCTAAGGTAGAATAAATTATAAAGCAGTTTTCAGTGCTAATTATAATTGAAATCAGTGACTTCAAAGGAATATGGACAGGCCCCAAAAGATTCTGGGGAAACACATTAGAAAAGGGAAGTTGGGCCCATGTATGGTCCCCAAAGGCCACAAGAGTGAAAGGGACTCCTGAAGGCAGACTCATGAGTGACCAGACAGCACAGGGGTTGACCCACGGCTGACCTGAGTGTGCTGCCCTCAATCCCACCTGCAGGGTGGCAGGGTTCCTGCCCATACTAAGGGGCAGAACCATGTGCATGTGAGTAAACGTGCAGACCTCATGGTCCACCTTGTAGGGAGGTCTGGAGAGAGCTTGTGTGTAGGGGGGTAGTTGGTGAGCCACATGGGGCAGGAGGTCACTGGGAAGAATTCAAGAATAAATGAATGTGTTCAATGGAACCTGCATACCAAAGAGAGGCTCTCTGGCCTCTTGGTTGACTTAGAGCAGGTGAAGCATTTCCTTGTGACATCTCTCCTGGAGAAAGCTGCCCAGGAGAGGCTGCAGCTTTCTCTGCTCAGGCTCTGGGTGAGTTGGCCTGGAAGAAAGTTCTGTAATCCCTTTGCGTCACTGGGGGAGTGTGGGCCCTGCTAGGAGGCTCCTTAAGATTCCTGGTATGGTGGAGCTGAGGTTCAACCAGCACCAGAGGGTGAGTTGGGACCACTGCAAGCCAAAGGTAAGGTTTATTCAGAAGGAAGAAGTAGAGACAGAGACCAGATGCTGGGGAAACCATTTAATGATGGTGATGATGATGATATTAATAATATTAAATAATTAACACACTTTGTTTTGAATCCTGGCTATGTGGCTATAAATTTTGTTCTCTTTACGCTATGTTGCCTCTCAGTATAGTGAAAGGAAAAAAGGAAGCAGATATGCTGAGAATAACAATAATTGGAATAGTTATAACTAATGGTTATTGAACACTGGTTGTGTAGCAGGTAGTCTTGCAAGCAGCATGTGCATTAATCCTCTCAACAGGCCTATTGTGATAGGTGCTACTATTATAAAATTGATTTTGTTGATAAGGAAACTGAGGCAAAAAACAGGAAGGAAGGAAGAGTATTCATGGTTTTACAGCTAATAAATAGAGCAGACAAAATTCAAATTCAGTCAGTCTGAATCCCAAAGACGCAAATCTCAACTATCAATTTGGAAAGTCTGAAACTGTCAGATTTGGCATTTGGGGCCTATGATAATAACACTCCTATATGGTCAGCCTAGCACCATACCTATGACTTGCATGGACCACAGAGCCCAAACCCAGACTCCTCCTGCTGAGGCCGTCGGGGCATCCTTGACCTGCCTTCTAGCTCCAGGCTCCTGTGGCTCCTGATCTTGTCTTTTTCTGGACTTTCCTTGGACAACTCACAAGCACCTGTACAGATGTAAATTGTGATGCTCCAAGTCAATGGTGCCAAAAGTATCTCGTGTCTCCCTATTATTCTAATCAAACACATTTGACCCTTAATTTACAATCACTTCATTCCAGACATTTTGGGGAGCTCCCTGCTTAATCCACTCCCTCGTGGTCTAGCAAAACCTGTGAGCTGCTGGACAAATCTAAATGTCCCAGGAAGGGGCACCCTTTCTTCTCCCTGCAGTGGTGACCCCTAAGATGCCTGGGGTCCATGCAAACATAGATTTGATGTCTGTAACTTCTGCTGCTCCCTTGACCCATTGCCATGGTCAGAGACAGCAAGACTGGGATGTGTCCATGCCATGTGCACCATGAAACAATTCCCTCCAAAGTCCTACCAACTCCAGGCCCTGCTGAGGAACAAGGGGAGCGTGCTGACCTCCCCAAGGCCCACTTGTCTATGTCCTCTCTCCAGGCTGAGGGACAACCTCTCTCTCCCTAGCTGCTTTCCAAGGATGCCGCCTCCCTTCAGGAATCCTGTGGGCACAATCCCCAGTGACTTGGGCTTTCATAAAATAAAGAAAGAGGGTTTATCCTTATCCCTAGCTTCCACTTTAAGCCCTTCACATGCGCCCTACAAAAGGAAATACAAATTGCCTGGTTTGCTTCTTGAAATAAGGTTCAGTGGGGAGATAAAAGTGCAAAGATCAGAATTCAATTCCCATCCCAATAGAACACCAAGTAAGCCCTTTTTACTGGTGTGTGCTCGGGTGCTCTGTTCATTGTGATCAGAAGCACCAAACAGAAACAGCTCTACAATCAGTGAAGCATATTTTTGGGGATTCTTTCCTTCTCTGGAGCCTCCTCCCCAGCCTCTTCCTCCTGGGTGTCTAAGAGGTTTATGGCCAATGCCACCCTCCTACAGAACTGACAACTGAATCCACGTGTCACCAGAAGACAGATCACAACAAGAGCCCCATGTATGTTTATGTATATACATATGTGTGTGTGGGGTATGATATATATAATCTATGTGATACTTTTCACTGTAGTGGTTTGTCTGTCCCTGGGGTACCTGGAGAGAAGAGAAAGTTGAGGACCAGACCCCATTGTTGGCCTCTTCAGATCACATTAGAGCATTCTTTCTGCTCTTTTAGGCGAAAAATAACCCTACATAATTCTCTTCTCTTTGCCCAAACCAATGAAAAGGCAGATGACATCCTCTGGCTCAAGCGTGACTTGGGATCTGCTGGGCATCTCCTGTGGTGAGGAGGCATCGTGACCTGCTGGACTGGTGGCTCCTGGCACTCTCCCAGCGCTGGATGCACCGCACAACCCTAAATAACCCCGTTTCTGCGCCATCTGACACGGAGAGCATTTCCCTGATGAATTACCCATGCACTGATAATCAAATAAATCTTTGTCTTGCTACCTGCCGTTGCGATGCCCTGCAAAGTTTCACAGGTCACAGCACAGATCAAATTAAGGCCTAAAGTCATGGGTGGGATGGACGGCCCGGGCCTGGCTCTCCAGGGCCATACTCACACATACAACCGGTTCTCCGGGCCAGACTGTGGCTCTGGAGGACACATCGATCATCAATTCTGTACCCAGGTGAGCTCCAAAGCAGCTGCAAAGCCTCAAGGTGGGGGTGGGGGAGGAGAAACGAGGAAATAAACCAGCCTTCCTCTGGTGAAATGAATGATTTTGCTTCCCCCAAATCCCACTCTCTCAGAAAAGGGCAGAATTGGGTCTGCCCTGCATTTGCTCCACCCCCAAGAGAGCAGCGGCTGCATCCTCCCTCCTTCCTGACAGAAAACACGATCACAAATCGGGAACCAGATGGCTGCCTTTATATTTCTCTTTTCTTTCTTCTTCCTCTTCCTTTTATTTTATTTTATTTTTTTGTTTTACTGCAATACTAAAGCCACCATAAAAAAGCAAAGTTGAACAGACAGAGCTAATAATATAATCATTCAAAACACCTGCAAACAGTGCAGATGGGCAATTTCTGTCTGCAGAATCGTCGGTGAAAGACCGCCTCCCCATATGCGCAGTTCCAGAAGCTCAGCTTCGCCCGGCTCTGTCCCTTACCTTAGGAAAACCTGCGCAGAGCATATGCACGCTTTTTATAGTCGAGCTAAAGAATTGGTGGCTGATTATTTATGTCCTTCTGGTATGTCTTAGAGTCAGGCAACCTGGAAAGAATCTGTCCACCCGGGCTCCCCTGGTGTAGCAGGACCCAAGGGGAGGCCAAGGACTGGGGCTGCAGCCACGCTGACAGCCTGGGCACCAACAATGGCTATTGTCTGAGTATAGCTTCCCCACCAGCCCCATCATCTACCTGCTTCCTTGAAATAAACAGCCCTCAAAAGCCAACAGCCCTGTTTTCTATTTCTTACTGAAAGCGCAAAATGTGAATTTGTAGGGAAAGAAAAAATTTACTATACAGAGCCTTGTTTTGTCATCCTTCTCAGTGGGTTCCTCCTACCACTGCAGTGGCATTCCATTCCAAGGAAGACAGGGAGTGGTTGGGAGCCTGTTGAGGAAGGCAGGCCATACCTCAACTACAGGGTCAGGCCTGGGAAATCAGCCATTCCCCCACCTCCACCTGCCATAAAGAGGGGGAAACTGAGGCCCAGAGGGGAAAGGTGATTTTCCCAAGGTGACAGAGGCAGGACTGGTCTCCCCACTTGGAACCAGGCGTGGAGAGCTGGGGTGTCTTTCACTGTCCCTCCCTCCATTAGTTGGTTCCATGCCTCACAACGTCAGGTTCCCTGTGAGTGAGCAAGAACTGAAGGTAAAACTTGCCTGCCAGCCAGACAGCAGCAGCCGCAGGACCTGTTTTCCTCCAGGCAAGCCAGGCAGTTCAACTGTCCTCACATGGCTGAGTGGCCCCCGTGGGTCGGGCACTCAAGGGAGAGAGAGATGAACGAGACTGGGTCTCAGTCCTTGGAGAGCTCACAGCCCACTGGGAGGGACATGTTTGAGTGGTCTGAGACAGAACTAGTACCCAAAGAGAAGGCCACACAAAGCTCATTGGAAGGTTTAAAGGAAGGAGAGTTCAAAGCCGAGACCTAGTTGAAAAAAATCAGAGAAGGCTTTCTGGAGGAGGCAGCATATGAGATTTTTCTGCTAAATGTATGTGAATGGATTCAGTGCTCTCCATCATCATCTCCAGCACCAGGGTCTAAGATGTCATAATCTTTCGTCTCTCCTGAGGACTATTTCCATTTGCTCCCCTCCCGGCCCTTCTCCCCCAAACCACTCCTCACCCTGCAGGCAGAGCGATCACTTTAAACCGTAATCTGAACATTCCTTGTTTAAAATTCACCAGTAGCTTCCCATTGCTTGTCCGATAAACACTCAATTCCTTATTATGAGGATGCTTTGGACAGCAAGTGGTAGAGTAGCAGAATCAACTCATGTTAAGAATGGTTTAAATAACAAGAGCATTGATGATCTTACATAAAAGTCCAAAAGTGTGAAATATCCATATTTGGTTAATTTGGTGGTTCAATAACATCAACAAGGATGTAGCTTACCCAGCGCCCTCAGTGTTGACTTTTTCCCCCAGGCTGATCCTCAAGGGTTGAAGACCTCAGTGGGATGATGGAGTATCACATTGGCACAGGGCAGTACCCAAAGCCAGCAGACGGAATTTCCCTATGTCCCTTTCTGAAGTGTAGGAAACACTTCTGAGTGTCTCCCCGCCCACCCTGCCTCTCCACTGTGGGGCTCCATTCACAGCCCATTGCTGGCATTGTGTCACCTGACTATCTTCAAAACCAGTCATGGCAAGGAGAATGGCATTTCCATTGGTTAGACTAATGAAGGTTCATCTCCTGGGATTGAGGTAGGGCCCAACTCGGCCTCAATCTCCCAGTCGCCTCGTACCTGAACAAAATTAGCAAGAAAGAAGAGCCACCAGGGGGATGCAATTCTTCAGTAGTTAACCAACAAGTCCGCTACATGTGCCTCCAGGACCTGCCACTGTGCCCCTGCTCACCTCCAGACTCATTTTGTTCCTCTCTCCCCACCCTCACCGTGGTCTTCCTGCTCATGGCCATCCCACATGCTGAGGGCAGGTGAGCTCCTGATGTTAGCACGGAGGAAATGTTCCTCTTCTTGTGGAACCAACAAGATCAAGGCTATCCATCTCTTGAACGTTTGGTAGAACTTTGTAAAGCCATTTAGGTCTGTTTTTTGCTAGTAGAATGTGTGCACATGTATGTGTAGGTGTGTATGGATATTTAACCACTGATTCATTTTCCTCATCTTTATTGGACAAGTTTTTAAGATATTTTTATTACGATATAATTTATATATTGTGAAATGCAGTGTTAAGTGTATAATTTAATGAGTTTTGACAAATGCATACACCCACATAACCCACATCCACTCTAGGAAAATTCTTCATGTACCCTTCCAGCCAGTGTTCCTGCTCTCTCTCCCCAGTAACCACTATTATGAATCATGTAATCATAGATTACTTTTGTCTCTTCTAGAACATCATTTAAAGGGGATCATATACATTATTTTGTGCCTGGTTTTTTTTTACTCAAAGTAATTTTTGTTGAGATTTATCCATGTTACTGGTATATCAATAGCCTATTCTGTTTATTGCTAGGTATCATTGCATTGTATAAATATATACAATTTGTTTAACCATTGCCCCCCCAAATGGATATTTAGGTTGTTTCCAGTTTCGGTCTATTATAAGTACTTCTACTTTGAACATTGGTGTGCAAGTCTATTTCAGAGTGGAATTGCTTAATCTTATGATATGTACATGGTTAACTTTATAAGAAATTGTCAAGAAGTTTTCTAAAGTGTTTTATCGTTTTACATGGCACCAGTGATGTATAAGAGTTCAGTTGCTCCATACCCTCACCAACATCCTCAACATCTGATGTTTTTGGAATTTTAATTTTACTCACTTTACTGGGTGTGAAATGTTATTTCACTGCTTTACTGATTTGTATTTCATCATTAATTACTAATATTGAGTACTTTTTCATGTAATTATTGGCAAATATGTCTTCTTATGTGAAGTATTTGCTCAAGTCTTTTGACCATTTTTTAAAATTAGGCTTTCTTATTTAATAATAAGATTGATGATAATATTATATATCATTAACATTATATTAAAATTCATAATAACATTATTAATATAATTAATAATAATATTGGTTGTAAGAATTCTTTGTGTGTTCTATATGCAAGTCCTTTGAAAGATATATATCTATAGTGAAGATTTTCCCCAACCTTGAGTGAGTTTTCAGATTTCTTTTTTTTCTAGAAAATGTTCCCTTTTGTCCAAGTTTTCAAATTTAAAGCCATAAAGTTTCCAAGTATTCTCTATTGTTTACATGTCTGCAAAATCTGTAGTTATGTCTCTTTCTTCAGTCCTAAAATTATTTGTGCCTGATCTGTTTTTGCCTTGCTCAGTCTTGCCAGAGGGTTGTTTATTTTTATAGTCTTTTCAAAAAAAAAGATAAGATTTGATTTCTTTTCTGTTTCTTTGTTTTCTGTTTCATTAGTCCTTTCTCTCACCTTTATTGGTTTCTTATTTTCTATATTCTTTGATTTACTCTGTTGTTCATTTTTTATCTTTCTCAGTATGGTGCTGAAATCATAATTTTTTTAGACTTCTTTCTCTAATACAAATATTTAAGAATATATATTTTGTTCTAAGAACTGTGCCACAGTTCTAAGAACTGTGTTCTCAAATATGTGGCATTATAATTTTTGTTCAATTTTAATTATTTTCAATTTTTCATTATTACATTTCTTGACCCATGAGTTATTTAGAAACATGTATTTTTCTTCTAAAATTATGGAAGAAAAAATTTTTTTAGCTTAAAAATTATTTTTGGTGAATTAACACATCTGGTATTATCCTGGATGGAGCTAGAGCCCATTCTTTGAAGCAAAGTATCACAAGAATGGAAATACAAGCACCACTGGTACTCACCATCAAATTGGACACTAACTGATCAATACTTATGTGCACACGTGGAAATAATATTCATCAGGGGTCGGGCAGGTGGGAGGGGGGTAGAGGGGATGGGAAAACTTACACCTAATGGATGCGGGGCACACTGTTTGGGGGATGTTCATGATTGTAGCTCTGACTTGGGCAGAGCATAGACAATATATGTAACCAAAGTGTTTGTACCCCCATAATATTCCGAAATAAAAAAATAAAAATAAATAAATAAAAATTATTTTTGTTATGGATTTTTAAACTGATTGCTTCGTAGTCAAGAATGTTGTCTTTATGATAATAAAAACTTTGGCATCTTTTGAGACAATCTTCATAGACTGGAATGTGATCATTTTGGATATTATTTCATTTGTGTTGAAAATAACGTATTTTCTATAATTAGTGATTGCAGTGTTCTCTGTATATATGTCCACTAAACAAACTTATCAATTGTGTTTAAACTGTCTATATTCTTAATATTTTTTGTTGCTTTCTTCGCAATTATTGAGAGTTGTGTTAATAATTTACTATGATTGCAAATTTATCAACCTCTCACAAATAATCTTTTCCATATTTATTTTATATTGTTTAGGGTAGTTGCTAGTATATGCCAGCTACCTATTCACGGAAGACGTTACGGGCCTTTGGCCCACGGGAAGTTGAGTTTGAGAGTGGGCCCTTTCTTTTGGACGTAAGGCAGCCTGGCACAAAGTGAGTCACTAAGAGGCATCTAGGAGAGAACTGTGATCCTCACTGAACCAGCTTTTTTATTTCTACACATTGTTGGTATTTAAAAATACCCTTAGCCATGTGATTATTTAATTAGTGATTCTCTGGCTAGCTCAGCAAGCACCTGGTACATGATAGGTTTGAAAGTGTGTGTGTGTTTGTGTATGTGTATAGTAGTGTGTACAGTTAATAAATAAAGAAGAAATAAGTTAAATGACTCTTAAAGGCAGAAGAGGGTGTCCACAGGTAGAGAGAACATTAGTTTTGATTGTGACAATGATCTCAGTCCTTTCTGCTTGCCCAGTGTCTCCCCTGCATCCGACAGCAGCACTCCAATTTTCCTTTGGAGAGGCCTCTTCTGTTCTCAGCCCATATGGGTTCCCTCCAGGAGTGTTCACATAACCTTGTTCCGTGTGATCAGCCCACTGACCCCCAGTTGTAATGGTGGGTGGGAAGGGCACGTGACCTGGGCCAGGCCAAGGTGACTGAACGCTGGACTTCTGTTGGAATTCAAAAGAAAAATGTTCTTTTGGTTGGGGCTAATAGACTTGTAGCATATAATCCTAGACTTGTCAAAGGACACCAGAGGAAGAAATACTGCCTGAGAATGAAGCCAATACAGATGAAGCAGAACTAAGAAAGGAAGAGAGACTGGACCCTGGTGACTTTGCTTATGACTCAGCCTAAAATAGATTCCCTTTGCTTTTATGTGAGTTTGGGTTATCTTTCTGTTAATAAAGAGCCCTGATGAATATCAAGAGTGGGTCCCCAGGGGTCTCCCTCAGAGCAAGCCGCAAGGCAGACTCCTTTCTAAAGAGGCTAGAAGGGCTTGTTCTCCTCTTTGTCTTCCTCCCCACCCAGCTGCAGGGCACAGTGCTTGGGCTTGGTTGGTTCCATTAAAACCTTTCCCTTTATTCCTAAACATGGCCCCAGACTCATTTTTGCCAACTACAGAGGTGTGACCAGGACACATTTCATTTCCTTAGTCAACTCTACAGAATTGTATGGAATCCCCGTTTTAACCTGGTCCCGGCAAAGTACAGTGGGTGGGGAAAGGAGCTAGAGCCAGATAAGAAGTTTCTCTTTCTGGAGGACCAGAGCTTGTTGCAAAGTGTGCTAATCTAAAATGTTGACGTCACATTTTATTTTAAATTCACTAAAAACTAGTTGGTTAAAGGGACTGGGAGAGGACTCCAGGACAAAAATAGATCCCTCCTTTAGCAGACAACACATCCTCTCAGTACTCACAGATCCCAAACGTGGGTGGGGCTTTCTACTGCCAGTCTCTGTGACCCTGCATGTGGCCTTCCACATGAGACAGACTCCGTGTGCTGGGCAAGGCAGGCCCTGCCCGTCTCAACAAAGACAAGCGGTAGTTGAAGACAAACACCCTGGCTTCCTCGTCTCTCAGGTAGAGCAGCACTGAGGTGTGCTTTACGCAGCCTCCCAGGGGTACCCAGGGGACCACCATCATATCTTGCACATCAACGCTGTCTGCACTGGCTTTGTCCATTCCCTGCCTCACTTCCTCTCTCCTGTACCCATGCTTCGGGGGATCAACTCCCAGGCAAACCACTTGTACTTAAGCTCATTTTTTAGGGCCGGCTCTTAGAAGTTTGCAATGTAAGCTATCACTAAATGCCTTTGCTTATGAGCATCTTTTTTGTTTAAATTTATTTATTTATTTATAGGTTTTATTTTTTGGAGAAGTTTTAGGTTCACAGCAAAATTGAATGGAAGTGGAGAGAGTTCCCATATATCCCTGGCCTCCCCCACCAACACAGCCTCTCCATTATCCACACTCCTCCCCACAGGGGCATATTTGTTCTGAGGAGGCTCAGAAAGCAGTGCCCCCAAATGCAGGCCTCAGAAGCAAAAGTTCTTTTCTGACCTTCTCCTGTCCTCCTGCCTCCCGGTCCCATTCCTTCCTGAGGCTGGCCACAGAAACTAGATCCCTCTTTCCGAAGGCGGGTTATAAAAGCCAGAGCCCTTTTCCCGAAAGCCAGCTATAAAACCTAAAATTATTCTATGTAAATACTGGCCATAAAGTAAGTATCTGACCTACCTTGTTTGACTGTAGGTCATAAGACCCCCATTCCAGAAAAGGCTCTGCCCCACACCTGGAAGGAAGGACTATGTGCTCATAGAGGCCAAGAAGAATCTAGACTGACAGGCCTTGCTAGGTTCCCCCACTTAGCCTGTTAGAAATAGATCACACCTTTTTTGTTCAATCATATATTTCTACGTGGCTGTCCATACTTTATTGAACCTAAGCATAAAAATGAACACTTTCCCCTGTATTTTTTAGTTTTCATTCCAAAGGTTCCCATGTATACACGTTAAAATAAATTTGTATTTTTTACTTCCTTTTAACCCATCTGCCTCATGTCAGTGATTTTCAGTGAACTGGAGGGGGGGCAAGAACCGTTTTTCCTACAGTTATAACTGATGATCTGCATTGACACATCATAATCAGTTGGCATCCATAGTTTACATTAGGGTTCACTCTTGATGTACATTCTATGGGTGACCATGCATTTTTTTTAACATATATTTTCTTACTCTGGGGCCCTTGCTCCCTCTGCTCCTTGCTTTGAAAGTGTGGCTTGTTTCTCAAATTCATGAAGAGCTCCTGTTTCTCTCTCACTTTCTACTCCCTTAGTTAGCTGGCAGCCTTGGATCAATAGAAAATCTGAAGTGTGTAACACTGAGCACATGATCCCCCACAATAGCAGTGGGTAGCTCAGGCCTCTCTCTCGTGTCTACCCTTTTTCCCCATTAAGATTAGCTGCTATGGTCTTGGGAATTCATTCCCTTTTCTTGCTAACTTTTATTTTACAAATATGATTTGTAGATTATGGAAAATTTAATAAATACTTATAACCAAAGGAAAAAATTTTAGAAAATTATCACTCACACATACCCCATTAGAAATAATAAATGAGTTTAGTAATATTGCAGGATATAAGATCAATAAAAAAGTTTTATTTTTATACAATAGAAATAAACAATCCAAAAATGAAATTAAGTAAATAATTCCATTTATAATAGCATCAGAAAGAAGAAAATACTTTAAAAATTTAGCAAAGAAGTACAAAATTTGTGTAGTAAAAAACTATAAAACATTGTTGAAAAGAATTAAATAAGATCTAAATAAAGGGAAAAAAAATCACATGGTCACGGATAGAAAGGCTTAATATTGGCAGTAATTCCCAAATTGGTCTTCAGATTCAGTGCAATCACTGTTAAAATCCAGATGCCTTTTTGTAGAAAATGCAGAAAGTTATGAAAATCACAAATTTTAAATGGCAATTCAAAGGATTCAGAATAACAAAACAATCTTGGAGAAAAAGAACAGAGTTGGAGGACTAACATGTCTCAATTTCATAACTTACTGCAAAACCACAGTAATCAAGTCAGTGTGGTGCTGGCATAAGCAATAGAATGGAGAGTTCAGTTTTGTATGTGTGTTCTATAATTTGTTCAAACCATCTTTGGCCAAACATTTATGTTGCTTCTAATTTGTTGTTATGATCTAAGGACAAGGATGCATAACTGTTTCTGCACATATGGTTTTGCATCCCAGACCTTTTGGAGAGTGGGGGACACGAATTATTCTTTGACTCATAAATCCATCAAACCAATATGCAGCATAGAAATTTGTACATACGAGTAAACACTTCCTAAACACAATGTAGTATCCTGGATTGTATCCTGGAAGAGAAAAGCAATATTAATGGTAAAACTAGTGAAATCCAAATAAAATTTGGAATTAGTTAATAGTAATGCACAAATGTTTTGACAAATGTACCACAGTTACGCAAGATATAAACATTAAGCGTAACTGGGTAAAGCATATAAAGGGATTCTCTTTGCAAATTTTCTGTAAATCTAAAATTATCCCAGTATTTTAAAAAACCTTCAAAGTAAAAAAAATAAAATAGAAAATAAATAAATGTTTTATCTATATATGGTAGTCATTTATCTATTTATTGATTCACCTATCAAGTGGGATCAGCTAATTCCCAAATTAAAGAATTAAAGAGTTGGGCAGGACAATTAGATAGCATGGTCCACTGGTTATCAACCTTTTTCTGTCTCAACCTGACAGAAAGATACAACATATTCTTATCAGTAACAGGGTCTCATTTGGACATACGTAATTTAAAAGGCATCCCCACCCTAAGACTGTGAGTCTGCTATGCTCCCTGGAGGTCAGGGAAGAGGGGACCTTTCCAGCCTTTATTTATTACAGGATCCCTGAGCTAGTCCAACATGTTCATTTTATAGATGGAAAAATTGAGTTCACAGAGGAAATGTAATTGTCTTCATTCTTTTCCCAATCATTATTTTTAAATGACCTTAAAGTAGTATTACTCATCGCTTGTGTGCCCAATGTCTTTCTTACAACCTGGGTGTTGGCACATTACAGGAGACACAGGGCACCAGGGGGCTTTCTCTGTGCTTTTGGGCCCTTTCCTACTAGGTAGGCCCATTCAGAAGGAGGCTTAGTCCCAATGTGAGGGAAAAATAGAAATTCGCTAAAACCCTTTTACCCTGAAACAGAGAAGCTATAGCCCTATGTATGTTAATTGCTTAATCTGCTTCTGTAAGACTGCTTGTAGCCTTGTGAAATTGACTAACGCCTGCAGCTCATGCTGTCATAAACAACTCCCCTTGCAGTAGCTACCTTGTAAGTTACAGTAACTTCTGTATGTGTACACTTCCTGGTATAAGCCGCTCTGTACCACCTCCTTGCCCTTGAAGTATAAAAGACAAGTCCCCCTGACCCGGGTGCTCAGATTTTGGCGGAAAATCCCCTCTGAGCCCGCCGGCGTTAATAAACCTGATCTCTCTGCATCCTTGTGTACCTCTCGGTGTTTCCTTGGGCAACATGACTCCGGTTTTTGCCGTTACACCAACACCTCTTATTTATCTAGTGAAGCCAATAAGCAACTCTCTGAGAGGTTGTTTCTTAATTGGAGATTACAGCTTTTTACAATGTTTGCTAAAAGAGACAGAAGAGGGTTTGAGAGGCTCTGCAGTGGGCTCCTGCCATGAAGTTGTGTTATTGCTTAGTATCCCCTGCCCTCTCAAAATCTTTTGCTTTTCTAAAAAGCAACAATCATCTGAATAATTACAAAACTGAAAATACTTTCTTTTCTGACTGTGTACTCTGTTTTCCTCCAAGCAAGAGCTCTGCTTTCATCTGGTACATAAAAGAGCAATAGTTCTCTGATGAACTAAGACACATGGAATATCTAATTAACATTAAAATATTGTCTCTTGTCATTAGCCTCATTCGCACTAAATGTGTCAGTTCTTGAGAAAGCAGTGCAGAGGTGATGACCCAATCTCACATTTTTTTTTAAAAAAAAGGCAAATTAAAGTAAAAATAAGAAGGACAACATGTTCCACTTGTAGGACAATGGTTTGCCTGGGGATGACTTCCTTGCTTCAAGGCCTTGAGTGCTGTCTGACATTCAGACCCATTCTGAATATGTCTGTGACCATTTCTGTGCATTTTTACTATCCTGGAGTCTCTGCAGAAGAAACAGCCAACCCCACCATATCTGGGTCCATTACACGAAGCTGCGTAACTCAAGCCAGCAGAGCAGAAACTGAGGAACGCATTAGGCCAAAGCATTCCAGCTGCCATGTTCAGCTCCATACAGCCTCTAGATCATCGCCAGTGGGCTATCAGGGGTCACAGCAGACTAAATAAAAAGGTTCTAACAGCCACCCAAAAATGCATTAAACTGACTCGGTGAATACCTCATCACTGAGAGAGGTCCAGAGGGGCCTGGAATGGATTCCCCTAATGAGTAAGGAGACCTTTAAGATTTGGGGACCCCCTGGAACCAGGAAACATTGCATCATCCATGATCACGATTCCCATGAATGCAGACCTGCTGAGTAACATCCATTATCTTGCTATGTGTCTTCCAATGGAGGGTTTCTCTGCAGCTATCAAAAGCCAGTGATGTCCTCTTCACATCACCCCTGGGCTCCAGGCCTGGGGGGAGTTCACACTTTTTCCAGCTTCATCATCAGCCACAGGAATCCACTGAGATTCCCAATTCCTGTGGAACATCATGAGGAACTGACAGCTTCTGGCTCCCAGCAGAAAGCAGTACAATATATTTTCAGAAAGCATGACCAGAACCATCCCAAAAGCACCCCAGCTTTTCATGGTCCTGAAGACTGAAGGTCTTAATGAGGCCATGACAGTCACCCATTTAATCAGGATACTAACAGATTAGGGCTTCAACTGCCACTTCTACAGTCTTGGGCTTCCACTTCCTGCCTCGGCCCACTCCCTTGTTGCTATCCTTTTATTCTGCCCCCTATTTATGTTACTACTTCTACTCTTGCTCTGTTATCTTCTTTGAATATTTCTTCTGGAGAGAGCCAGGACTGCAAACAGCAACACTAACAATACTGTGAGCTTTAAACCTGGAATTTAAATAAACTTGCAAGTAAATAACCTGAATCAGGGGCATCCTCAAATACTGGAGTTTAGATGTGTTCTATGCTCTTCAAAGGGACCTCTGTAACTCACCTCCCACCATTAAGGTCATGGACTTATTTTTTCTAGAACCTGATCTCTATGTTGAGCTCCTGGACTCCTCTGAGAACCAGCCACATGGGGAAGGTCTCTAGACTTTTTTTTTTTTAATTTGGCCAAACTGTTATTGATAATGTAGACTGCAAAAATGGCCCTAATTTATTTCTTCCTGTATCTTCACTCCTTGAAATGTGATTTTGTAGCTTCTCCCAGGAAGAGATGAAGTCTATTTCCCTACCCCTTGTTTGTGCGCCTCGTGACTCCCTTTAGCCAATAGAATGCAGCACATAGGACAATGTGTGAGTGCCAAGACTAGACCTCAAGAGTGCTGTGTGCTTCCGGCATTTCTTGGAACTCTGCCACCATGAATGAAACAAGCCAGGCCATCCTGATGGAGGATGAGAGAACATATAGGACAGAATCAAGTCAGCCAAGTTCTTTCAGCAGAAGCTACCCATACCAGGCAGTCCCTGGTCCCTTGAGCTGACACATTAGCAAAGCCAGCTGAGACCCACTAAACAAATCCACCCGGCTGCCCCTAGACTTATGAGAATTTATAAATGATTGTGATTTTAAGACTTTGATTTTGGAATGGTTATGCCTCAAGAGCTAACAGATATGGAAATTGGTTTCTACAAGTGGGGCACTGCTGTAACAAAAACCTGAAATATATAGCATTGGCTTTAGGGCTGGATAGAGTGTGAGGGCTAGAAAAAAAGTAAGGCAACTCAAAAAATTAGGAAAAATGGTTAGGAAATGATTATGGGGGTAGGAAAATGGCAACTTGTATTGTGAAATGACTAAACAATTGTTAAAAATATATTTCTGTGGCAACATGGAAGATAAGAAATGTACCCCTGGATTTGCAGACTTTGAAAAGATGGTTTCCAGCTGGAATCTTGAAAGTGTTAGCTGGTTACACCAAGCTACTTATGATAAGATTATGAAATAAAGACAAAAGTTTAAAATATTGGCCAATTTGCAATCAGAATTTATATACAATATAGAGGGGGTAGAACTTGCTGGATTAGAAAAAATAAAATTGTTTTCCCTCTCCAGCCTCCCCAGCTGGAAAAATATTCTCAAAATAAAATGAAGAGGTCCTGGTTCAGAGTAAGATGAAGTAAGCACACCCCACTCTGTCTCTTCCACTGACTGCAAGTGCTAAGTTTAGACAAAATGCATGAAGCAACTAGTTCATGATTCTAAAAGTAAGTAATAGGCAGATTGGAGAAGAAGATTAAAATTTAAAGCACCATCAAACTTATGGTGTGTGGGACTATAACAAAAGACCCAACATTTGTGTCATTAGAGTCTCATAAGGAGAGGAGAAAGAGGCAATTGCTGAAAAAGTATTAGGAGAAATAATGGCTGAAAATTTCCCAAATTTGACCTACGGATTCGAGAAGCTAAGCAAACTCAAGCAAGAAAAAAACTAAGAAATTCATGCCAAGACACATTATAATTAACCAAACAGACAGAGTTAAAATCCTGAGATCAGATAGAAGGAAATAATACATTATATACGGTGGGAAAATTTCAAATGACAAAAGATTTCTTATCAGAAACCAAGGACACCAGAGGAAGTGACACAATTTTTTTAAGTGCTGAAATAAAATAATTGTCAACTCAGACTTCTATATCCAGTGAAAATATCATTAAGGAATGAAGAGGAAATCAAAACATTCTCAGATGAAGAAAAACTAAAAGAATTTGCTACCACAAGACCTACCCTAAAAGAACAGCTAAAGTAAATTTTCTAAACAAAAAGCAAATGATAAAATAAGGAATCTTGGAATATCAGTAAGAAAGATAGAACACTGGTAAGGGCAGGAATATGGACCAACACAACAGAATTTACTTCTCTTCTTGAGTTCTCTAAATAATGCTTTATGGCTGAAACAAAAAAAGAAAAAAAATTACACTGTCTAATACAATTGTCAATGAATGTAGAAGGAATATTTAAGGCAATTATTTTACAAATGGAAAGGATAAAGCGATGTACAAAACAGGTACAATTTCTATACCCCATTTGACCTGGTAAAATGTAGACACTAGTAAACTTGGATAAGTATGTATTACCAAGCACAACTAATAAAAAAGCTAATCACTCAAAAACATAGATCAAAATGGAATTCTAAAATATATGTTCAAGTATTTCACAGTGAGGCAAAAAAAAAAAAAACAAAAGAAAAGAAAGAAAGAAAACAGAGAGACCCCCCCCAAAAAAAACCAACAACCCAAAATGAATAAACAAATACCAAAAAATAAAATGACAACTTAAACTTAATATATCAACTATTATATTAAATGTAAATGCTCTAGAAATACCACTTAAAAGAAATTGGCAGAGTGGCTAAAAAAAAAAATGACCCAACTATACATTATGTGCAAGAAACTTACTTCAAATATTATGATAGATGTAGGCTGAAAGTAAAAGAATGAAGAAAAGACATACTATGCAAACATTAATTTTAAAAAGCAAGAGTGATTATATTAATTTCAGATAAAGTATATAATTTCCAGTGACAGAAGGAGAAATTAAATCATGAAAAAATTTTCACTCTACCAAAAATTCATAACAATCCTAAATGTGTAGGTAACAAACAATAGATCTACAAAATATGTGAAACACAAACTGACAGAAATTGGTGGTGACGGTGAAAATGGCGCGGTAAGGAACCTCTATAAATTAGCCCCTACATAAAACCAGTGAAAAAAACTGGCAAAAATTATGGTCAGAATCAACATTTACAGAACTTTGGAAATTAATCAAAGGCTTTTAACAACCCAGGGGGTGTTTACACAAGAAAAGTGGCTGAATTTCAGTGAGAACAGCAAATTTTGTGGTGTTTTAACTTACTCTAGTTCTATCCCCCTGTTCTCAGCTCAGAAGTAGCACTGAAAAAAAACAGCCTATATTTCTAGTACGAAAGGGAGCAAATGATTTAAAAATTGGCATTATTTGGTCTGTCTAGTAGTTCCCTTTGAGACACCATTTGAAAGTCTGCCTTTATTTAACCTAACTTGGAGCTCATCAAAATGCTAAAAGTCTCTTCCCAGGGGGAGTTTGTCAAAAACAGGCAAATGTTGTAACATTGTGGCTGCCTGAGGCAATGAATAGCAGTTATAAAAAACAATAGACTAACTTCAAAGGAAAATCTGAGGCATGAGATGTCCATAGGGGCTTTGAAAAGTCGTGACATAGTCTAGGGTATCTAGGAAGCCACACACATATAGCACTGTGTGTATGCTCAGGGAGGACCTGAGACCCCCTGAGCTCTCACCTCCGGCTGACCCTGAGGCTCTGCACAAGGAGGAAGTGAAAGTTAAGATATCATTCTCAACTACTTGGCTGAGTGTTGAAGGCTTGCCTCAATATTCTTGCAGAGCCCCTAAAAAAAGACTGAAGAATTCTTTGGTTCAAAGTGTTTAGGGAAATTACTGCCCAATTATTAGCTGACCGCTAACTTAACTGAAAAGAGACTTAACTGGCCACACACAATAAATAATACACACTTTACAAACTAGCTTAGAAAAATCACTAAACAAATAAACAATAACTACAACAAGCAGCAAAAACAACAAACCCTCAGAAGGCAGAAAAATCTGATTTCCAAAGTTGCCACATTATAATATTTAAAATATCCTATTTTCAACAAAAATTATATAAGATGTGTAAAGAAGCAGGAAAGTATGCCCTGTACACAAGAAAAAAAGCAATCAATAGAAGCTATCCCTGAGCAAGCCCAGGCATTGAACTTAATAGCAAAGACATTAAATCAGTGATTTTAAATGTGTTTAATTAGATAAGGAAACAAAGTCCAAAAACCTAAAGTATGAGATATCTCAACAAATATAGGATATCAATAAAGAGATAGAAATTATTTAAAAAATTGCTGGAGTTGAAAAGTACAATAACTGAGAAGAAAAAATATTACTAGAGTGACTCAACAGCAGATTTAAGAAGAAGCAGATTTAAGAGAGACTCAGCAAATTTGGAGATAGGTCAATTGAGATTATTCAGTGAGAGGAACAGAGAGAAAAAAGAACAAGGAAAACGGAACAGAGACCTGTGGGACAGCACCAAGCAGACTAGTATACACACACTGGGGGCCAGACTAGGAGGGGGAGAGAGAAGACGTGACGTCTTACACATCCATGCAGCTCAGCAAACTCCAATTAGGATAAACTTAAAGACATCCACAACTAACGCATCATAATTGTTGAATGCCAGAGACAAACAGAAACTTCAAAGTAGAAAGACATAAGCAACTCATGTACAAGAGATCCTCAATAAGATCAATAGCTGATTTCTTATCAGTAACCAGAAGTTCAGAAAGAAGCGGGATGGCATATTCAAAGTGCTGGGGGAAAAAAGAAAACTATCAAGCCACAATTTGCTATACAAAAATTTGTTTTTCAAAAATGAAAGAGGAATTAAGATAGTCCCAGAAAAACAGAAAGCTAGAGTTTATTATTAGCAGACCTACTCTATAAAAAATACAAAATACTTGTTTTCCTTAGAGGTCCTCAGGCTGAAATGAAAGAACATTAGACAGGAAGTTGAATATACATGAAGATTTAAGGAATAATGGTAAAGGTAACTACATTGGTAAATATAAAATACAGTATAAGTATTTTTTGTAACTCCTTTTCCCCCATCTGAATGAAAAGGCAGCTACATGAAGAAATAATTCGAAATTTATGTTGATGTGTATACAACGTGTAAAGGTGTAATTTGTGACAATAACAGCATAAAGGAAGAGGGAACTGGTGCTATAGAGGAACAGAATTTCTGAATACTAGTTAAATTAAATTGGTATTAATACAAAATAGATTGTTATACATTTACATGTTAATGGCAATCCCAGGGAAACTACTAAGAAAATAACTTAAAAATATATGGTAAAATAATGACAAAGGCATTAAAATGGTACACAAGAAAATATATGTTTAATATAAAAGAAGATGGCAATGGGGGAATTAAGGAATGACAAAGACAAGATATATAGAAAACAAAATGACAGATGTAAATCTTATTGTACCATTACTTACACTAAATTTAAATTGATCAAACTCTCCAATTAAAAGACAGAGATTGGCAGAATGAATTTAAAAAGAAAAAAATGATGAAACCATATACTGTCTGCAAGAGACTCCATTTGGATTTAAAGACACAAATAGTTTGAAAGAAAAAGGATGGAAAAAAGATAAATCAAACAAATAGTAAAAAAAAAAAAAAAAAGAAAGCTGGAGTGCTTATACTAATATGAGAAAAATAGACTTTAAAACAAAAATTGTTTCTAGAGACAGAAAAGGACATTTTTTAAAGACAAATGTATCAACTTATCAACATGACATGACAATTATAAACATATACACATGAAACAATATAGTCCCAAAACAATAAATATATAACATATAACAATTACTTGCTTTGCCTAAGTGGAGCTTATTCCAGGGATGCCAGGTTAGTTCAATATTTGAAAAAAAAAAATCATTCAATGCGATCCACCTTATTAACATGTTAAAGAATTTAAAAAACTTATCAATTGATGCAAAGTAATTTCATAAAATTTAACCCCCACTCATGATACAAACTTTTAGTCAACTAGGAATAATGAGAAACATCCTCAAATTGATAAAGAGTATCTATAAAAAATTATTTACAGCTAACATAATATTTAGCAGTGAAAGACCAAGTATTTCACCCCTGAGATTGAAATTCAGGAAATAATGTCCATCTCATCATTGCTATTCAAAAACATATTCAATATGTGATTCTACATAGTACTAGAAGATGTAGCAAGAGCAATAAAATAAGAAAGAGAAATAATAAACGTACAGATTAAAAGGAAGAAATAAAACTGTGCCTATTTGTAGATTACATGATTGTCTACATGGAAAATAAAGTATTGGGGGAAAGTCATCCCCTATTCTTACATATTAAGCACTTTATAGTTATTATTAACTCCAGACCACCAAGGCTTTCAGGTCATTGGGTTTTTCTTTTCTCTTAAAAGCTGACTGTCTAAGTTGTTTTTGCCATTTGTGCCATTATACCCAGTACATTCATACATTGGAATCCTACTCATTAATGAAAATGAAAGGACTGTTGATAGAAGCAAAACCTCAACTGCATTATGCTAAATCTAGTGTTGAAAACTCATATACTATATGGTTCCATTTATGTGACTTTTTTTTAAAAGACAAAATACAGTGATGGAAAACAGATCAGTTAGAATTACATAATTCTATGAAGAGGATGTTAGAAAAGAAATGATGTCTCAAACAGTGGAGTCGAAATCTATGACAAACAATGGATGGAAAGCCACTCCCAGGGAGCAGAACCACGGCCTAATCAAGTAACACGCCGCACCATTTACATGGTAGGATTTCAGAATCCCTGCAGACCAGTGACTGTTACATACTTCCCATTATTCCCACTTTTGATGGGAATGTTTACTGTGGTTTTACTATCCCTTTCCACATTGTATGCAGTGCGTGTAGGGACTGATAGCATGGCTTTTTAGTCCACAGTTCCCAAAATCAAGAAGATCTGGAGCTGGATCTGATACAAACCACAAGATCTTGGATTTGGGGATGTGATGCCATAATTGGATGACACTTCTGTGGGTGGGCGTTTTAGGAGAATGTAGTGTATTTTGTATGTGGAAGGGATGTGAATAATTGTAGACACAGAGTAGAATGTGGTAGGTTGATTGCAAAAATGGCTCAAATTTTTTCCCTCCCTGTATCCATGACCCATGACTTTGCAGCTCCTCTTATGAAGACATTGTCCTCTCCTCTGGGTCACCTTTGTTTCTCACTTTGGCCAAAAGAATGCCCGAAGAAGTGACCCTGTGCCGGTTCTGAGTCTAACTCCCAAAGATCTCGTGTGCCTCGCCTCTCCAGTCTCTTTCAGGCCCCTGTAACCACAGGCACAAACCCAGGCTGGCCTGCTGGAGAATAAGAGACACATGGAGCAGGGAAAGGCTGTGTCAGCTGGGGCCACCTTGCGTATCTAGCCCAGCTGATCCACCAGCTGACCACAGAAGCATGAGTTACCTCACCTGAGGTTAGCTGGTCTTTACCAAGATCAGCGGAACGATCCCACTGACTTACAGACCCAAGAGGAATAATACATTTTAGGTTGTTATTTGAAGCCATTAATGGGCTTAAATTGGAAGCAAAGCTGATACAGAAAACTCTTGCTTACTAATTATTTGGTGCATCTTACAGATGAATTGATGTCCAAACTCAGAACAAAGAAATGCATTTTTCCCCGTGGATGGCTATCATGTCCTTCTGAGAACCTGTATCTCTCTGTTTCCTCCATTTTCTAGGAGGCCTAGAAGTTCAGGACCAAGATTTGTGCTCAAATGCCGTAGCTTCCTCCAGTCAGGGGTGTTCTAGGAAATCTCTTTTCTTTTCTCTTCTCCTATACTTACTGATGCTTTTGTGTTGTATATGGTGGGGAGGGGCTGTTGCTTTTTTGTATCTGTGTTTGTTTAGCCAGAAACTAAAATGTTATCCATAACAAGGAGGAGTAGGAATCATTCAAGACCTCCCTGTCCCAGGCTGTACTTTGTACTTCAATCACTAATGGCATTCATGATGCAGGACAGCTGAGATTCAGGAATAAAACATTAAAGCAATCCCTGATTATTTTTTGAAATACAGGGCTATAGAGCTATCAAATGCAAGCAAACATGCTACATAACTTCCCTGTGTTTGCCAGGGTGTGAGGACCAAGCTCCCGAGTCCTCTACCTGCCCAGGAATGAGAGCAGAGTGGGGGAAACTAACATCTCTAAAAGGACAGTGCATGTCACACTTCTACCTTCCCCCATCCCTTCCACATATTCCCCACCCCCTGCGAAACAAAACAAACCAAAAATAAAACTATAACTCACATTAGCCAACTAATGTCAGGCACATACTCTAAGACAGGAACAGTCAGGCCCCTTGAGGGATATGGTGGTCAACAAGACAAGGTCTCTGCCCTCAAGGACCTTAAAGATTTACAATAGAGAATGCTGGGAAGCGTCCTCCACACTTATTTAGACTGTCCATCCAGCCACGTGTGTGCATAAAGGGAAGCCCAGAGCAGGGAAGCGACCTTCCAAAATTAAACAACCAGTAAAGGTTGAGTCGGTTCAGTATCCAAGTCTTCCAGCCCCACTTCCTTTTATACGACATCAAGTTTCATCTAAATGGTTGCAAGACAAGATTCTTAAATGATGATGATGCTGATGACCACGATGCTAACGACGATGATGATGACAGTAACAATGATGGCAAAGATTTCTTTGGGTTGTGGCATAACAGGGCATCCACATGTGTGTTTGATACTGCTTGGCAACTCCCAATTGCTCCAGAACTAACATTTGGCACCTATCTCTGAATGAATGCGTTTGTTATTAATTTTGCCCCAAGAGGAGAAAGAAGTGGATCTGGAGCCCCTCTTTAGACCTCTGATGTGCCGGGCACTGTGCTAGGTTCCTTATGGAGCAACACTGGGTCCTAAAAGCCTATGTCTCTACGATCTTTAACTTGCTTTATCCTTATGAAATAAAGGGCAGAGAGGACCACCCTGAGACTTCCACCTCACCCTTGCAGCTGCCTCTGAAACACCCCTACTTTCTATTTTGGAACTGGATTCTCAGTCTGAAGAATTGATTTGAGTAATTAGGCAAGTGATTTTGAAGGAAGCTTTTGCATGAATTTGCAATATAATTTTCTTTTTCTGTAACTGTTAATTGAAATCATTTATCAGGTTTTTAAACTGGAAAAAAAGTTAACTTTGAAAAAAAGGTGTGAACTGCTCATTTTTTATGCAATCTCGACATTGTCTTTGATGCACTCATTAATTCCTTATTTACAATCAGGGCTGCTGGTTTGGGCAAGAGCTAGCCTGCCTTAACCCTTCGTGAGATGGGTTTCGGACCCAACAACTTCGTAAAACTTGTCTTTATTCTTCCTTCTCCTCACATCATCAACCCAGGGATGTCTGGGGCTAAAATTACCATAAAAATTACCAAATAGGAATCTTAGTCCACATAAACACAAGTATTCAATAAGTATAACTTTATTTTTTTATGACTCAGTTAACATCCATTCTGAGCAATTATTTTACCAGGGTTGTAGAAATTTAAGTTCAGTAAAGGTGGGGGTTCCTCCAACTCCTTCCCCACAGGTTGCTTCTATAATGCCAGATCCTAGGGAAGGCCAGTGGTCTGTCTGCACTGACATTCACCAAAATGCCTATCCACATGTCTAGTGTGAGTCACTGGTCCATTCCACTGCCTAAAGGGGTCCAACTCCAGGATCCTTCATTCACTAGCTTCCATGCTGCCCTGGAGCGTATGGGATTTGAAGTGCTTGCTTCTCCTGTATTTTGCTGCTGTCTACTCCATCAGGTCGCCCACAGCCTTGCCTGTCTTCACTGAGTTTCTTGTTTCTCCTGGCTTCTTGCCAGGAAATTGTGCAAGGCACTGCTGCTTTAGGATCACTGCAAACTTTTCTGGGTTGTTTTCCTACTCTTTGGGCTCAGCTCAGGGTACAAGGCCACAGGAACCCTGAAGGAAATACTGGCCCTGCCTCTCTTCCTTCACTCCAGCCTGAAATCCCTTCTTAGGCTTGACAGGAGACTCTCTTAGTCATGGTGTGTTCCTTTAAAATGTTGCCCATACCTAGAATCCTGCAGTTCCTCTGAGGGTATAGGCTGTGCCAAAATTCTTAAGTAAAAGAAAGAGATGCCTTTTTCTCCTTTCCTTTCTGGGGTCTCCTCCCTTTCCTGAAGCTAGGAGAACAAAAAAGCCTAGTTCTCTGAATGAGGGGCAGGCAAAAGTGCTGCTCGGTGGGGAAAATTAGTCCTATTCTAACCCCTCTTGTAACAACCCCAGTAGTCACCACACCAAAGTCATAGCCCCCTCTCCAGCCATGTGACCCTGTTTTGTAAGAGCTGCACTTGTCCGGATTTGTGGGGATCCTCTGCTCTCACAACCCCCCAGGCCCACACTGTTGGGCACTTCTCCCCTGAAGCCTCTCCCACTCCATCAGCAGTGGGAAACTCTCTCAGAAGGACAAGAGGAAGTAAAGGTGGTTAATTCTCCCTGCAATGTGCTCACAGGGAGCCTGGAATTTAGTCCTGGCATATTTTCCTCAGCTGTGATTAATTATTATACCAGAAAGAAGGTGGAGAAGAGGAGTATGGAAGCTCACAATCATTTTCAATGGCTTTATAGTTTTACATTACATTGATTTACCATAGTTTTCTCCTACTGTTGAACATTTATTAATATTTTTTTCCAAATTTTCACCATTATGAACACCAGGTTAGAAAAGAAGAAAATAATATAGATCATGAACTTGGATTTAAAAAAAGAAAGAAAGAATGTTAGAGAAGAAATAAATGAAGGTAAAATATATTGTTTTATTTTGCTTATTCTTAATTGATCTAATAGATAACAAGTTATTGAAAATAATAATAGCAACAATGTATTGTGTGATTATAAATTACAGATAAGGAAAATGAATTACAGTAATGTTATTAAATATAAGGGACAGGAGGAGGGAATTGGGAATACTCTGCTATATGGTACCTGTACTCACCTTGAAGCAGTATAATATTATTTGAAAGCAGACTTAGATTAGTTGTAAATGTACATTGCAAATCCTAGTGCAATCACAAAAAAAACGTAAAAAGAAGTATAATTGATATGTTGAGAGAGAAGAGAAAATGGAATCATGTAAAATGCTCAGTTAAAACTAGAGAAAGTAGACAAAGAATGGAAGAAATAAAGACACAAAGAACAAGGGGAAAAAATAAAAAATAGTTGCAATATGATAGCTGTTACTCCAGCTATGTCAGTAATCACTTTAAATATGAACAGTTTAAATACACCAATTAAAAGAGGAAGTGAAAGTGGATAAAAAGCAAAACCCAACACCACGTTGCCTACTAGAAATGCACTTTCAGTATAAAGACACAAAAATAAAGGGGTGAAGAAAGACATACCATGCTAACAGCAATCAAAATCAAATACTATATTAATTTTAGACAAAAGAGATCTCAGAACGAGGAAAATTATCAAGGATAAAGAGGGACATTATATAATAATAAAGGAAAAAACTCTCCAAGAAGACATAATAATACTTAATGTGTCTGTACCTAGCAACACAAGTCAAAATACATGAGGCAAAAACTGATAGACAAATTTACTATTATAGTTAGAGATCTTAATGCCCCTTTATCAGTAATTGACAGCTCCATCAGGCAAAAAATCAGTAAGGATAGAGTCAAACTTAACAGAAGCATCGATCAATTGGCTTTAACTGCTGTTTATAGAATACTTCATCCAACAACAGCTTAAGCACATTCTTCTCAAATCCCTATGTGACAATCATTAAGATACTCCATATTCTGGGCCATAAAATGCTCCTTAACTAAATTAAAGGAATAGAAATAGTATGATGTTTGCTTTCAGATCAAAATGAAGTTAAAGCAGAAATCAACAACAGAAAGAAGCTGAGAAATCTCAAAATATCTTGAGATTAAACAGCACATTTCTAAATAACACACGAGTTAAAGAAATATTAAGAGAAATTAAAACATATTTTGAGCAAAATGAAAATGAAAATATAACTTACAACATTTGTGGAATACAACAGAAACATTGCTTAAGGGGAAATTTATAGCATTTAATGTATATAGGAAAAAGAAATTTAAAATTTATCTTAAGCTTTACTTTATGAAGCTAGAAAAAGAAGATGAAATCAAATCCAAAGTAATAGAAGAAAAGAAAATATAAAAATTAGAGTAGGAATAAGTAAAACTGAAAACAAAATATCAATAGAGAAAATCAACAGAACCAAAAGTTGCACTTTGAAAATATTAATAAAATTGATAAAACCATAACCAGGCCAACCGAGAGAGAGAGAGAGAAAAAAAAAAGATAATAAAGGAATATTATGACAACTCTATGCCCACAAATTTGATTATGTAGATGAAATGGACAAATTTCTTGAAAGACACAATCTGCCAAAATACATACAAGGATAAATAAATAATCTGAATAAGCCTAATTAAGAAAGAAATTGAATCAACAATGAATATCCTTTTAAAAAAGAAAGCACCTGGCTCAGATGGTTTCACTGGTGAATTCTATCAAACATTTAAAAAAGAAATGATACCAATTCCCAAAATACTAGAAAGACTATCCTTGCACCTGAATATTGGTTCATATATAATAATTTCCATAGGATACATTTCTGAAGAGGAATTTCTAGATTAAAAGGGATTAAAGGTATATACATTGTTAATATTTTGTTAGATATTGTTCTACTAAGTTTAAAATTAAGTTTCAATTGAGAATAAGAAAAACATAAGTTTGAAACCAACTCATAGAGTGTTTAGTTCTCTGCATAATTGGTAACTGAGAATTGATATTGTTGTTGTTTGCCATTTCTGTAGGTTAAAATATGAATTCATTAATTTTAATTTGTATTTCTTTGAACAAAATAAATGTAAAATATTTTTAGTAATTTTGCTGTCCTTTTTGTCACATGTATGTTTTCGATTCTAAATAACCTTCTCATGTCCATTAGTATAATATTATTTTAATAATCATAATAGAACATATATAGTGCTTAAATTTGCTAATTACTGTTTTAAGCGCTTTACATGTTCTAATTAATTTAATCATTAAGACACCAGAGTGAATTAGGTAATGTCATCATTTCCATTTTATAGATAAGGAAATTAAGCATAAAAAGATTAATTAAATTGTCTAAGGTCATACAGAGTTGGAAATTAAGTCTACCACATTGACAGAATCCATACTCTTAAATATTATGCTAGTCTGATTTTCATGGGGTGTTTGTTTTTGGAATGTACACACACACACACACACACACACACACAATTTTCTAAGAAAGACAACAAAGGCAGGTACCATAAAGGAGTTAATTTACAAGTTTGATACAATAAAAATTATTTCAATTATATTAGGATTAAAATTTACTATAATTAAAATAGAAATAGCAGACTGAGAAAAATATTATGTATTTTAGAATTAATATTTTTCTTAACCTCCACCTTCACCCTTTAATCTGCCAATGACATATACACCCACATTTGCTTCAAGTACTTCTTTTATAATTTACATTTGAACATTTTATACACATGAATTATTCATTAAATTGCTTTTGAAAATGGTTGGTTATTGTCCCAACACATGGATTGAGCCATACAGCCTTTATCTGCAGATTTTAAATTCCATATAACATAAACCTAGGAATGCTTCTGAATTTTCTGGTACATTGGTTTGTCAAAAAAGGCTTTCAAACCACACTGATTTTATTATTGTAGCTTTATAATGTATATAGACAAGACTTTCTGAATTACTGTAAATAAAAATTTTCTTGGGTATTTTACCTACTGATTCTCCCATGTACTTTAAAATTATTTTGTTGAATTCCAAAAAGAATTCTAATCACATTTCATATTACTTTTAATCATTGTTCAGTTGTCTTAGCATTGAGGGGAAAATAACCAAGTTAACTATAAACCATAATAATTTAGTTTCCTTTTCTTCAATATTTATACTGGTGGTGTATTTTTCTTATTTCTTGCAGTGTCTAGAACTTCCAGAAAAAAATGTTTTAAAATATTGTGTGTGTGTATATATAAATGTGTGTGTATGTGTGTGTGTGTGTATACACATAGAATAAGTATATATACAACATATTTTACTTCTTTACTTTTTCTAATTCATTTAAATTCTGGTCTTAACTATTTGGTTCTATATTTTCTGTGAAGTTTTTTATGATTATATTTCTAAGTCTTTGAGTTAGTGTTCAATTCATTAAAAATTTTGTTAAATAATGAAAGTATGAAATGTTTTAAATTTTTCGATGAGAGAAACTTTGACTATTTTTGAGATTCGATATGTAGTTTTTCATGGTTATTTTTCTACAGACATAGTATAAACGTAATTAAAGTGCTGAGTTTTTATTTGACAAATAGTTATTTAAGAGAGTATTGCTTAATTTCCTAATGACTGTTATAGCTTTTTCAATATATGTCATTAATTACTGCTGTAATATATTTAATAACTAAACTCAAATTGTGTGTGAAACACAAAGTTCTGATCTTTTAAAATTTATTGGGTTTTTTTGTTGACTAATATGAGATCTTATATGGGTGTTATGAAATAAGGCATATTCTGTGTAAGGGAAAAATGTTATATTATTCAGGTTTTCTCTTTTTTTTTTTTTTACTTGATCTGTCAAAGACAAAATCAAGTTAAAAGATGCCATCATAATTTTGTTTTTCTTATTTCTTTTGTATTTCTAAAGACATTGTTACTAGGGTCAGTTCCTTTCATCTGCTGGCATTAGTGTTTGTTGTCCTCTGTTTTGGGTGATGCTGTGTTTTCATTTTTCACCCCATCTGTCTTCACTGGTACATGGGCAGAATTGTGTGTGTGTGTATCTCTGTGTGTGTCTCTGTGTGTTTGTGTGAGTGAGACAAAGGCGGGGGTGGGGCCTAATCAAGGTCTTACCCAGAGGCCAATTTGAACAGTAGGTCTGCCTGGAGATCTTCTGCAGGCCTGCTGACTCTCCATCCTTCTTCCTCATGAGTCAAACAAGGCAGAGACCTCAGTGAGGTGGGAGGAAAAGTGACGGCTCACCTGGGAGGTAGAGCACAAGTGTAGACACATGATCAATTATTATCACAGCTCATGAGTTCTGGTGATGGCATCAGCAGCCCAAGCTTTATTTTCAGTTCTCTCTTAACTAGTTGGCCCATATTCCTCTGCCTTCAGGAAAGAAGTATAAAAATAGAATTGCGAGAGATATAATGATCACTTTGTATTCAAAATGGCCTTACGTCCAAGAGTGATTTTTGTATATTTAAGTGTATCTTAAGAGCAGTTTCAGAAAATCACCCTAACAGGTGCATCTCAGTGGTGGCAGCTGTGTGCTCTGCCACCTGGGAGAGAGGTCGGAAGTTCAGTGTTAGACCCAGAGGAAGCCACAAGCCTTCCAGTGGGCAAGACACCCAGCGTGACATCTTGCTTTCTAAAAATTCAATAATGCTTCGCTGAGGAATTAAGGTTACCTTATTCTGCCTTTCCATTGGCTGAGGTAGTATGACCAATAGACTAACAGAAAGAAAATTCAAAACCCAGTCAAAACCTGATGATCAATATTACTATTGGAGCACCCTCCCCAATAAAATGTCATTGTGTACCACTTTCCATTTTCTTTCCCACCCCCTGAAGCTTGATCTAGTATTTAACCTGGAATTTTATGATCAGAGACTTTCACGCCATATGCTGATATGGGCAGAAAGGAATCACTAAATTCTATCAGATCCCCATCTGGCATTTGAATTCTCTCTGTCTTATGCCACCCCAACTGTCCTTGCTCTTTTCTTCCCCTGTCTTTGCATACACATCATCTCAGGACTCACCTTTGCGCTATATCTCATGCTGTTCCCCATTCCCAATCAGATAGTACATGTTCCTCCCTTTCATCTAGTTGAATCCACCTTCCCAGTGGACCCTCTGCTTTGACATCCTTACTTGAACTACATGCAATAATACTCAATTTTAGACTGCATTTTTAAAAATTATTTGCATTGTCCTATAGATTATTACATAAGCTAGTAAATTCCTTAGAACATGTGGTATCTTCCTCCTATCTCTTCTTGATCTAGCCTGGCAAAAGTTGTTCAGTAAAGTCTTGGGAGATTTTATTACTTTTCTCCAACCCCTAGAAAAGAGCTGGCATGGCTTTAGTCTAGTTCTGCAAAGAGATTTGCAGTGCCTCATATGCAAGTAAAAGTTTGAACCAGAAGATGGTTCATATGATTGTAGTTTCTGATTCACATCTACTCTCATCTGCCTTGGTGAAAGCCTCCTCCCCCTCCTACTCCCAGAAATGAGGTGTTTATTTGGACTTTTTGGCCCATATGCCATTTTCAGAGACTGGAACGCTCTTTTAGGCACATACACACACAGTGTGGGGTGACGTGTCCCTTCTCAGCATCACGTAAGATATGGTCTGTTTTACTTTCATATCCAAATTCCATCTATTTTAATGTACAGTAATTACACCATATCAAGTTTCTCCCTACAGCACTACACATCTTACTTTCCACTGTCTAGCACCTCCTGTCATCTGCAAAGGGGGCTAGGAACAGAATGAGCTGTGTACAAAAGAACAAATTCATCAAGCCCACAAACTTCCCCACCCCACTCATTGCCAGAACCTCCCAACTTTAAAACCTAGGAGGACAACACAACCACCACCATTTTGCAATCCAGTAACACAGCCTGATGTCTGGATAGTAAGGAGGTTTTGTCTACCATCAATTCAGAAAAGTATTTTAGACACAACTGTAGCCATGGCCAAATGGAAGTATACTAAATCACTCTCTGTATTTGTGGTTGGAGTGGGCAAGGGAGGAGGCTGAGGATGAGAAGAAAGGTATAGTACTTTGGGTTACATAAATTCTGGAAAACCAAGGATCATTTTTTAAAAATGCTTAAAATGTGTATGTTTTATATCTTAGACCCCGGAAGTTGGTGCAAATGTTCTCTTGGTCAGGATGCATAAGAGCCAGAAGAAGGGAGAGGGACTTTGGGAAGGCATATCAAAGCAGTGTATGGCCTGAGAGTTCCCTGAGGGCAGATGCTAATTCATGCCCACCTTAAAGAATTCAGTGACCTTCAGGGCATTCTGCTGGTACCAATGTGAGCTTGTTAGATTGGGCTGAACTGAATCATCAAATGAAAAGCAGGTAGCTGGGATTAGATTCTTCTGTCCTGTGGGCTGAATAGCTTAGGGTCATCCTGAATCCATTAAGCAATGTCGGACACAGAGTTGCATTTGGTACAAAGGCCAAATCCAGAAACTCCTCTGCAGTGGTCCACTTTAGCACCATAGACGCATCCACTTCCTCCTGGGTCCAGTGCCATGTTCCACTCATTCTCCTGTCCACTGGCTCTACCCAACTCATGCTGTTTAGGCATCAGTAACTGAGAAATTTCTCATCTACGAGCATGAATTTGTCATTTGGAAAAAGCTGAATAGCTTCTGAAGCTTCTGTAACATGAACCACTGAGCATCAGAGCTAAGAGGACCCTTTGAGGTCATTGACAAAACAGAAATCTGAGGACTGAAAAATGGGCACAGGATTCTTTGATGATAAGCCACAAAAACCAACAGACTGAGTAAAGCACAAATGGGAAACATGTTGAGGAGCTTCCAGAACCTATGGTGTAGGTTCTGGAATATGAGGCTGAGCTATAGGATGTGAGCCAGAACAGGTGGTGCCTAACCCCATGGATCCACTCCTGCTAGAATGAACATCACGTACAATTTGTTTCATCCAAAGTCATTCCACCCAAGTCCCAAGTCCAGGAAGAAAGACTATGACTGTTTGAGCTGAGGCCATACACCTGACCATTGGCATTAGAAGGGCAAGGGAGGGAAGACATGGGTGGAAGTGTGCTCAAGTGTCTTCTGCTGCTTCTGTAGAAGGAGAGCAGTAGATCTGGAGTCACTGTCTCCTGAAAACTACATGTGATCAGGGAGGGGACATTCTTCCAAGGTACTGTCACATGCTCCATCCTAACATTTACAGAGCTTAGCATGAGAGTACAAATATTTCTAAATGTTACCAATCAAGTTACAAACTATTTTAAAAAATATTATATACTCCTACCTTGACAAATATAGCTTTATAACAGCCCAGAAGGTCAGGCTTGAGATTAGAATTCCCAAACACCTTGGAGTTTTGACCACACGTGGAGAATGCACCCAGCACAACCCCATACCTGCCTTATTGACTATTCCCTTTCCCCCTCTGCTCTCTCCTTCATCGTAAAGAACCTCCAATTCACACGTGTGGACACCAGGCCCACATGTCCAAGCTCTGCCCACACTGCTTGCAAACTGCAGACCCTTGGCCATAACTCCAGCCCAGGGTGTGTGGTCTGCACCTGAGAGGCTGGATCTAAGGAAGAGGTCAATGAAGGTCTGGAGGTGGGCTCAGGGCCATTTGAGCAGGGGGTCCACCTAGCTGGTGTGGTCTAGAGAAGGAGGCATGGGCTTTATCTAGCCAAATCCACTTTCCCTGTGGGGAGGGGTACAGCTGTAGGAATACCAAAGCAAGGTTGGGACTCTTCTTGCTCATGTCTAGACATAGAACTGTGCTATTAGGGAGAAATGGGTGCTGAAATGAACAACAACAACAAAAAAAACCACACACACACAAACAAAAAACCACACACACACACATCACGCATCCTCTTAAGACCAAGACAGAGCAAGTCACTTGCGCAAGATCACTCAGCAAGATAGTGGCAGAACTAGGTCTTGAATCACATTACTCCAATTCCAGTGCTAAGTAATAGATCAGTAAAGACCAGGATTTCCAAATATTTCTATAGGGAGCTCCTCCCCCTGGATCACTCAGGTCCCCAAACCTAGAATATTACTCACTTGGCCCAGCTGTGGCCCCCACCCCCAACTCCCCACCAAAGCTGTCAAGGCACCAATTTCTAGAGAACCTTGAAAACTTCTTCCACATCCTGTGCTCACCACTCCCCTTTCCCCCCCACCACTCCAGCTGGTCTTCTGCTGTGTCACAGCCCTGGTCCAACTTGTCAAGGTCGTCAGCCACCATCTGAGTACCACAGTCAGTTCACGCCAACTCACTGAACTTCTCAACCGCCTGTGTGCTCATCATACACCTTCCTTCTTGAGATACTTTCTTCTGTCGCACGCCCAGACCCTATCTCGCCTGGGGTTTCCCTTGTACTCTCTACCCCATAGGTTTCTTAGCCAGAGCCTGCCCCCACCAGATGTTTAAATGTTGAGGCACAAGCTTTCTTAAGACTCTTGGAGTGATCTTATCCAGGTCCTTGGCTGAAAACACAAACAAATACTGATGACTCCCCAGCCTATAACTCCCCTGGTACCCGTCTTATCAATACAAAGTTCTTCTCTAAGTCTCCTATTGGATTTTTAAAAATATTTTATTTTAATTATAGATTCACTGGAAGTTGAAAATAAAAAAAACATACAGGGAGTTCTCATGTACCCTTATGTATCTTTCACCCAGTTTCCCCCAATGGCAACGTCTTGCATAAATACAATATCAAAATCAGAAAATTGGCATTGGTACAATTCACAGAGATCATTCAGATTTCACCAGTTTTACATGTGCTCATTTATTTGCTTGTGTGTGTGTGTGTGTGTGTGTGTGTGTGTAGTTCTATGCAATTTTATCACATGTGTAGATTCTTATAACCACCACCAAAATGTAGATGAAGAACTGTTCCATCACCACAGGGTCCTTTATGCTATTCTTTTATAGCTACACCCACTCTTCCCCTATCCCTAACTCTATCTGTCCTCTATCTCTACGCTTTTGTTATTTCTAGAAAACATATGTGTGTGTGTGTGTGTGTGTGTGTATGATGTATCTTTTTTGAGATAACTTTTTTACTCAATATAATTCCCTTAAGCTCCATCCAGTTTCTGTCTATCAGTAGTCTGTGTGGTATTCCATGGTATGGATGTACCACTGTTTGTTCAACCATTCACCTTTGAAGGGCATTTTGGTGGTTTCCAGTTTTTGCATATTATAAATAAAGCTGCTATAAATATCCACATACAAGTTTTTGTGTGTACATAGATTTTAAGTTCCCTGGGATAAATGTCCAAGACTATAATTACTAGGTTATATGGTAAACACATGCTTTGTTTTATAAGACACTGCCAAACTATTTTCCAGAGTGGTTATACCATTTTATATTCCCTCCAGCAATGGATAAGCAATCCAGGTTTTCTGCATCCTTGCAAACATATGTTGCTATCACTATTTTTTATTTTAGCCATTCTGGTAGGTGTGTAGTGAGATCTTACTTACTATCTCACTGTGGTTTGAACTTGAATTACTTTGATGGCTAATGATATTGAATATCTTTCCATGCATTTTTCTGCCATCTGTATGTCCTCTTCAGTGAAATGTCTGTTCATGTTCTTTGCCTATGTTCAAATTGGATTGTTCAGTTTTTATTTCTGACTTTTAAGAGTTCCTTGTATATCCAAGATACAAGGCCGTTGGTGGCTATGTGATTTGCTAACGCTTCCTCCCAGTCTATAGCTTGTCTTTTCATCTTCACAGGCTCTTTTGCACAGCAAAAGTCCTTTTAATTTAGATAACGTCTAATTTATCAATTTTTCCTCTCGTAAGTTGTATTTTTTTGTGTCAAGTCTAAAAACTTTTTGCCTACTCCTAGGTCCTAAAGATTTCCCTCCTATCTTTTTTCTAAAAATACATAATTTTATATTTAAGTTTGTGATTGATTTTAATCTAATTTTTGTGTAAGATGTGAGATTTAGGTTGAGGTTTATTTTTTTACCTATGAATGACCAATTGCTCTATCACCATTTGTTGAAAATGCTATTTTTCCTTCAGAAGAGGTGCTTTACACCTTTGTTGAATAATATTTGGGCTTCTTTTATACTGTTTCTGGGTTCCATATTCTGTGGTTTGTATTCTGTGCCATTGATCTTTGTGTCTATTCCTTTGCCAAAACCAGACTATTTTGATAACTATAGCTATATAGTAAGCCTTAACATTGGGTACAGTGATTCCTCCCACTTTATACTTCCTTTAAAAATTGTTTTAGTTATTCTATATCCTTTGTCTTTCTATATAAATTTTAGAATAAGCTTGTCTTTGTCTACAAAACATCTTATTGGGATTTTGATAGAAATGGTATTAAATCTAGAGATCAATTTAAGGAGAATTGACATTTTTACTATTAATATGTTGAATCTTCCAATCCCTAAGCATGGTGTATCTCTCCATTTAGTTAGGTCTGTTTTGATTTATTTAATTTGCATTTTATAATTTTCAAAAAACAGACCCTGTACATGGTTTGTTAGCTTTAAACCTAAGTATTTCATTTTCTTTGTAGTATTAAATAATTATAAATTATCTTGTTTTAAAAATTTTGTTTTCCAATTGTTCATTGCTAGTATATAAAAATACAATTTATTTCTGTATATTAACCTTGTATCTTGAAATATGGCAAACTTATTATCTCTAGGATTTTTGTTTATTGGGGTTTTATTTGGAGGGTGTTTTTGAGATTTTCTGTATAGACAATTTTGTTGTCTGTGAATAGGGAAAGTGTTATTTTCTCTTTTCCAATCAGTAGGTCTTTTATTACATTTTCTTTTCAATTTCACTATCTAGGACTTCTAGTACAATGTTGAACAGCTGTCATGTGAATGTATACTCTTGCCTTGTTCCCATTCTTACAAGGAAAAGTCTTTTCCCACAAAGTATGGTGTTAGGTTATAGGGATTTTGTGTGTGTGAGAGGGGGGTATGTATATTTTCTTTATCATGTTGAGAAAGTTTTTCTCTATTCCTAGTTTTCTGAAAGTTTTTCAACCATCATGAGTGGTTGTGAAAGTTTGTCAAATGCTTTTTCCGCATCGATTTGATGTGATCATATGACTTTTCTTCTTTACCCTATTAATATGATGGATTATATTAATTGATTTTTATATATCATGCCAAATTTGCATACTTGGAATAAATCCCACCTGGTCCTTGTCATAAGCTGAATTGTGCCCCTCTAAAATTCATATGTTTTAGCCTTAATCCTTAATACCTCAAAATGTGACTGTATTTGGAGATAAGGTTTTTAAAGAGATAATTAAGTTAAAATAGGGTCATTTGGGCAGACACTAGTCCAATAGGATTGGTGTCTTTTTAAAAAGAAGAGATTAGGTCACAGACCACACAGACTGAGGGACAACCATGTGGGGACAAAGAGAGAATGTGGCCATCTGCAAACCAAGATGAGAGGCCTCTGTGAATACTTCGATCTTTAACTTCTAGCCAGCAGAATTGTGAAAAAATAAATTTCTGTCTTTTAAACCACCCAGTCTTTGGTATTTTCCTACCAGAGCAAACTAATATAGTCCTGATGAATAATTCTTTTTATATGTTGTTGGATTTGATTTGCTAATATTTCACTGAGATTTCTATGTGCATGTTTATAAGTGTTACTAGTCTTTAGTTTCTCTTTTTTGCACTGTCCTGTCTGGTTTGGGTATTAGAGTAATACTGGCCTTATAAAATCAGTGGAAAAGTATTCCCTCCTCTTTTATTTTCTGGAAGAAATTGTGTACAATTGGTTCCAATTTTCCTTTAAAATTCCTGAAATTCTCCAGTGAAATCATCTGAGCATGGAGATTCCTTTTTTGGGAGATTTTAAGTTGCAAATTTAATCTTTTTAATGGTTATAAGCTATTCAGACTATCTAGTTCATCTTGGTTGAGTTTTTGTAGGTTGTGGATGTTTTCTCAATTGTCAAGTTTATGGGTGTAAAGTTGTTCAAAATATTTCCTTATTATCCTCTCAAAGGCTGGAGTAATAGCGCCTGTTTCATTTCTGATATTGGTGATTTGTGCTTTATTCATTTTCAAATCTGTCAGTCTTGCTAGAGATTTGTTAATTTTAATTTTTTTTGCTTTTTAAAAATGTATTTTTAATTGATAAATAAATTATGTACATTATGGGTACAGGATATTATCTATGATACATTGTTATAAAAGAGTCATCACTATTAAATATCTCACCCACTGTTTTTGTGGAGATTTAAATCTATTTTTTAGTGATTGAATACTCTTTTACGAGTCACATGGCATAGATCACTAAACTCTTTACGTCTAACTATTTCACCCTGATAGGTCTCCCTCCCATTCCTTCCCACTCGCCTCTGATAACTACCTTTCTATTCTCTGTTTCTATGAGATCAACTTTTTAAGATTCCACATGTAAGTGAGATCATACAATATTTGTCTTTTAGTACCTGGCTTATTTTACTTAGCATAATGTCCTCCAGTTCCATGAATGTTGTCATGAATGACAGAATTTTTCTTTTTAAAGGCTGTATACTATTCCATTATGTGTCTACACCTGTCCATACTACATTTTCTTTATGCATTCATCCAGTGATAGACACTTAGGTTGCTATATCTTGGCTATTGTGAGTAATGCTGAAATGAATATGGATATCATTTTATCCTTTTGACATAATAATTTTTTTAAGACCTGCTTTTTGTTTCACTGATTTTCTCTATTGTTTTCTTATTTTTAATTTCATTGATTTCTGCTATTGTCCTTATTATTTTCTTTCTACTTTTTGTTTTGGGTTAATTTGCTTTTTGCTAATTTATGGAGGTTGAAACTTCAATTGTTGATTTGATACATTTACTATTTTCTAATGTAAGTTCTTAGAATAAGCTTGCCTTTGTCTACAAAAATTTTTGCTAGAATTTTGATAAGAATTACATTAACTCTAGAAATCAATTTCAGAAGAATAGGCATCTTTGCTACATTGAGTCTTCCAATCCATGAACATAGTATATCTCTCCATTTAGTTATGTTTTTCTTATTTCTTTCATCAGTATTGCATAATTTTTAGCACACAGATCCTGTACATGTTTTGTTAGATTTTTAGCTATTTTGTTTTCTTTGTAGCAACTGTAAATGATCTAAATGTTCTAAATGTTCCACTCAACACTGCTTTAGCTGCATTTCACAAATTTTGATATGTTGTATTTTCATTTTAATTCAATTAAAAGTTTTTTTAAAATTTCTCTTGAGACTCCTTAGACCTATTGATTATTTTGAAATGTGGCATTTAATTTCCAAGTGCTTGGAGATTTTCCCACTGTGTTTCTGTTATTGATTTGTACGTTGGATCTGTGATGGTTAGAGAACATATGAATTGTAGAACTGTGTGGTTTCAATTCTTTTCAATTTGTAGAGGACTGTTTTTTGGCCCAAGATATGGTCTATTTTGGTATACATTCATGAACACTTGAAAAGAATACATATTCTGCTGTTTTTGAGTGAAATGTTTTCTCACTAGTCTCTTTCAAAACTTTTTCTTTGCCTTTTGTTTTTAGAAATTTGATTATGATCTTGCATGGGTTTCTTTGGATCTATCTTGCCTAGGCTTCACTCAACTTTTTGAATATGTTTCTTTGTGCCTTTTTGTTGCTCTTATTCTTCAAATCCCAAGGTCCCTAGGAAGTCTGCTTTTTGCTGTCCACCTTTTATAGTTTTCCTGTGTTTGTCATGTTATGTTCAGGGTCTTTAGTTGTAAGAGGAAGAAACTGGAAGTAATGCAACCACTTCATCTTGTATCTCCTCTTGAATTTAAAAAAAGTACCTCAAACTTTGCAAGCCCTAAACAGAATTATTGGGATTCTGCCCTGTCCCCAAACTTCCCCTTTTCCAATCTTAAGCATCTCAGTTTTGCACCATCATCCACTCAGTCAATGAGGCCAGATTATAAGTCTTCATTGACTCTGTCCATTCTTCACTTTCACCCACCCCATTAGCTCCACACCCTGCCTTGGCCTCAAGGCCCTCCCTACCTCTTACTGCATCCCTTACTCTGCTTCCTCTCTTTCGTTGTGCTCTTCCTTCCTCCCATTCTACCTGCAGGACTTTGCATAAGCTGAGCTCATGCCTGAGTCTCAGCCCAAATACCACCATTCTCACCTACCCAGAGGGTCCTTTCCTGAGTATTCTATCTCCTTCCCTCCCAAGCAATCTCTACCCTCCATTCTGTCCTTTGATTTCTTCTTTTTAACTTTTCCTTTGCATATTTATTATAGTCTGCTCTCTCACACTGGGATGTTAGCTCCTTGAGGCAGTTGTTCTGTCTATATTGTTCAGTGGGGTGTCTTCAGACCCCTGCACAGTTCCTGGAAGCACAGAATAGGAGGCCAATGAATATTTGTTGAATAAGCCATGTTTTGGAATAATCTTCCCTTCACCAGAACAAACAGCTGAACACCCAGATAGCCAGTGTACTGCTGCCCTCAGGCCTCCCTGGAGTCACCCATCCTTGTAATCCCCATTTGATGATCACCAGCAGACACGCCCTGTATCCACTATCCTGAAAGCCCAATGCTGTCTGCAACACCCCACTCTACTCTACCTTGACCTCACACACATATGCATGCTCAGTGTGGTGCATCCGAGAGCTTGGCTGTGGAAAAAAATCCTACACGATGATTGTACTTTCCATAAAGTAGTCTCTCCTTTCGTCTGTTTTCAGTGTGCTACCCATCACTTTTTGTGAGTGCCCTACAGTGCTCATACATGAAAACTGAATGGAAAAGCAAGGCTGGTCTGACTATGCATGGGAACTCTCATTCTTTCTGTTTGGGTCTATGAGGTCTCTGCCTGGTCTAGATTTTATTAGACATGTCTGTAGACCAGAGCCTGGAGCTTCCGGCCTGGCCAGATTTTCTCCAGGGAGGTCTGCCTGCTGACACAGGCCTGGGCCCACTTTGCCCCGACCTCCCTTCATCTCCTGTCGATGTTTCTTATTGACCCTTCACACTTCGACCTTCCTTCCTGGAAGCCTCCCAGAACCCTCCCCTGGGTTTCAACACTGATTGGCCTCCCATTCCCTAACCTGCACCCTCTTCATCTCAGGGCCCATTCCCACACCCCCTCAGCCTCCTCCTACCCTCCACCCCTTCCCCTGATCTTCTGTCCCAGTCTCAGCCCTCGGCCCTCACTCCCAGGTTGTATTCTGTTACCCCCCAAGGCTGACTCCACTTTTCTTCCTGCTTTCCAGTCCTGGCTACCTCTCCCCTACCCCCTCCAATATCTCAGACTCTTCTCTGGGACCCATTCTGGCCACCCAGGTCCTCGAGGTCCTGTCCTCCAACTTCGTGGCTGAGGTCATGTGTCAAATTTATCCTTTATCCTTGCCTTTATTTTATCTAATTCACTAGTTCCCTTTACAATAAATTTAATGTCAACTTAAAAAAAGTCAAATAAATTAAAGTATAGGAGGTACAGAGACATAGCAAAAGCTGTGCCCGCAAACTTTGTCTGAAGGTAGCTGTAAATCAGTGACTCCAAATAGAGTAGCACACATACCGCCAGGCCAGGTAACCTAGATAGTGGCAAATAATCTGTCACTGAGGCAGCTGGACACCTCATATTAGGCATGTGGGTTTAAGAGTCAAATGTCCACCGAGTTATTGTCTGAAGCCCCATCCAATCAAGGAGAGTTTTCTTCACGGTTGTCTACTCTAGCAGCAAACGCTGTAATAATGGCCCCTAATTTTTACTGTTGGACCTGGGACTCAAACTTGAGTCTGTTCACCTCTGGAGGTACCCTGAAGTCGGGTCTCCCTGCTGCTGCAGTTGCTCTCAGCCTCTAGGAGAAGATGGGAGCTGGTGCCCAGGTAGCCATGGGCATGGCTGCCAAGTCACATGGTGGCCGTGTTCCCTGGACACTTCACTGCCCGATGATCTTTTGTGCTTGTCACTGGTGACCAAGCAGTGTTCCTTGGGCCCTGGGTGCCTCAGAGGCTACAGGGCAACATTCCCTTCAGCTCTGCCTACAGCACCTCCCTCCTCAGGGCAGGGCTCAGCCAGCCAGTATCTGAGACTGCGTCATCCTTCCTGCCTGGCTCCCTTATAAAAGCCCCACCCCCAAGCCAAACCCACATTGCAAATCAATGCATAATTGTTCACTTACCAGCTCATCAAACATACCCAGACATATCCCCTGCTATGGTCTGAATGTTTGTATCTCCCCCCAAATTAATATGTTGAAACTCAATTGCCAATGTAATAGTATGAGGAGGTGGGGCCCTTGGGAGGTAATTAGGTCATGAGGGCAGAGCTCCCAGGAATGAGATTTATACCCTTATAAAATATGCCCCAGAGAGCTGCCTTACCCCTTTCACCATAGAGGATGCAGCAAGAAGGTGCCATCTGCAAACTGGAAGTAGGCCCTCACCAGACACCGAATGTGCCAGCACCTTGATCTCGGACCTTTCAGTCTCCAGAACTGTGAAAAATAAATTCCCGTTATTTATAAGCTACATATCCATGACATTTTTTTATAGCAGCCAGAACAAACTCCAAAATCCTCTCATACCTATGACACCTGCAACTTGGGTGCACACGTCTGACTCTCTGTGAATGCTCTCAGGCCAGAAGTCTTGCCTTATTCATTTTGGTGTATCCAGTATACAGCATTGGATTTGGCATTTGGTAAGCACTAAGTAAACATGCAAATGGATATCCTGACCTCAGGAGCAGCCATCTGCATATAAAGTAGCTTACAGTGTTGTGTCTTATAAGGCCACGTGGGGAAGGGGTGTGAGGGGTGGAGATAAACCACTGGGTGAAGCAGTAGTCACAGGAAAGTGGTAGTTCAGCAACTGGGGCCTGACCATGAGGTCAGTGAAATGTCAAGGGACATAAGTTCTGGCTTTGCCATTTGTTTTGTAACTACAAATGGACCTTCATATTTCTCTGAGTGCCTGCATTCTCCCCATCACCTGGGAATAACAATAGCTGAAGATCAGATGATGAGATAGCATAGCTAATAGTAACTCAGAGGTTCAGAAGTAGAGCGATCTCTGGAAGGAGGTCATGCCCCCGAACACTCTGAGGAGGTGGGCTGAAGAATCACAGAGACATAGACTGTGTCCATGAAAGGGAGGACTTAGCACGGAAAATCTACCCCTATTCTTCAAATACATTCATGAAATTAACCTGGAATTCATCAAAAGACATACAAAATACTTCATGGAAATTGACAGGCTGATTCTGATATTTACATAGAGGGGTCTATATACAAAAAGAATCAAGAAAATGTAAAAATATTAAAGATTAGAAAGGAGGATGAGGAGAAGGATTTGTCCAAAACACGTTCAAATCCCATTTTGATAAAAAGTGAGTGGTATCGACACTAGAATAGACAAAGTAGTAGAACAGAAAAGTGAATTCAGAAGCAGACCTGCATGCATATGAGAACTGTGTAGAAGAGTAGAGATGGGGGCCCATGAAATGCAATACATGTTTAAAAATATACGTTGAAATCCTCATCTCCTAGCATTTGAAAAATAAACGTAGGCATTATAGAATTTAAACATAAAAAAAATACTATAAAATCGAAGAATAAGCTAAGAAAGCTCTTTTTAAACAAGAAAAAAGACATAAAGAAAAGGCTGATAATTTGACATCAGTAGATACTCAATAAATCTTTGTTGAATTAATAAATGAAAAAAAATTTTAAAACTCTAAACCACAAAAAATTATAGGCAAAATTAAAATAGTAGACTGTGTAACAAATAGACATTGAAGTGACAGAGGATTATTATCTGGAATGTGTAAATAACTCTTACAAATCAAAAAGGATTAAAAAGGAGGAGAAAAAAGGCCAATTTTGGAACACGTGTAGGGTGGGGGAGTAGACGTTAGGGTGATTCCGGGTGGGAAGTCGGTGGCAGAGCTGCCACTCAGAAGAGGAGGGAATTCAGGGCACAGTGGCCGGGGTCTGTGCAGGCCAAGATGGGCCAGGGGGCACAAGCAGCAGGGCCAGCAGTGGTGGTGGCACGGAAAGGACCATCCTCTTGGAAGGAGGCCAAGGGTCCCACTCCATACTGAGAGGGGCACTAGTCACATGTCAATTTCTTGCCCTGCTACACTGGCTGGTGTGTCCTGAACAGCTCCTGGCAACCCTGTGTGGAGGAGGGGCAGGCAGCAATGGAAGGAGGTCCCCGGAGGAATCTGCATCGTGCAAGCAGGCCAGAGAGCCAATGAGGGTTGCAGGGTCCAGGAGAAGGTTGCCAGCACACTGAGGTCAGGTTTGCTGTCTGTGCTGTCCCAAGAGTGCTAGGAGTGCCTGCACGGAGAGGGCGGGGCCAGGAGGGATGCTGGGCTGGGAGCCCACCAAAGCAGGAGCCTCCTTGAAACATAAGCTGAGTGTGGAGCAATTGTGGAGTGTGCATTGACACATGGGAAGCCCTGCCACTGGTGATCCAAAGTGGCCCTGACACTGGCCCATTTACCAACCTGTCAAACGCCTCGGTCTCCCCAGCTGAAAGCAGGAGGTCAATTTCATGACTTTGCCAGATTTCCCAGCTCTAATGCTGTAAGGACCCTCAGACTTTTAGAGTGCCTGGGCTGGCAAAGTGTACACTCATACAAAACGAAGACTGTCTCCTCTCTTCCCCTCCCCTCCCCTCTCCTTCCTTCTCCAGGCCTGGCCCACGGCTCTATTCACTGGGGACCCACCACGCCTCAGTAATGAGGATGTCATCACTTCTTTAAAAAACATACCTCAACAAAATCCAAATGTACAAACAGAATGAAGGGGACTTGCTGGATGAAAATGAGTCCCCTTGGGGATCTCCCACATCTTTAAATCAATGCTCCTCAAAGCCCAGCTGCTGTGTCTGGGAGGCCTCTTGGCCATGTACCAAGCAAAGCAGACTGCTTCTTAAAGGCTCATGTGCTCAGGAAGTGGAGTGTCCACATTCCCCAGCTGACTTGATTTACCCAGTTAGCAAATGCTGACAGGGCCTGTCCCTGTGTGTCGCCCTGCCTGGGGGGCATGGGTAGGACTTTGTCATCCTGGCCTCTAGACCTCACTGACAGGGACCTCCGCCCACCGGAACAGGCTGCTCAGGCCTGGGTGGGGCGGGGCGGGGCTGGGTGCTCCAAGCGTGGTGCTGGATCTTGTGTGCCTCAGGGCCAAAGCCCTTCTCAGTCCTCTCCTAAGAATCCCGAAGACAGACTCCAGCCCTGGGATGTGTTTACAACTCTGTGCCACAGCCCAGACAGGCCATGTCCTGGCTGCAGTGTTATGCACTAAAATTGGGTGTATATTCAAAGGTTGCAAAGAAAGCATTGAGAAAAAGCCACCTGTTACCAGGCTGGGCCCAAACCCTAAAACTTTCCCTACCTCCAAATTCATTCATCTTGCTTGGCAATGTGCCCAACATTCCACCAATGAGTTGAGGCATTGAAAGTGCCAGAAAGTGGGTTCTCATTTTCTCTTGCCAGTCCCTTGACCTAGAGCTGCGTGTCCACCGGGAATACAGTCTCAGTTCACTGCTCTTTGAGGCTCACTAAGGATCAAACCTCAAATATCACCTTTTCAAGAATCAATTCCAATATCCTATGGAATTAGAGTGCAAACAGTCTACTCTAAATGCAGATGGCAATTTCCCTCCTGTACGTCATCTGAGGGAGCATCTCTCACCTCATCTGCTGGGGGAATGATCAGCTGTTATCCTGCAAGATCCACTGGCCATTAAAGCCAGTGGCCTCCCCCTAGAGAGGCCAGTCAGAAGGGGATGTCAGACACTATATGTGATATGGTGTGAATTGCTTACATTTTAAGGAGAAGAAAAAAAAAAACTGTTAGACTGTATAACCAGAAAGCCCAAGGGTAGCAGGTTTCAGGCATAGCTGGATCCAGCAGCCCAAAGGAACTCCAGAGGACAAACCCACTGAGTAAAAGCTGGGCTTAGATTAAATGACTCATTAGCCATTTCCAGCTTTGGAGACAGAGGTCATACGTTATGGTGACAATGGAGACCTGGCCCAGATGGCCCATCTTTGTTGCCTCATGAGAAAGGCTTCTCTGAAAGTGAGGAGGAACACGGAGCTAAGAACAGTGAATGGAAACCCAGAAGTATAGAGTTAGGGCTGCCACAGCTGGATGAAGCTCACTCTCCCTCCTTCTCCTTGGGGGACCGTTCTTTATCCAGCCCCACCCCTCTCCCTCCCCCACACCACCTTCCCAGAGCCAACGAGGACAAGCTCCTAAAGGGATCAGACAAAGAGAGGGAAAACGCTCTTGCTGAACACATGGGTTCTCTCCAGAAAATTACCGGTGCTTCCTTGATGAGCGGCTTGGGGAAGGAGATTACTCAGAGGCAGCAAAGTTTAGACAGTGGAATCGTACAGTCTGGGTTCAAATTCCAGCTCTGCCACTTACTAGCTGGGTGACTTGGGCTCTCCCCATACTGGCAGGGCTCTCTGTCCGTGCAGGGTCAAGGCCAGGTTAAGTTCCATGCCCTCTAGGAACGGGCCTCCTGCCTCTGACCTCTCCTCCACACTCACTGTCCCCCAGCTCCTTGGAGCTGACCCCAGTGACCTCGGTGACTTCACTGCTCCATCCCTAGATAGGGACCTGCCTCCATCCCAGGGCCGAGTATAGAGGGCTGTTCATCCTGGGGTGTGGGGGGCCCTGCCCTGAGAAGCAGGCCCTGCCTTAGGACCCTCATCACACAGCTGACCCTTCAGCACCCTAACTCCCCCACTGGAGAACTCAGCATTATTTCTGAATTCCCTTCCCACCTGGAACTTTCTTATTTATGGAGCTACTCCCCACATCTGACCATTTATCATTAGTTCAAGTTGCTTACCTTTAACTCTCCCCTCTGCAAGATCCACTGCAGCTGCCTTTTCCAGTGGCTTGGGGACAGAACCATTAAGTGTTCATTGGCTATTTTCTATGATATAGGACCTTCTGCAGTGGATTTACCCCACTCTGTCTGAGCTCCTGTTGGGGAAGGAAGTTTTCCCAAGCAGAGGAACTGGTAACAGGCAGGGCTACTGCATGCGATGTCTGAGCGAGGGCAGCACCTTGACTCTTTCCTTACATCTTTTTGGACCTCTTATATGCTCTTATTCTTTCTCTCTCTCCATGTTCCCCACTCCTTTTCTCTTGTTTTCTTCTTTCTATTGTCTCTCCCTTTTCCTTCCATATTCCTCTTTGCTTGGAAGAAGTGACTATAAACCAACTTTGTTGGATAACTTTTGTAAACAGTGCCCAACATTTATCACATTTGTGTTCAATATTTTTCTTACATATAAAGAGCTGACAGCCCGCTCTTCTATGATAGATGTACTTATTTCTTCTAAACTATCACTAACCAAGCATATCATTTTTATACAGTAAGTGTATATTCAATTTTCTACAGTTTTGACTACTAAACAGCCTTACCAGTGAGACAAATGACAAATATATTGCAATATAAGCAAGGGCTCCCTTAAACCCATGTAAGACTACGCAGTCAATGTTCATTCCCATTTTGCATAGCTGGGAAGATGAGGAGAAGCAAAGGTGGGCCTGGCTGGGGCTGCTTCTCACCCCGAGTCCGGTGCAGGGCCCTGGCTGGGTGGCCTCCTCTCTCCCCAGGTGCTGGCCAGCTTCCAGGGCCTGGGGCCGAAGTCTGGGGCGGGGAGTTCTCCTACACTGGGCTTTCATTTGGCAAAAATGTTCTAAAGCCTTTAATATTTTCTGTTTTGATACAATCCCACCAGTGCTAGCTGCTGAGACAAGAACAACTTTTACTCCCAGGACCCTAAGTAGTTACGGATGTGCCAGCCCAGTGCTTGTGCTGTGAGGACATGGAGCCATGCACAGGAGTACTTACACTATAACTGAGATACGGGTACACGTTCCATCCTTTCCTCTTCACCTCTTCCCCTTCTGTCATTTATTCATAAATTGAGCTTCTGTGTGACACCCTAAATCCCAGATGCAGACTTGTTAAGAGGGTGTGCCAGAGGGTGACTGAGTCCATGGTCAGAGAGCTAAGACAGCTACAAAAAGGAAGATCAGGAAGGAGGGCTGGAATGGACTTGGCATTGGTTCTAGGGCACTTCTGGGGCTGAAGCATCAGTAATGGATCTGTTGCAATTCAGCCACGGAGATGATGTACGAGGCTTTTCCACTGACATTGAATCAGGTCACTGGGCCCATTGGATGCGATACAATGTCAATGAAACTGTTATGTGTTATTGATGTCAGTCATGGAATAGATAAAAACATTATAAAAATAGCTTTAGTCACCATTTACATTTTTTTTCATAAATGTTAAAAGGCATCAGTCCCCACCTGCCAGGGAGTGAAGCAGCAAAGGCTGGGTTTTCATGCCAGTGACTGTGGACTCTCAGGAGGTCAGGGAGGGGGCACTCTCCCCATGAAAAGTGACTGCAGAACAAAGGCCTGGGGTCACACTGCTCCTTGCCACCAAAGGAAGGAAGGGGGAGGGTGGGCAGTTGACACCGTAAAATACAGGATGAGTGGTGTCGGTGCCTGCCTTCTTTCACGCAAACGCACATTCGGACCCTGTAGGTGTGCTAGAAATGGGATTTGAAAATAATCCTCCCTGTCTTTGCGGTGCTCATAGCCTAATATACTCTCAGGATTCTCATCTGGAAATTGGGAGTCATGCTTGCCCACCAAGGTTGTTGTGAGGAGTGAATGGGATCTGCAGCTGGCACTTAGTCCACATCCTTGCTCCTTTGATGTTGGTCACCAAGTCCTAAGAATGCATGAAAGTCCATGTCTGTGTCAGGATCACACTTGAAACTCAGAGAGGTCTCCTGGGTAGGCACCATTTCTGATGACTTTGGGCAAGATACATAACCTCTCTGAGCTTTGGTTTCTTCATCTGCAAAATGTGACTATCAACAGAATCTACCTCATAGTATTGTTATGGGGACTAAATGCACTAATAAATATAAAGTTCTAGATGAGTGCACAGTATTCAATAAATGTTATCTATTGTTTGTTTTTTGACAGTAGCCTATAGAGAAAGGATTTGGAATGTGGGGCAATAAAGAAAGCTCTGGGGTCTGTAAGGCTCTCTGTTCCTGGCTGCCTTCTCTCTTGGCAGAAAGACATAGGCACCTTGTCACTGCCCAACTCTAAATCTCAGAGGAGTCTCTTTAAAACGATCATAAAATTGCGGCTTCCCTTATTTCAAGTTCATCACTCAGGGAGCCAGCTGTCCAGCTACAGATCACATACAATAACCAGCACACAGCCAGTGCACTTCTGCTAGTCCTCAAAAGGAACTTGAAAAAGGAGGTAGCACTGGCATTGATCACCACATCCATCTTTAACAATGGTTTGGTCTGGTTTTAGCTCCATCACTTGGGACAAGGGAATCTCATCCACCCAACTTCTCCCAAGTAGCCACAGGTTAAAAGCTCAGCCTTTAGATTTAAAGTCAAGTAGATCTGGGTCTGAAAGCCAGAGGATCTACTTATGTCTTCTGGCTTGAGAAGTTACCCAACACCTTTAAGCATCAGTTTTCTCATTTGCAAAATGGGCATAATACCACAGCTAACATGAGTATCAAATGGGATCACAAATATTGCTCCATGTGGTGCTAGCGTAGGAAAAATATAAAGGATCGTTTGTGTTTTATTGTTTGGAAAGACGAGATGAAAAGAAACTAGCAGAAACAAGAAAATAGAAACAGATCCATGGGTGCTCCAAATAATGAAAACATCAGACACAGCTTTTAAAATAATTACATGCAATAATTACATTTTGTATATTCAAAGAAAATAAAAGACAATATTGAAATTTTTTACAGAGAGTTGAAATCTCTAAAAATGACATAGAAGATTAAAAAAGGACATTCTAGAACAATAAATACAACTGAAATTAAGAACTCAGAGGATGAGTTTTACAGCAAATAGCATATCTAAAGAGATAATTAGTAAAAATGAGAACATATCAAAAAATATATAGAATGGAGAGATAAAATAATAGGAAATGATAGAAAAAATAATAAAAATTTTAAAAAATAGCAGGACGGTAAGAGATATAGATTATATAGTGAGAAGTTTAAATATACATTTAATTATAGTTACAAAAGGAGAGGAGAGAGAGAATGGGGCTGATCATTGAAAGAGATAAGGCTGGGAATTTTCTAGAAAGATGAAAGATCTCAAGTACAGATTCAAGGAGCCCAAGAAATGCCAAAGAGGATAAATAAAAAATAGACCTATCCTTATCCATATAATAATAAAACTGAAAAATAAGTCAAAGAAAAAATTCCTTTAAAAGTCTGGTAAAATAAGATTCCCTCCCAATGAACAGCAATAAGACTAAGAACTAACTTCTAAATTTAAAAAATGGAAGCCAGTAAACAGTTAAATAATATTTGTGTGTGTGTGTGTGTGTGTGTGTGCTGAAAGAAAATAACTGCCAAACAAGGTTTCCATGCCTCTCAAAATATCCTTCAAGAATGAAAGTGAAAATTAAAAATAATGCATTACTTTTTTTTTAAAGGGAATTCTGCTTCTGGTAATGGTAAAGCAGCTCCCATTGTAACAATTTTGTCATAAATAACACCAATAGTCTGGATAAAATTTTAAAAATTCATAAAGTGAGATTGACAGTATGTTAGGGATGACAGATGAAGGAGTCATTGAACTTGATTGAAGGTAGAACAACAGTAATTACATAATCTAAAGGACAAGGAAAAGAGGATTAAAAACAACAACAGAGGTGGAGTAGGGCAATACAAAAATGTCTAGCATACATATGATTTTGAATTCCAGATTGAGAAGATACAGAAAATGGAACATTCTTATTGCCTAATGATGTTGTAGCCGTCATTAATATTACAGCATAATACATTACCTTTTCTATGTTTAGATACACAAATACTTAACAATTGTGTTACAATTGCCTACAGTGTTCAGTAGTAACATCCTGTGCAGGTTTGTAGCCTAGAAGCAATAGGTTATACCACATAGCCTAGGTGTTTAGTAGGCTATACCATCTAGGTTTGTGTGAGTACATGCTATGATGTTCACACAATAACAAAACTGACTAACAACATATTTCTCAGAACATATCCCCATTGTTAAGCAACACATGACAGTACTAAAAGAAAAGTGTCAGTACAGAATTCTTTAGCCAGTGAAAATATTCTTCAAGCATGCAGGTGATATAAAGACATTTCCAGATATATTAAAATTAAGAGAATTTGTTGCTAATAGACAAATAAGTACAAGAAATGCTAAAGGAAATTCTCCAGATCAAAGGTAAATAATACTAGATGGAAACTTGAATATGTAGGAATAAACGAAAAGTTCCATAACTGGTAAATATGTAGAAAATGTAAAAGACTTATAACTTTTAGTTTTTTTAAAAAAACCATAAGGTTATTTGAAACAAAACATATAACATTGTATTTTGGGATTTATAAATTGTGTAATGATAATCTATATATCAACTATAGCATAGAAAAACAGAGCCGGGGGAGAGGGTGATAAATGCATCTAATTCTAAGTAGACTGTGAAAAATTAAGGATGTATATCTTAATGCCTATAGCAACTAATAAAAATGAATTAAAGAAATATAGCTAAAAACTCATCAATAATTTGAAATAAAACCATAATACATATTCAACTAAACCAAAAGAAGCTGGGAAAAGAAAATCAAAAGATCACAAACTGGAAGGGAGTAGACCAAAAGAACAAAAATCAGAAAAGATGACCAAAAAAAAAAAAAAAAATCAAAAACAAAAACCAACAACAAATACTAAAATGGAAGACATAAATTTTACCATTCATCTAAATGAACTTAAATAATAACATTAATTATAAAGGACTAAACAATTCAATTAAAAGTCAGAGATTATCATTAAGGATTAAAAAAGCAAGATCAGATGATATGTTGTCTGTAACACATGCACTTCAAATATAAAAATAGGAACAGGTAAATTGAAAGTAAAAGGATGGAAAATTATATAGCATGAAAACCATTAAAAAGGATGGAAGTACTCAAAGAAGGATAAAGATTTGTCAAAACAAACAAACAAACAAATAAAAAAACCCAACTTACAGAAGTTCCCAAGGTCCAAACATAAGGAATATTTAGCATCCACAGTAATGATGGAGATGGACTATAATTAAATGAATTAAAAAGAAATAAAAAATCCATAGTAACATTCTTCTACAGTGAAGAATACCAGCTATTAGACACTGAACAAATGATAAAATTAGAAAAACATAATAACATAATTTAAAAATTAATTTAGATAAGAATAATTGATAGACTCAATGGTTGCTGAAACCATGGGTGAAAGATTTTATGGGAACAAGATATTTACACAGTACAAAATAATTTAAACAAATTTCATCCCAGAAAAGTGTTTAGTAATTACAAAAGGAAAAATAGTAACTTTATAGTGGAAAAATCTGGTGAACAAAGTTAACCAATAATGCAACAAACTGACACCACTCTTGAAGTGATACACTGAAAAGAAGATAAATAACTGCTGTAGATTTCCAGCCTAAAACACATCACCTAAATCTAATCACTAGGAAACATCCACCAAATTGAGGGATATTTTCTAAAATAATTTTCCTGTTACTCTTCAAAAATATCAGTGTCTTCTTAAAAGACAATTAAGGATAAGGAAATGTTCCAGATTAAAGGAAACTAAAGAGATATCACAACTAAATTCTAGGTAATGGTCCTGAGTTGAATGAAGAATTCCTCTAGAGGATACTATGGGAACAACTGGTAAAATTGGAGTTTAGACAATAAATTAAATAATATATTATGTCTATGTTAAATTTCCTGATTTTTTAACTGTACTGTGGTGATATCAGAAAATGTTCTTTTCTTTAAGAAATACACACTAGCAAATATGACAAACTGTTAACAGTTGGTGAGTCTACGTAAAGAAACTCCATTGTATTAGTCTTAAAAATACTCTGAAAGCTTGAAAATGTTACAAATGATAATTCAAAAGAAAAGGAAAAATATAATACCTCACATCAATTGTGACTTATTTCAGGAATTCAAGGATGGTTCAATATAAGGAAGTCCATTAATAAAGTTTATCATATTAGTAAATCATAAGATTATCTACACAGATGCTGAAGAGGCCTTCAGTAAAAGTCAATATTCATTCCCGATGAAAACACCAAATAGAATCAAAATACATGAATACTTTCCTACTAATAAAATGTTTATTTTCAGTATAAAAAGTAGCATTTATTTAATGGATAAACATTAGAAATATTATCATCAATTTCCAGAAAAAGGCAGTGATTCCCATCTCTACTATTGCTAACACTGTGTATTTTTTTCTCTTGTCTTTGTCTGCTTTGATTGGCTAATACTCTCAGAATAATAAGAAGCATAAGAACTGGAAAATAAGTAAAACTTTCTCTCTTTGTATATGATATGACAATGTACCTGGAAAACACAATAAATCAAAGCTAAACCACTATACAAACACAGAGACACAAAAATATACAGAATTTAGTAATGTAGAAGACATAAAATTAGCATAAAAGTCAACTGCCTTTAAATATACACATAATAATTATTTAGAAAATGTAATGAAAAGGAAAAATCCACTTAAAATAACAACAAAGGATAAATTTTTATGAACAAATATAATAAGAAATGTGCAAAACCTATATGAGGGAAACTTAAAATCACACAGAAAGGCTCAACAGTAGACCTCAAGAAGTGGAAATGCATTTCTTGTTCTTGGACAGAAAAAATTAACATCATAAAGATGTCATCTGGCCAAGTTATATATATGTATAATGATCAAAATTAATAATGCCAATAATTTTTTTCTTTGGTCTGGACAAGGCTTTTAGCATTCATATGAAAATATAAACAAATGAAAATAGGAGAACAAAGTAAACCCACAAAACCTTAAAAAAAAAACCAAAACAAAAGCAATGCAAGTCCACTAAGGAATTTACCCTGAAGTAATATAAAGCAATATCAACCCAAGTGTTCCTCCACTGAAGACTGTTTGAACAAATTTTGGTATATTCACACAATGGAATAATATTCAGTTCTAAAAAAGAATGAGGAATATCTTTATAAACTGTTATGGAGTGATTTCCTGAATGTTTTATCAACTGCAAAAAGGAAGCTATAAAGAATATGATACACTTTTGTAACAGAAAAATTGGGAAATGACATATATACATGTATATATATATACACACACACGTATACCATGTGAATACTAACATAGACACTTATTTGTGTGGAAAGAAACACAGAAAGGATAAACCTGAAAATAATGAAAATGTCTTGCTCTGGTGATGGGAAGGGGTGTGATGGGGTGATATGTGAGTGAGACTTCTTTGAGTGTATCTTTTTATATCGTTTTGAATTTTGAACCATGCAAATGTTTTATGCATGCAAAAAATTGTATCAAAAGGATAAAAAGTGAATGTGAAAATACATACACAGAAACAAATGAATAAAGTTGTCATTCAAATTGATAACATAGCCACAGAGAGAAAACAGTTAATTCAAGTAACTTTTGAACACAGTACTCTAATCACACATTCTTAGAGGGCTTTATTCTAAAGTTAAAAAACAAAAAACAAAAAACAACCCTGCAAAGGAACCTTCACCTTTATTTAGGAGGTTTGTTAATGGTAGAGTTATTAATATGCAATTCTAAAACGATTTTGTGTATTAGAGAATAAGGAAAATGTGTAAATATGTTACTGCAAACTAGGGTTCTCAGTATAGTAAAAGGCAAATGCAAATATGGAATCAATTTCCTATTGAATTGGAGGTTATCAATATGAAGTCAGAATTTTAAGGAAAACATTTGTATTTCCTACCTAATTCCTTCCCCTAAAGTAGGCTAGAAGCAAGAACAACCATTTAGTGTGGAGCACAGCTATAACCTAGATCTTGGTCTCTAAGTACCATTTCCCACAATAGAAAACCAGGGCTTCTTTGAAAAATGGCTGACTACAGATCTGGAACTGGGAAAATACAAAGTCAACTTGAAATATGTTGTTCTTCCAAAAAGAACAACAGTTTTGACTGTGCTCAGAACTGTTCTTTTCAGTAGAACGTCAACAACTAATCAATATAGAAGGGAATTACACAATTAGAAAACCACCATTTTGCAATCCCCAGTGCAATAACTGATTCAGGCAAGAATCATCATTAGATGCTAAAAACCCTGGGTGGAAGAATGCTGGAGATATTGATAGGTCACGGTCTCAAAGTGAGAGATATTTTCTGATTACAAAGGGAAATACATATTTGTGTATTAGCATACTAACCACTAAAGAAAATTTTTTACTCTGAAGAGACCTGGCAGTAACCACCTTAACCAAATGACCATGACTAATAGGACAACCTGACATTATGTATCTCCCGATATGTGGCAATAAGTATACACGTCCACCATGTAATATTCTTGACAAAAGTATTGAACCTAAATCAAATCATGAGGAAATAATCATAAAAATCCAGCATATAAGACATTTTACTAGACAACTAGCCTGGTTGTTCAAAAAACACAAATGTAGAACAATAATTTTACAAACAAGTAGAGTGTATTCTAGACTGAAAAAGACTAGAGACATAACAACTGGGTGAATCTTTATAAGAGGAACCAGCTATACAAGCCGTACTGGGGACAACTGTGGAAATTTTAATATTAACCCTATTTTGGATATTATTAAATCATGTTAATTCTCTTAAGTGTGATAATGGTATTGTGGGTGTACAAAAGAATGATGTTGTTCTTAGGGGAGCAGTGTTTTCTACACGTAGGCATTGATAAACATACTAGTAACCATAAAAACAAGAAAAGTGCTTTAAAGACATTTTCAGAAAAACAAAAACTGAGAGAGCTTCTTACCAGCAGATCTGTACTGCAGGAAATAGTAAAGGGAGTTCTTTAGGCAGAAGGAAAAGGACTCCAGATGGAAGGTCAGAGATGCAGGAAGGAATGAAGAGCTCTGAGAAAAGCTAAATGAAGAACTCACTGTATCAAAAATAACAACGATATCACGTGGGGCTTAAAATGTATGGAGAATGCCCGACGCTGATAGCATATGAGTTGAAATTGGGCAAACGACTTACAGTATTCTATTGAACTTTCTGGAAAACTTGTAAAGTTACCAAATTGATATTAAATTTTGATAAGTCAAGGAGGAAAGTTGTCATCTCTAGGGCTGGTTTCTCAGTCTCAGCCCTATTGACACTTTGGGCCATATACTCCTTATTGTGGGGGACTTTTCTATGGACTATAGAAAGTTTAGCAGCATTTCTGGCCTCTGCTCACTAGTCACCACTAGCAATCCCCTCCCCTCCACCCACTGCCACCATTATAACATCCAAAATTATCTCCAGACACTACTAAATATCCCCTGGAATCTCACCAGTCAACAACCACTGCACTAAGGTAACCAGAAAAGAATAGTAAATAGGAATGTACCCTTTTAATTATAAAGGAAACACTGGAAAGATAAATAAAATCATCAACCCAAAGATAGGAAAAGGGGCATCGAGTGGGTAAGACTCATCAAAAGCACCTAGTAGGATGGCAGATTTAAACCCAAAAAAAGGAAAAAATTCCAATTAAAAAAAGACTCCCAAACTGAAAGACTGTGGAGAGACTACCGAATTCTATAATATCCCTGGGTTGGGAGCAGCCCCTGGTCGGGGGAAAAGCTCTGAACCTGGAGTTAGGCTCCCAGAGTTCTCTGTCCCTGGCTGGCCATGTGACCTCAGACAGGACACTTGCATTCTGAGTCTCCATTACTTTCTTGGGAAATGTTGGCTTTCAATTAATCCAGTTGTTCTTCCCAGGCCCTGAATCCCATGTGCATCAGAACCCTCAGGTAAGCTTTGTAAAAAGAATCACGTATCTGTGCCCCTTCCCAGACCCAGTGATTTGGGTTTGGGGGTGACAATGGTTGGGGGATTCAGGCATTCACGTTTTGAAAACCAAAGGGTGAGGATAAAACAGGGACAGCAAGAGGAAGAGGGGGAGGGGGGAGGAGAAGGAGAAATTTTCCAGCATGTCAGTGTCCATGGGTGTTTGGGGGCTGTGGCTTGGCACTGGAAACATAGGAAGACAGAGTAGTTGGTGTCTTTTATTTCGGCTCTGTTTCATCTGCTACGCCAGAAAGTCTACCCCGAGCCTGTGGACTATGCATAGGGCCCATCAGTATTTGCCTGGGGCTATAAAAGGCAAAGTTGGTTTTCCTGGTTCTCTTAAGTAAAGCTGGTGATAAGCAGCAAAACCACACTCAGACTGAGTCTGAGGACACAGCCTCAACTGGATGTATTAGCTTTCTATTGCTGCTATAACAAATGACCACAAAGTCAGTGGCTTAAACAATACAAATCTATTACCTTACGGTTTTGTAGATCAGAAGTCTGATGCAGGTTTCACTGGGCTACAATCACGGCGTCGGCAGGACTGCATTCTTCTCTGCAGGCTCTCGGGGATAGTACGTTTCCTTGCCCTTTCCAGCTTCTGGTGGCTGTTCACACCCTTTGGCCCAAGGTGCCCTTCCTCCCTCTTCAAAAATGGTCAGTCATGGTGGCTAAGTCCTTCCGTGTCCCATCTCTGACTTTTCTTCTATCGTCATTTCTTTCTCGGACCCAGCTGGGAGAGGCTCTCCTCTTTTAAGACCTCATGAGGTGACATGAGCTCCCTGTGGACAGTCTGGGATCATCTCCCCATCTCAAAGTCATTACCTTTCATCACAACTGCAAATTCCTTTCGCCGCGTCAGGTAACATCTTCAGTTTCTCGTTATTGGGATGTGGACATCCTTGAGGGGCCAGGCCATTATTCTGCCTACCACAAAGGGAGACTGTGGGAAGTCTTAGAGGTCTCCAAGGCAGAATGTAGCTAACAAGCCTGTCCAGTCAGGGCTCTTGGGACCCTGTTTTTCCCAGTCCTGGGATTACCCTGCTTGAGTGTGAGTCCTGGGACGGGGAGCTTGATTGGCTGAGCTCTGATTACAAGCCCACCTTGCACATCTTGATTGACAGCCCCATCAGGACTGAAAACTGTGGGGAGAGGTAATTCCTCCAAAGAACATTCGGGTGCTGTTTTGGAAAGAAGGAAGAGGGGTGATGGGCTGCTAAAAAATAAAACCCAAATGTTGCTACATCGGGCACAGTTGGGCGGAGAGTCACTCAGCTCTCACCGCAAGCCAGCAAGGGAAGAAAACTCAATAATTAGGCCTGAGTCACTGGACAAAAGCAGATCACGTGAGCCTGAATGAGGGCCTGGGCTAAGGCATGGACCTTTACTTCTTTCTGGAAATGGAGGCGGAGACATGTGCATCCATTACCTGTAAGGTATACTGAATTTTTAATCTTTAATGTATATTATTATGGTAAAGTATAACAAATTATTTATGGTACACAAAAGCTTATAGGATACTATTACCCTTAATTAATGGGTAAATGCATGGCTTTTGTTCAATGAAACTGATTTATTGTCTTAATTTTCAGATGTTCTGCCTCATGTTTCCACCGAAACCATCGTGTGCCCATAGTAACCAGCAGATACCATGCATGTGTGATCTCCTTTATGACCTGCGCCTAATTAGTTTTTTATTGTCATCTTCCAACTCATGCTTAAACTGTACAAACAGGGGCAGTATGACTCCCAATACTGGATTAATAAGCCTCCAGACCTGGTCCTATAATAAACAGGGTGTATTTATGGCGTGGGATCAGCATGCGGTGCCTGTTTCTTCTCGCTGCTTCTCTTGGGCGGGGGCAGAGTACGGGACTCACAGGGGGCGTAGGATGAGGCCCAGGCCAGCCTCCGCCTTCCTTGTCATGACTGCGTCTCACCTGCCTGTCCTTCACCGCCTCTATTAGGCTTGGCTAGTTAAGCTAAAGGGAGAGAAAGGAGCAGAAGCTGGTGGGTGTTGGAGCTTGGAAGTCCGGAGATCCTCAGCTAATTGCTGGTCCTAACAGGCACAATTAGCTGCTACAAGCCCTTTGAGATGGTCCAGGGCCTTTAGCAGGTAGCAGCCATCACCAGATAAAGCTGAAATGTGCTCCACTTAGAGAGACACTTACAGACAGGAGTGTCACAGCCTGCCAATTACACTCTCCCCGTACACAGTCACTTCCCAGAGAGAGGAAGGACCCAGAGAAGGACCCAGCATTAAAGGCACAAGCTCAGGCTGCTTTCAGCCCCAGGAAGCCCAGCTGCAGCTGGCTGGAAGTGGGGTGGAAGGTAGTGGGGAGGCTTTGCAAATTAAACCCTTATCGTTGAGTCCATTAGAAACTCCATTTCATGGACATTTGCCAGTATCATTTTCCCTCATCTGCTAACTTCCTGGCAAAACCACCATCCTGTGCCCCCCTTTCTTTGTCTTGGGGAGGGGCAAACTTACACAAAAATTGGACACTTCACTGGGAGATGAAGACAGCTTGGTGCTGGGGAAAGAGTGCTTAACTAGGTGTCAGGATCCCCCCTCCCCCCACCCCCAATTATATAGCTACACATTAAAGTCGCATCTTTCACAAAGAGCTAGGTTCTAAGACACTGGGTAAGCTGAAAACCACATTTCAAGGGTTGCTTTGGCTGCATATACTATAAAACATCCATAAAGCACAATATACATGAATTTGTGTAGATAATACCATTCAGTAATTTGTGTGTATAAATGCCAAGGCAATTGTGAAGTATATAATAAGAAGCACAAATACAACATATAATTTTTAAGTCTCATAAAACAAAAGGAAAGAATTAATGGTGTATAGAGTTGCATTTCTGTATGTTAAAGTGTGTGCTATGAGACTTTGCTATACAACCTTGGGAACACGTCATGTCCTCTCTGGGACTGTTTTTTCATCTGCAAAGGAGGGAGCTGGATGCAATGGTCTGCGATGTTGCTGCCAGAGCTGATGTTCCAATTTCTGCAATCTCAGACAATGCACTCCCTTAGTACATTGCCACCATCTGGGTGTCTCCTCCACCCTAGCCTTGCACTTGCTCTGCAGACCCTGAAGACATGTGATGGGCACAGTGTGCACGCCCACTGCTGTTGTGATGTACACACATCTGCTGTACACTCTGTCTGCAACTGATGGTGGTCATGGAGCAGCCACCTATGAATGAGCAGGAGTCCAGGGCTGGTGAAATCTGGATGGTGAGAAAGCCCCTAAGGCCTGAAATAGGCAACAGCTTGGGAGAATTAGAAGGCAGAAGAGCAGCTGCAGATGCTCACTATGGGAAGGGGTTGGTGCCACTAACCAAAGCCTCCTGCCTTTTTGCCTTCCACAGCCAGGTCTACGTCAAACTCCACTTGAGGTCAATCCTCCTCCAGATGGTTTTGTGAAGTTCCAATACATGGTGAGCAACTGGTCTTCAGAGAAATCACTAAGAGGGAGGCTACAGTGGGGAAGATGAATATCAGACACCAGTGGGCAGTTGAGAAATCTGGGATCTGTTCCCATCTCTGCCATTTCCTTGCTGAGGGACGCCAGGGAAGTCACTTAACCTTTCTGAGCCTCTCTTCCCAGGTTTTATAAATGAGGAGTTTGTGCTTCATTATATTATTGGTTCCTTCTAGCTTTGATATTTGAAGACTCTAAGTTCTCCTACCTGGTTTCCTATGAGTTATTTTAACTTCTAACCATGACAAACAAGGGCCCCCAAGAAGGAAGAAAGGAGGAAGAAGGGAAGGAGGGAGATGAACATTTGTGTCATATAAAAGGATGTCATCATGCTGTGAAAAGCAGCATTTTTAGCAAAAGCATTTCTGACAATTTGTGACCTGAGGCTCAAGTCTTAGACACTCTGCCTCCACTTCAGAAGGAAAGTCTCATTTCTCCTCTCCCATTGCCTGTTTACCTTGGGGAAGGCAGTCTTTTGTGATTGCTTCATCCAGCTATTAACTACGGGTTAGGTACCAGGGCAAAGAAATGATCGTCTTTTCAATACATGGTGCTAGAGTAACTGAGTAGCTGGGGGGGGGGGGGGGGCGGGGATCCTTGACCCTTTCCTCATACCATATACAAAAAGCAGTTCAAAATGGATCATAGCCTAAATGTAAGGGCTAAAACCATAAAACTTCTGGAAAAAATAGGAGAAAATTTTTGTGACCTGAGGCTAGATTTCTTAGATAGTACACACAGGCATAAACCATAAAAGAAAAAAATATAATAAGTCGAATTTCATCAAAATTAAAAACTTTTTCTAATTGAAAAAATATTAAGAAAATAAGAAGGCAAAAATATATAAAGAATTCTTACAACTCATTAATAAGAAGACAAACAACCCTATTAAATAAAAGATGGGCAAAAGATTTCAACATATACTTCAACCAAGATAATTTAAGAAAGGCAAATAAACATATGAAAACAGACTCAATATCATTGGCCATTCAGGAAGTACAAATTAAAACCACAACTAAGAGACTGTCCTTTTCCCAATGTGTTCTTGACACCTTTGTGAAAAATCAATTGACCATTAATGTATGAATTTTTTTCCTGGGCTCTCCATTCTGTTCATTTATGTGTCTATTTATACCCATACTATGCTGTTTTGGTTACTATAGCTTTGTAATGTATTTTAAAGTCAGGTAGTGTGATGCCTCCACCTTTTCTTCATTTCCCTTTAATGTTGCTTTGGCTGTTTGGGGTCTTTTGTGGTTCCATACAAATTTTAAGATTGTTTTTTCTATTTCTGTGAAGATCATTGGTATTTGGATAGAGATTGCATTGAATCTGTAGATCTCTGAGTATAGTCTAGGCATTTTAATAATATTAACTCTTCCAATCCGTGAACATGTGATGTCTTTCCATTTATTCACATCTTCCCCAGTTTTTTTCATCAATGCTTCAATGTAGAGATCTTTTACTTCTTTGGTTAAATTTATTTCTAAGTATCTGATTTTTTTTGTAGCTATTGTAGATGGGATTGTTTTCTTGATTTCTTTTTCAAACAATTCACTGTTAACTTTTAGAAATGCTACTGATTCTTGTATGTTGATTATGTATCCTGCAGCTTTAGGAGATGAAAGACCTGTACACTAAAACCTATGAAACATTAATGAAAGGAATTAAAGAAGACAGAAATAAATGGAAGGATATCCTGTGTTCATGGATTAGCAGAATTTATATTGTTAAAATGTCCACACTTCCCAAAGTGATCTACAGATTCAATGCAATCCCTATCGAATTTCCAATGACATTTTTCACAGAAATAGAAAAAAATTCTGAAATTTGTATGAAACCACAAAATACCCCAAATAGGCCAAAGCAATTTGAGGAAAAAGAAAATAGCTTAAGGCATCATACTACTCAACTTTAAAATATAATACAAAGATATAGTAATCAAAACAGTATGCTACTGTCATAAAAACAGACACACAGACCAACGGAATAGAACAGAGAGCCCAGAGAAAATCCACGCCTGTATGGTCAATTGATTTTTAACAAATATGCCAAGAACACACAATGGATAAAGGATAAAGGACAGTCTCTGCAATAAATGGTGCTGGGAAAATTGGATAACCACATGCAGAAGAATTAAACTGAATCCCTATCCTTCACCATATATAAAAAAACAACTCCAAATAGGTTAAGACTTAAGTGTGAGACCTGAAACTTGAAACTGCTAGAAAAAAACACAGGGGAAATGCTTCATGACATTGGACTGGGCAAGAATTTTTTGAATATGACTCCAAAAGCAAAAATAGACATATGGGATTACATCAAACTAAAAATCTTCTGCACAACAAAGGAAACAATCAACAGAGTAAAGAAACAACCTACAGAATGGGAGAAAATACTATACATCTGACAAGGGGTTAATATCCACAATATATAAGGAACTCAAACAACTCAATAGCAAAAAAACAAATAATTTGATTTTAAATGGGCAAAAGACCTGAATAGACATTTCTCAAAAGAAGATGTACAAATGACCAACACGTATGTGAAAAAATGCTCAACATAACCAATCTTTTAAAAATGCAAATCAAAACCACAATGTGCTATCACCTTACTCCAGTTAGAATGGCTATTATCAAAAAGACAAAATATAACAAGTATTGGCAAGGACGTGGAAAAGAGGGAATGCTCACACTGTTGGTGGGAATGCAATTAGTACAGCCATGGAAAACAGTATGGCGTTCCCTCAAAAAATTAAAAATAGAACTACCATATGATCCAGCAATCCCACTACTACGAATATATCCAAAGGAAATGAAATCAGTATGTTGAAGAGATATCTTCACTCCCATATCAATTGCAGCACTGTCACAATAGCCCAAATATAGAATCAAATTTAGGTGTCCCTCAACAGATGAATGGATAAAGAAAATGTGGTGTTTATACACAGTGGAATACTATTCAGCCATAAAAAGAAATGAAATCCTATCATTTGTGACAACATGGATGAACCTAGAAGACATATGCTAGGTGAAATAAGCCAGGCACAGAAAGACAAATACCGCATGATCTCACTCATATGTGGAATTTAAAAAGTTAATCTAATAGAAGCAGAGGATACAGCAGTGGTTACCAGGAAAGGGAGAGGGAGGGAGGAATGGGGAGATACAAAGGTGTGGTTAGACAGGAGGAATAAGTTCTGGTGTTCTATTGCATGGTAGGGTGACGGAATATTTCCAAATAGCCAGAAGGGAAGATTTTGAATGTTCTCACTACAAAGAAATGATAAATGTTTAAAGTGATAGATATGCTAATTTCCCTTTGATCTTTACATAATGTATACATGTATGGAAAGATCACATTTTATCCAAAAAATATGTACAATTATTCTGTGTCAATTTAAAAAAATAAATCAGATAAAAAATTATTAGCTTTTGTAAGAAGAAACTTAGACTATTGTCAGAACTTGTCACGTATCTTTGTAGTGTATCGTGTGCCACTAGGTGCAATAAACTACATATAGTTCTCACTAAAAAAAACCAAAAAAAACGAGATACCACTATACGCCCACTAAAATAGCTAACATTACAAGGACTGACAATATTAAGTGTTGACAGAGATATGGGAGAACTGTAACTCTTACCTATTGAGGGTAAGAACGCAAAATAGTACAGCAACTGGGGAAACAATTTGGCAGTTTCTTCTAAGATTGAACATGCCTGTACCTTATGACCCAGCAATCTTACTCCTAGGTATTTATTAATATTTACCCAAGAGAAATGAAAACATACGCTTATGCAAAGACCTGTACACAAATGTTTTTAGTAGCTTTCTTCATAATAGCCAAACCCTGGAGAAGATCCAAATGTCCATCGGCTTGTGTGGATAAACAAATTGTGATATAACCATACCATGGAAAAATACTCAACAATAAGTAAAAAAGAAGGAAGTACAGATACATGCTGCAACATGGGTGAACCCAGAAAAGCATTATGCTGAGTGAAAGAAATCACACAGAAAACACTACGTACTGTCAGATTTCACTTACGTGAAATTCTATAGCAACAGAAAATACTTCGGTGGTTGCACAGGGCTGGGGGTGAAGATGGTATTGCCTGCAAAGGTACCCAAGGGAATTTTGGGGACAATGGAAGTCTTAAAAGTCTTCATTGTTGTGGCAATTGCATGACTGTATACATGTACAAAACCTCATGAAACTGTATGTTTCATATGGGTAAAATATCAACCTACTCAGTGCCAGGCACAGAGTGTGTTATGGCGAGGTACTAGGCTTCTGACTGCGGTGGCCTCACAGCAGCCCTGGGGGGCAGGATGTACCTGAGCTCCAGGTGAGAACAGCCTGAGCCTCCCCCACCTGACAGACGCCCCCCCCCCACCTTTGAAAGCCCACTGTCACTGCATTCAAGTTCTTCCAGAAAACTCAGTGTGGAAGGTGGGACTGAGGAACAAAGAACTGAGAGATGTGACAGCAGAGAAGGAACCCAATATCTCCCTGCTGGACAGCCACGGCAGCGGCAAGGAGATGGTGAGGATGACATACTTAGTGAAGTGGCCACATCTCTCTTAGGGACAAAGGTATTAAAAGTGAAGCAAATGCTTTGCCCTTTGTGTTGGCGTGAGAGGGGTTTATATTAACTCTCCAAAATCATCCCAGGAAAGTCAGCGCACAGAATATTCTAAGTGAGTAATCTTTTGTGGACTTTGAAGGAAGGGTATACATTTCACATCTAGGGCAGAACAACACAGAACAGAGTCAGAAGGGCTGCCATGGGAGGCCACCGGAGTCCAAAGGGCCCCCAGGGTGGCACCATGCACACTGTGCACACAAGCAGCCTGCAGGGTGATGCACAATCGAAATCCTTCAGTGGCATGAGATCCTCGGAAGCAGAAGGGACCACGAGGACTCTGGCTTCCATCCATTCCCTCCACTAATGGGTTTTGTCTCCTTCAACATCCCAGGATGGAAGAGGGTCAGGCCACACTCTACATGGTCTCAGAGCTCCAGGGCCACCACCGGTCAATCATTGTCTAGTCCAGATTTTAAGCTCTCAGGAGAAAGACTGTGGTAGGTCCACCGGGGTTAGGTGCATGCAGCTGGTCCAAACCACAGAGCACAGGTTGGAAGCCAGGCCTCCATCCTCCAGCAGAGCCTTCAGAGCGTGGGTGGTTTGGGGGTACGAGAGTTTCCAAGGGGCCTGTGTGAGTGAGAGCCCATTCACCCTTCTCTCTAGGCTGCAGCCTGTTACCTATGCGATGAGGCAGTTGACCTGGACTGCTTTCTCCAGAGTCCCTTTAAAGCTCTACAACAATGGAATTCCGCGGCTCTCTGTGTATCCCCTCTGGCCCCCAGAGGTGGCTGGTTTTTCTCTGTTAATGATCTAAGAACCTCAGAGAGCATGCTTGTCAGGAAGGAGCTGCCACATGGAGGGAAGGGTTGGCGAGCCCAGCCGTGCAGCCCTGAGGATATTTTAAGAATAAGTTTGCCTTTCCAGAGTTTGTGCGAGGCATGTTCCAACAGAGATTCCTGCAAGAAGCTGAGCCCTCCCAGTCTTTCCCGGCACTGCCCCCTCCGCCAGCCCTCGCCACGTGCAGACTTCTACTTACGATCAGGGACAATCCAAAGGTGGATATGCTAGCTCCGTGCTCCACCTGAGCATGGCATGAAAATGACAACCCTGACAGCCCGTGGGTGGGATTTCCCATTCCCTGCTCTCCAACTTCAGCCGAGCAGAGCAAAGCACCAGGAAGTGCAAACAGGCGCTTGTGTTCAGAGCCTCCGTATCCTTGTCCATAAAATATGCATAATGGCCGTGTCTACTACCTAAGAGCAAAGAGAAGTATGGATGTGAACGTGAGTGATGCACAATGATCAAATCTCTGAACACACTCCTTGGTGCTGCATCTCAGTGGCCAGCCCGAACTAGACTTTGGGGAGGTGGGGCCTGAGGCAAACAGCTGACTCACTCTTATCTTTCTCCGAAAGAATAGAAGAAATTTTCCTGAACCTTTCAGGGTATCTGAGGACACAGAAAGAGCTGAGTCTCCTCCTGGCCAAGGTATGAACTGCAGCAAGAGACTCCTTAACTTTGGGGGAAGGGGGATGAGGATGTGTGTGTGCACATGCACCTGCACACATCAGGATGTGGGGTTCTTCCTGTGCAACTTTGGGGCGAGTGTGGTAAAATAGTATATCCTTTCACAACCAGGGTCTAGGGGCAGGGGGTTGTGGGGTAGTCAGGTGTCCTTGTCAACTCATCTCCAGAGCCAGAGGGGGGCCAATGGGTTTGGGCAGTTGGAAGAAGGAAGAGGAGGCACAGGCTGTGTGGGTGTTGGCAAGCCGTGCACATTTACAATTAAGTCCAGAACCAGCTACATAGTTTGCAAGGCCCAGTGCAAAATGAAAATGCAGGGCCCTTTGCTCAAAGATGATTAAGAATTTCAAGATGGCAACAACAGCCAGGTGGGAGGCTCTAGTGGGTGCCCCTATACAGGTGACATGTCCATGAGACTGTTCCTGACCATGTCTCACCAATTTACCCCTGATCCACATAGAAACTTCACCTTCTGCCCTTTCCCCAGCACCAGCGCCATGGGGTGTCAACTTTACCTCCTCTGTTGGCCATGTCACCACCTTCTCCTCCTTGGTGCCTAGCCCTGTGTCTTGCACTCAGAAAACATGCTGTAACTGTTGGTTGAATTGACCTGAGAAATTTACTATCTGGTTCAATGCTGGAATGGTGCATTTAATGAAATCTCCACATTGGTTTCCATGTCATGGTTCCCCAACAACTGTGTGCACAACTGGTCAAGAGCCACAGTCAGGTAGATGTCTGCTACCATCCCATAGCAGGGGTTCTTTTCATATCAACTCATGGGGCATCCTGAGTTGAGGGGGTCCAGGATGTGGTGGGGAAACCTGACTTAAGACACCAGGATAGGGAGGTCCTTGCAGGTTAACCGCAGAGGACCCTGCAAAAGTTCAGCACTGAGGCCTTACCTGTAAGAAACTACCCTGTACAGTAGCCCTGGAGGACTTGCTGCCTGAGCTTCTGTTCTTGGGGGAGGGGAGTAGTGAGCCTGGGGGATCCAGAGTCAAATCCAGCACAGCTCAGGTCCCGTACCACACTGTGATGAGAACAAGGACCAGGGCCAGCTGGAAATAGTCTCCAGAGGCAGAGCTGCATAGGATCAGATCGGAACACACTCTAACAGCCGGGCTGTCCACAGGAGGAATGGAGAGGATAACACCTTTGGGACACCTAGGACGCCACCTCTGAGCTGTGACAGCAGCTGGGTTGGATCAGCACTTTGTCAAATTAACCCTTCTGCCTCTTCCCAATCCTCATCATGTTTGATATTTTTGCTGGTTCCTGCTCTAGAAACACGACAGGGGGGATCACATGTACTATTTTCAAAACCCAGTGAGGTATATATTTCTCCTATATGTTCCCTCCTTTTGTAAGGAAAGCAAACAGAGGTGCAGAGCAGTGGTAGAGCCTGGATTTAACCGGGTGTTATAACATCGAGGCTGTTTTATTATACTACCTCCACCCAATGCCAACCCAGGAAGTGCTTTGAAAAATACACATGCCCAGCCTGCCTGACCAGAGATTCTGATAGATTTGGTCCAACAGGGATGTGTATACTGCAAAGTTCCCCCAGTGGATTCTGAGCCTCAGGCTGGAGGGTTAGTGTCAGGTGCTGCAGGGCTAGGGGGCCTCAAAGGTCCTTCCCAGCCCCAATATTCTCTGATGCTCCAATTCCACCTTCCATACAAAGAATGCTTTGCTTGTGTTTTTCAGGGCAGCTCAAATTCCACTTCTCTTCCCCAGTCTCTGAGCTAGATCTAATCACAGGGCCATTTTCCCCTGTCTTCTGTGGCTTACAAAGAATAAAATTAGCCAAATGGATAAAAGCTTGTTGTAGGCATATGTAGAGCATTTCAAAGTCTATTTATCAAAAGACTGACCATTGCATTTATCCCATGGAAACTCCAAGTGCACAATGACTCCATCATTTAATTTTGAGGAGAAAAAAAATTCACCAAGAGATGTGAAGTCACAGCCTGCAACTGGAGAGACTTTTGTGCTGCACATGGGTTCTGTCTGCAGCCAAGTTCAATGCCATTCACTCTCAGGGGTGCTCTCCACCCACCCTCAAGGACCTGGTCATTAAAGGGCAGAATAGTTTAGCTGTGTTAGGTATTGCTTTGTCTCCCAACACCCCAGCTCCTCAGAGTCTCAGCAGGCTGGGCCATGTGATCGGAACCCAGGAGATAACCCCCCAGATGCCATTCCTCACTGGTCACCACTGCACTGCCACCACCCCCTTCACCCAGGGTGTTGGCAAAATGCACATGGTGCCAACAGCAGTGGACGCAGAGCTTCTGGGAGGCAGTGACCTGGTACTCAATGTTACAAATTTCCATCAGTTTCTTGAGCACCTGTTTTTCCAAAAGTTGTCTAGTTCTCATGAGTCCCACCCAGTGAATTCTGTTTTGTGCTAGTGTTTCCTGTGGAGTAGTAGCACATTGGGTTCTACAATCTCATTGTGAAGTTTTCATTTTCATCCACATAGGCAGTGCTATGGCAATATTTCCTTTATATGCATTATTTCTGGTCACCCCAAACGTCCGGGAAACTCCTGCTTCTGTCGGAGCAACCTGTCCTTGTGGATATTCACTAGCTCATTTAGGAACTTAGCCAGGGCAGCTCAGCTGTATCTTGTGGGATGGTACTTCCTGGATGTCCTCAGTAGATGGTTTCAGTCTGACTATAATTTTCCCAAGGCCTTAGACTTGGTCAGCCACCTCAAAACCAGCTAAACATTGAGGGCACACATATTCAATGATGGGTTTCTTTGAATGGGAACACCGGAGGCAGTATGTATCAATTCACGTCCCTTCCTCATATCAATCACATTGTCCAGATGTGGGAATTAACACACGCACATTTATAGTAGGTGAGTATGGATCCATACAGTTACCTTTCCTCCCCCAAAGCCGATTCAACAAGTCCTCATGTTAAATCTGGAAGTAGGACTGAATGTTGGCTGTATGCCAAGACGTGAAGCACATACAAGGAACGTGTGAGACGTGATTTCTGCCTCATGGCAGCCCGCAAGCTACACTATCAGACTTGAGAGACTGCTGGCCATGGAAGCCAGTACTCCACCCCACTGGTTCCAGGAAATGACCAGCCACAGAAAACCCTCCGCGCCAACATTCAACGATCCGTCTCCTCTTGAAATGTCCCCAAACTGCAGCCAACCAATGATTTCTAAATATACTTGAAGACCAGTTAGAAAGTGTCCCCAGTTTCCAAAATCCCACTTTAATAGGACTTTGCCAATCAGAGGCTGTCTCTGTATTTCCTCTTTTTCCTCTATAAAATACACTCTCCTTTCTAACATCTTTGAATCCTTGTCTGCAAAGGTGATGGCTGATGGGTTCCCCTGCTGCGCATTTATAAATAAACAAGATTGTTAATTTTGTCTCGGACTTAGTTCTGTCTTTGATAGATTTAACTTATAAATGACACAACCACAAAGCAGTAGTAGTTAACACGGAACCAGTTCCTATAAGCCGTCAGAGACGGGCAGGAGACTATGGGCCGACAGAGAGAGACTTCCTAGGTCAGGACAGACTTGAAGGAAGCCATGGAGTAGGAGTTGGGGGGAACAGTAGGGAAGGCAAAGAAAACAGAATGGGCTGGAAGGAATGGCAGAGGGTGCTTATGTGAAGAGGGACCGGGGACAGAGGGGCAGGGGAGGAGGATAGGATTGTAGCCTTTCCTGGGGGACACACTTCAGAAACATAAACCCCAAAGTGGGAGAATGCAAGAGCAATGAATTAAGATAGCATGAGGAAAAGGGAGTTAGAAGACCAAGTACTTACACGACTTTGTGCAAGTCCTCATACTAAATATTTCTGGTGCTGCCCAAAGTCATGACAATTACACTTTGCTCATCTCCAGTCAGTGACAACAGGAGTTGGAGAATGCCTTGCCACATATATGCTTTGCTCTCTGGAACCTTTTCTGAATCCCCCATACTTGAAGTATGAAGATGTTTGCATATGTATTTTATGTTGCTTTACTATAGATAATATGCATTCAGTCCATCAATCAATCAATTAACAGATACATATTGAGTACCTACCATGTGCTAAGCACTGCTCAGACCTGGGGATATAGCAGTGATAAAAAAGGACCCAGTTCACATGGAACTGACATTCTATTGGGAAAGACTGACGCCTTCTCATCCTTGTTCCTTTTCTGCTTTCTTGCTCCTCATATCCTTACACAGCCCTTCTTCCAATGCCTCTGGCAGGATGGTTCACTCTAGCTGGTTCTCGGTCATGTGCCTCTGTGGCATCTTATGGATGTGTACCACAAAATGTCACATCATAGATCTGCTTCTCCCAGGACAGAATCCACGTCTGTGGGGGTGTCCATAGCTGTGGGCTTCTACAAAAGAGACTGGGTAGAGAGGGATAGGATGTCAGGCTTGGAGATGAGTTGGCAAGTAATTCACACTAGGTATTGGAGCTGAGGACCTCCTAGGACTACTGAACTTAAAGGAGGATCCATACACAACTTCAGGCACTGGGGCGAGGCTGCAATGCATTCACTCATTGCGCAAACATTCAGTGAGAGCTGCTATGTGATAGGTGCTTGCTGGGTTCCGTGCACTGGGAAAGCAAAGTAAGCAAGACAAGTGGGGGCTTGAACGCCTTGCATCTAGTGGTGGAGACAACTTAGCAAGCAATCACATTTAATGGTGGTGAGTGCTGTGACAGGAAAACAGGGTGCTACAGAAACCCTGCACAGGGGCATCAAACCTGGCCTAAGTGAGGAGGGTTGAGTGGGGCTCCAGACGAAGACGGGAGCTTTAACTCCATGTCTGAAGAATGAGGAGGAAGCTAAGTGAAGCGTGTGCAGAGAATATAACACATGCTTTGTATAGAGGGCCTGGGAGAAATTCCATGCAAATGTCAGAGTTCTTAAGTACAAATTCTAGACTGACTCTGGCAAAATTCAGAGGAAAGGAAATTTATTGGAAGAGAATTAGATAACTTACCAAAGGACAGGAAGGCTGAGGAATCAGGCAGGAGATCAAGGAAACTGGGCAACCAGGAACCCAGTCACGATTACACCATGCAAAAGTTCATTAGGACTTTGGCACTGGTGCCACCATCCTGACTGGCCATGTCTGAGTCTCATGCTATCATTCTAGGTTCCAATGAGTAGGAAAGGGCACATCTACATCCCTTTGGGTGTAGATTCACACTGGGGTACTTTCCCAAGTCAAAATAAAGTATTTAGATGCTGGGCAACCAATGCATGACAAAAGTGCACTAAATCCTATATGGCTGGAACATAGAATGTAAAAGGAGAAGTGGAGAACCCCCATTGGCAATTTTAGCAGATGCCAGTAAGTCAGGGTATTTGAAAAGCAGGTCAAGGAATTTGGACCTTATTCTCAGGGTAGTGGGAAACCTGGACTCTCACTGGTGGTCTCAGTGCTGGGAGCATCAGGGATGGATCAGAGGGGAGAATGGCTGGAGGCCAGAGAACATGCGAGGTGCATGATGTGCCATGATAGCGAGCTGGTGGAGGGAGAGTGGTCCAGGCTGGTGTAATGGCAGTGGAGCTGGAGAGATGCTGAGGGATCTGGTAGGTATTTAGGAAACAGGATCAATGTAAAGTAGAGGAAAGGTTCAAGAATGACCCCTATGCCGTTGGTGTGGACTACAGGGTGCATGTTGATACCCTCCATGGGCACAGGGACTCCTGGAGAGCAACAGCTTGGGGATAGAGGAGAGGGCCCAAGTTGGGAGCCTGTGAAGCACCTGAGGGTCCACTTCCAAGAGGCTCAGGAGAAAGGGCTGGGTTGGAGGGGGTGAGCAGGGTCAGCAGCTGGAATGGGGGAGGGCAAGCTCCTAAAGGACAGCCATGTTCACACAATCGGCAGAGCTATAGGAGCTAAGGAGGATATGCCCCTTGGGCAGAGCGTGAGAGCACACGGAGCGGTCACCAGAGCCCAGGGCACATGCAGGTGAAGTGACATGAGTGAAACATGTCCTTTGGACTTAGTGGCAGGAAGCGCATGGCGCAAGCAACTTCATGGAAGGGAAGTGGGACCAGGGGGTGGAGCTGGACCACTGTAGATTTAGGAGGAAGAAACAGCAGGTAACACAGCTCCCAACTGTCTCACCCAAGAAACTTGACAGCAAAGGTGAATGCACAGAGGACAGTAGTTGGAGGCAGATGTGAGGCAGAGAAAGAATTCCCTTTTACATGTGAGAGAGGAGGACATTTAACTGTCGGCAGGAAAGAAGCAGGAATAATAAGACAACCTACATTCATTTTATGCTTATCACGTGCTAGCCACTTTTATAAGTGTTTTGTACATATTAACTCTTTTCATCTTCAAAAAAAGCCCCTTAGGTGCGATCTATTATTATCTCCATTCCCCAGATGAAGACACCGGGCACAGGGAAGCCGGTTGCCACCCCAAGTTTACATGCAACGCCGGGCAATCTGGCTCCGAGACGGTGCGTTTAAGCACTGTACCGAAAACATGCCACGTGGAAGTGAGCAGTCTGAGATAGAGCAGAGAAGGAAGGACACCAGGGTCTCAGAGGAGACCCTGAGGGATGGGACCCAGCACACAGCCAGAGGGATTCACTTTGGACAGGGGTCCAAAAGCGCCCCCTCTTCCTCTGACACAGGAGGAGGAGACCAAAGGATGGATTTCCATTCGAGGAGAGGTGGAGAGGGGTAGGTACGCTGACAATGGGTTCAACTGGCAGCTTTTGTTTTGTCCTTAAAATAAGAAGCAAGATCATCTGCTGAGAAGGAAGGGCTAAGGGAGAAGGTGGTTCAGGGGTTTGAGGAGGATGGAATCTGGGAGTCAGCCACCAGGAAAATCTAGGAAGACTTCAGGCAATTTAGAGGCTCCAGCCTGGCTGGCTGAATACCCATTGAGGGTGACATTTCAGATTTTGCCTCCCAGAGCCCGTCACTTATGTCAACATATTGCTTCATCCTCCATCCTTTAGCAGGACGTGCTGGGGCAGCAGGGAACAACTTTGGTTCAGAAGTCTCATCCCAGGATGCAGCTCAAAGTGACCAGGATTTTGAGGATCTGTGGCTGGGGACTGTGGGAAAGAGAGAGGAGGACTTTCCCAGTGGGAGTGCAGGCTGGGAATTGTGCCTGCTGGAGCCACTGTTCTCCCAGGGTAAGGTAACATCCACTCGTTGACAGAAGATGAACTTCGCTTTGGTTTGTTTTTCCTTTTCCATCCTTTGAGCTTCTTGGTCAGTGGGAGAACCTAGCTTACCTGTCAGAGACACATCTGTGCCCTCTTCCTGGGTGCCTCTTCTATCCCCAGGACCTGCCCTGTGAGTTCACAGTGCCACAGCATCTGGTGGCAAAGCGTCAACCATCAACAATACCTTGTGAGGCCCCTGTCCTGGGTGGTCCATCCTGCTGGCAGCCTACACCTCACTTGCACTGCCCTAATTTATTCCACACATCCTTCAGCACAACTTGCTATTTTTGAAAACCAAGGAAGGAGACCATGGGTGTTAGGAATCTGTGTGGAGTGGGCAAACCCAGCTGTATTTGGGATTTTTTGCCTGCTTAAAAAATATTTTTCATTGTTTTGAGTTTGATGAGAATGTGTTTTCCCATTAATTTTTTAAACCAAAATTGGATCCATATGTTTTCTGATTCATGTCTGCTCAACTCATTCACTTCTTTAACAGAGCATCTGATGTCCAAGAAACCTCTTTATACACTCCCTTCTCCCCAAGTGCAGAGGGAAAAGGTGAGGAGTCAAGGAAATGCTTGTGATCACTAAATCTGGGGGTCCATTTGGAAATGCAACCATGAATTTAAACAGCTGTCTTTGATTTTTCCAGAAAACAACTCTCTTTCCAGGGCAAAATACCTTTGGGGCATTTCTTTTGGTTTGGGGAGGATGTTATATGTCTTCCCACCCTGAGCACCACTAAAGTCAGAGGTCAAACCTGGGGGGCTTGCAGGTAGCCCCTGAGTGAGCTGGGGTACAGGGAATGAGAAGTCTGCTCTCTCGCACAGCTCCACCCTGTGTGGCGGCCATGGCACTGTGTGCCTCTTCAGTGTCTGAGAGAGCAGGTTGGAAAGGCCTGCCTGCATCGTCCCCAGACCTCTGCAATATCTGAATAGGTCTGTCATTCTGGATCCTGAAAGGGAGTCTAGCACTACTTAAGACTGGAGGGATGGAGCCCCTGCCCCAGGGACACCTGGGCCAGGCAACTCATGGAGACTGGGTGCCACCTCCATGTTCAGCCAGCCAGAAACCCTCCTGATGATGCCATATACTACATGAGCATCAACTAGTTTCATCCTTAATTATACTCCCTCATCACAACTTTGATGCAGACAAACAAACTTCTTTAAAATGTACAAACTACAGAGTAGACTTTAGAAGTCATTCCAAGTATCCTCAAACAGCTGTTTTTGTTTCTTTATGTTCCTAGTTTTAATCTTCTGAGAGCCTCAATTTCTTTATGTGTAGAGTTTGGATAATAATATTGAGCTCGGTATTGTTGGGAGGACTGATTTTGTTAAACACTCTCCATAAGCCCTAAAATGCTGTGGGCAGTTTTATAATAATCATCTCAGGCCTCCTAACCAGCTCCGGAGGACTTACCACTGGGGAGATGGAGTAGCTCACCCTCCATCCCGCCCTACACCCCCCTACACATACACAAACACTTGCACAGCAAGGAGAAGCCAGGAGGAGAATGTGAGCTTTTCCAGGATCCCGAAGTGACAGCAAGGTTTCCAAGCGGGATGAGTTAGTTCCAGGACTTCCCTCAGCACCCTCTCTTCCCCCGCTTCATGGCGTCAGCCTCTCCATTTGGTTGTTTGAATTTGGGAACTGTCCAAGCAGAGATGCTTGATTCTCCAGACCGTCTGCAACCTCCACATTGGTGTGATGTGTAAGCGCCTCGTTGATACTCTCCGTACAGCCTCTAGGATGGAAGAATTTGGTGCAAAAGGGCAAAGGACCTTATGGTTTTGCATAACCTGTGCAGGTTTCCAACTGTCAGCAGCCACAAAACCAGATCGAGAATTCAAGGTGTAGAAAAGTCCCTGGGAAGCAGCAAACCAGCTTCACATATGGTTGGTCTCTCTTTCCCTCTCTCTCTGTCTTGCCAGGAAGAAGTGTAGGACCAATTTATGCACAAATTGGTCACATTTTCACACATAGCTCCAATTATCTAAAAGGGGTTTAACATTATATTTATATTGATAAGCTTAACAATGTTGAACTGCGACTCTCAGCTGATCTGTTACAATTCACATCCAAAGAGACCAGAAGGAATAATTGGAAACCCTCCAGCTTCTCAAGAAAGAGAGTCAGCCTTGAAAAAGATGAAAACTGCTGCACAAGGTCTCAGTTTTGCTGAAATTACCACATAAATTCCAAATGAAGGATGGCCAAGAATATTCCAACAATTGCAAATTGTCTCCTAAAGACACAGGGAAGCTACCAGGTTAGAGAGAGTGAAGACGGGGCCATCCTCAGTGTCTCCAAGGGGAAAAATTAATATATTGCAACAGCAATAGACTTAGCACCCAGGGAGACACTTGATAGAAAAACAAAATTTGAGTTTGCTGCAATTCTTAGCAAACTAATAGAGATCTAGGTTGGGAATTTAGCAATAAACAGTTTTAATACCCTGTGCTTCGGATACACCTGTCATTTCAAGTACTTTAACCATTGACAATAGGGTTAATTGCATTCAGCTATTTTGCCCTCTCACAAATTATCCTTGGTGATCTGTGGTGGCTCTTGTCCTCCCACCATTATCCACATGCCTCGGCAGCGTGCTAGCTTGAAGAACAGGAGGGGGACAGAGTTGAAGACAGTCTCATGTGCCTGTATATATATCTCTCTCTGACTCTGGCTGCATCTCCATTGTGATAAACAGCTGAGAGGGGTTGGCAAATTTAGGGTCATATGAATAGGCAATGCAGACTAATATGATTAATTATAGGGCTAATGCTACTAATTGTATATAATTTGCTAACCCCTCCTCCCAAATTGCATTGTTTGCTCCACAGTGGGTGACTTGAGGACAGTACATGAGTGGGCCTGGCTGGTGCATGCCTACGGCAGCAATTCAGCACCCAACAAAGGCTGGCTGAGGGTCTATCACGGACATAACCCTCCAGCCACTGCCTTGACCAACACATGGACCAGGCCCAGGTGGCTGGCCGCCACTCCCCAGGCCACCGATGGTTTTGAGAAAATAAAGGTGGTGAATCGGTGCATGAGGTTTCCCAAGGATGCCTAGTCCACAGACTCGTAAAACAAGATAGACAACATGGCTCACCCAGTCCTTTGGGAAAAAAAAACAAATACACATTGGTTATCTACATTTATTATACAGAAATGTAATAAGAAGGGAAGGTTTGGGGTTTGCCTCTGTTTAATTTTTCAACTTGAATTTCCCAGATGTTGGTAATGTGAAGACCCTATCCAAGCCGGTACCAAGGTTTCTATCAAGAAAAGTTACTCCACATCTGGCACCCACTTTTCTGTGTACCCTCACTCCCCTTAATCACCAGAGGCAATATCTTGGTTGGCAAATAAGAGAAGAAGGTGCCTTATCTGGTAACACAGCTGCCAGAGTTGGGGGCTCCAGGGGCCCTTGGACTCAGAGGTGTGTATGTTGGGAAGAGGTGAGGCTTGGTGGGAAATGCCTTCCTCACTAAGCCAGCTCTCAGGGAAGAGAGGGGCTGAGGTCATCAGGAAGGCCACGGGGCACCAAGGCAGGACTCAGCCTCTCTCTAGGTGTTCCTCTCAAATGTACAGCACCAGGAATGTATGCTAGGTGTGGACAGAGCCTTGGAACTAGCTAGCTGTGTTTCTCAGCAGAACTACCAATGATGCACCTCTCTTACATAAGCCTTCAAATTACCCATCACAACTCTCATTAAATAATTGTATGATTTTCTGTTAAATGTCTGTGTCTTCCACAAACTGCACTCTCCATAAAGCCAGGGATTTCACCTGTCTTGTTCTTTGCTGGACTCCAAACCTACCCCAGTTCCTGGGGCATAAAAAGTATGGGTTGAACAGGTTAATACATCTAGGGAAGCCCTTGGTATTTCATAACAAAGCTTAGAATTCCAGAGAAGTAAATGATGTGTCCAGAGGGCAGGAAAGCCATGGGCAGACTGGGCAACCATTCATTCATCCAACCACCATTTACTACATACCTCCTGTAAGCTGTTCCAGGTATAGAGACACAATGGTGAGCGAGCCCAAGCCCCTGTGGTCCTAGACAATCCAGATGTGGAACAGATGAACAACCAAACATCCACGAACAAATGGATGAATGAACTGGGCAGTTTTTAAGAGCAATTAAATTCTACAAGCCAGGGTAAATCATAGAGTGACTCAGCCTTGGGAGCAATATTACAAAAGGCCTCTTCAAGAAGGTGATATTTGTATTGAGAACTGAATTAACAGAAAGGATCTTGCAAAAGGCAGACCAATGATTTGTGGTTCCTGAGGCTTTTACAATTTAGGGAACCCTCTTTAAGAAAAATATTCATGTGAAAGAAAATATTTACTGAGAATGAGAAAAGAGATCACAATAAATTACTGGGGCCTTGGAGATCCAGGCCCTTCTGAGAGCCCTCTAGGTGTCCACCTGAAATGCTGGCAGAGAAATGCTTCCTGATTGCAAGCCTGGCCTGCACTCCCTGCCGAACCCTCCACCTGTCCCAGCTTTCACAGAGCCCAGCAAGGGAGGTGCCTCGAAGCTCAAACAGCATGAGCTTCTCTGGCCCCCCGTGTGACACTGTCTCACTTTCTGGCCTGGCACCTGGCTCAGGTGCTCTGGTCATATGGGCAGGGCCTCTGAACACGCAGATCCCATGGGCAAGGAGGTGAGACGTCAGACACCATAAGGCAGTAGGTTCACCATGTCCCTCAGCAATGGGGTAATGAGAAATCAAAGATGCCGGGGCCCAGCATCCCCACTGGGGGCTCAGGTAGTCGTGGGAGCACCTGTCGCCACCTGACTCACGCAGAGCCGGGAAGTGAGTCAAACAATCCAATCTGTGCTGCCTCGCTCGAAACACGATGCCGCTCGCACACTGGCCCTTAATTCTATTCCTCCTCCTATTTTCCTCTCAAATGTGTGTTTTGTGTGGCGTTATCCGTCACCCGGGCGCTGTCAGTGAGATGTGTCATTCGTCTGTGTGTGCGTTCTGATAAAATGGCCTTAATGCATATGCAAATCTGTCTGCTCAAGAAGGAAGTGTGTGGAAACACTCGCACTTGGCTGCAAGTCTTACACTGTGAAAATACTCAAGAAGCATATGCGTTAATTTTACCTTAAATCGCAGACAGAAGCCACCCACCCTGTCCCTGACACGCAGAGCAGAGAGTTCAGACGCGAGGCGGCGAGTGTCCCGCGACCAGCTTCAGGTTAGACGGAAGGAAGTGCGGGGCTCGCGCCTGTGCACGCGGCGTCGGGAGAGCGACGGGAGCGCTGGCGCCACCTTTCTCTTTCTGTCTTTCTTGTTCCCCTGTCTTTCCTTTCTTTTCTGTTTCCTGTCTTTCTTTCTCGCTGTTGCTTTGTTTCTTCCTTTTTTTCTGTCTTTCCCCTCCTCCCTCTCTCCCTTCCTTCCTTCTCTTTGATCCCCTTTTTCTCTTCCTCTTGTTCCTTCCTCCTCTTCTTCTTCTTCATTTTTTCTTCTTCTAGGTCACTTTTCTTCATTCAGAGCCATCAGGAGGGAACTATACTTCCCTCTACTTTATTTTTTTTCCTAGACAATAGGAACATGACAGCAAGACCACAGCAGGGCTCAAAGCAACTCTGCAGTCACATACCGGGTTATCTGAATAAAAACGATGATGACATACTAGTGATTTAAAAGGTATGGTAATTTCAAGCGCCAGTTTGGCCTTGGGCTTCTCTGCCTTCTTCAGGTGCTAAGAGGATCCCATCCTGGGAGACGTGATCATTTGGGGAGTGCCAGGTGGACTCCTGGAAGGAGCAGGAGTCTGCGGAAGGGCCCTGCTCCAGCCCTTTCCCTTGCTGTCTCTTGTCTGTCTCCCTCTGGCCTTGTCAGGTGATTATTTGGCCAGGCATCAGACTGACATGGGCAGAGTGAGGCGACATGCTTTGAAGTAGGCTAGGAAATGTGAGGACAGTCCCCGGTGAAGCTGGCCTTATGTGTGCCATCCCCTAGGACAGAGGGCTGGCAGCTCTTTGGTGTGCCATTCAGTCCATGGCCCAGTGTTCACTGTGTGCCCAGCACAGGTCATGGGAAGAAGCTGAGACAAGACTCCCTTCTTCAAGAATCTGCCCAGTTGGCACAGACAAGACTGGAGTGACCAAATAGTGAGCAATGTAAAGCTAAAGTGTGTCGAGGTGGGGGAGAAGTGTTTGGGGAAAGGATGGATTGGTGTGGGATGGAGAACTGAAGAGGCTTGTTGGGAAAGGGGGGGCTTGAACCCAAACCTTCCAGGGTCCACATGTAAAAAAAAGAGTGGCCTCTCCCATCTCAAGAGCCTAACCTTCAAAACTTGCCCAGGAGTCACCTTACCCTTTCCTAAGCCACATCCCATGAGAACCAAGTCATCCAAGGCCCCTAGCATTTTTTAGATTTTAACTAATTAATCTTCATTACCACTCTAGGAAATAGATACTCCATATTATTGATGGGAAAACAAGGCTCAGAGAGGTTAAGTGACTTGCCCAAGGTCACACAGCTTCTCAATGACGGGCAAGGGTTTGAACCTGAGGAGTCTAGCTCTAGAGTCCTTGCCTATAACTACTCAGCGCCCTGCAAAGATGGGAGTGAGGGGAGGATGTGGCACATTCCAGGAGCTACAGAAGGTTCCACCTGGCTTGAGCAAGGAGAGAAAGGGTGAGTTAATAGAGGAGAGGCTGGAGAGACAGTAAGGGGCGGAAGAATGAAGCCAAGGAGCTTGAACTTGAGCCTGGGGCAATGAGAGACAGACACAGGTTCAGATAGGAGCCTGGGGCAAGGTCTCATCTCAGGCAGGGGCTGGAGAGGAGGGGACAGCATGGGCACTGAATAATAAATAAATTAGGGCTGTGTTTTTAATAACATACTGTTCTTGTTATTGATATCTCCTTCGTCATGCAGATCCCTTTTCAACACCCCTTTTTATGTGATTTGCTTCCTTAAGTCTCCTGGTCAGGCCAGGAGAGCAGCGTTCTGATTCCAGCTTCACAGATCACAGATGTAAAGCAGCTAACAACAGAATTCAGGTCTCCTTTGCCAAAGGAGTGCAGACTCAGGCTGAACCAAAAATCTGCCAAAGTCTCCCAGAGGATGCACATGAGCCCTGGAGTGGACCAACTTCAACTTGTAGGATCCAAGCAGACGCCGGCTCCCCATCCCCACCCACACCCCGAGACAACATGCCTTAGCCTGACGGTGCCACCCCTGCAAGAGTCTGTTTGGGCAAACTTTCCAGGACTAAGCCTTCTGCAACCTCTAAATAACACACAGAAAATATTTACTTATTTTTGTTTGTTTGTTTATTTACTTATTTATTTATTTGAGACAGGGTCTTGCTCTCAGGCTAGAGTGCAGTGGTGTCATCATAGCTCACTGCAACCTCAAACTCCTGGGCCCAAGTGATCCTCCTCCTACCTCAGCCTCCCGAGTAGCTGGAACTATAGTCACGTGTCACCACGCCCGGCCAACTTCTTTTATTTTTTGTAGAGAAGGAGTCTCACTATGCTGCCCAGGCTGGTCTTGACCTCCTGGCCTCAAGCGATCCTCCCACTTCCACCTCCCAAAGTGCTGGGATTACAGATATGAGCCACCTCACCTGGCCCAAAACAATTTATATGCTGTAAATTGACATATTTAATCCTCATAATAACCTGACAACCTCAGTTTTATTCTTTTCCCTGTTTTATGAAAAAGGAAACAGTGGCTCAGAGAGGTTAGGAGACTCACCCGAAATCACACAGCTAGTGAGTGGCTGAGGCAGGTCCGTGCTGTGCTGCACCCGTTCCTCCCACCCCAGGATGAAGCAGCCTAAGCTGAACCATCCACCTCAGACCAAAGCCCGTGAAACAGCTGCTGAGAGAACCCCAGCAGGCCAGGCTTTTAAGGGACTCTTTACACAGCAATTATTTCTTCCAAATATTGGGAGATAAAGGGATCAGTGTGAGCTAGGGCATCACACTGATTTGCTCATAATAGATATCATAGGTATTAAGTGCAGTTTATCCTGAGTGTAATTAGTGGGTGCTTTTCAAATGTGATGATAATTGCAGCCCATTGTTTCTACAGTAATTTACAGAAGTAAGGAACTCTGTTGCTGCTCCTCTCCTGGAGGAAGAGGGAAGAGTTCTCGTTCAGGAAGGAGCTAGTCTCTGTGGCCAAACAAGGCAACGGTCACTAGCCATTATTAGCAATGGTCCCTCACATCTGCAAAAGTGACCATTTGGGCTAACATTCTCAGAATGAAATGAAACATATTTTTGTCTACTACATTAGGACACACACCCAGTGGAAAGAAAGGACTTGCAAATCTGCTATCTTTTTGGCTACAAGGTGTTTATTATTTCACAATTTCTGTGGATAGACACCTCTGCTCTCTCTATTATAATTCAGCAGTGCTTTTCTCTGAGGCATTGAATTGGGGATGTTCATGGGAAAATCTGGCAACCACTGAGCAAGCATGAGTTGTTCTGCAGAAGGGTAGGCATGCCCACCCACCCCTCCTTTGACAGGCGATGCTCCCTGCTAGAGACCTAGGTTTACAAAGAGCAAAGGTCTCTTCTGGGGGAACATTGCTCAGGGTATCTGACATCACTGTAAGAACTGAAAAGGTCTCTGGTTGTTAGAAACGTTTAGCTAGTCCTGCTCTGCCTGTATCCCGCAAGCTGAATATTTTGCTTGTTCTCGAGCGGACTAACACAGTCTTGGGATGTACCTTTCATTTCTCAACCCCAAACCCGAGGGTGAAGGTATAGGGCATTTGCCCCCATGGTGATTTGGGTTTATTTTAGAACATCATGCTATTTACCTCTCAGAGCTTTTTACCTCCCATCATCCTCTTTAGTGATTACATTTCTTAAGGCAGAACTGTCTTTCGGCATCTATCAAAACAAACAGGGAAGAGGAGAAGGCTGTTAATAGAAATCCTTTTGTCAAAGCTGATCTTCACGGGGACAGGGGAGCTTTCCTGCGTGACTCCCACTGTCGAAGACTAAAATGGTCCTGAGGTATCAGGAACATTCTGTCAATGGCCAAAGCCTAGCTCAGCAACATCCAAGCCGGAGGTGAGATTTCAAATTGGTAGCATTTGACACCATGTTGTAATGAAAAGACTGGGGCTTATGCGTCCAGGTCAAATTAGGTGAGACCATTCGAAAGTGTTTTACTCTTCAGGAAAGTCACATACATTTTACTGGTCCGAATCTCTGAACTATCCCTAGCCCAAGAAACACTTGGGGCCCACCCAAGCCTGGCCCTCCCAGGCCTCTGCCAGGACCTGTGTGCTGTGGTCTGCGGCAGCACTGCTGCGGAAAGGCTGGCGGACTGCTGGTTCCCTTTCCTATCCCGTGGGGCTCTGAAAGTGGATCTTTCATAAATTCACACATGTGCATCGACTTTTTCCCCACCCCCACCCTGGCAACACTGGGCAAATTTCAAAAGACACTAAATTTGATAACTAACACTTCTTACTCATTGCCCTTGCCACAATATTCTTGGCAGGGGTACCAACTGACATTTGCAGCTGAAAATAATGCATTGTCAAATAGGAAAACTGCAGGCTATAATTTTTAACACTTGTATCTGTTATTTTAAACATGAAACATTGCATCAGTTTGACATTAATTTATATAATGGGCACCAAAAAGGACATTGCAATCTTAGTGACCACCTCCACTAAATTGACTGGCAGGGACAGCCACTAACCAAAATTATGGAATTACCATACGCAAAACAAAGGCTGTTTATACACCTTCCATCATGCATTATTGAAATGCACCATATCATTACGGAGAATAATCAGGATGCTGGTGTAAAACCAGCCACTGATAAATGTAGACACAAAACTTTTATGAAAGTTTGTAAATACAGTATTGTATGGAAATTCTGATGCATATTGGCGTTCCTGAGCACTGTAAAATGTTTTATTATGAAAAAAGTGGATAAGATACTTATCTTTTAAATTGGAGTTTAATATTTTATTAGTGCCAGGCACATAATTCTCATCAAATGGCAGGAAACTCTTTTTTGTATGGATATAAATGTCTAGAGTTTAATATTTCAAAGATAAGTACCTACCACTGCATCTATCACACAGTGGCTTAATAGAATTTACTTTTTCTTAAATATTTATACTGTATATGTGTTTGCTAGTCAAGTGATTATAGAGCTCTGAGGTAGAGGGCGAGGTTGGTCATGTTGTTAAGAAGAGAAGCCACCCAAGCATTTTGCTTTTGCCATCCACACATCATTAACCCTGACAAGCAGAGAAAGGAGAGAATAATTAAGTAATTCAGACCCAGGGGCTTAAGAAGGGGCAAGGAGAAAGATCTGCTTCCCCAAAACAAACAGCCAGAAAGTTTCTCTGATTTAACCTGAGCTTCCAGACAACTTCTCAGAAGAAATTAAGTTTAATAAATTAGAACAAAATGGGGGTGTGGGCAGAATAGGGAGGTGTTTGGCTTTAAAAGGGAAATTGCGTTGTGTTGAAAATCTCTCCCTGCGCCCCACTGGTGCGGGCTGTTTCCCAAGCACTGAGTGAGTCTGCAGCAGCCTTCGAGGTCTTCAGCCCTGCAAACTCTTTCATCAGACCTGAGAAATGCTTTCTGATCCACGCTGATACAATTACCTCGCCTTTATTGGCAATTTAGACCTGCTTTTAGGGACATTTTAGAGCAAATGATGTTTTCTTGATATTTAAAAAAAAAAAGCTGTGCTATTCTCTATACCTTTGGGATAAGGTAGAAACCGAGTTAGAGGCTTATTAGAGGGCCAATTGCTGCGATGCGTGTTGTTGTTGTTGTTGCTGCTGTTGGGGAGTGAGCTTCCACACCGGAAGGTATGGGCCAGGCAGGCGAGTCTCCTCTCTCAATCAAAGATATTTTTATTTTGTATATTTGGGTGAAATACGAAGCAAGATTTACTACTACTGTACTTAGAAAGGTCTTAAAATCCTCCCATTAGTCGAAGGATATTAAAATGGGCTCAATAAATTTTTTAATATGCACATATGCCAAGGAGAGGGGGAAGCGTTCTTTGTTCCTTCAGCAGGGTGGATGCCCAGTTTATAAGCCTGGGTGCTTCCTTCCCTGACGGTGTTTAGGCTAGTATTAACCAAAGGAGCGGTTCTATTGACAGTAAATAAAACTGGCTGTCCTTTAGGGCTTTCGGACAGGGATTTAAATAGAGTGACATTGAAAGCCACACAATGGAATTAGCCCAGGGCGCAAAAGTCCACAATGTTTCCTGTCCATCCCCGGTGAGCTCGCTGGACCAGAGGCACCGTGGTAGGATTTAACTGGCGAGATTTAATTCAGACACTGCTTTGGCAAACCACATCCGAAAAGGTGACCGCCTCCTGCCCCGTTGTCTGCAGCGAGTGAAGGGGAGGGGAGAAGGCTGTGTGTGGCCATCTGCAAGGGAAGTCCTGGTGCAGGTCGTGTCTCCCACAGAGACCTGGGCTCAGGCCTGCAGGGGACAGCTCCTGGTTTCTCCTCCTCCCTGCTCACCCAGGCCAGAGTGCAGAGCAACAGGAAAGTGCCCCTACCAGGGAGACTTTCTGATGATAATAAAAGCTGATAATTTAAAATGCTCTTAAACGAGACTGTGTGAGCAAGAGAGAACTTGGCGGTGGTAAATAAAACCTGTTAATTAAAAACTTATTCTTTCGAGAAAACAACGTTCCCCTGATCCCTGCTGGCACAGGCCTGTGCCAAATGTGTGTTTTCCACATTGTGATGGGTTCACTTCAGTGGAGAGCAGACCAGGACTGCTTAGCTCACAAATCAGACTCCTCGCTGTGCCCTGGGATCCGGCCCCTGCCTACCTCTCAGACTCTGAGCCTCTTCCCCGTCCTCTGCGGCCCCAGCCACACTAGCCACGCTCAGGCTCAGCCCCACCTCCCCGCCTGTGCTCTTGCCTTTCCTCTGCCTGAAATGCCTTCCCGCGTATCCTTGCATGGTGGCTGCCACTATCACTTAGTTGCCACTGTTTAAGTGTCACCTCCTCAGAGAGAGTCTCCCTAACTACAACATCTAACACTGACGCCTACACCCCTACACCCAGTCCCTGTCACCCTGTTTCATTTCATTCGTGGCCCCTCTCACTATCTAAAATTATCTGTATTTGCCTTTTTCTGGATGGTCTGTCGCCCCTTCTGAGCTATACTCTGCAAGAGAGCAGGGACTTGGTCTTGACTCTGCTGTATCCCCAGCTCTTAGCCTGGGGAAGGTACACAGTAGGTGCTCAATTCATGCTTGTGGAGAGATGGGAAAGACAGGGAGGCAGGAGACATTCTCCCTCCAGTGGGGCAGCCTTGTGCTTTGCAGAGGAACCTGCAGACCTGTCAGGGAGGTCCATGCAGCTCAGAGCCATGTGAAGTGTGCACACGGACCAGCAGGGGGCACTAAGGAGGTGGGCTTGAGGGAGAAACAGCCATATTGAGGCACAGGCTGGAGCTGGCCGTATGCCCACATGGAGCACATCGCTGCTCTGCCACATATCTCACCACCATCTGAATATTTTGATGCCTGCAAGGTTCTAGACTCTAGTCTGGATCCCCAGGGAAGGCTATCAGGTAACAAGTGGGTTTCTGGCAGTGAGCCCAGACCACCTGGTGAAGTCACGGCCCGCAGGCCAGGGCAGGACCAGAGTCACAGGTGTGACTGCGGCTCCACAAGGCAAAGCTCACTCAGAGCCAGCTGTGCCATAGCCAGAGCAGCCCAGGGACCTCTAGCCCAGACCTCAGGGCTGAGACTGACTTCCAGCACCCTCTGGGTAGTAACATGGAGAAGCTGACCACAAGTTTGGGACACATAGGACCAGGTCCACCATCTGAAGGGCCTCGTGCTGGCTCCAAGAGCAACCAGAGTGAGTGGCCAAGATCTGCGTGGGTCCCGTGAGGACCCTTGGGTGGGGCCCTACTTGGTGACTGCAGGGAGTCCAGGGCAGCAGAGGGTGCAGTAAGTAAGGCATGCACGCACGCAGGGACTAGAAGACCCCAGGGAGCTGGGTGGGGATGAACCCTGAACAGGGCCACGGGGGTCTGCTCTGCCCAGGAAATGTCTTGCCTGGGGCTGGAACATGTGAGAAATGTGGCAACTTTGTCTCCTGGTGTGCTCTGTCTTACATATTCAGGAGGCTCAGGGAGTGTCCTTGCCTAGAGAGAGCAAGTCAACTTGTGCAGGTCTTGGGATGGTGTGAAGCATGCCCCAGGTGCGAACGGCAAGGCAGCAATGTCGGATTTAGTTGTCTCCCCGGAGGACCCGGCACCGTGCCCAGGCAGTGGATGCACTCTGAGCGCTGCTTGCGGAAGGTGTTGGTTCCTTTCCTTCTCCCCCTACTCTGCACAGATGTCTACCCAGAGGATCCACTGGCTGCAAGCTCCTTCTGCAGCCTCACGGCTACCCTGAGTGTTCTGCCCTGGGCTGGGTTGGGAGAGGTGCCCAAAGGGGGTGAGCCCCAGTGGTGATTTCCTAGGGTCCCCTCAGTGGTCTCTGCCTCCCACAAGGGCTCCTCAATCTACAGGCAGACTAAGAAGGCACCTCAGAGTCACAAAACCCTCTGGGGAGATGGGATCCCAAGATCCTTCCCCCGACCCCTTCAGCCTGCTCACACCCACCCAGGGTCAGGGCACACAGCAGAGAGACTTGAGGGAGCTGAGCCTCCCTTTCCTGGGTACACAGATTGTGCCCCTTGCAGGCCTGTTACACCCAAGGGGAATGGAGTGGAGAGATCCCTCCAGTGGCTTTGAAGCTGCAGGCAGATGAAAAAGAGATTGTTTTAAATAAGGTTTGTTTCCCAAGAAGCTGTGGTGGTGAAGGGAGAGTACAGAGCTCCTCTGAGTCCAGTACTAGGTAAGAGCAAGGAGGAAGCCGAGGGGCTCCCCCAGGAGGAAATACCACTGCTTTGCAAGGAGGTTTCCACACATCCAACTCCATGAAAGCACATCCTTCTTCCTTCCCTTTTCTCATTTCCAGGCCACATTTTGAAAATAAAAAATAAAAATAAAAAAAATTCTAATTTGTGTATGTGTGGGGTATGGGGGATACAAACTCCTTTTTTTGTGTGTCTAAATCTCATAGTCCTCATATGGCTTTACCCATTTGAGAATTCTCTCTCATCAGTGTGGTTCCCTGCATTTCTGTAGAAAACATAAATAAATAAAATTAAGAAAGTATAAAGATAGTGCAATGAGACCTTTGGGTCAGGCAGAGCCTGCAGAGTTTGAACCGGGTAGCAGACAAATACGATGGAGCGATTACTGCAAGGCCATGCTGCATCCCGCTTAGCATGAGGGAATCATTTGGGGAGAGAGATTCAATTTCATAAAAATGATTTTCAAGAGCTGTTTTGTGAGTAGTAGAATGTTGGGTATTTTTTTCTCCCTTTCACCAAAATGAATAAAAAACTTTATGTTCAGTGTGGTACTTAGGTATTGGTTTTGTTAATTTCTTAAAACAAATTGGCTCCCCAGTAAATCCCAAACTTGGACAGCCACATTAAGCTAGCAGTAGGGAGGCAATCTGAGCGTGATTATCCTACAAGAGAATTCCCAGAATTTCATCCAAACTGTGATTTGTTCTGTTATAAAAGGCCTATAAAACCCAGTATAGAAATTCCTGCAGGAAACTCGAGTGTTTAAATATCTGCAATTACTCTCTCATGATTAAAGAAAGATATGAAGGACAGGACATTAGCGCACAACAGAAAGTGTGAGGTGTGGCACGAGCGATAAATCACGAGGGACTGTGACACCTGCGGACCTTGAGGCTTGTCCACAAATCAGCTCGTGGCGGGAGACTCTCATAGTAGCCGGCGGGGTGAGCGGGCTGGTGGGTGTCAGCGGTGGGAACTTCTGACACGGGGAGGGGAGGCTCTGCCGGCCCAGGCCCACCACGATGGGGCTCGGTACCTGCAGTGGGCATTTTGCTTGCTGCAGAAGCAGTGTCTGAGGACTGCCCTGCACGTACACTTTCACACCTCACCCAGGCACCATTCACACACACCCACACTACACACCCGAGCCCCCAGGCCCCAGGTGTTGGTGGTGGACCCCTCAGGCCCCATGCATGACCCTGCTGAGCCGCCTTGGGCCATGTCTTTTCTGTAAAGGTCAGTCTTCTAAGCGGCAAGCTTTAAAACTGTTCCCTATGGTAACATCTATGGGTAACCCCTTCCAGTGGACCCAGCTGTCCCACATGGCAGGGGAGGGAACTGAGACCCAGTTCGGGGAAGAGACCGACCTGTATTCGAGCAATCAGTAAGCAGCCCTGGAGGAAAACCCATCCTCCAGATCCTGGCCTCCCTTGCACTTGGGAAATCACCTGTCTTCTTGAAAGCCCCAGCCTGTCCAAGTAGGGACTGTCTTCCTAGATGGAACTTTCCTCCTACCTCACTTGGGCCCTGCCCTGCTGTCCCGAGGCAAGAAGGGGCTTTAGAGAGTGAGCCCAAATGACTGAGTGCAGTGCCCCTAAGAGCCTGGGCTTGTCCTGGAAGGGTGGCGTATCTGCCTGTGGATGCATCTCCTCTGTGGCTCCATAGCCCCCAGGCTGCCCCTTCCTCCATGCTCCCAGCTTGTGGGAATAGTTCCAGATCCTAGGCTCCTGAAACGCCACCTCTCCCCACTGCCCCTCCAGCCCTAGGGGTGGGGGGCCTCCCACAATTGCTATCTCCAGTTTACTCTTCTGACACCTTCATAACTAGTTTCCTGTACTAAACCACAGCTTGGGCTGATGATGGGGGAGCCAGAGCTCCTTGGGGCAGGGGCTACCAGTGCCCCCATCTCCCCCTAGGCATACCATGGGCACCTACGGGATGTATTTTGAGCAGATGATCAGTGGCCTTCCAGGACATGCTGCTGAGCTTGCACTTCACCCTGGAGACCAGATATTGAGCATCTTGGCTAATTCACACCCCTTCCTCCTCACTGGCCTTAGAGAAGTAGAGCGGGGCTATGTTGGAGGGCTGTTTTCCCTCTGGAGCAGCAGCCTGCTTACCTGGAAACCGAGGAAGGGTTCCAGCTACCTAGCTGACCTCGGAGGGCCTAGGATGACATTGGCACCTGGCATCTGATACCAGCCGGCGGGAGCTAGTCTTTTTGGATGTGCTCCCTCTCTACGCATTCTGCTGGCTCCTTCTTCTCTCTCTCTCTCTCCACCTCTCTCTTTCTCCCTACCACCCAGCCTCCAAGAACTTGAAACAATATTTTGAGGGGGTCAAAGTGGCAGATAACAGGAGACCATGGAAACACACGTAGCACAGGGTAGTGAAAGCCCCAGAATGCCTGTGTAGGTCAGAGATGACAAATGGCAGAGCCCTGAAGGTGTGCGATCCATTTATTGATTTCCAGCCCTCCCTCCTCTTGTTCTGTGGGCCTCCAGGGAGAGACAGTCACAGATTCTTAGGGCTGAAATTGTGCAGGAAGGACATGGCTTTCCTATTGGCCAGACATCTGAGGCTGCTTGGCCAAAATATGGAGCCCATTACAGGGAAATCTGGTTCATGTTTCCAACGGAGACATGTAGCCTCGCTGAGGCTGAAACGCCTGGGTCTCTGCCTGTCACTGGCACAGGCTGATAGCTGCAGGCATCCCTTTTTCCTGACCTGCTGGTGTACCGGGGTGAGGGGCTTTGGAAAATAAAAATCAAGGGAATAATCCCATTTAACAAGGATTGCAAATTTGCTACATGCTGGGAACATTTGCTCAACTCACATTTACTAACTTATTTAATTCCTACCGCTCCTGTGCAGAATGGAGTTTGTGTTTCTACTCCCAGCTGTGTGGCCTGTAACAGGTCACTTAACTCCTCTAAGCCGCAGTTTTCTCATCTGTAAAATAGACTGATTTCACATTGCACCATTTGGCCTACATAAAAAAATAAAACCTCTTCACAAGTATGTAACTTGTCAAGCCAGTCCTTCTTTCTAGGAACATCTCCCATAAGGATATGGAAAAATTAGACCCATAAACAAAAAGGGGAGAAAATGAAAGTTTGGGACCCTAAATTGCAGGGTGACAAACTTTTTCTGAAAAGGGCCAATAATAAATATTTCAGTCTTCATAAGCCATAGGGTATTTTTTGGGACTACTCAACTCTGCAGACTGAAAGCGGCTGTATACAATAGTAAACAAATGTCTGTGGCTCTATCCCAATAAAACTTTATTTACAGAAAACTGGCCAGGCTAACGGCAGACTGAATTTGGCCAACAGGTCATAGTTTGCTGACCCCCTGCCTAAAGCAACAAGGCACATTTCCCATGTTATTCAAGGAATATCCACCATAAAAACAAGGAGTTATTAGAAAGTGGTTGTGAGACACAGAAATCAAATATTGTCATCTTCCCTCTGCTGGCTTTTCATTTTAGAGATGTATAAACAAAGTAAGATGACACTAATCAAGCTGTTTGAACTACGAATGATGGGAGATCTCTAATTCACATAAGTGGATCAGCCTGGGGTTTTAATCTTAAACATAGAGAGTTCATGAATGTAAGTCTCTGGCATGGTTTACTGAATTATAATTGACAAAAGAAACAGTAAAAATAGATTAATGCTTACATGAGTGATCAATTTCCCCCTGAAGTACCATGCAGGATTACTCTACACACTTACTTCATTTCCAAGGCTTTCTTCTGACATTCTCAAATCCTCTACAGTAGGCATTGGAATTCCTTGTACTACATTGGGGTGACGGTACCATGTTTCAAAGTTATTCAGAACCTGATTGGCCGTGTTTCTGCGATACATTTTCCTAACCTCAAGATAAAGATCCATGCATCTCTTTACCCTTTAAACAAAAAAGCTATTGTAATAGCATGTAGTCTGAGGCATGGTCTGAATACCAAAACCTGTACATGCACTGCTAAACTGTTTAAGTATGGAAGAAGTAGTGTCTAATAGCATCAGGAAATTGAAATTTAAAAATTTTTCTCACTCACTTATTTGATGAGAACTGGGTATGCTGACAGGTGAAGCAGAAAGCCATTTTTCAAGTTAAATGCCAAGTGGTTATATAGCATAATATTCAGTCAAAATTAACCACCTCACTGCTGCACTGACACCCAGCGTATTTAATACCAACTGTTCCTGCAAAGCAAACGGCAGACCTTTGGGAGTGCCTGCAGAAGGGGAAAGAAACTGTTACTAATACTTCAATTATTTAGTAGGTGCCCCAACTCTCTGAGTGGGAAAAATGGACTGGCAGCTGTACTGATTCGTGCAGATGCCACAGCGGAGCTGAAATGGCTCTGTGCTTTCCAGGCCCCTCTGGGTCTTCTAAGCCAAGCCCCAGCAATTTCTGAATTTACATGGGCCTCAGGTAGTCTCCCTACAGGCAAACACTTTTGGGCAAAGCAGGTGGACGCCTGCCTGCCCACACAGGTGCGGAGAGGTCAAGGGAGGGCGTTTTACTAAGCTAGGTTCCTAGTGATTGTAGGGGAAAATTCCCCAGCCTCCAGGGAGCAAGTGATGCGTGTGCCCAAGGGCACAGGTGGAGCATCCCTGGGCAGCAGGCAGAAAGGAGGCATCATTTGTCATTTGGTAGGATTTATATTCCAAACAGTAACTTGGGAACCCACACCTGGGGTAGATGGAAGGGCAAAGACAGCCCCTTATTGGAAATTCTAGCAACTCTCTTCCTGGACTAATGTTACTGATGAGAGTGTTCTAATGTTGCAGCATACGGCCCAGGGAGTGTAACCCTCAAATTCCAACCATAAACAAAAAGAGTCTGTGGGGTCTACTCACAGCTTTAAATCCTCAGGGGCTAAGTAACCAGAGGGGTATCTTTTTTCCTCTTGCAAAGTGGAGACATTCATCTGCAAAGTGCAATGTCCTGTGGTGGTCCTTGGGTGCCTCTAGACCTACCAGGAACAAGGGGACAGCCAGGTTAGATCCAGGTCCATTAAGTGTTTATCAAATTCTTCCTGTCAGAAGGATGATCTTGAAAGGTTTCATTTCTTCAGCTTTTCATTTACCTGTGTGGTGTTTCACTGGCTTCTCAGAACCACTCTGGAAAACAGGAAAGCCTAGTTATTGGGGTCTTCAGGTACCAGAAGGAGAAGCAGGTCCACAAAGGAAGGAATGTGGGCTGCTCCAAGTCACAGCATCTATTGGTGGAGAAGCCAAACCTGTTATCCTGGTCTCTTGGCTCCTAGACTCATGTGCCTTCTTTAAAGAACAGCCAACATTAAAATGGTCTTTAACAATGAAAATAAACTAAGGAAATTTTTTTCTGTTAATGTTTATTTTTGAGAACTTGGAGAATACAGAATTAAAGTAAAATTTTAAAAAGACACTAATTCTAATCCTACCGTCTACCAACTGGTATTAACCCATAGGTTTATTTCTCTCCATCTTTTTTCTGTGTGTGTAGTGTGTTTCTGTGTTAGTATGTGTGTGTGTTTGTGTAAGAGAGAGATAAATTGAGGGAGAATATTCTTTTTCACTGATCTTAAAGTCACATACATTGTATATGTCATTAAAGTTACTTGTGGACATCTTTAAAATCTATCATGTATCACAATTTATTTAGCCAATCTATTAGTGTTGGTTCTTTAGGTTGATTTTAATTTTATTGTTGTTGCTGTTCTTCCTGCAGCTTTCAGCATTTCTGCACATATTTTGTTATCAGCCATTCTGGCCATTTCCTTGGGGGCAGATTTCTAGATGTGAAATTACCTAATCAAAGGGAAGGCCTGGTGCTCATTTCACAAACCTGGCCTATCTCTCTGGGTCACATCTCCACTCTCCTTCAAGAAACTGAAGCCAGTCTGATCGGCCTCGTTCAGAATGACCCACACCAGACACAGGACCCTTTTGAGCTAGACTAGTGGTTCTCAACCCCAACCTGGACACTATTGATATTTGGGGTCAGAGAACTATATGTTGTGGTGGTTGTCCTGGCCATTGCACTCCTAGCTTCTACCCACTGAATGTCAGTAGCACCCTCTCACTTATGACAACCGAAAATGGTTCCAGACATTGCCAAACGTCTCTAGAGGGCAAAATCTTCCCTAGGTGAGAACCACCCAGCTAGACCATGGTCTGGGCAACACAACCAGATGGATGAGTTAGCAACCTCGTGATGGAAGAAAGTTTCATTCCCAGAAAAAAGCCAGCTAATTCTTCCCAAATTAAATTATGTGTATTACATGTAGAGCTACACATATATCAAAAAAACCAATCCTCTACAAAATTAGCTCCTCCCCCTTGTTTTCATGGCATTGTATACATACTTCACTGCTTAAAAATTACTTATGTACCATTGTTATTTTATTACTTATTTTTTGCTCCTCCATTAGACTCTGTGAGTCTCTCAGGGCAGAGTGTTTATTATCCATTTCTTTGTCTTTGGCATATAGTGCAGTCTTAGCACAGAGTAGATTAAATTGAATGAATGAATGAATCTAAACTGAGACCAAGGCTTCTCTTGCACATGTTCGTGTGCACACATGTGCACATATGCATGCACACAAAGACGTACACAAGCACACTTGTGCATGCACACTGGTCGTGGAGAAAAGGAAGGGCTACCAATTACAAAAGCATCTGTTGCTTTTGACTAGACGGTGATTTCTGAGGGTAAAATTTCTCTGTGTTAGCACTAAACATTTCCTAAATCTGCATCAAATAACATCTGGGGAGTCAGTGACAATGTATTTTCCAGTGAGGTAGGGCCCCTACTTTTAAATGAGGGTACTTAGGGTTGTCAAAGGAGAGGAGAACTTTCTCTATTGCTTTAAGAGACAATTTACTGTGTCATTAACACATGTCGTTTAATGGAAAGTCCTGTTATTTTTGGAGAAAGAAATGCATATTCCACACTAAATTTAATAACAATATAAACCTTTAATAAATAATTGTAACAGTTTATAAATATTTAAATAGTAAATCTGAAAGTCCTGCGGGACTGGAGAAGGCAAGGAGGGAAGATCTGACTTTTAAAGCACTAAAAATAGGTCCTGAAAATATGCTTTTAGCCTTTTTACGTAGACAGGGCATTGTATATTGGGGCCTTTCTGCAAAGCTGATGGTTAGAGCAAAGTGACCATCCTAGGGGTATTTAGTAAAGGAACTGTTGAGGGTGAGATTGAACAGAGGGCTCAACAAAAGTGAGAGAAGCCCCCAAACCTCCGATTTTCTCACCTTGACTTTGGCTATGGTCACCTGAAAGACTCACACAGAGCACTGGACATTCAGAGACAATCCATGGCAGAGCTTGCAGACCCAGTCGACTTTCAGGACACATCAGGAAAGTTAAGCTAGCCGTCCTGGAGAAAATCAGTGCACCTGGGCTGGTGTCTCGTGCTTTAGGGGCATCACTCCACTGATATTCACCAGCTTTTATGATTCAAGAACTATTATTATCCTTTTGGTTACAGAGGACAAAAGTGACACCTGAAGAAGCTAAGAAATGCTGCCTAAGGTCACCTACTACTGAGTGGTAGAGTTGGGATTTGTGCCCAGGTGGTGCTTTGGGGAAAATGTCCTCTCTCCAAGGGAGAACCACAAGAGATGGTTTCTCCTTGTTCCTCTGTATTGTCATGCCTGGAGCTGAAACAGTCACTCCAAAAAATGAAGGGGAGCATCCTTAGGGTGAAGTAGATGCTGTGGACAGGGGAGAAGAAAGATGAGGACACCTGGTCCACTGGTGACTTCTGAGCAGCTTACCAGGCCATTTCCAGGAGACACCCTCCCTCTGGACATGAGATAATATGTGCCCTTGTTATTTAAGACAGCTGGAGTCAGGATGTTGTGTTACTTGAAGCCAGAAGCATCCTAACTGATCCAGGGAATGCCCAAGGGGCCAGTTATAGTGTCGTATGTGCAAGTGGTGCTTCAGAAAAGATGGCCAATTGGACAATATTCAACATGGGGTCAAACTCCTGACAATGGACAGCTCTGGGTTGACTCCCCAGCATCTATTTTAACCTATTTTTACTAAGAATTCCCTCCTTTTTCCCCATAGGATCCCCTCATTTTGTATTAGCTATGTACTGGGAATGAACTAATCCTCCAGCACCTGGTGGGAGGCGCTGATTCGCAGGACAAGCAACAAAGCCCAGCCCCCAGCTATAGTGATTAGTTCACGAATGGCTTTGGGTTTGATTTTGGGCCAATGAGATAAGAAAAGAAGTTTTCATAGGGCTCCTATAAAAGGGTATTTTTCACTCTTCTAGGACAGAAACACTCCTCTCTCTCTCTCTCTCCCCCCCCCCACTGCCCCCCCAGATTTGGGGAAGGAAACACATTGCCCCAGGATCCCTTGGCAGCCATCCTTCTCTCAAAGGGAGGAGGCAGCCACAGGATGAAGCTGAGGCCTCCAGAAACAGAATGAAGGAGCAGAAAGAAAAGCATTACAGTGACTCTAAAGTCCTCCCTACTTTCGGGCTTCGCACTTCCATAAGCCAATACATCTGTTTTGCTGTTCTCACCAATTTGAGTTAGAGTTCTCATCACTTGGAAACAACAGCATTATAGCTGATACACACACACACACACACACATGCACACACACAGCATATCTGCCCAGCGTTCTAACAGAGCCCCCAAGACAGTGTCTTGGGATTTGTGCCCAAAGACCTGGACCAGGAGTTCCCAGTCATCACCAAATGAGTGGATCAGCAACCAAGATCAGACATTCCCAAGGGCCTTTAGCAGCCAGTGCATAGATGGGGAAGAGGACACTCATGATATATGTTAGAGATTTGAGTCCCAAACCTGGCACACAACGAAGGAGGAGAAAGAACCAAAGTGAGGGTGTCTAAGAAAATATTTCCTCATATGGAGGGTCCTTACTCAATCCAGTGAACTGCAGACAGCCCCTGCAGAACAGCCCCTGCAGAACAGCCATTCTGGGCAATGTGCATGTGGCCATCTCAACTCCTAAGGGGACTTAAGCACTGAGTCAGGAGGAGGGAGTGGTTCCAGGCCCTCTGATCTAGAACCCTCACATGTAATAGCACCCCTATGAAGACAAGATATCAGAACGTGTAGTCTTTTAATCACTGTTTAAATATTTACCTTAACACCTGCTGGCTCTCACTCCTTTCCTCCTTTCCATTTCATGAGAATAGAAGAAAAGTTCCCCCAGGAGTGTCCAGCTACTTCCTGTGGTCTTTCACAGGGAGGATGTTCTATCTCTCTTCCTTATCTAAGCCCCTTACTCCTCTTTCTATGCCCTGCCACACAAAGCATTAGACTCCGTTGCTATTTATCATCACTGAACTTACACATTGCATGACGACACATCACCTCTGTCAGAATCTGAGGCATCGTTGATCATCTAGAATTGGAAGAAAGATTACTTTTATTTTATATTATTTATTTTTATTATTTTTATTTTATTTATTTTATTTTATTTTTAGTATTATTTTAAATTAATTGACTAACTTTTATTTTATCCTGAAGAATGGCTACCCATCGCCTGCATGACCCTAGAGCCCGATCACATTGGCGTTCACAGACTTCTGTCGTCTGTCTGCAGACCCTGGTTCCACGTGATTTCCCACTCTCTCTGTCTGCTTATGCCAGTGTGGAGACTGACCAGTCCCCCAACCTTGCGTCCTGAAGTTCTGTCCCACCATTGCTCAGACCATCCCCATTTCTCTTCAGATGTCAGAATTCTACAGCCTTTCAGGCTTTGTTGAGCCCTCCATCCCCTGTAGGGTCTCCATGATTACCCAGCTCTCAGGGAAGCCTTCTCTAGCCTCTCCCTAAACACCTGCCTTGCCGACACCCATTGCTGCATGTGGTCATTTGTGTCTGTGTGTGGACCTGGCTTCTTTCCCCATCAAGACTCATGCCCAGAGGGGGAGAGGAGCCAGGTCACTTGCTCCCTCCCCCAACACTCACCCTGAGGATGTGCACAGAGGGTAGAGTCCTGGGGTGGGAGGTCACTGGCATGCCCATCAATCTATGGCAGGCCAGGAGCACACAGGCAGTAGTCCTATCCAAATGGCCTCAGGGATCACAACACACTTCCCCTGGCCTGGGTGAGAGAGATTCCAGGGCACTCTGCACACCCTGGCAACTGCCCACATGAGCTGTGACAGGTGATGAGAGAGCAAGGTGGCCTACCAACAGGTGAGTCTTAACAAATCAGAAAAATCACCATACATCAGACCCAGAAGAGGCCTTTGGAATGATCTAATTTCAGCCCCTTATTTTATAGGCAAGTAAACTAAGGCCCAGAAGGATGTGATTTCCCCAAAGTCACACAACTAATTAATGAAAAAGTCTGGACCAGAATCCAGGTCTCCTGACCCCTGGCAGATGGTTCATTCCATTGCCTGTGCCTCTTTTGATTAATAATCAGTCTAGTTCTGCCCAATTAGGAGTTTTTCAAAATGGGCTGCTCAAGTTTTTCATAGGTATTTCATGAAGACACATTTTGTGGTCAGATAAATTGGAAAAATGATGAACCAAAAATTAAATTGATTTATAGATTCAGAATATCTCAGAGCTTTTAATATGCTAATCCAAGAAGGCAGTATTGTATGTACATATCCTAAATTTAATTGATCATGGAATTCTTTCTCATCCATCCTCCAACCAAATATCTTGAGACATTAGTGCACTTTGGCACATAACTAGGGAAATGTGAATCAATTAAATTTTTCAGTGATTGAAGGCTCTTCATTTCTCTTTTCAAAGTCCAACATCTGAGTGGCTTGAGGCCTTTGCATGCCAGGGTGCAAGCATCCACCACCACTAGGAAGCCTCTGAGCTTGCCTGCTTGGAGAACTCTAGACTTTCAGTCCTTGAGAAAGTATCCAGAGTGGGATGAGGGAGTGGCTGTGTGTTGTCATCTTAGTCCTTTTAGGTTGCTATAATAAAATACTGTAAATTGGGTGGTTTGTAAACAACAGGAATTTACTGATCACAGTTCTGAAAACTGAAAAGTCCAAGATCAAGGTGCTGACAGATTCAGTGTCGGGTGGGGGCCTACTTCCTGGTTCATAGATAGCACCTTCTTGCTGTGTCCTCACATAGCAGAAGGGGCAAGGTAGCTCTCTGGGGCCTCTTATAAGAGCACTAATCCCATTCGTGAGGGCTTTGTCCTTGTGACCTAATCACCTTCCAATGGCCCCACCTCCTAATACCATCACACTGGGGATTAGGATTTCAGCATATGTATTTTGGGGACACTCAAACATTCAGTCCATAGCAGTTATCTTTCTGTTTCATGAAATTTTAAATGAAAGTTTAATTTTAAAAATTTAACATTTAAATCTTAAAAAGCATCCATTCCTAATTACCTCTAATGTGCTGCGGCCTCAGAGCTGTTGAACACATGGGGGTGCATTTCGCCAGTTCAAATATGGGCCCGAAGACTCTTGACGGGTCCCTTTAGAGCCACTGGAGATAGAATGACACAAAAGGGACCTCAGTTGTGCAATGGACCCATCAGATAAACTCCCAGGTTGGCTGTGGCACAAGTTATCTTAAGAAAAGGCATTATATTACTGTGCCTTACCACATATTTTCAATTGAGTTATCACAAGGGTATTACAAAAAAAAAATCACAGGAGTTGGCAGTAACTCAGTAAATAAAATCACCACTTTAATTGCTCCAGTGTAACAGGTCGATCATTATCAAGAAAGGTTTTGATATATTTTTTAATTAAATGGTGACTCTGTTGATCAATTTCACTGATAATCAAGCAGTCTCCTCCTCGTTCTCCACCCTCCAAAACAGTTTGCATCTTGAATAGGACCGTTACTAGGTGGCAGAAATCCGGGGACCTAATCTTAGCTCTGCCACTAGCCTTGCACAAGTGACTTCCCCTCTCTGCACTTCAATTTCTCACTCTGCAAAGGTGGAGAAGGATCAGATATTTTCTAAAGCCCTTTTCGACTCTGGAATTCTAGGACGTGAACACATGATGTCGTGTTACTGAGCAGTATTTTGACAGAAATAGAAACTCACACGTTCATTATCCATTCAAAGTTCTCCAGCAGACCTGTGCATGTTCGTCTCAGCATGGCCAGCGTATATTCCTGTAATTCCTGCAAAGGGCCCCTGGCATCTGGCCTTTGTACCACCACTAGTTGTGGGACTCTCCCTAAGCTTGTTTCCTGGTTTAAGAAATGGGATGTGTGGTTTCTGGTTTATTGTAGAATCCACCAGTCCCTACTCTTGGATGCTATAACCTCAGCACACCTAAGGGTGGTCAAAAGCCGCCCTTCTGCCCTTTCTCTGCGTCGCTCCGGCAGATCTTGCCCTTCGCAGAGGGAGGGAACTTCAGTGGCTGAGCTTGCAGGAGCTGTCAGCAGGCTGCCTCTGCTAAAACCCAGCTCCACTGCTTATTAGTTAAGTCACTTGGACAAGTTGCTCAGCCCGATTTTATAGGTGGGGAAGTTAAGGTATCAAGACGTTAATGGTAGTATCTACCTTCCAGGGAACAGTGAGAATAAATGGTTGACATACACAGAAAGTGCTCAAAACAGGGCTTGGCATGTGGTGGGCACACATTGTAGTTTTGCTGTAGTTATCTTTTTTTTTCCTATGTAGGGGGCTCTTCTGGTGAGGACCAGAAAACCTGCTAGACAAATTCTAAAAGAGCTGTAACCCTAGTTATTACTGTCTTTATTCCACCTCATAATTATTTCCATTAAAACATCCATTTGAACCAAGAAATTCACAAGAGTGGCTTCGCTGAAGTTCGCGAAGGCCTGTGACCACTCCATTCTGGCCCTCCCCTGTGGTCTCCCATCTCCCAGAGCTGGCTCTGCAGCCCCGTGGCCTCCAGCCCCCATGGCAGCTCAGCAGTCCCTGCCCCCTTCCCAGCATGACCAAAAATTCTCCCTCCTTCTAGTGACTTTCACTTCTCAAGGATGTTATGACAATAAAGTGAATTTCTCAGTGAAAAGTCAAAGTATAAACTGGTATTTTTCCTCTGATGTTTGCTTGTTATCTAGGGAGACAACCACTGACAGCATCCATCTAAGTTTATAACTCGCCATTGTGTTTGCCAAGGAGGCTGGGATCAATACTGGGGTGCTGTGCCTGGCTCCCTTCTTTGGGTACCCTGGCTCACAGCTAGGTACATGGTTCACCTCCCACTGGGATCAGCTCCCCACCCCAGGTTACTCCCCTTCCCAAGGGAGGGCCCATGGAGATACAAAGGACCGGCCCCCTCACCTCCATTTGGGATGGCTCTGAAGGTCCCTCCCAGCCCCAGAGCACCCATGAGACCAGCAGAGGCCTCAGTTGAGAGGCATTGTGGTCATCTTCTCTCTCTGCCCCCTCTTGAACCCTGCTCCCAGCCACGGTCCCTCACAGGGGCCTGTCCCCAAAATCCTCCTGCCTGCAACTTGACACCTGAGCTGTCCCAGGGAACCCAGCCTGAGAAGGAGGCTTTTCTTCCTCTGTCCTTCTCTGACTGCTAGTCCAGGACAAAGGGCTCCTCATCCCAGGACTAGCATATCAGGACAGGAAGGGAAACCCCAGGGACTCTGCTGACCAGGGAACTGTTGCAAAGGGACCAAGGGGTGGGAAGGCCAGGTGAGAGGAGGCATTCCTTCCCTAAGGCCTCCGGAGACCCACAACTTAGAGGAACAAGGCCTTCCCTTCACCTCCCTGGGCCTCTGGTCTCCAGCAATACCTCTGGGGTCTGCCAGGCACTGGAGATCCATGGTTTGCCCCTCCCTCCCTCCCTCCCTCACTGCCATTTCAGTGCCCCATTTACCAGGAGGACCTGCCCCGCCTCCGCACAGCAGGAATGTAAAGAGCGCTTTGATCTTTCCTTGGGTCACTAGGGAGAAGGCTAAATTTAGATGTGGCAGGGGATAAAATGGAAGGGGAGGGAAAAAAAATGAGCAGTCCTCAGGCTTGTGCTGTAGGTCTCCGGAGCAGAATTACTTCCCAGCTGTCTGAGGCACTCATGGTGGGAGCCCCCGCTTGCACGCGTCCATTTTGTTATTAGCTTTTTGGACACGACGAGGAGCTTTCCAGAAAACTGAAGAGTAAAGCAATCATCATTTTAGGGGAGAAGTGGAACTTTCTGTAACTGCAGAAAAATGATCTCCGAGAAGCACTAAGGCAGCCTGGGCATGGCCAAACGGTCTGCAGGTCACACAGGCACTCAGCTAGCGGCATTGCAGCTCCTTGGGAAAACCCTGCCCAGAGAGGGCTTGGCTGCCTTTTTCTTTCACCCCCCACTCTCCTCTGCCTCCACGTAGGGAAGTGAAATAAAAAGAAAGGAAAAGGGGCAGATCCTTCTGGGTCGGGGTTTTCAATGCTGGCACGATAGGCATCTGTGACTGGATAGTTCTTTGTTGTAGGGGGCTGTCCTATGTGTGGTAGTATGTTTAGCAGAGGCATTCTGACCTCTACCCACTAGATGCCAGTAGCAACTCCCTCCAGCTGTGACAACCAAAAATGCCCCAAATGTCTCCAGATGGTGCCAATTATGTCCCCAGGGGGCCAAAATCCCCTCCCCCCATTGAGAACTATTGCTCTAGATGCACCTTTAGTGTGGGGGTTGGGTGGGAACATGGGGATGTTCTTTTGTATTTGCCTAATAGTTTATAATTTACAGAGCCATTTTCTGAACCTCTGCTCACTTTTTTCACATTTCTATTTGTGAATTGTGGGCTGAATTGTGCCTTTCCCCACCCCAAATTCATATGTTGAAGTCTTAACCCCCAGTACCTTGAGATGTGACTATGTCTGGGTCTTTAAAGAGGTATTTAAATTAACATGAGGTCATTAAGGGCAAGGCATGGCCTAAGGCAATTTGGCCAATGTCCTCTTAAGAAGAGGAAATGAGGACACACACAGGTCCAGAAGGTGAACACAAAGGAAGAAGGTGCCAGCTACAAGCCAAGGAGAGAGCTCAGGAGAAACCAACGCTGCCAACAGCTGACACCTTAATTCTGGCCTTCCAGCCTCCAGAACTGTGAGAAAATACATGTTTGTTGTTTAAGCCACCCAGTCCATGATGCATTGTCATGGCAGCCCTAGCAGACTAGCAGACTAGACTCTATACCATGAGTCTGGCAAGATCAAGTTCCCTTTCAGGGAGGAAAAGCACTGTGCCCAGAGGCACTGACTTCTTCATGGGATGGGGCTCCAGACAGAAAACCTGGGCATCCCAGGCACCTTTCAGACAGCCTTTTAATGTTTGTCAACATGCACTTAGCGGGGGCCAGACAAAAGAGATTTTCTATTAAGAGAAATTGTAGGCTTCTTCCTTAATGATCAATATAAAGGAAGTAGTACCTGCTTTGAACACAGTGTTTTCATTTATCTGGAATGGTCTCTTATTTGGTTGTTTTTTTGTTACAACCCAAGATACTATTAACCACTCACTCACACTTAACTGAAGACAGAGGAAACTTACATGGATGAAATTAAAACATTTTGTTGAAAATGTACAACTGTTTTGTTTTCCCAGCTTTTATTTCAACAAAAAATATTTCTCCCTTTTCCCTACTGTTTATTTTTTCTTCAGTTTTTGTTTGTGTGTTTCAATTTTCAGAGCTTCTTGGAACCTAATGCAGATTTGTACATTTAGATAAAATAAATCAAATTACTGTTGTCAGTAAATAGCATACCGTTGTGTATTATTTGGTTGGTTATTTCAGTGACTATGTCATCAACTTCAAGTGACTGGCAGCCAACTGGTTTGGGGATTAAGGACGTGTAGTAGACTATATGACTTGCATGCATGTATCATAAAAATATGAACAAGGAATGCATTCTCAGTGGTGAGGGCTTGTGAGAAATCCTTTTGTAAAGAGTTCCCCACTTTGGGAAGAGTGGGAAAAAGCTTCATTTGGTCACCTAGATAAAGAGTTATGGCCTAAGATAACTGATTCTCTTCCAGAACTACCCCACAGAGGTTAAGCAGCATTAGGAAGAGGTGACCCTGATAGCTACCTGTCTGCCTCTCCCTAATCTTGCTTTGCTTCTGTGGTACAATGAAGTCCTTTACTGTAGATGAAATTTGCAAGCTCCTCTAAGCAGGTGCACAATTCTCTCCCCCTGGAAAAGTGCTGAGCTCATGCATAGACCCAGATAGGTGTCCACAGACCACAATCTTTAGAAAAGGAATTCAAAAAAATCCTACAGAGTCAAAAACCACTAAAATCTCACCTAACTCAGATTTTCTGGCAACGTGATCTTTTTTGTATATATGGTATATTTCTGGTTTTATTGCTTGGACTTAGAAAAAAACTAACAGTAATAGGCATGAGAACTATCTTTAGGATTTATGGTACGTGGGAAAAAACAGAAAGTACCATAGATTTGTATAATTTTTTTCCTAGAAAAGATGTATTGTGCTGGTACTAGCTGTAAGATGAAGAAAAACCATGAAATTCTTCATGGTATTATATGAAAATTGTCAAGCTGCTAGGATATCCTCATTGCCCATGAGCCAGTCTCAAACACAGTAGCATATTTATACTCAAATTTTTCAGTTTCCTTGGACAGTAGCTTTAGCCTTGTGCAGTTGTAAAGTCCCACAAAAGAGTATTTACTTTATCTTGTCAGAAAATGTAGTCATAAAAGAATCATAAATGCCCTGTGTTTATCAGGTTGTCTCCGCATACTGGTTGTCATTGGAGACACAGCTTCGTATTTTTTTGCTCTCTCTCTCTAAAGAAAATGAAATGTTTCATTGCTCTCTTCAACAAAAACACCAAGGAACCTAAGTTATCAGAGAGAGCCGGTCTTCCCATTAGTACTATGTTCGTGATAAACAATGTTTTATGCCCCATAATTAAGGTACAGGTAATGAGCAATTATGCAGATCATGAATTAATTATATTTAAAACAGAGGACATTACAATCAATACTCACCACATTTCAACTGCATTCTGGAATTAATAAATCCAATTAAAACTTTCAATTGGTAGTGATCTGTTTATACCATCTTTGTGAAGAATCACAATTAACAGCTGTCTATGAATAACTACATTCCATGTATCTACACATACACCATGGATTTAGGGATGTGGGGCTGTCACCTTTGCTTAAGTAGATTGGTTAAGACAACCTTTGTCGAAGTGATGCTTTCCCCTCACTGGCAGACCACCCTAGAGGACAGACAGTTCAGAGTTCTTCACGGTGAGTGCTGGAGCCTGGTCCTTCTGGTTCTAAGTCTTAGAGCAATTGTTTCAAAGTGAGGTTGGAAAGAACAGCGATTGCATCTGTTTTCTGGAGGACCCCCTCCCCACCCTCGTTCTATGCTTCCAGGGTGGAGCTGACACTCCTTTTCCCACCATGGTGGGCTCATGTCTCAGTCCTGACCTCTGAGATCATCGCACTTTGCTGGCCACAGCAATCAGTTCAAGGATGGGCCCATGACCTTATCAGAGCTTAAGAGTCACAAGACAATTTTGCTGTGACTTTTGAGAGCAAAGTTCTCTTGTTTTCCAATGCACTCGAATCTAAGAAGGTGGAGATCTGGAGCTTTTGGCAACCACCTTACTGCAAAGGGTGCAGAGCTGAGTGGGATACAGACCAGGGGCTGTCGCTTGTGTCCCTGAGCCCAGCTGTGCCATGAGCTATCTAACTCTGGAGTTCTCGCTTGTGTAATCCAATAAGAATATTTTGTTTTTACCTAAGCCTCTCTGTAAAGAGTTTTTGATCACTTGCATGGTGTCTGATGAAGCAATTCCACATTTGGCTAACTCATTACTTCAATATAGTCATTATGCTAAGTCACCTCTAAACAAATAAAAATCTTGTCTAGAATAAGAGACTCAGGGTAGCAGAGGGTTGGTGGTGGGGCAGGAAAGAAGACTGGTCTCACTTGAAAATGCAACATCAGTAGGTTCATATCTTTTTATGAAGTATTCAAAATACACTTTCAGTTCGTGTCAGGTACACCTCTGAAAATATTGACATCAGATAAAACCTGGACTAAGGTTTGGGGATTTCTCCCTCTTATTCTTCACAAACTGCTGATGAAGACAGAGCACAGCAGGAGTTTAAAGACTAAATACTCTTGCTGAGAGTTTAGTCTTTCTCAAAAGTGATGTGCCTCTTTCTAATTGATTTGGTAGGTGGGAAGGAGGTCTTCCAAATATACTAACGATACTCCTCAAAGTATAGGGAGCATCTTAAGCAAACTGAACTCTTTTGTTAGACCTATTTTGGGTATGGCAACTTTCTATTTACAAAAGAAACACCCATTATCTTGCTTGATCCTCACAGCAAAAGCTGTGGTCCTCGTCCTTTAACCTATCCATCAGTCCACAGAATAGATATTTGCTGGAGGCCTACTAGGTAGTAGGCCTGAGGCCTAGGTTAGACACAGAGTTGTGTTGAGACCCAAGGGATTTGGATTCCCTCTTGTGTTATTTAAAAGATCAATGACTGTTAGATTTTAAACCCCAGCTCTTGACTTCATTTGAGAAGAAAATAAAGAGGAGTACCCCATCCGTCCAACAAGTGCACCCATCTCTCTCTTCTCTGATATCCAAAAACACTTATACTCTGAACAGAGGTGACTGAAGCTGAGGCACCTTGATCCTCAGGGCCCCTTACCTTCACGGGCTCCTTCCAAAGCCCTAACATGGGGTTTAGGAATGTGCACATGTGGTCATGTGTTTTTGCAGATTGTAAAGTTTTTAGCCACAATTGGTTGAGAACACTGTCTCTCTGCACTCTGACTTTCCCTCCACCACAAGCCTTCTTGTGTAGATTGGGGTTGGAGTGGCCATGGGCATTTCTGGGATCTGGCTAAGGAGAGGTTTAGTGTGACTACATTCATCTTGGGCTTGGAGGGATGTATTTATGTATTTATAGTCACTTCTGTGTGTAGTTGTGTGCTTGCCATACTAACAGCTTGCAGGAATGACTTGAGGAATATTCCTCCTGTCCTCTGTAGCAATCTACCCCATGCAAGCCATGAAAGTGCAGGGCCACAGTTACTATAGACATATGCATGAGTCCAGTGTCACCAACATAGGACTGTGGAGGATGAAAAAGGTTTTCAGTGTATGAAGCCAGGAGCTAGTCTGGAAATTTTTCAAACCATCAGACATGTAAAATTATTAACGTAGGATAGGTTATATTGATGCCTAGTCAAAAGGGAAGTCATCTCCTATAGGGAATATATTTAACATAAAACATACAATTATAAACACACCATACTTCTTTTTCCTTTTTTGATGAAGAATAAGAAAAACATAATGTATGAGGATTCATACGTTTGTAAGGCACAAATCTGTAGCAGTACATCACTCAGCAAATTCATCTGAGTGTGAATTTGCATGTTTTATGCATGCTAGAGGAAGGATCTTTCTATTCCCACTATAGAAAATGACATTATAAAATTGTTGATCAAAGAGAATGCAGACACAAAAATGGTAAGAAAAAATGTACTATAGAGATGCGTCAGAATGTTAATTAATAAAAAAATTGATTAATAAAATATGCTTTTTTCTGAGATATTTGTCATATTTGTCAGCTTTTTCAAATGTATATTTTTTGGTGATTTCTTTTCCCATTCTAAGTAAATATTTACTTCCAATTCTAATTTTGTATACATCATGTATTCTTAAAGACAGCCTCCAAAGTTGTATAAGCTTGTACAAAATCCAGATCCTTCCTGGACTGGAACCCCACTGCTTATGCTGAACTCTGGTGTAAGCCTCCAGGGCTATGTTTGATGCTATGGACATATGAAAGACAAAAGAAAACGATGACCCTTGCATGAGATAAAATCTAACATATCCGAGGAGCTAAGATTTACAGCAAAAATATCAGGGAAAGATAGAATCAAGAAGTACCAGGTAGAAAAGGTAGAAAAGTGTAGTGACAGGGTAGCAGAAGAGTTAGGAGAAATATCTCTATGTCCATGTCTGTATGTCCATGTCCCTACCTACATTTATACAACAGGTTTTAATACCTTAGCTGTATATTGGAAGGTCAATATCAGTGGTGGACGGTCCATATTTTCCATGGCCTGTCCTTCCACTGTCCCTTTCCAGAAGCTCCTCTTCCCCTCACTCTCTGTGATTATACTGAGAAACCAGATTTCTCAACCCTACTCCCTCCCACCCCTGTTTAAAGCAGAATAGTCCAGGAGTGGGAACTTGACCCAACCTGGACCAATTAGCTTTTTTCCTGGAAATTTGGAATCAGGACTAAGAGACCGCAGTCTCATTCTGATGGGTCTCTTGTGCAAAAGGAAGTTCAGAAATTATGCGAGGCCATTTTCTTCCCTTTGGATTGTGGAACAAAGAAAGCAGGCAAGCTGCTGAGAAGAGAAGGAACAGAGGAGGAAAACGAGGTGATGCTCCCAAGAACATCTCCTTCCCAGTTCCCATGATATTTTTAGCTAGAATGCACATACCACGAAATGTGCTTTTTTCAACTGTACAATTCAGTGATTTTTAGTATATTTAGAGAGTTGTGCAACAATCACCACTAATTTCAGAATATTTCCCTCACCCCAAAAAGAAAATTCGGACTCATTAGCAGTCATTCCTTATTCTCCTCTCCTTTCTTCCCCCACCCCCGCCCCGGCCCCTGGCAACTACTAATCTGCCTCCTGTCTTCTCTACTCTGGCCGTTTCCTATAAATGAGATAATACGACATATGTTCTTTTGTGACTGGCTTCTTTCACTTAATGTGCTCTTTTGAGGGTCCATCCGTCTTTTCACGTACATCAGGCCTTCATTTCTTGTGTGGAGATAACATACCTTGTTATCTTTTCATTTCATCAAATTTTGAGGCCTGGAAACATCTTTTCCCTTGGTTTCCTTAGAGATGCCTATGCATCCTTCTCATACTGATGTAAGTTCTCCTTTTTGCTTAGGTTCACAGCAATCAACTTTGGTTTTTTCCATTCATCCTAACTAATCCAGGAGGAATTGCCTGAGAAAGATTCCTGAAGGAGGTGGGGACTTGGACAAGGCCAGGAAAGAAGGCAAGGGTTTGAGAGTTGGCAAGGAAGGGGTAGAAGGTGGAGAGGAAAGCCACTTGGGCAGAACTGGCAAAGATGTGGGACACGTCCTCAAGCACCAAAGGAGGGCAGCTTGGTCAATGTGCGGGACTACTAAAATACACAGGCTGAGTTTCGAAAGTCAACTTCTCTCTGTCTCTTTCTGTCTAGAGGAGGCATTTCTGTGGCATCACAAGACACACCGGCATTGGGAATAACTGCCTTCTGAGTTCTCTTCATCACCAGGCTAGACCATAAAATCTTGACCTGAAACCAGCCAGTTGCTTTCCAAAGCCTCAAATGGTGGGAAAACAAGGAGCAAGAGTGTATATTATCCCTATTGCTAGTTAACCTACTCAAGCCCACCACCCTTTGAGGAGAGGGCAGAGGGACATCGTCACAAGTTACCCCCAGCACACAGGATACAGAAATCTGAATGTGGGGTGGAGCCTTCTCTGCTAATTGATAGCTGAGGGGCCTTTAACAATTGAATCATCTCTCTGAGCCTTGTCTTTTGGGGTTTTTTTTGTTTGTTTGCTTGTCTTGGCTAGAACATATCTCATAGGGTGGTGGTGGGGATCAAATGAGATGTTGAGTTGTCTGTGAAAGGGCCTTGCTAAGTCTACTGCACTCTTCACATACAAATCCATTCATCTGTTGACCACAGATACGCGTTGAATCCTTCCGAGAAAGACGTAGGATTGTGATTCACTGACAGGAAAAAAAAAATCAACTCTGTATTTATTGACCAAATGGCAAATTGTTCCTACAGATCTTTCCATGTAATGGCTATATTCTAAAAGGGAACAGTAACTTACAGAAAATGTGTAACAGGACTTCACTGTCCCATCCATCCAACCTCACCAGCCAAGGGGCGCCTCGTGACACACTTGCAGATGCACGTACGTATCGATCTGCCTGTTCTTGGCTAGTCAGGCTTGGTTGGTGTGTGCTTTCTTGGTCTAAGTAGATGAGCCTGACGTTTTGCCCTCACCCTGGCACTGTGATTTCACTCTTGCCTTACGTTTAAATGAAAAAGAGCAGGTCAGGAATGACCCAACGTAATTGAGCGGATTCGCACCACAACGTGCGATGCTGCCCACAGCTATACCTTGTAATCACCCAATTCATATTTTAGGTTATGACACCAGAGTTTGCAGTATTTTACAATTTTCTGTTCCATGTCAGCAGCTCACTGTATAGCTGAATATCAGTCCTATTTAAATCTGCAGGAAAATAGCTGCAGGTGACATAACCTTTCGTGTCATACCACTGTGTACATATACAAATAATTGGGGCTCTTGACCCTGTCTGGGCCCATACAACTGTAAGTACAAACTTGACATTTTGATACTGCTGCTAGCCTTTCCCGTTGTTATTTTCTGTTTCAATAATCCATTGCAGGTAGAAAAATGAAAGAAGGAAGCATGAATGATTAATGCTGTCAAGCTAAAATAATGTATTTAGAAAAATCTATAAATCTGTTATTTGTGGCATTTTAAAACTGAACACGACACTCCTCGGTGCCACGCCGCCTGTTTCCCGGCAGATGAGTGTGAGTGTTTTGCAGCACTGGGCGGCCAGGAGGCCTTCGGCGTCTGGGCTAAGCCAGGCTGCGGTCGTCCTGGGGTAGGTGCAATGGGAAGCTTGGGCGCTTCCTGTGATCAAGGTCAGGACCAGGGCCTTCTGCAACGAGTAGTCGGTTCTGCGTTCCACACCCGGGTGAGGCTGGGCTTTGCCTCTTGAGGTTTCTGGTTTGCCACTCCCGGGGGGCTGCAGTCCAGAGGGCCCAGGCTGCCAGCTGTCTCTCGCTCCAGGCCAATCTCTATTGGATTTAGCTCAAGCTCAGGCTGAAAGTTGATCAAGTTAAGCTCCTTGGAGGCTCTGTACAGCTCCAGGCAGTCTGCTGAATGCTGATCCTACCACAGGGCTTGGCTGTCCCCACAGGCCCCAAGCTGGGCTCTCCCAGCCTCCAGGACAAACAACAATCCCAGGCCCCTCACCTGGAGGTCCCCAGTTCTCCAAGGTTAGCAGCTGCCCCTACCCATGGGTTCCCAAGCTCTGACCGCTCCACTCTGGCCAGAAGAGGTCTGGTTAAAAGAGTACATAGCCTACAGAAGACATTAAAATGGCCTGAAATAAAGTGCCAAAGACACTTTCGTAGTCCCAATTAATATAATCAACATCTTTGTTAGATGTTAGATGCTTTGAAAGTAACTTAAATTTTGGCAGACAGTAAAATTAGGAATTAATGTCAATGGTGTGATTATTCACAAATTCTGAACAGTTCAGCACCTGGTCAGAGCAGTCACACATGCCACCTTAAATGGCATTGGGGACAACAGTGTGGGCAGACAATGGGGAACGCTGCTGCCCCAGCAGTGTGTGTGGGGAAGCAGGGAGGAACCAAGGAGGGTCAGGTTTTCCTGGAGAAAACGGGCTGGGGGAGGAGAGGGCATCTCCTGGAACACAGATACCCCAGCGGAGAGGCAGCACCTCTGGGATCTGCTGGCTGGAGACTCAAGCTCCTGATTTCCTTGGCAGCTGGGGAGGCAACTGACCCTGTTCCAGTTGACCAGTATTATTGCCAGTTGCTACGTAATGGCTGAAAGTCTTATCTTAAAACAATCTAGTGAGAGGGTCTGGGGGCTCCCGGGGTGATAGGCAGGGTTATAGAGAACAGGAGGCATCACGCAGGGACCACCCTTTAAAGGACACTGGCCACACACAATGTTGAGGAAGCCTTGGGAAATCCTGGAAGCCACTCTCCAAAGTCAAAGGACAGCCGTTTGCTTCCCTGCTGGTGGCAGGTGGCGGGTGACAGGGAAAAGGGTGCACACTGAGAACAGAAACAATGGGCCCAGGCTCCTCCCTCCCTTTTAACTAGGTGATTCTCATTTGTCTCATGTGTCTCTGGCACTAAGGCCTCCCGGAGAACATGGCCTCAGTGCCTGGCACCGTGGCCGGCAGAGACTAGGAGCTGGGTAACCCGAGGCCCTCCACACCATAGCTGGATCAGGCAGACAGATTGCACCTGTAAGTCAGCCTTCTGGTTCCTGAGCCTTCTGGTTTCTGCCCAAAACCTACTCTGGCAAAATTAACAGCAATGCAGATCTCTCTCTGGGTCCACTGTACATATGTATCCGGCCAGCAGAGGGGAAATGGATTTTAATCCAGTCGTGTTTCTGCACTAGCAGAGCCCATGGATGCCCGATCTGTTTGAAGATGCTTGCTTCACTCAGGTGTTGGGCCTCAGTAATTTAAAATTAACTCAACTCTCTCAGCATAAAAAGTAATGGCTCTGTCAGAACCCAAGTGCGGAATGCCTAATTTAGGATTTTACATGCTAATTCTGAATAAATGGAGGTGTCATGAGAAGGAAGGGTTCTCTTTTTAAGTGCATAAAGGCAGACCATGAATTAGGGGAGACCATTAAAGTTACATCTTTAGTGTCTCAGGCTTCATGAATGCCAGAACCAGGGTGGTCCTGAAAGCCTGTCCCTCTGGGTCCCCCAGGGCAGAGACTTCCAGCTCCCTATCGAAAAGACTGTTTTCTTCCTGGAAGTCTCTGACTTTGGGGCTCAGAGGCCCCTCCTTGATCTGGGCTAGAAGCCCCAGGCAGTCTATGTTCTTATAGCCAAGTCTTAGGGAGACCTTGACAAGTCCCAAAGAATCTGGCTCCTCATGCCCTGCTGGGCCTTCCCCTTGAGTGTCTACTTCTCAGAAAGGAATGTGGGGGAGGCTTGGGACCCAGGTGGAGTCACTGACCCTGGTGACTTTTGTGAACATCCCAGGTGACCCAAGGTGACTTGGTAGAGATCACTTTGTGTACCCCCAACTCATTAAATGCTCCCACCGAATCCCATTCCAGGTCTGTCCCTGGCCCAGTGGGCACCTGAAGAAGCTCAGGACAGAGCGGTGATTTCCCAGCTCCCCAACTCACTTGCACCATCTTGCCTGGACTATTTGGGACAGAGAGACCTAGAAATAAACATCTTGTCTCTGGGCTGTTTGGCTTCTCTGTGGGGAGCCAGGGGCCTATGGCCATGCCCTGCCCTGCTACGTGGCTGGTCTGTGCTCTGACACGCTAGTCGACAGTTGTTTCTCCTTCTGAATGAAGCCCCAGGGCTGGTGGCAGCTGTCAACTGGGCCTGACATCCAGCTTGAACCGAGGCTTGGCCTGTTCTCTCTCATATCAGTCACAGCTGGCCCTCAGCACCCTGTTGGCATTGTGTGTTCTGATGGAACAAAGGCAGGGAGGCTGGGAGGTGAGGGGTTGTTCACTTGGGTTTCAACACTAAGCAAATGAAATATATGAATTTGTTTCCCTGCCATGCTCCCCCATGATAAGTCACGTCCATAGGCTCCAACACACTCGTGGGGCCACTCACGTCCCTCAGCTGAGTGGACAGGGCCGTGTGGTTCCCAGCACCAGCTATGGCCTAGCCCCTTTTCTTCCAGCCAATGTGGACACCACACTGACCTGGGTAAGGCTCAGGCCACAGATGTGGAGGTGGTGCCTGTGAAGAGAGCTTTCCTTGTTGCCTGCCCCTCCTTCATGGGCAGAGTCATCATTTGAAAGCTTCTGAGACCCTGTTAGGCAGAGACTCGAGGGTCCCCAGAGGTGGCCTGTGTGTCCCCTCCCCCAGAACATGGGACCCAGAACAAACCACAGCGTCAGATGGATGTTCAGGGGCCTCCTCTATATGCCGCCGTTGTTAGGAGGGTCTGTGTGGAGTGAAGGCTGTGAAGCTGCTCTGCGACCTCCATGACTGACTTTGGGTGGAAGACACAGGTGGAAGAGGCCGATGCCCTGGGTTCTGGCCACTTCTATGTGTTCCCTCAAAATGAAAAGGTGGGATCAGTGCTCAGAATCTTTTCACTCCCAACTGGACTCAGAGACATTTTTCTTAGAGTAGAGAGGAGCACATAAGAGTGATGACCAACAGCTGCCTCCCAGCCAGGGGCACCTTGGCCTCACCCTTTCCTCGGTCGCTCCCCAGATCCCCGGTTCCGGCCTTTTTCATGGGCTGCTCGCCACAGGGCTCTGTGAGGACACGCTGGTGTTCTCCTGGCACCGAGAGCGCCCTGCGGGCTGGGAGCCTGCCCGGTTCTTCTCTGTGGCCCCAAGGGCCAGGTGCCGTGCTGGGCGCACCGTGGCTGCTCTGTGCTGTCTGAAGATTGGGTTCCTGCCTAAATCAGTCCAGATGTCACGTGGTTCCTGGGATGAGACTTATAAAGTTTGTTTTAACTTTCGGTGGGAAGAACAAATACTGGAATAACTGATATCTCAACATTTCCAGAAATTTCCTCTCTCAAAAGAGGAAGAAATTTGAAAATGGCTTTGGAAAGGACTGTCTCTTCCTGCAGGTAAATGTACCTGAACAGCCCCGCAGGGCACGAGCATGAAGCACTTCCGCTCCCAATGTTCTTGGGGAAAGCAGAATTCATGACTGTCAGGAATGCGGGAGCCAGGGTTTGTTCGGGGGAAGTAAATTGGTGTTCAGGATCGATCAGCGGTTTTATTGCTCTTGGGGGGGCTTTTATATTTTTGGATTTAGACAGAAGAGTACCTATAAATGGCTGAGTGTTGAGGATAAGCATTTGCGGGTGGGTTGTAGTTGAGCACACTCCAACTGCAGGGAGCAGGTGGCCAAAGAAGCTTCCCTCCCCTGACGAGGTGGGTCAAGGACTAGCCTGTGCTGTGAGGCCTCACTGTGGAGGTCAGTCCAAACAACACAGTCTCCCAAGCACGTTCTGCCACTCTCCTGCAATTACTGTCTTGTGGCCATAATTCAAGGAGGTTGGAGTCAGGAGGGGGGTAGTTTCCCTTCACAGAAATGGACTCACCCATTTTTTTAACCCAAGACAGGGGGTTAAGAAACAGAAACTACCAAGACCGACCTTAGCCCAAGGAGAGATTTCTTCTCTAGGCTTCTTTGCAGGCCAAATCTGGATGCCAAGGAAATGGAGTCATGCTGGAGGACCTGGCATGCTGGGGATGTGCCAGTCCCTGGCGCACAGAGGCACATTGGCAGGCAGTTGGCAGGCTGCACAGACTCTTGGAACACCCTGCAAGACTGGGCCTGGGCCTGTGGGCTCTGGGGACAGCCATATCTACTTGCCACTTTAGGGCTTCTTCTCCTGATGCTATCCCCAAGCCTTCAGTAAAGTCTTGCCAGAAGTTACAGCCTGGTGGCAGCTGTGCCAGAGCTATTAATGAGAGGGCCCTTTCCTTACTTCTGCCTGGGAGCCAGCACAGTGTTAGCTGTGGAAGGTGAGTGGCTTCTCATCTTCCAGTGGAGTCCATGGGCAGAGTAGACAGCATCCATGTGGATCCAAGCCTCAGCAGCAGCAGGACTGGTGTGTGAAGAAACCCATGAGAGATGCTAGCACCCTGGGAACTTGCTGAGACAACCAAGGGAGTTTTAAAGCGGGGACTGGAATCCCAGCAGGAGCTGACACACGCATGGAACAAGGAGGAATTAACATATGAAGGTAGATAGGGCCTCCATGAGACTTCCAGGCTGACACGCTAGGGCATAAGTGTTGCCCAAATTATGGCCTCAGCGGCCACTCCCTTAAGACCAAAACCCTTGTTCAACATTGATGTAAACTTTAACAGATTCAAGGTGCTTGGACCCAACCAGAGAGAAGGACTCCCCGAGGCCATACATTCTCACGTTCCTACCATAACGGTTAATTGTGCCATGCGTTTTGCTGCCCACCAGACCCACAGACACACAATTCCACGATCATGCCGCACACTCAATCGCACAACACCCTCACCTCATCGCATGCACACACCTCCCAGCCCTGAAACCCCCACTCTGTCCCCACACACATACCAACCTCATAGCCCCCTTCCCCCAAAGGCAGTCACACCTTCACGTGTGGCCATAGCCCGGGTCAGTCGACTGGATGTGTTTTGCTGGTTTGTGCCAGGAGAACAAAGTTATGCGTGTTACTTTTTGGGATCAATGTGGCAAGTTCCAAGTGATGTATGTGGTAAAAAATCTCTGCCCTGTGCACAGAGAATACAAACCATTATGTGCTGAGGGAGCTGCGCTCGCTCGGCTGCCTATTTGTTGTTTGTTGACTGCTGTCAAATATAATAAAATGAAATAAATCTCTGGGAACAGAAAAATTAAGGCACCTAAATGTGCTATTGTTTTTGATTTTGTCCTGGACTCATAAAATGGTACTTTTCTTCCCTTCCCGAGTGGTCAGATAAATAAATTAACTATAAAGTCAGAAAGAAAAACACATCCGTGGAAAAGTGCTCTGCAGGGGCATAGACTCTGTTCTCACTCTGCCGTCTACCCATCCTCCCTCCCTCGCTGGCTGCCTCCTTCCAGTGCTCTGTAGGCCCTTGGGATTAGATCTGTGGGAGGGAGGCTAGTGGGCTCCCAGGGAGAGACAGTACCGTGCCCTCTGGCCCAGGACTTCTCTCTGCCCCCAGGTCCTGCTCTCCTCTCTGCAGCTTCAGCCTCCATCCCCACAGAGGCGTGATGGCAGTGCTCTGTCCAGATCTCCTCGGGGATCCCGTTTTATCACTTCTGTATGTTCCTTGACTTGAGTGCACCTTCTCCCAACAGCCAGGCCCAGCAGCTCATCTTGGGCAGACGGCCCTTGGAAGGCTGGGGCCCTGCTTGGTCCTCTTAGAGTATGAAATGCCTGGGAATATTCTCACCTCCCCCACGGGGTTGGGGGTGTCATCCTTGACTCAAGCGTGAAGCCGCAGGCCCTTTGCTTAGGGCCGAACGGCTCTGAGTTATAACTAATGCTGCTGAGTCATGCTGGAGGACATGCAATGGGATCTGGCTGCAGCCACCCTTTGTGCGACTTCGTGGGAAATCTCACCCTCACATGGCTTCCTCCTCTTCCCTGTTCTGCTTCTGTGACTCCCTCACCAGTTCCCCTGGAGGCACTTCCTCAGGAAAATCCTGCACACAGATCCGGCCTCGGGCTGGGCTATGCTTCAGGAGAAGCTTCCCAAGCAGCTCTCCCAGCGGGCAGTGGCAGCGACCGGCAAAGCAGAAGTCTGTTCCCTCGCCCCGCCCATCCCTGCCCTGCTTGAACCAGAGATACCCTACTTAAATCCAGCTTCTATTACGGAGTTGCCTGGGAAATCCTTTTTAAAGGTTTCCACTGATTAAAATAATTTTCAAAACCACTGACCATGTGCCATTTACTCATTTGACAAAGGGGGAAGCAGATCTCAGTATCTTCGCCCTAAGAATTGATGTCAGGGAAGCCTGTCAGGGTGGGCCAAGGTTGCCTGTGGGGCAGAAAAGACACCACAGTCCCCAAAGAGGAAGGCCCAGGAATTGGGGCGGGGGGGTGTCACCGGAAAAGAAGCCAAACTCTGTAAAATAATTTAAAGAAGTTTAATCTGAGCCAAATTTGAGGACCATGACCCGGAGCCACACTCGAGAAGCCTCGAGCAAGTGGACTGGCTGTGGTTGGGCTACAGTTTGGCTTTATACAATTTAAGGAGATAGGGTTACAGGTAAAGTCATAAATCAATACATGGAAGGCGAACATTGGCTTGGCCCAAAAAGGCGGGGTGGGGGGGTGGGGGGTGCTTACAAGTCATAGGTGGGTTTAGAGATTCTTTAGCTGACAATTGGCTGAATGAGTTAGGCTTTATCTAAAAGACCAGATAGGAAGTGCTTCAATTAAGATGAAAGGTCTGAGCACTCTGGGAGGTCCAGACAGAATGATCCTTCTTAAGATAAGGATCTGCTAGGATGCTTGAGTTAAGATGAGAGGGGTGTTCTATCTTTTGGATGATGCTAATGCTATACCAGAATCAGGTTGGGAAGTAAACTGCACTATATTTGGTTAACAAAACCTGCTTAGTGAGATTTTATCATTTGTAAGCATGACTGGCCAGGCCCCCTTAGAAAGAAATTTTTGGGTGAGAGAAAAGATCAGAGTTCAGACTTCAGGGAACATGGGGCTAGCGCTGCAGGGAGGCCTGGCTCTGGGCCAGTGGGAGTCTGAGGTGGGGTCCTGTCCATGACAGCCCTTCTGTTGTGTTAAGCAGAGGCCAAGCAGGTCTGAGAAAAAGGGGAGCTGCAAGGTGGAGACCGTCCGTGGGGTCCCAGTGTTAGGTTCGTCTGTCTGGATGTTTCCTGGTTCCCCAGTTCCCAGTGTCAAGAATGAGTACTGGTACCGAGTTGAGCCAATGAAGGAGTGATCACAAACACAGAGCAATTTTATACAAACAGTTTATCACATAAAAGAAAGAATGAAAGTAAAGAAGGAAGCTACACAAAGTGAAAATACATTCCAGAGAGAGTGGAATGGGTCAGTCTCCACAAGTGGAGAAAGACACCAAAGTCTGAGCACACGCTGTCTTTTATATGCTCACTAGTTTGTCCCGCCTCTCTCCTGGCAGGATTGGTTGTCGTTTCCCACCTTTTGAGGTGATTGAAAGGTTGGGGTTATATAACAGATCACATGACAGGTTGGTTATGAAACAGTTTCCCTTTCTACACATCTGTTTTTCTCCGAATCCTTCACGAAGCTCCACCCGTGCCATGCTAATTAGATGGTAATGAGCTCTGGGTCAGTTAAAGGTTACTAGGAACTTTTTACTAAGTATGTTCCCACCAGGGAACAGTTCCTAGCTGCAATTTGGATACTAGCTACAATTGGGTTCCCCTCTCTGCCCTTAGCCACTTCCTTGCCACCTGTTCACCCTCCACCAGACCTAACATTAGCAGAGACCCGGTCAGAGCAGGCCTCCTCCCCTCCCCCTGTCCCTCCCTGCAGTGGAAGCATGCCAAGGCCAGCTTGTCCAAAGCACCCTTGTCAGAAGCAAAACTGTGAAGCAGGTGGAAGTGATGCTGCTGGAAACCTAAGGAACTTTCCAAGCCATTCCTGTCCGATGGGAGCAGGAGCAGTCCCTGCAACTCTCAGGTAACTTACAGAATGGAATGCCTCAGAAGGAAGATATTGGGCTTTCTGCTCAAATGGGAACTCAAGGAATTCACTAGAAAGATACACAGATGTGCCTAAAGTCTCCTTCCCAAGCTGGCAGAGCTGGTCAGACAATGAAACTTACATATTCCCGGCTATTTGCCAGACCCTATTCTAAGTGCTTTACATATATTCATTCATTTGATCTTCATAACATAATAAAGTGCTATTGTTATCCCCATTTTATGGATGACAAATGTAGGCACAGAGAGGTTGAATAACTAGGCCAAGGTCACACAGCCAGAAGTGGCAGGACCAGGAGTCAAAGCCCTGCAGTCTGGCCAGAGCCCAGGCCCCCACTCCCTCTACACTCCTCTCCTCATCGTAACAGAAGGATGTCTGTCCCACACAGCAGGGCCACAGTGAAGACTCTCACAGAAGTGGTGTGCAGGAGACAGATCTGCCTGTGCAGCCAAGTCGGGGCAGAGTCATCGGAAAGGAAGCCCCAGCACCGGGCCACTGTGACTGCTGAGTGAGTGGCTCCAGGAGGCCCAGGCCCGAGGGCTGTGCTCAGGAAGGAAGGTCCAGCAGCTGCCTTCACATAGGGAGCAAGAGCAGAAGGGGGCTTTGGCCACAGGAAGGGGCATGGATAAAAACAGGGAGGCGTGGAGATGCACAGGAACCCGGGTGAGGGCAGCGTGGAGATGTGGACTGTTTCAGCTTCCTGAGAGTGCTGGGGCTGGAAGTTGGAGAAGCCAGATCCTGGAGGGTTTTTAGTGCTAGGTTAAGGAGTTTGGACTTTATCCCGGAAGTGAAAGTTGCGTCAGACCACCTAATGTTGGGTCTTTCTCCTTGTGTGATCTGAGCATCAGCCTTGCTCCCAGGCAAGGTTCAGCCTCCTCCGCCATACACCGTGAAGGAATGCCCTTACATCACCCGCTCCTCGCTCGCGCCTCAGTGTCACGGGCTCTCCCCTACGCCTGTGGCAAGTGGAGGGCTGGGGATGGGAAAAAGGCTGGGATCAGACGCACCAAAGCTGTCCACACAACGATCTCTCTGGCACTGGGAGTTGGGAGGGTGTCTGTTGGTTTATTTTGTTTTGATTCTTCCAACTGTCCGATGAGTTGAATCTTACACACACAACTAACCAAACCCAGCATCCATTCTCAAGATAGTGCCATCTAAAATATAAGGGGAGAAAGAAACATTTGCCCAACTGCTCCATAATTTGCACAGAAACTCTCTTACAACAACATTAATGACTCATAAGACCATGAATGTCCCTTTTGGTCCCTTCCTCAATCTTTCTGCTCTCGTGTCGTGTCACCCCTGGTCTTTTTGCCAGTTATAAGAAAAAGACACATCACTGAGCCCTACCTCCCGTGGTAGGCACTGTTGTTTGGCAAACCCACAGCCTTTCTCATACCTCTCTCCCTTTTCATCTCTTACTATAGACTTCCAGGCTCCCTTGTACATAGCAGCACCCAAGAGACCCAGTTCTGACCAGCAAGATATAAGGAAGTTTTGCTGGTAGACTTCTAAGAAAGATATTTTGCTTCCTCATGAAAAGGACAGGTACAAAGGGAAAGTGTGCCAGCTAGGTACCTTCTTCCTTCTCCCTCCTTTGAAAGTGGATTTGATGCCTGGAGCTGCAATGGCCATTTTGCCACCATGAGGCAAAAAACACACAGATGAAAATCTAGCCAGCCAAAGGTGAGAAAATGGAAAGATAGAAAAATTCTGAAACCTTGATCGCATTGCTGAGCTCACTGCCAACTTGGGGACATCTTAACAATAAATGTCCTTGATGTTTTAGACACAGTTAATCTGGTTCTCTATTACTTAGAGTGAAAAGCTTTCACAACTGACAAACACCTCTTAATGGCCACTCTCTTAGCTATGCAAAGGCCCAGGAGAAGCTTTGAAATTACTCCCCATAAATACTCCTTTAACTAAAAAGAGCCATCTGTACCTCTGTGTGGAGTAAGGGAAAGACAGAGACAGTCCCTTATATGCATATCTGGTCTCTTTAACTAAGCTCTTTAACAGGAAGAATGCATTTTTATGTTCTTTTATCTCTTCGGTAACACCTAAACTACATCTATGCACATAGAAGATGTTTAGAAAATTCCTGATGAATTGTGCTGAGACAAGTGTTTGGTAGCTATTCCTCTAAACAATTGCAGTTGGTTTCCATTTAGTTGTTTGTTTTTTTTTTTATGAACATGTCTCATTTCCCTATTACCTGAAACTTCCTTAGGGCAGAGTCTATGTCTATTTATTTTATGTACCCTGGAATGCCTTACAATGTGCCAGGCATGGAGAATGTACTCAGCAAATGACTGCTGAGTAAGGACAGATTGACATGGAGGAGTGTACGGGATGTGATGGTTGAGTCCACAATGCCAAGGCCATCTCCAGAATCCTGGTCATTGCATCCCACTTGCCCATGACTGGTTCAGGAGGAAGTATCCAGCTGAGAGCTGGCCAATGAGATGCGCATTGAAATCTGCTGGGCCCTCTGGGAAGGATTTTCTCATTGCTAAGAGGAAGGCACAGAGAGAGACTGTTCTACCTTTCTTCCTCCGGATATTGTGTCTGAACATGATAGCTGAACAACTGCAGCCGTTGTGTGACCCAAAGGGGCCCAGGCTTGTGATGAAGCAGATTCTGAGGGTGGTAGACTAGGGAGATGGAAAGAACCAGGTGTCCTCGATGAGATTATTGTGCTATGGATGGAGGCATTTCACCCCACTCCTCCCCAAAACTCTGGACACCTAGTTTTGTGAAATAATACATTTCCACATTTTCAAGGGAATGTAAGTCAAGGCTTTTTACTACTTGCTACTAAGTGCGTCTTAACTGATCTAGGTGATTTCGAACTAGATGGGAAGAAGGAGACACCTCCCCATACTACATATCCAGTGGCCCTTTTTTTCTGTTACATTCCCCCAAAGTCAGGCAGTTTCATTGATGAAGAAAAGGATTTCATGTGTTCAGGACGCAGAGGGCTGTGGGATGAGTTCCAGGTCCTCTGTTGGCCAGGACTCTTTCTGCTGGGGCTGAGATTTACTCTTGGTCTGCTTGTCATTTCCATAATTGCTTGATTTGCATCTTGAAAACCTCTAATGACTTACAGCAGTGACTAATTAACTAGCAAAACATGTTGGGGCTTCTCCCAATTCTCAACCACTTGTACTTCTTGATGCTTCCAGCCTAGGTGAGACCCAGAACAGTGAAAATAGAGCCCCATTGAATTGGATCCCAATACGGGACCTAGAAAGTCAAGAATTGGCAAGATCTTGGCCCATAACCCTGCCTCCTATGGCACTGGGAAGTTGGGCTAATGGGATTTTGCCTAGGAAAGGAGCCCTAATGAGCCCTCAAAGATACCCCCGTAGGTTAAAGACAGGTGTGCTAGGCAGAAATCTGGACATGTCATCTGAGTATGTCAGTTCTTGCCTATCTCAGTCACTCTGTGTGAGCTTGGGTCAAAGGCCTGCAATCCTCAGTTTCCTTGTTGGTAAATAAAGTGGTTGTTTCTCATCATCTTCGAGGCTTATCTTCATGCTAATATTCTCTACAGCAGTGGGTATTTCTCAGTCTACTAATATCCTTCCAGTTGTTCATGAGCACCTTGACAAAGCCTAGACAATGGGACATGTATATGCCTCTCTATACAGGAGCACCATAATAAAAATATCACCCCAACGCCATTCTCCAGGGCTCACTTGTGCAATCAAACAGGGCTGGAGGAAGGAGATGGAAAAGTGTGGACATTGCTCTTCCATGTCAATTTCCAATCAACACCACCTCCTGTAACAGAGTTTCAAATTCCAATTGGCTAGGCTGGTTAAAGAAACCTTCCTCTCCAACACAAAGAGTGGTATCAGGCTTCTATAATGGTAGTAGGTTGGGAGGGGATGACATTTTGGGTAGAAATGGTAGAAATATTCTCAGCTATGGAAGACTTTTAAATTGACTTGTATCTTGAAAGCAATGCTATTTTATATCCACTCTGAAAGGGTAATATCAAACTTATGAAATATTTACTAACTTGGCTGCATAAACAACAAATCACCTCTTTCCCATTAAATATTTTGGTGAAAGATATTTTAGTAAAATACTGCAGCTTGCAATTTAATTACAATGAGTAATTAAAACTTAGAGCATAATCATTTTTGGCAAAAAGTCAGTTTTTGTTAAAATTTTAAGATAGAAAAAAGATGCATATTACGACCATAATACTGTTAGTAATTAAGATAAATGCATCAATTATTAAAGATGCAAACATGTCAAGCAAGCATAACTAATTATTTGAGCATGTTAACAGTTGTTTAATGTTAACAAGCAGTGAATTATTAAAGACCCCATGTGTCACATTCTGGACTGCATAAAATATAATGTTCTGGAACGTTTTACGATTTTCAGGTTTTCCTTAGATCTTCTCCATCGGATTAGCCATAAAGTTAAGATAACTTGCCTTTAAAATGTATTTCTAAAATAATTAGCTGTAATCAGGCTAGGAGAGACCACAGCTCTGAGTTTGTGCAGCAGAGAAAAATGCAGCAGATCCAGAGAGAAACTGCAGACCCAGCTTCATGTCTGCAGGAAAGATTTATGCAATTTGGGGGAATGTTTCCTACTAAAGGTCCAGCATAGGGGCAGAAACCGGAAAATGTGGTGTTGGTGCATAAAAACAGGGGGAAGGCATAGATTACGGGGTGCTTCACACATGCACTTCACAGCTGTATATTTCTTTTTTTTTCTATTTAGAGATACACCTTCTTGAAAACAGCACTTCACGCAATCATATAATCAAGATGCCAATTAAGACACTTGTATAAATCACATGCAAAGCAATGCTTGGATAATTTTTGACTGTCAAACTGCAAATCAACACCGGCAATGTTCTCACTGGAATTCAACCAGTCCTGGGTGTTTCCTTCCCCCAGACACAGAGCAGGGCCCTCAGGGAACCCATCTGTTTATGGGCCTAGAGAATCAGCTAGAAAACATCCAGTCCTAGAGCCCCGACATTCAGAGCCTACTTGGCCCCTCATGCCTCACTCTTGAACCTTCTAAAAAGAATAAACAGAGCTTCCCAAGAGTCTGGCTAAGCCTCCTGGGGCCTGAATAAGGCTCTCAGGGGAGCTGGGTAGGGACAGGAGGATGAGAATAGCAGAAGCTCGTAGTGGGGGGTAACCCCTCTCTACCTCTGCCTGGTGTCCACTGAGATACCTGGGGCACACTCACAGTCTTCCCAGGGTGTGCCTTCTAACGACAACCAGAGCAGCCTCCTGTATGCTCAAGGCAGCCCACCTTTCTCTTGCACACTGAGGGTCTGGCACCTTTCCAGTGCCAGGGAAGGGTCCACAGCAGCTGCTGATAGAGGCCACTCTACCACCAGCCCTGCTCAGGCCTTCCCAGGGGCTCGGCCCTCTACCAGGCACTGAGAGGCATTCCAACAGTGTGCGCCTGCTCCAGGGGGCCTGCGATCTATTGGAATGAAAGACTCACCAAGAGGAAAAGCTACGTACAAGAGAAGCAGTGAGACAGTGTCTGATCCTTCCACTAAGTAAGAGTCTACTGAGAATTTCCATCTATTCATCCTTCCACACACCCAGCCAGCCTCCTTCTCAACATTTGCTATGCGCGGGCTGTTCCCTCCCCAAACCATTACAGGTACAGGGAGTAGGGTGGGGGTGGGAGTGAGGGGAACCTCCTGGGAAGACAATGCTGGGCTTACCATGGAGAATGCACCGTCTGATGGAAGCCACAAGTGCAAGGGGAGGGAGGGCTGTGGCTCACCGGTGAAGGGGTGACCAGGGTAGGGAATGGTCAGTCAGAGAAAGCTGGTCAGAGGTGCAGGAGGTGTACCAGCTACCCTCCCCTGTCCTTCAATGTGTGCAGGAGTGCCGAGTCAGGCTTGAAGGGGTCAAGCATCTTGCAGGCAGCCTTTTAGCACCATCTCTGAGCTGAACAGGAGGGACCTCTCTTTTGGAAGAGCCTCCTTTTCCTCCATCAGCTGCTCTCAGAAAGGCCTTCAGCCCCAGATGTCCTTGGCTACCTCCTGCTACCAGCTGCATTAACTGGCTGGCGTACTCCACACAAGCATGCAACTCCCCACTCCCAAATGGAGCAGGATTCTAACGACGTTCAAGTTAGAATCTCTTGGGAACCCACTACCCCACCCACTAAGGCACAGGCCTGGGAGGAGCCCTAGCAATTTTGCCTTTATAATTTTGTATTTTTTTGCTTAGAGGACCCCCCAAACTGTTTAAGCTTCAGGGCCCCCAAAACCTGGACCTGCTCCTAAACCAGCATCTGACCAGCCTAAGCCGAAAGATTGGCCCCTGTGTCCCTACAGCCCTCCCCAGGTCTGCAGTGTCCCCGGGTCACAGCACAGTCAGTCACGGCACAGGAAGCATCTCAGGGTAACATCACATCACAGTGGTCCAGCCCACCCCTTCCTCTCCCAAATCCTGACAGGCATCTTAGGATCAGGCCTTGCAGAGACTAGAATTGCCCGGTTGCCTCCTCTCTCGCCAAGGAATGTTACTGGCAGGGAGTAAGCCATACCTATTGGCAGGCCGTGTCCTGAGTGGAAATATCATTTTGCTCGTCACACGTACATTGTATTTGAGAAACAAAGAGTATTTGGCAGTGCTGGAAAGAAGAATTCTTGCAGCAACACATGGGGGAGCTCAGGCTGAGCCTGAGCTGAGACTGGCTGGTAGAGCTTGAGTGCCCCCCCACTCCCCATCTCTCAACAGGGGTCTCTAATTGTTTGAGTGATTTCCATGGAAGCAAAGAGGCCAGGAAGAGAAAGTTCGGGACCTGAGTGCCTGGGGTCAGAGGTGTTGAGGGTTCCGTTGGGTCTAGCCTGCAGCCCCCTCCCAGCTCCAGGGCTGAGTTCTATGGAGGGATGGGCGTTCTCACTTTTGATCAGAATTCAGGTGACCTGTGTTGAAGGAAATGCAGCACCACTGGGCACCTCTGGAATTGGCAAATCTGCAAGGACCACAATTCTCAGGAGGGATGGAAGATCAGAGGACACCACATTTCTAGGGAAAGAAATGAGAGCCTCAATGTCAGATAGGCTTGAATATGTGGGGAGAACGTGCAGGAGCCTCCTGAAATGCCACAGCATCTCACATCCATGTGCCACACTGCAGCTGACCATGGAGACCTCTTGCTCACGTGCTGGGCACATGGCACCCAAGTTCTTGTAGCCCATGGAATATGAGCAGAAGAGGACTGTGGAACTCTGGGACACTGCTTTGAGGGCAGCAGTGGGCCTCCTCTGTGTCCTTCCTCTCCCACCACACCAGCTGGATGCAGAAGGTGACAAGACTCCATTGGATGGTGGAGCCACAAGATGTATGAAGCCTGGGCCCCCAAATGGATGCATGAAGGAGACCTTCCCATCACCCTACATGCTCTATATGTGACAAATAAACTTCCATGCATTTGTGTCGCTACATTTTGGGATCCATTTGTAATAGAATTTAACCCACCTTTACTAATACGGCAAGTCAGCAAATATGTGTATTAATGCCATTGGGATGTGACATGGAAATTGTGTGAGACTTTACTTGGGAAAACAGAATACCCAAGAGAGTTTCCTTTGCATGCATGTGTCATCCAATCAACTGGGGTCACAGGTAGGGCTGACACCTGGTGTCCTTCCCCTCCCGTCTAATATCATTTGTACTGATGCCTCTTTGTATTGAAGATTCTCCCTTCTTTCAGCAGCCACTGGTGGCAGCTCTAGGTAAAAAGCAAATCCTAACTTAGTTAAAGGAAGCTCCAGAAAGCTGGCAATTCTCCACTATTGTTTTTATGAACCATGTATAAAAGCCAGAATGGGCTCTCTGCTCGGAGCTCACAGTCACCTGGAACACTGAGAATGCCGTCCTCCATGGCAGGACAGAAAGGGCCCAAGAATCTTCCACAGAGTTCTAAATCCTGGAGCTGCTGGTGTTCCAGATCCTGAAATTGTGGGTCTCCCATCTCAAGCTTGAGCACTCACGGCTGAATTAGAGTGTACTGCTGGCTCCGCGCCAAATGCATTGCTTCATGTGTCAGCCCTGAATCTCTTCATATGTTAGGGTGAGCTGCGTGTACACTAGTTTCTTCACTTCCAAGGCAGTTTCACCATCTGTTTCTATTATGGGAGTTTATGGCACAGAATACCTCAGACACCAGAGCCTTCATTTTTTTCCTGGCGTGCAGTTAAAGCACTTTATGAACAGAATGATTAAAAGGTAGGGGCCTCCTTAATTTTTCCCCATTTTTCTTGGCACATTATGGAATTCAGAAGGATTTTTACAGTTCATTTTATGAAGATGAAAGGTGATTTGAGAGAAAATTAAGAAATTATCAGGGAATGTAAATGTGGCTGCAACTCAGCTTTAAAAAATCCTTTAATCTCATCATGATTAAGTGGATTTTTCATATTGTTTCCTAACTACATATACTTAAGAAGGCAAAATTCAAGCATAGTCTGAAATTTGCAAATAATTCTGGAATTTGATATCACAGAGGCTCCCGTATCTCTGTATTTTAAAACCAAATGAAGACAGCTACACTAGGAAGCTTTTAGTCAAAGGGTTTTGGGTGCATTCTGTATCACATACACACAGATGATCAAACCATATAGCTTTTAAGGCAAGACATGAAAGTGTTGAAATCCCACATAAAACCTTCACATCTCAGGGTCTTTCTTGAACATGAAATCGGTCTACTTTGCACACACACGCACGCACTCGTATGTACACACACACATTTTTCTGTATTCTAAATAACCAATGTACTCTACACAGCACTGAGACAGACTGTGTTCACTCTAGCACTTCTTTTTCCTCTGCCTATTCAAGAAAACGGTGTGTCCTTAGAGGACATTAAAATGGTTAATGATGACCTGTGACACCTTTGACAATGAATATGGTTTAACAAGTAAGAAGCAGCCAGAAGACTTACTACAGCTTGCATGTAGAAGGGACAAATGTATCTACCATATTAAATCCTCAAGAAATCTCTTCTTTGTCTATGGAGAGGCCTGTGCATGAGGAATACATGGGACTTTAATCATCAGACTCTTCATTAGTTTTCAAGAAAGGGCCCCACTTTCACACTGTCCAGTAACTTCCTTTCTTGTTTTAACTAGTCCAAGAGAAGGACGGTAAAGGAGGCAAAAGCCAGAGAGCCCAGATTCTCTCAGGCTCCCTAGCTCTCAAGGCTTCCTCGATGATTTTCCTTATTTCAATAAAGTAAAACCCCACCACTATGATATCACGGTCAAGGCCAGCTTTAGTGTTAAAGAGGGTGGATGGGAAGGGGAATTTGGAAGAGGATGTAGAAGAGAAGGGAGCAGTCAGAGGTCTGTGTCAAAGTCTTCATGCTGTCCTGGTTCTAGCAAGGAATGAGAACAGGCATTGTCCTGGGTTGTTGGAGAACCCACACCTGCACACGGATACCCTAGATGAGCCCATCCTCCTCTCAACACTGTGGCTGGCTCCTGGGAGAGAAGCTCCCCCACTCCCCTCCCCTCCTTTGAAGGTGCCCACTTCCCTGACCTGCTCCACCACCCCAAGCTGTGCCTGATGGAGAACAGCTCAGCATCCTACTTCCACAAGGGTGGGACTGTGCCCAGAGGCAGAACTGGCTCTTTCCCTAGTGCGATCACCACTTGCCTTCTCTCTGCACTGAGACTTTGAAGGGCACGGAGTAAGCTCCAAAGACGAAGAGCCTGCCAGGGTCCTTTGTTGCGGGAGTAGGGGCTCCAGCGAAAGGAACTCATGAAGAGACAACACAGCCTGTGCCTGTCCTTGGGAAGCGAGGGCATACAACAGGCCCCTGCAGAAGATCCTCTGTTTTAAGGGTGTTTTATTTTTCCCTTCCCAGCAAGGACCCATCTAAAAGCAGGTGAGTTTTAAAGAGAAACAATAAGTCCTTGCGGGCCAAGGAGCAAACATAAGCACATGGGTTTTTATTGATCATTGATGAAAGTTTTAGTTATGTCTCATAGCAAGAGGAAATGGAGAAAATGGCCACCTTACATTCCCCGATTCACAAAATGACGTCCTTGGAAAAGCCAAAGGGTTGGCATGCAACAGATATTGCACAGGATAGTGTTTGACATGCTGCTGCCCACAAACCACCACATTCTCATTTCCAAAAAAACTGCTATGCAGCCCATGGCTCTCTTCCCAATGCAAATCCTGGGCCTGTGTTGTCACTTGCTTCTTCCTAGCCACCTGCCCTTTCACTGTGTATGGATTAAGGTAGTTTGTGGGTTTCTCCTGGGTGTGGGGGCTGGTGGGAGAGGGAGGGAGCCCGACAGTAGGCTTTTGGCTCATCCTAAACAACAGCAGTGTGGGACTGCAGTCACACATGAGGACGAGGAACTAAAAATGCCTTCATTGGGTTACGGCGTCCCCTGGGCTACAGGATAGCCCTCTCCTATTACCTGACATAGTGATTCTTCATCCTTCCATTTCAAGGGAAACTTCCCTGAACTAGAATTGTCATGAGTACCCATGAAGGGATTGCATTACATCAGCAGGTTTTGCTCTACCCTCCTGGTCCCTGGTAGCACCAGGTAGCGGTGATGCTCAGGTAGTCCTGAGATGAAGTAAAGGACTTTACTCAGAGTTGTCCCATGTTCCAGTGAGCACATGGTCTTTAAACTAAAGCATTATAAGTGATTCTACCACATATATTTTTATCTGGCCAGGAGTACCCTCAGTAAGGTGGCTTGTTACGCTAGTGGATGTTCTCATCTCAAAAGGGAGAATTCCAGTTCCTTCATTCGGGGAATGTTTCAAGTCCTCAGGAGGCAGTGGACTGTACAGCAGTGGCTGCTGCTGGTGTCAGTTCACTCCAGGAAGCAGATGTCCAGCAGAGCAGCAGAGCCCTCCCCCACACTCCCAGCACACCCCATCCTCTCTGGACCCCAGGCTTACCTCTCCAGCTCCCACAGGTCCCTAGAGGACAGGGCCATGTCATAGCAGACATTCTATCCTCAATCTTAGCACAGTGCCAGACAAAATCTATGTATGCAATAGATGTGTGAGAAACAAGACTTACGTCATATGTCACACGGTTTCATGTACTGAATGTTTATTATGGAAAATTTCAACACACACACAATCAGGAGAATAATATAATGAACTCCCATTTACATACTGCCCAACTCCAACAATTACTGCCACGCCCGGTCTTGTTTCATCTACTGCACCCCCAGGTCCCTACCACCACCAAGGCAGAACATCGTGACATACACAAATCCCAGCTATCATACCTTTTCATAAACACATACTTTAGTTTGTATCTCTACAAAGCAACATTCTCACACCTAATAAAATCAGAATAACTTCTTAATAGCCGCAAATATCTAGTCAATTTAGAAACTCTTAATAGACAATAGGGGAAATTTTATTCACATATTTGTCTGTTTATAGTTGGTTTATTCAACTTTTTTTTTTTTAATTTCAGAATATCATGGGGGTACAACACTTTGGCCATACACATTGCCCCTGTTCTGCCCGTGACAGAGCCACAATCGTGGTCATCCCCCAAACTATGCTCCCCACATCCACTCAGTGAGAGTTTTTCCCATCCCTTCCACCACCCTCCCGCCCACCCGCCCTCAGATGAATGTTATTGCCCTGTGTGATGTATGTGTTCATCAGTTAGTACCAGTTTGATGGTGAGTACCAGTAGTGCTTGTTTTTCCAATCCTGTGACACTTCGCTTCGAAGAATGGGTTCTAGCTCCAACCAGGATAATACCAGATGTGTTAATTCACCATTGTTCCTTATTGCTGAGTGATACTCCATGGTATACATATACCACATTTTATTGATCCACTCGTGTATTGATGGGCACCTGGGTTGTTTCCACATCTTTGCAATTGTGAATTGTGCTGCTATGAACATTCGTGAGCAGATGTCTTTATTATAAAATGTCTTTTTTTCCTTTGGATAAATACCCAGTAGTGGGATTGCTGGGTCAAATGGTAATTCTACTTTTAATTCTTTGAGGTATCTCCATATTCTTTTCCATAGAGGTTGTACTAATTTGCAGTCCCACCAGCAGTGTATGAGTGTTCCTATCTGTCCACATCCCCGCCAACATTTGTTGTTTGGGGATTTTTTGATATGAGCCAATCTCACTGGAGTTAAGTGATATCTCATTGTGATTTTGATTGGCATTTCCCTGATGATTAGAGAAGTTGAGCACTTTTTTATATGTTTGCTGGCCATTATTCTGTCTTCTTTTGAAAAGTTTCTGTTCATGTCCTTTGCCCATTTTTTAATAGGGTTGTTTGATTTTTTCTTGTTGATTTTCCTAAGTTCTGTATAGATTCTGGTTAACAGCCCTTTATCAGAGGGGTAGCATGCAAATATTTTCTCCCATTCTGTAGGTTGTCTGTTCACTCTAGTGATAGTTTCCTTGGCTGTGCAGAAGCTTTTCAATTTGATCAGGTCCCATGTATTTATTTTTGTTGCTGCTGTGATTGCTTTGGGGGTCTTCTTCATAAATTCTTTGCCTAGGCCAATGTCCATAAGAGTTTTTCCAACGTTTTCTTTGAGAATTCTTATGGTTTCATGTCTTAGGTTTAGATCTTTTATCCATTGTGAGTTGATTTTTGTGAGAGGTGAGAGGTGTGGGTCCAGTTTCAGTCTTCTACATATGGCCATCCAGTTTTCCCAGCACCATTTGTTGAATAGGGAATCTTTTCCCCAGTGTACATTTTTCTGGAATTTGTCAAAGATCAGGTGACTGTATGAGGTCGGTTTTATATTTGGGTTCTCAGTCCTTTTCCATTGGTCTACGTCTCTGTTCTTGAGCCAATACCATGCAGTTTTGGTGACTATAGCCTTGTAGTATAGTTTGAAGTCTGGTAGATAGATGCCTCCCAATTTGTTCTTTTTGCTTAAGATTGATTGCTTTGGCTAGACGGGGTCTTCTCTGGTTCCACACGAAGCGTAGAATTATTTTTTCTAGATCGGCAAAAAATGATGTTGGTATTTTGATTGGGATTGCATTGATTCTGTAAATTAATTCTTAATAGCCACAAATATCTAGTCAATTTAGAAACACTTAATAGACAATAGGGGAAATTTTATTCACATATTTGTCTGTTTATAGTTGGTTTATTCAACTTTCAATCTCTATATTCCCTCTGCCTATTTTCTTCTCCCTATATTTTTATTCATTGAAGAAACCATATCATTTATCCTAGAGACTTTCCTTCATTTTGGATTTTGCTGATTGCATCTCCATTGAGTCCTTTTAGCATGTTTCCCTATTCCTTGTATTTCCTGTAAACTGGTCCTAGATCTCGAGGCTGGGTAGGGTTCAGGCTTGGAAGCACTTGATACCCAATTCTCTCTTTCCTTGTGGTGCTAGTAGCCATTAATAATCATTGCCTGATTCTATTTTTCTTTGAGGGGGGACTGAAAATTTTATCATTCTTTCTTCTTTTATTAGCTGCAATACTTCTATAAAGGGGACATTTTTCTTCTCAACTATTTGCTACCCTGTGATACAGGAAAGGGAATTTAAATCTTTTCTTTTTATTTGCCAGTTTTTGCAATAACAAGTGGGAAACATGGCCTCCAAAGGTGATAATGTGTTTAATTTTTTAAGCATTACTCTGAACTGACGAATTTTAACAGGTTTGGTGTGTTGCAATCCATTACAGTTATAATTCATGTTGACACTCTCTGACCATTTGAATTTGCCACATCTCTGGCCAGCAAAAGCCTCAAGTTGACTCTTACTTTTTTTGACATGATGCTTTTGAGAGCTTTCTTGCTTTCTTGCTTTCTTGTATGACAAGATATTCTACAGTTCTTGCCCTGAATCTAGGATCAGTCATTTCTCTAAGGAGCCCTGATTCATTTTGGTGGGAAATGGTATTTAGAGACCATAATCTTAGAGTAGGGCTTCTCAGCACTACTGGGTTGGTCATTGTTTTCAGGCCTTTTCAGTCCTGGAAATAACTCTCCTTTCCCAAGAGAAAGTACATCACAAATTCAAAATTACATTTTTGATTCAAATTTAAGTTTTAATTTTTATTTTATATTTGTATCTCTTTTCTTATGCTAATAATCTTCTAATGACACTAGCATAATTACTTCATTTCTTCTTCCTACTACATACATGTGTGACAGTTTCAGAATAACAATACCAATATTTTTACTAATAATATTATACTGAAGACCATGTTTGCAATTCATTTTTGCCCTTAGGATATAACTCACTATAACTTTTAAATTTACCCTAAAGTTAATTGTCTCTGTAGGTTATATAACCAAATCAACACACATGTAGTTCCATCTGTTTCATTTTACCCTTGGTTTTTAGGAACTGATTTTTTTATTTGGAATTTATTTTGTTTAATAATTATGTAAAATATTTATCTGGTTCCAAAATCAATTTTTCAAATGAGGTATATTCAGACAAGTCTAGCTTCTATTCCTCTCCCTTCTATCCTTTTTCTTTCTATAACTTAAACTTCAATTCTTTAATATGCAATATATATTGGTATCCCCCCTTCCTAAATAAATAATAGCATACCATGCACATTTTTCATTATCTTGCTTTGTTTCACAAAACTGTATATCATGGAGATCACGTCACCTACTGCAGTATGCACAGACACCATGCTCTTTTCCACAGCTGCAGAGTACTCCTTGGTATTACCTTCACTCTCATATGACAAGGGAGCCATCTAGAGAGAAATGCTACAAATCATGAAGCATAGCATTTGCACACGGGCTTACTGGTTGTGTAAGGCCTCAGTGAATTGGTTGTGAAAGGCCTCGGCATAGTTGAAGCAAACCTGGCCTGGAGTTGAAGTAGTAATCATAGGAGAAGCACCAGTAGGAGTGGTGGCAGTCGCGATGGAAATAATAAAGTAATTATTATTGCTTTTGCATATCAATCACGTATTCTGTGCCAGGAACTGGGTTAAGCACTTTGTGCCTATTACTTCATTTTATTTGATACCCTGCAGCATCCCACAATGCATAAATGGGCCATGAGAAGCCAACCTTCTTCCACACGGATATGGACATTACTCTGGGAGCTCCATGTTCAAATGTTCTTTTTTCGGTGATACCCAGCACAGCCAAACTTTCCCAAGCATTTCTGCACATTCCCACTAAAGGCACTGAGCTCAAAATGGCCCTTGGTGAATGATGAGTGCAAGACAGTATCACTGATAGACAGGTGCTGACAAGCTTGGGCAAGGTCAGGTTTCCCAAGGACCCTTTCCTCAGCATGCCCAGCCAGGACTTGATGGGTTGCAGCCACTGAGTCTGAGCTGTTCTTGTGTGTGGTGTCACTCTCCCGTGCATCCCCTCTGTTAAAAGTTCCTGCTTTTTAGTGTGGCCCACTGTACACCGGAGACAATATGAGGTGAAATTGTTTGGTTAGACTCTTCCTGCATTGTCCCCTTTTTTCTACTTTGAAATAGTTACACTTCCAAATAGCAAGTCAGGACAGTAATGTAAATGGGAGTTCCACAGCCAATTTGCAGCACAGGCCATCACCTATGGTGTGAGTGGTTGGAGGCAGTGCCTTAGCAACAGGGGCAAATGACATCTTTCCCCAAGGGCTCCCCATAGCCAGGCACCTGAAGGAGTATAGAAGTGGCTCCCTACAAGGGCCCCATGGCATATTCCCAGGCAGGCAATTGCTGCCATTTTGAAAAATGCACCAAGACCCTGAAGTTTTGGCAAATGGCTTTTAGAATCAATATTCTCAGAGGTACCACACCTCTTGGTTTCCAGAGTCAGCTCCAATTCACTTTCTCAATCTTTGATGGGCACACTGGCTAGTACAGCCAACCCCTGAGATATTAGCCCTAAACCCTGTGTGGGAAAACCTCCCAGCATGTGAATCCTGGGAAGACAGTCACAGACATTGATTTATGCAGAATGTCCTTGCAAACACCATAAACTCAGGCATTGCTCATGCCTCAGAAGTGGACAATCACCTCCAATCAGTTGTCAAGATGTACCCAGAGGTAGCTTTGTAGAGCCTATGGTGACTCAGCTGTCTTTTTGGACTCCTTTTCTTGTCACCAAAGTGTGTATTTGGAGCATATATACAAGCAGGGGCCCAAAGGCTTTCAGCAACAATCTTTGGGCCAGCTCCACTGTGGATCATGAACTACACAAGCAAGGACACTCAACAACAGTTGAGGTGCATGGCACCACCTGGGCTGCTGGCTCACACAGCAGTGTGATGTTGGCTCAGGACAATAGTGCATCTTATTGAAGAGGCTCAGATCCAACAAGGATATTTCCACAGCCCAAACCACCTGACCTGAACCTCATAGCAGCTTTGCAAATGGGCGTGAGTGGGTAACATTCTCAGAGGGTGAACTGGGGTTCTAATCCTACTCTGCCTCCTCCTGTCTGAGCTGGGGCATATCATCTGACTTCCCTGATCCCTAGTTCCTTTCTGTAAAGTGGAGATAACAGGAATAGTACCTATCTCACAGGGCTAGAAATGAGGAAATTCATGAAAGAGCTCAGTAGAGTGCCTGGCATAGAATCAGTGTTCCCCAAATGTTGATGATCACCATGTGCCTGGCTAGAAGGGCTTTGTTCCCATGAGGTATATCACCATATATGCCTGAGGAGTCAGGATTGGGTGGCCCAGAGCACTTTATTCTCACCAAGACCTGCTGTGGAAGAATTTTCTGCTCTTGCCTGTCATATTTCCAGGACAATGCCAGGTAACTTTATGCCCCACTCATATTTTTAAATACTTTTCCCATGCAGACCAGTTTTGTGTTTGAAAAAGTTTTTAGTAAAAAAAAAAAAAAAAAGTACATTCCTATCTTCAGTCCAAATATATCACATTTTCTTTTAGGACCAAGAAGCTAACCTTCTCCTTTTAAAGGGAATTATACTGAATTAGGGCCTAAGACTTAGGCCAATATAGCCAAGTACACCTCCTTTCCCGTGATTCCCAAAATGCTGGTGGACACTGTGATCTGCGTCCGAGGTACCGCTGGGTCCCTCTGCACAACTCCTCAGTGAATACAGCGAGCAGAGGCCCAATTTTAATTTATGGGGCACTACATGTAAGAGCCACATCTTACATGATTCTCCTTTATTCCTTGCTAAAGGACAAATGCATATTCTTCAAATGTCTTGCTAGTGAAAACATGGCCAGAACAGTGAAACCAAACACAGACTAGAATGGAATTAACAAGAAAAGCAGAGACAAACCCTGATGTTTAATTTATATCTCAGATTTGGGAACAAATTCAAGGATTTTATTCCTATGGAGACCCTCCTGTAGCCATGGCCCTACAAAGCATTTTCAGACCTGTATGTTCAGATTGGAAATCTTCACCAAACCCCTCACCTAGAGCAGACCTTCCATAGTAGCTGATTTATGTTAGTGTCAGACGAGACAGAAGCTGTCATTTCCCGTTTTCTGATGGGAATGGAAAGTGTGCTGGTCTTGAGTTTCACTGTACCCAGTGGCAGTGGATGACAACCTTTCAGTCTGTTCCTCCTCTATTTTGCAGAACTCCCCACAAGGCAGCACTCCTCACCCCCCTTGGATTTTATCCGTTCGGTTCGCTCTTCCCATGGTGGGAAGTGTGCCTCCGATGTTTCCGGGGTCCAAAGAGTTAAATTGCTCCCCCCACCCTGTGCTCCCCTCTACCTCTAGCCAGCCTGCCCCTGTCCTCTCCCTGGGCTAGATCCCTGTGATTTATGGAGGGCTCCATCCCCGAAGGGGACTGACAGTCACTCTCATTTTCTAGAGTTGCCCCCTCCATGGCCAAGGTCATGAGCGAGGGGGCCCCTCCAAGTTTCCTCCACTCGTCCTCCTTCACCCTTACTTCCGTGCGGCCTCATGAATCATCCCGTCTTCACATTGAACTCCTGACGCTTCCCTAGCACCAAACTGCCCGACTTCCGCAATTTTTCTTCATTCTCACTAACAATTTGGTAATGAAATATTGATTTTTAGTTAGATTCAAATAGATGTTATTAAGTTTGCATTGATAAATCGTTCCCTTTCTCAGGCTGGAAGTACCTCAGTCAAATTCTAACTGCGCTTTCATACCTGGTGATGTATTAATCTGATGTGTCTGTCAGCCAGGCTCCGGGGCCAGAGCTGGGGGTGCTGGCCTAATTGCTGTTACCTCACACACAGGGTATAATTCCAGCTGGTGTGTTGTAAGGATTTTAGCCCTAAGACCCAGGCAGGTAAACATTTCCTCTGGGGCTTCTACTGCTTAAAATGGTACCATTTCTCCATGGAGACTGGCCTCATATAGAATGAAGAGGTGGCCCATTAAATTTGATTTTTCCCTCATGCCCTTTGTTAATTGAATATGTAACATCCAGGCTATATTTAAAATACTGACCAGACTGACAAGAGTGGACCACTCCCCTCCTAAGGTTACAGGAGCAGTACTAAATGCTCACAGGCAAAAGGCAGATGCTGTAGCACCCTCTAGCTTTGACAAGGCACCTGGGTAGGGTGGCCAGCAGACACAGATGCCCAACTTCACCACGGGCTTTTGATGGCCTGAGTGCATGTGGAAGAGAGGCCAGGGCTCCAATGGCTCATCGCTCACCCAAGGGCCACCTTCCCTGTCTGCCCGCCCCCCACATCTCTCCCCCCTCCTCCACAAATCTCATTCGGACCCCATGGCTCCCTTTAAGACCACACCCAGATCTATGAAACAGATGCAAACTTCCAGGGATTCGTAACTCACAAAAATCTCCCCAACAGCCAAGGCTGGGATGTCGGTCACTTTGGGGAGATAGGGAGCCTGACTTCACGAAGGACTCCCCCTCACCCCTATCACTGTGTCCTGGCCAAAGGTAGTCACTTGACCCACACTGGGCTAATCACCAAGTCTCCATCCTGACCTATCCTTGTTCAGCATGAAGGCACAAGAACTAAGAGAGACCACTCAGTGTTATTCTCCCGAATGACTGCAAACTGGAACAGGGGGCAGAATCCTTTCCTCTCGTGTGTCAAAACAAGGATGTGGGAGCAGAGACACTGGAAGGCACATTCCCCACCCACTGTGCAGAGAATGCTGGGCTGCTTTTAGTCAAGGGTAAGGCTGCAGTGGTGTGACAGGTCCGGAGTTCAGGGACATGCAGCAACACCTCTTCCTTCCCTGATACTGAGCACCCAGTTTGACTTGGGTTTCTCTTATTTGCATCTGAGAGCTTTCCTTCCCCCAGTACCTCCTGCTCCCATGAGCAGACTTTGATGTCATGCACGTGGTCACAGCCTCCAGTGGCTTTCCATCGCATAACATCACAGATCCTTAATCCAACATCCAAGCCTCTCTAAAACGTCGTCGGCCCACCACCCCCCTTCTCATAGAATCAGCTCCTGCCTCAAGGTATCCACATGTTTCCCTCATTTCTCCAATTCTGAATGTTTTCTCTGACTGTTCTTTATTCTTAGAATGACCCCTTCATCCCTGCATGACTGCTCCCTCTTCATTCTCCTTCTGGATGCCGCCCTTAACCCCTAGCTGGAAGCCCTCCCCACTCACTCCACCTTCCACTGTAAGTCATCAGCAGGAATTATCTTCTCTTCTAGACTGGAAGCCCAGAGTGGGGATAATCTTTATACAACTCTATCTCTTACTACCAGCACCTTGCACTGCATCCACGCACAGGTCACATTAAGGTATGAATTCATTTATTCATTCATTCTCAACTTCTCAAAGTCCTACCCATCCTTCAAAGCCAAGATTAAATACTGCCTCCTCCTCTGAGCCTTCTTGGGTTCCTTCAGTCAAAATTAATCTCTCACCTCTCTGTGTCTCCAATCATGGTGCTTTCCACTTCTAATGAACATATATTAGTTAGTGTGTACATTTGTACGCACTCCTTTAACAACACATTTTGAGTATCTCCCTCCTTAGGTTGGAGGTAATTCCTCATGTGTCTGTTTCCCACTCTTGACTATAAGCTCCTTAATGACAAGGATCTGATTTGTTTCCTTAGCACTAGAACAGGGCTTGAATGGAACTGAATAAATGCGTGTTGAATTGAATGGAATGGAATAAATTTCATTGAAATGGATGGGAATATGATAGACTACCTCTGAGCCCTGGGTATTTGTCCACATATGAGTTACAAATGACAAGAATTCTTAAAATTGAACTAGTTTAAACAAACAAAAAAATGAATTTGTTAGCTCACGTGAGTCCAGGACTAGATCCTGCCTCAGGCCTGCTGGACCCTTGATCTCAAATAAGGTTATTTAAGTCTCTCTCTCCATCTCTCCCTCCATTTCCCTCTGCATTTGCTCCATTCTCAGGTAGACCATAGCCTCATGGTGCCAAGAGGGCTGCCAGAAGCTCTGGGCTTGTATGCACTCCTTCCACCAATTAGAAAAGAGATGACTTCTCTCTGTTGAGTGCTCCCCTCAAAAGATGTGTATGTTCTGATTGGTTGGCTTGGGTGATGTGACCACCACTTGGGCAGGTTCTGCTGAAACCCGTGAACTAAAAGGGGAAGAAGTATTTCTCCAGAACAAACCAAGGAACTGATACTAGAGGAAAGAGTGTGGGTGCTGAACTGGCAGCTGCGTTCACTACCTGCAGATGCTGGCCTGGTGCCCTCAGGGTCACTAACCCTGGTCCCTCACAGTGCAATTTACACCGCACAATTGTTTCATTGGATGCTGACCTTTTCAAACTAGCCTACCTGGGTGTGTAAAGAAACTCATGTAAAGAGTAGCCATTCATAACGAAGCAGTGGTCTCCCTCCTACCTGCAAAGAGCTTGGAAAATGAGTTGAGATCAACGCTGTCATCCTCAAGCTGGAAGAGGAAATAGGGTACCTGCTCCCTCGGACTCATTCTGTGCTTCTTGGTCTGAGTCGCAGCCCTGTCCAGGGCTGCAGAACTACAGGAGAGAAAGGACATGCCCCAGATGTGTGAATTTCAGGGTTGGACAATACTGAGAATTCAGGCAGGGAGATACAAGTGTCAACACAAGTCCCAGTTTGTGCCATTCCTGGGTTGTAGGACTGACCCCAAGCTGTCCTGGAAAGGGATTGATGTCCCAACTCTTTTCCACAGTGGGGACAGTTGGGAAACACAGAGAAATCCCCACCATTCAATTGCCCAGGGCCGCAGACAGCCCAACAGAGCTGCGGCTAGGCACTGCCATTCAGCCGTCTCTTTCTGATTTCTTCCTCTCGGTATCACTGAGGAAAACAAAAGGAGGGAGTCAGTTCCTGGTTGGTATTATTGTGCCCTCACCCTCTCCTCACGCCCAGCCAGCGGCATCCAGGAAACAAAGGGAATGCACTTTGACTAATGGCAAGGGTATCACTTGCCCAGCCTCTTGCCCCTGCCCTAACTGCAGCTCTGTCTTCTGTCCGAGCTTCCCAAGCCAGGGAAGTTGTGCCGGTGGTTCTGCAGGGGAGACCAGCCTCTGTCCAGCAGAACTGGTGGAAGGTAATAGAGCTGCCTGCAGCCCAGGGGCCTGCTGCTCCTGCTGCTCCCAGGCCAAGGCAGAGCCAGACGGGAAGGGAGGGAGGGGTCTCACGTTTGGCCTCTGCTGTTTGGATTTCCCTCTCGTGGCCACAGAGAATGCGATTTGGGTCTGATTGATTTTATCTGTGAAATGAGCTGAAAATCCCTCCCAGGGAGAAGTGCTCAACTCCCTTCCTCAGCCCAGACACTCCAGATAACTCAGATCGCCCATCACCCAGAGCACGTGGGGCTGCGTGTGGGCGAGCGGCACGCACACAGCCGGAGACTGCGGGACGTGCGGGCAGCTGGTGGCTGGGCCCCTGCCCCAGCAGAGAGGAGGTGTCCCGGTTGTTCCCAAGGCCGAAAAATCCTCAGCAATCCAGTCAATACTGCCCCATCTCCAAATACCTTGCCCTTGACATTCAAGGCTGCCTTAGTTCAGGTTTCTGCAGAAATAAATCCTGAGAGAAGAATATGGAGGCAATTGGACCATTTGGGAAGGGATCCCAGGAAACACTGTTAAGGAGGACAGTGAACTGAGTTAAGAAAGAGAAGAAATCCCAAAAACCTGCTCCTTAACTCACGGTGGGCAACTGGGGCCCAGTCTCAGTGAGGCTGGGAGGAGCAGGCCTTGGGACTGTCCTGCTGAGAGGGGACAGGCTGGGGCACTTATCCACTGACCCCCTCCTTCCCTCCTGGGCTGCCTAACTCCCCTGTACTTCTGGCCTGCCCTGGGCCTGTGTCACCCACGCTTCCGTGGCCAGAGAACACCCACCGACAGAGACATAAGACACCATGCCCATGCAGAAGGACTGTCTGCTGGTGCCGTCCGAGCAGGCCTGGGGGTAGCATGGCCAGGACAGTGAGATCAGCTCCCTCTACACCCTCAGCGCCCACCCCCTCTCCCATCTGCCATCGCGTCCCCTGCAAGCGGTGAGAATGTCTTCCCCGAGCTGCATGTCCGCATTCTCCGTCCCCGCAGGAGGCCCAGCTCCCTGTAGGCGCAGCAGGACTCCTTGCCCGGTTCCTCCACCCAGAGGCAGCAGCCTCCTTTCTCCCCTTCCCGGGCAGGCAGGGCCCCTCGGCTTTCCACGTCTCATAGAACATTAACGCAAATTATTACAACCCTTCCCTTCACCGAAAGAGACTCTGGCGCGGTTGTCTAAGAGTCACTGATGAAGCTGATGTGAAAAATTCAGTAATTGGTTGCCAATATCCGATTACTCCAGGGTAATCTGAAAGCGATGGGGAGGCTCTAGCCAAAAGGGCACGGCCCAGGAACCGTCAGGTGCAGAGGAAGCAGGAGACTTGGCTCAGGCCCTAAGACAGCCCCCCACACAGGCAGCGGGAGAGTGTGACCGCGACGGGGGTCTGTGGCCTCAGACTGTCTCCCCAGCCCAGCCTCCCTCGGGCTATTCCTTCACCTCTGAAGCTGGAAGGCTGCTAGAGGCTCTGAGGAAGTGGCTCTGCCTAAGGACGGGGAGACACACTGGAGCGTGCCAGGGCCTCAGAGCCCTGTGCCCCAGCCTGTGCCCATGGCCCTGAGGCCCCACCGCCAGCACAGAGGGAAACCACTCCGGCTGGCCCCCTCTTTTGTGAAATGGGGGCCGATCCCTGCCTGCCAAGGCTGTCAGGTGAACATGAGGAAGTGACCAGTGGGAAGATAAGTTTGCAAACAAAAGCACAATTAAGAAATGAGCGGTTTGGTGGCACTCCTTGCTGGCCGACCCTTGAAGGGGAATTCACAGGCATACGGGCCTGGGAGAATGGTCCCCAGGAAAGGAAGGAGAGGCTACACAGAAGCTGCTGGATAAATGCTTATTAAGTCAGTAATTACAAAGGGACACCCCTACCTGCCCTGGGGACTTGCCTGACCCCTGAGCCATCGCGAAGGTGATCCCTCTGGCCCCGGGGAGGCTGTGCAGCCCTGCGGTGCCCACCTCCAGGTCAGGGGCGAGGTCAGGGGCAGGGCGAGAGGAGGGCGTGCCCTTCTGCTGTCCTGCACTGTATCATGTCTGCAAATAAATGGAATAATTCAGTTTCCAGGACTCTTAACCTTTTCACTTGGCATAAATTGTGATCACCCAAATAAATACAGGCAAATCACATTAAAAACATATATATACGAAGCTCATTTACTCAAGACATTTTCCAACTCTGAAAAATACCTGTATCTTACCAACAGAGGGGAAAAAAAGCTCAATTCAGAGCTGGACACATCCATTTCTGTCTCTCTTGTCTATGGACAGGGGTGTTTTGACTCTTAATGGCCCTAATGACCTAACAGTCCCACCTTAGACAGGTCAAAGGTCAAAGAAACCATTTTTCCTCCATTCCAAATTGGCAGAGAGAGGGCGAGATGTATGAGCAGATCGTAATGTGGTGCCAGGAATGTTTGAGCAATAATCAATTGCAAATTATGTCTTATCAAGTTAAGAGTCAAATGGAGGGGGTTGTGGCTGAATATTTTATCAAAGCAATTTAATAAGAATGCAAATGACCATGAACCTTTAAAGAGAGGTTTTTAGGTATCCTAAGAGCTGCACTGCCTAGGCAGCACTTGAAACCTGTTCCTCCATTTAGAAAGAGCCAGGATTAGAGCAAGCTTCCAGAATAGTCCACTCTGTGTGGTGGCAGCCCCTCTGGGCCCTAAACCCCCAGCCAGGGGACTTGCCAGGGACTCCATCCCTCCCAGGATCCAATTCGCAGGGATGTGTGATCCTTGTGCTCCTGGGGAATGAGGGCCATTGCTGTCCTTTGTGTACAGCACCTCTGCTGAGACTGTGACCTGCCATTCATCACGGCTTGCTGGCCAGGGTTATGGGGAGGTCAGACCTCACAAGAGTGCCAGAGGGAAGGTAGGCCAGGGCGCAGCCTGGGGACAGGGACAGTTTGGCTCCCAGCCCTTCAGAGCTGTTGCTTCCTCCGGAGTGTGTCTCTGCAGATGCTGTTATAGGCAAGGCTCACATATTTCTGAGAGCAGAGCAGAAATATTGCCGCGAAATACCATTCACTGATGCAGAGCAGCCCTCAGTGGGCATTGGAGTCACATTTAAAATGCTGTGGAGAGGCTGCAACACCAGGTGAGAGGCCCCAGGGCAGACTCCGGCTTTGACCCCCCTGCCTGGCTTTTGCCTGCCTGGGTTCACACACACACAAAAAAAAAAAGGAAAGAAGAAAGAAGGAAAGAAAGAGAGAGAGAAAGGAAAAGAAAGAAAGAAAGAATGAGTTACACAAGTCATTATGTTCGGACCCTTTGTGCCCCTAGCACATCACGATTTACACAGAGCTTTCGCTTCTGCCAACCCTTGTTGCTCACAACAGTGCCCCAGAGAAGAAGAGTTCAAAGTTCGTCCCCCTCTCACAGCTGAGACCACTGGGACCCAGGAGCATGGAGGGGCCTTCCCAAGGTCACCAAGTAACAGAGGTAGGTCTAGAACCCACATGGGACAAGGCCAGCAGATGATGTGTCTAAAGGAGCTATATGCACCCAGAAGATATGGAAAGAAGTGTTTCCAAGAATGATGGAAAGATGACGTCCTTGTATGTGGGGTGGTTGTGGCACAGGTCTCTGCTTGTCACTTTTGGACCACCACTGCCTTTGCACCAAAACTGCATTCAGGGGTCCACCTGGCACTGGGGAAGAATAGTGACATGGGATGGAGTCAGTGTCAGCCCGCAGCTGGAGTGAAAGGCCACTTGGTGGCCAGCCTATGGGTGAGCCCACCCCAGGACTAGAAGCTAGTCTGCAATCTGTGGCTCAGAGGGAAAAACAATCCTAGAATCAAGTGTTCAACCTCAGCTCATCAAAGGCATATGTTCCCCACTGCACTTACCAACTAGTACCGCATTCAAGGAGCTTATGGCCAGGTAAGGAAGACAGAGCAGTACCCCCAGCTCTCTGCCTCAAGGGATAGCTATGAGGATTCCCCTAGATAATCCTTGTAAAGCTCTGCAAAGCACCTAGCAACCAATAGTCACTGTTAGATTATTTTTCGCTGTCTCATAACTACTCAGACAGTCCAACTGCAGGGAGACAGTAGCTGGGATGATGGGTGAGGGAGGCAGGAGGTCCTAGGGTACCCCTCCACAATTGCATCTGCTCTCTGCAAAAATGGAGCCTACCTGCTTGCCGAGAAGATGGGGAGAAACCCAGGAACTCAAACTTGAGAATATGCTTCATGTATTCCTGTCTTGGATGAAATAGTCTGTCTGTCCTTCCACCTCAGCGATGGACATTTCCAGGATCAAATAAGCCAGCATCAGGGGAATCCTGTTTTGCCGAGATCACCCTTCGCAGAGCCACTATCTTCAAAGTCCCACTGTCCCTGCTGTGCTTGCCTGGGCCCTGCCTGGAACCCATGGGGTGGAGGGGCATCCTCACTTTGGGCTTTAATTACACCTGATTTCAGCTTCTGTTGAGTGATCGCTCGTCTTTCTCTAAGCCCCCATTTTTCCCAGAGCATTTTCTTGATGTTATTAGAGCTGTCTATAAAATATGAATCCCAATTCCATGATAGTCATAAAAGCCATAAAATTCTATGCCTGCCATGAAAATATTACATGATTTATTTTTGTGTGAAGTACATATTAAATCTCAGTCCTAGTATAGGAGTCTGGCTCTTCAACACCACAAACTTTTAATAACACACCGTTTGCCTTAAATTGCTATTATTTTAAGTTTCTTTCTTCATTTTACAATAGCTCTCATTTCAAAATAGGATCAGAAAATAGCCCTGGTCTTATTTATAGGTTAAAGTTAGTATTCACTGTAGCTTAGATTTTTCTCCCTTTTTATGATGTTCAGTTTTGTTTTATACATGACATGATATATGCATTTGATTTGTTTTGTTTTATGTCAAGGGCCTTTGGAGAAATATCAGGTGATTAACCAAACCCTCCGATGAGTCTGATACCGCCATCCCAGGTCACGGGGTGGGTCTGCATAAATCCACACAAGTGAACACATGGCTGGAATAGGGAGGGAAGCGGAGGAATCTGTATGGGACAGAGGAGGGGGAGCAAATATTGAGAATATCTCTCTCTTTTTCCCAATGACCACAAATCGGTCCATCAGAAGTTACCAAGTTCCCACTGTCTGGCAATCAGTTAGACACTGATGTGGGCAAACAGAAAAAAGAGGCTCATTAGAGAGATGAGATTAACAAACATGAACCAGTCAGAGAACATTGCAAGGCAGGGCCAGGCTGTGCAGCTCACGTTGCACATGTTGGAGGGTGATCAGGACGGAATGCAAGGATTAGGTTTAGTCTGCTGCGGAAGACAGGAGTTGAGTTGGCCCTTGGAGGACATGGGGAATTCAGAGAGGCAGCTGAGAAATGAGGACAGGGCTGGGCAGAGGAGCCTGAGCCTAATAGAGGAGAAGCTAGAGGGACCTTGAATGGGATGGAAAAAGGGTGGTGTCCAGGCACAGCACTGCCAGAACCAAGCCCCAGACCAAATCCCCAACTCAATATTTGCCAGCTTTTCTGCCTGAAGACCCCACACTGCATTTCAAACAAATTTAAGGGTGGAGGGAAGATTGATTTTCAGCCTGGAGGATACATGTGACATTTGGAATGAGTTGAAACTGATCTAAGAGATTTTTATTTCAAAAGATATCTGATATATTGTGTCAATGGAGTGTTTCATACACCTCATCAGAGTTCAAAGACTGCAGCCACAAGAATGGGGCTTCCAAGGTGGAGAGCAGATGTATACAGCTGGAGTGGGAGGGGGTCTTGGCCTCTTCAGAATGTGCCTACCTGCCGTCTGACATACAATGGAGATAAAGCCACGTGTTTGATCCAGGCAGCCTTTGGTTCTGTAGCATCTTGGCATGGGTACAAACAAACAGGCCATTTTTTGTACCACATTTCCCTGACCCATTCTCTCAGCTCACAAGCCCTTCCCAGGGCATCCACAGGGCATGGAGTCATTCAACCTATCACAGTTGCTGGATGCAACAAGGTAACTGATGAGAAATCGCCAAGCCCAGTTGTTCTGATACTGTTGGGCATCCACCCATCTGCCACCTCCGAGCACACCTGCCTCAGTTTGGGTTCCACACAAAGCAGACCAAGCATAAGAGGATCATGAAAGGTGTCTGAATCATCCCAGGGGTCTGGGAAGGCCTTCCCTGCATCCACTCACCACCCGACCCAAATGTTAATGGCTATGAGTGTACGTCAATCTCTCCCTACAGATCCCTCCAACTTGTGGGTTCAGGGGGAGGCCCCTTCCTCCCCAGGGCCATCTTGCCTTGCAAAGTGTATCAAAGGCACCGTGGGTCAAGTATGGGGAGCACCTGTCAGAGACCCCAGGCCCTGTACTTCAGGTAATAGGCAGCCAACATAGCACCTACCTTTGCCTGGAGCAGAGAAAGAGTCTCCCGGAAGCTGCCTGGCCCTAGATGACAGCCTTTCTGGAATGCAATGGAATTCTATCTCCCCAACCACAACCAATGAGCCTTCTTTCAATATGAAAACATCTACCAAATTGATCCCACAGATTAAACAAATAATAATCCTAATATTAGTCTTACAAATCATATACAAAGCAAGTAACATTTTTTGCATTACAGAGACAGAACCAAGTGGATTTGGGGAGCTGTTTGCCAAATTGGAGAACGCCACCACCTCAATTAAAATAATAAAAATAAGAAGAAGATAAAACAAATTGTTGAAAGGAAACTGAGACTGACATAGAAATAGACACGCTTCTAGTCTAATATTTTCCAAAGAGCCTTTCTGGAGTGAGTGGCAGTTGGAAGGACAAAAGGTAGGAGAGGAGGCATCTGGAAAAATATTAAGAGTTTTGTGAAAGAAAATCAATCAAGAAAGATACACAAACCTGATTAGGCAAAGAAAAAATGTATGCTGTAATATATAGAGCAGCCTGTGAACGGGTGGCTGGTTCCTATGAGATTAAAGAAAATAACCTGAGGTTAGGGTTTCCTTCTCCTTCCATTGTTGTGCTTAGCATCACCCACCTGGAAGCTTGCTTCCCCTGGCTTCAAGCAATTTGCTGAGAAAGAATATTTTTGCTGCTAAATGATGTTGCTCTGCAGTGGTTCCTGCAGCCACTAGCTCCGAAACAAACGACCTCACTGGAGAATGGATAGGTTGCAGCCTTTGCGTGCAAGAGGCCCTTACTCAGAGCCCACACCACACCCTGCTGTCTGCTCCTGGGGTTTTGAAAAGGTCCTGGTTCTAAAACGGAAAGTCAGGGCAAGAATAAAGGTTCCAGGTATCCTGTGAGACTCCTACTTGCAGAGGAAGGCTTTTGGTCCAAGCAGGGGGAGGGGATTTCTAGGTTAAAGTATCTCATTGCTTAGTTTTGAAGTTGTCAGTCAAGAAGGTGGCAGCAAAGCAAAATGCCAGGCCAAGAAGTCAGTGCGGGGTGGTGGTTTGTAGGAAACCTGTGACTTGCTAATGGTTCTCAGGACTAAAGTGCAGGAAGTGGGGGTGCACAACATCCCCTGGCACCAGGCCTCCATTCCAAGGTTAAGAGAGCACAGCCATTGAAAAAAGTGTGCCTGATCAAATGGCCTCTGCCATTACAGCAACCACCTGCTTCCCAATTCCAAATGGCTAAGTTATAGGGCGTCGGCAGGTGTGTGCGTGTTCCAGCTAACCCTGCTCTCTGCTGATGGGCACTGGACTCTGCTTTAACTTGTGGGACAACCGAACTCCGTGATTCTTTTGCTCCATAGTTTGTTATTTTGATATCGAAATTCAATGAACAATACGAACAGATGTAGGAAGTTTTAAAAAGCCATTTGACAAACACTTCTGCCTTGGTTCAAACAAAAAAAATAGAATACCCCTCCCTCCTTCATTTCCTTTTTATACTCATTATTATACATATAGGAAGTCATCTTACTGTATTTGATAACTTGTTTATTTCTAAACTTGTATACCTTGGCCCTATATTAATGCCCCTGCCCCCGGGGGCCTGGCTACTATTCTGGTGGGAAGATCACCATCATTCTCAGTGCCACTTTGCGTTGGTTGGTGCTATGAAATGTTGAAATAGACACAGAAGTCAAACTACCGCCTCTTACAAACACAGTAAATTAAATGCACATTAAAAGATTATATTTTATATTTATCATAACAAGATTTTGCATTTATGTCTTTCTCCCTTTTTAAATAGGAATAAAGATCTCATATACATTTTCTAATTTATTATCTAGTATTTATTATAGGAAGAGAGTTTGGTCTAATCACAACTCATTAAAATCGCATATTATTCACAATAACCCACCGCTAAAGACTCATCATGTTAGCGAGAAAGAATCAAAAGTGTTTAAAGAAACTTCATTTAAGTTTCTCTTGGAGACAGTCCAAATGTTAAAGAAACGAGAGCATATTTAATAAATACCTTGGCAAAGAAAAAATTGCTATAAAAAATTAACGAAAGAAAAATGCTCACGGAAGATTGAAAACTTTGCAAAAAATACAGGAAGTAAGAACTCTGACCAAACAACGGTAGCTCTGCACAACCTAACGCTATGAAGATAAGAAGATAAAAATAGGCAAGAATTAATCAGCTCAAGTTACCTTATTTATCTGATTCTTTAATCTCCAGCATCGATTTACTCACAGGTATCTGTTAGCGTAATGAGCGTTCTTGCTCTTGTCCCCCTGTCCAGAACTGATGTGCAGATCATTATTATATGCACAAAGAGGCAACAGTGTGGCATTTGTAATTCTCATGACTGTCACCCCCATCCACAGCAGGCCATTGGAATGGAGGTTATAAATACTCAGTTTGCTGAGCGAGATTATTCTGGCATCAGCTATGTGGCATTTCCCACATGTTTAGCCTGAAAGAAGACATTTGTTTGGACTACTATATGCTTCTGTGTACTTTTTTAATGCAATAAAATTGACAGATGACTCCTTTTTGCAACAGGTTCGGAGAAAGAAAATGTTGTGGTTTCACCCTCCCCTTTCTTCCTTGATGGCTGTTTAGACAGCAGTCTTAAAAAAATCACTAGTCACTAAAATCCCTCATGCCCATTTCATATTGTGTTGATTCATATTAAATTCATGACAACAAAAAAGCAACTTGAGGCACTTTTGGAAATGACCGCTCTTTAGTGCGCCTCTCCTTCCTCCGGGCTCGGTGGGCCCAGCGCCCATAAAGCTGCCTGCTGTCTTGTGTCATGAAAAGAAACAGCTTTGCCTGGGAATGCCATTACTGTGTAATGAGGCATGCAGCAAAATATACCTTCAGCAGCCACTTGATGAAGGCTTGCTGACACACCAGACCAGACAGAAATGTTTTTTTGTATGTTCTTCCTTATTTTGTCCATCAATCACATCATTAGTCAAAGCAGACAAGCCTGTCAGCCAGGCCCAGATGCGGAGTGGCAGGCGATCGGCGGACAGGTGTTCCAGCTCCCCCAAAACGAAATCCTGAAATGAGAGAGGAGCCAAGACCTTGTTTCAAGGGCTGGAATGTCAATGAGAAAGGAAAAAACACAGAGGGGAGTTCAGAAGCGGCCTTCTGGGGAGTTGACCAGCACGGCCCCCCAGTATTGCCCGAATGAGCTGGAACAGGGACTCAATTTGGGAGAGGTTGAACGAATCTAGAACAAAGTCCATTCATTTCTTGTGGTCAGTGGAGTATTCAAATACAACGTTCAAAAACAATAAATAAATGAAACTTCCTTGGTGACCCTCTTCAATATCCCAAATGTATAAAATTAGATTGAGCAGTTCAGGTGCCTCGGGCCACACAAACGCATCTGTGCTGTCTACCGGACACTGGGAAATCACTAGCATCCACAGCAGCATCACTCATTCCTAGGGAAATAAGTGATTTGGCGGAAACCGCCCCTCCTTTCCAGCACATCCCAGAGTTTCTTCCTTTCAGGAATCATGTTTGCCATGCTTTCTCTCTGGAACTTAACAGGTGAAAGAAACCAAACATAGGGAGTCATCTTCAATGGTTAATTTCTAGCTTGTCAAGCAAGCCCCAAAATAAGTTTGTGGAATGAGCTCATTGCTTGGTTACCTCCTGGTTACCAAGAAGGACTAGCTCATCAGGCCCCCACCCCTAGGCCTGACCATTTCAGCCGCAGCATCCAAGGTCATACTTTGTGATGTTCCAGCTGAATTGAGGTTTTAGCATGCACCATTTTGTTTTGTTTTGTTTTCCATTGTTAAAATAGACTTTATTTTTAGGACAGTTTTAGATTTACAGAAAAATTAAGAAGATAGTACAGAGTCCCATACCCAGTGTCCCCTATCATGAACATCTTAAATTAGTGTGATACATTTGTTACAATGAACGAGCCCATATTGATACATTGTCATTAACTAGAGTCCGTACTCTATTCAGATTTTCTTAGTTTTACCTAATATCCTTTTTCTGTTCCAGGATCCCATCAAGCATACATTACATTCAGTTGTCATGTCTTCTTAGGCTTTTAGCTGCCACAGTTTTTCAGGCTGTCTTTGTTGTTGGTGACCTTGACAGTTTGAGGAGTACTCACATGTGCCATTTTTGGTAAGTCCTTTGTTTTTTATTTTGACTTTACACATACGTTTATTTTATATGTGTATGTGTGAATACAAGATCTTTTACACTTCAATAAATAATAGCACTAAAAAAGGAGGAAGGGGAACATTAAGAGAGAAGGAAGAGAAGGAATTAGGACCATTGAAAGGTCAGAAGTCTTTATACAGCACCAGGGAAAAGATTCCGACACTCCAATCTTTCCCACAGTTGACCTTTGCAAAGATATGCTGAGCAGGAAGGGGCGAGACCTGATAGATTCAAACCCACACTTCCACCTTTAACTGAGAATTAAATCTGCAGATATTTCCTCTGGGGTTTCCAAAAGGAAAGCAAGCATATCATTAATCTAACCAGCCATTAGATGCCACCATGGCCTGATTCCATGTATCTGGGCCAGCGTGTGAGTTGAGTGGGGGCTATGGAGACATCAGAGTAGGATGACCTGGAGGTGTGGACCCGAGAGGACCAGGGCTGTGGCTCGTCTGGGAGCCTGCATGCACCCAGGCCCCCAGTACCCAGACAGGTGGTGGTGTGGGAATTCAGCCCTTTGAAGATGCTTCTCAGGTGCCTTCTTCTTCCTCTGCCCTTCCTTATTCCTCTCCTCTTGCCTTTTTCATCTTTCTCCACAAAGCTCAGAGGTGTCAGCGAGGGAAGAGACAATCAGGTTGGGCATGTGTGGTCACTTTGGATGATAAAGAAAGATCATTCAAGTTTTCCCCCGTCTCAATATCTTATCTAGAGAAGAAATACTGCCTTAAAGGACCAGCAATTACCACGACACCAAAACACACAGCAGCTTGATACCCAGCACATCCTACCAAGAGCCCGAATGTTATATGCAATGTTGTTAAATTATACTTTACATTTCATCCTTGCAAGTACCCCAAGTTTTCCAGCTCATACACATATTTTATGAGCCTGACTTTCACCCAGAAGGTCTACAGAAAGTAAAATAAATGAATCTAACACTCTATTCAGCTTGGATCATCTGACATTTATTCTTAGAGGGGACAAGTGACAATTTGAAAGCTATGCTTGCACTGTAAGAATTTTCAAGCCTGATGTGCAGGATATAATCAATCAAACAATCAATTTTACAGAGTACCTACTAGGTGCTAGGCCAGGTGGAAAGACTGGTTCCTGCCCTCAAGGAAGTTTTAATAGTTGGGGAAACAGGATAGCATCTTCCTTCCTTGTGACTGTTGATTAGATTAGATTAGGCAGCTCCCTGACTAAGTGAGGATCAATCCAGAGGACAGGTTTGACTATGAAGATTCTTTTTCTTAGGAATTCAGAAGTAGAACACAGAACACCTAAGTCAAGTCTCTACGCCTCCCAGTTGTAAAAATAAGCAGGTCAGGGCTGAATTGGGCTTGAGAAAGCAAAAGAGGGGACGAGAGAGGAGAGAGAGACAGACAGACAGACAGAAACAGCAAGACAGAGAGAAAGAATACACCTGTGTAGAGAGAAGTTAGAATAAAAAAAGACCAGATGGCCTCACAGAACAAGTGGCTGTATTTCCTGATTGGACCATCTCAGTTCCTGTTTCCAGTCCTGCTGCTTTCCCAGGAACATCTCCTTCCTACTCATGTTTTCTGGGAAATACCTCCATAGCCCTACAACTAATCCCTGCTCTTGCTTAAGCCAGCTTGGGGAGGGTTGCATCTTCTGTACTCAAAATTCCCCTTACTAGACCACACATACCAAATGGACCTTAAACACAGGAAATGTTCTCTGCGTCAGAGGAAGGAGAAATAGTTGTGGGAGGAGATGTCAGAGAGTTGCCATAGAGTTTTTAATTGTTGGAAAGACTCAGATAATCAGAGAATGATTGCTTCATATTCAGAACACTAAACAGAAATGTGATGTAAGTTGAGTAGGTTGGATCTGCTCCTGCCCTCAAAAGAACTACAGAAAAAAAGCCAGTAAAAATCCTGTAAAATCAAAGAAATGAAGGAAATATCTCAGCTTCTTCCATAAGACTTAGGAAGTCTCCTAACTTCCCCAAACCCCCCATGCTGCCTTTCACGAGAGGCTTTCCATGAACACCTTCCTCTCCACCTAACTGCACATCCTCCTTACCTCTTAGTATACATTAGAGATACGTGATAGTAAGAGACATGCCTTATCCTCAGCCCAACATTACTGTCTTTCCCCTTGAAAAAACACATTTTAGAAACAAAAATGTTCAATTTCAATAGAATATTACATGAACAATACCAATACGAAAAAACATGTAGTTCTAGCGAATTACTTTTTCTGTTTTTTGTTTTTTAGGTTTTTTTGGGGGGGGGTGTGTGTAAGTTGGTCTGTTGGGGTGCCTAATAGCCCACGGAAGTTCACTGGCTTGAAACATTTTTCCACTATTTTTAGAAGTTCCTTTCCAGGTCTCTCAGAGGAAAAATCATGCTCTCTCAGATGGTTCTAGTCCTCCTTCCTAGTGCCTTGACCTGGTGCTAGGAGCAGCCCGAGGATAATAGAGTAATAGCCATTATTTATAGAGTCTTCAAAGGGCCAGGTAATGCCAGCACCTTCTGAACATTGTCTGTCATCTGAACACCAACCACGCAGAGTGGAAATTTTCATAAGAGGTTCAGAAATGCTAAGAAATTTGTATGAGCCACAGAGTCTGCAAGTAGTGGCACTTGGATAGAGCTGTGGTCTCTAGGGCCCTTGACTCAGGGTCCCTGCCTCAACCATGACATCGTGCCCTGCCCCTGAATGCTCAGGGCCAGCAATGGGCAGAATTCATGTATCCAAGACCATCTGGGCATGCTAAAGATTCCAGCATAGCAGCTCCTCCATTTATAAGTGCCTTATTAGTGAGCATTTGTAGGAATTGTCTTTGTAGCAAGGTATATTTCTATTTATACTGAGAGAGCAAATACAAAGGCCTGTTGTTGTTCTGTAACTGGAAGGTAAAATTGGAGGAAGATTCAGATATACGTTAAGGTCAGAAATAAGATTTTACTCATTCTATTGGCCAAGCTCATTATAAGGTGTGACTGTTCGGGTCGCCAAGCTGCTGAAGAAAATGGGAGGGCAATATGTCAGAGGTCCCTGAGACTATGCAGCACTCAAGTCCCAATGCGGGGACAAGAGGTTTGGTGTGCCTGCAAAAAAGACAGATGATGTTTAAAGCACTCAGAAAATGAAATATGCTTTTTAAGCCTTTGTAGAGCAGTTGTATCCCAGCTCCCTTAATGACACGGGGTGCAAAGAATGGCCAGTGGCCCCCAGCTGCCTCAGCCTGCACTGCTGGAGGCCCTGCAGATGGTCCAGGGTTCAAAGCCTCAGGTCCACGTGAAGCAGGAGGCTCCTCAAGGATGTCGGTGCAAGTGCTGTCCTTGATCTCTCCACGCCTACAAAGCAGCTCCCAGCTAGCCTCCAGGGGCATGCTGTCCACAGCTCTAAGGGTCACAGCAACCTTGCATTTACAGGGAGGCTGGGCACAGCCACCTCTCGGGGGCTTGGTGGTGAGCGGTTGCGCTTCCTCCACATAGGACCCCTGGAATCTTCTGTCTGTTCTGCGTCAACAAAAAGGCGTTTTTCACTATGGTGCCTCCCTGCTTCCCCCACGTGGGGTGCTAAGTGTATGCATATGTGTGTCCTGTGAGTAGATGTGTGCCCATGAGTCTGTCTGGGGCTACAGAAGCCCAGATGTCCCTGTGGGGCTCTGGCCTACCAGCCTGGCCCCACCCATTTCCCAGCCTCACGCGGAGGCACTCCGACACAAACAGGGTGGATGGGGACCAGCAGGTGCCCTTGGCAAGTCAACAATTAGGGGCCCCTTCAAACTGATAGTATTTAAATATTTGTTCAGCATTTATTTTAAAAAGATGGGAATAAGTGATATATAGTAATAAAATTGCATACAGTTATTCTTTAAATTTTACCTTAGTATAATAAAACATCAACAAAAAATGGTAAAAAACTTAAACATCACTGAAATACACAGAATAAATGTGTAAGCCCCCAAAAAGACCCCTAACTTACCTTCATGCCTCTCTTCAGATGTAAGCACTGTAAAACAATGAGATTTACATCTTTCCTGTCATTTTTCCTGCTTTTTTCTATTAATATGTATATATAAAAAAATTAAATTTCCACATAAATGAGAATCTGTTATTCATAATATCCTGTCCCCTGACTTTTTTCACTTAATTCATTCCAAAGATCTTTCAAAACCAATACACATTATTCCCTTTAACAGCTGCTTAGTGTTCCATAGTATGGACATACCATAATTTGTTATAAAATACTTAAAGTGCTTCTGATTTTTTTGCATCATTGCAAATAAGATTTTGGTGTACAATCTTGTATGTAAGTCTTTGAACATTCGTGGAAATATTTCTGTAGACTAGACTTCTAGAATTACAATTACTTGTTTGCAAGACGCCTGCATTTTAAATTCAGATGTCTTCTGCTAAATTGCCCTTTCAAAAGGGCTAATTGGTGTTTCACCGATGGTAGATAACATGATATATTTTCTTGCATTCTAGCCTGCTCAGGACTTATCAAGTCTTTTAAAATTTTACCATTCTAATGTTTATAAAGAGACAATCTTGTTTTAATTTGCATTTCTCTGATATTTAGAAAGTTTGAATGTTTTAAAATATTATGAATTTGCTATTTGTATTTCCTGTTCTCTGAATTGCCTAATCAGTTTCTTTGTCTAATTCTCTATGGAGTGATTTTTATTTTTCCTCACTGAGTTTTAGGAGTATTTTACAACTTCTTTTTAATTTTTTTTTTTTTAAGTGACAGGGTATCACTCTGTCTTCCAGGCTAAAGTGATCATAGCAACCTCAAACTCCTGGGCTCAGGCAATCCTCCTGTCCCAGCCTCCCAAGCAGCTAGGACTACAGGCGCATGCCACCATGCCTGGCTAATTTTTATAGAGATGGGGTCTTGCTATGTTGCCCAGACTGGTCTCGAACTCCTGGCCTCAAGTGATCCTCCTGCCTCAGCCTCCCAAAGTGCTGGTATTAGAGGCATAAGCCGCTGCACCACATCTATTTACAAATTTTGATAGTAATTCTTTGTTTGTTATATATGTTATACATATTTCTCCTAATCCATTTGTCTTTTGTTCAGAAGATTTTTGTTTGTTTGTTTTAATGTAGTCAAATATGTCAACCTATTCCTTCAGATACTCTGGGCTTTGTATCTTATTGTGGAATATTTTTACACTCTAAGGTTATTTTTTCCAATAATTTTTATGAATTCCTAATCCATGTCAAAATTTTGTATATTATGAAATAGAGGTCTAATTTTCCAAATGAATAGCCAACCATCTTCATCATTGGTTAATTGGTTGATTCTTTTCCTTCCAATTGAAAGTGTTACCTTTGTCATCAACTAGACTCTCAATTACATGGTTCTATTTCTTCCCTCTTTAGTCTATTCTATTGATCTTTTTCTTTCTTAAGATACATGGTTTTAATTGATATACTCTTAGATTGGGTGTGGCAATTTGGTGGGGAAATTAGTCCTCCCACCTTACTTGTCTTCTTTTTCAAAACTCTTCATGATTCTGATACAATTTCTCTTCCATATGATTTTACAATCAGCTTGTCATGTTTCTTTAAAAATCTCTTACGGAGGTTTGGGTGGGAATTATGTCAGACATTCACATACCTCAGGCCCTCATTACCTTCATTTCAGACACTGCTGGACATTTCCTAAAAATAAACTACCTGCAGGCAAATCCTGGTCTCAGATTTACTTCCTGGGAAAGCAGTCTCCATCTCAAGATAGAAGAGCGCTGGCTATTGAAGGGACAATTAATTTTGGGAGATTTGACATGTTTGCATTGTCCAGTCTTCCTATCTCTGAGGACTCTTCAGCTAAGTATTCTCCTTTATGTCCTTCAGAAACTTTTATCATTATGTTATTACAAGTCTTGCACATTTTCTGTTAGCTTTATTTCTGGATGTTATATGTTCTTTGTTGCTATTAGTGGGATATTTTCACAATGCATTTCCTAATTTGTTGTTGTTGTGGAGAAACACTATTTTTGTGTGTTTATCTTCTATCCAACTACCTTCAAATATATTTCCAAGGAATTTACTTGGATTTGGTAGGTGTGCAAGCATATCAGCTAACAAATAGTGGGGATTTTGTTTCTTTTTTCATAATATTTATCTACCCACTTAATTTCATATCCACATTCAGTAGCTGGGACGTCAATGAACACCTTGTCAAGTTTCTTGACTTCAAATTAAATACTTCCAACTTCATATCATTAGTTGGATTTTTAACATTTTTATTGGGTTAAGAAGTTTTCTTCTTTTCTTAACTTACTACAGCTTTTAAAAATAATAAATGAGAGAAACTTTATTTAGCGCCTGTTCATACAGCATTCCCATTTTAATCTGTGAATTTTATTAGTTACAGTGATATATTTCTGCAGGTTTAACCATCCTTTCACCTCTAGGATAAACTCAACTTAGTAAAAAACAACATAAATATATTTTATTTAGAGTTTTTATATCTATGCTCATACATGAAATTTTTGATTTTATGCTATTCTTGCCTTTTTTTACTAAAAGAGAAATTTTATCATTGTAGAATGAGTTGGGAAGGTTTCCATATTTTTCTAGGCTCTGGAATATAAGAATTATCTGTGTGGTTTTTTTTTAAGGTTTAGTACAACTTATCTGCAAATGGTCTAGGTCTGATGACATTTTTAGGAAATAATTTTTACTATTTTTGTAAATTTCTTCCACAGTTCTGTTTTTTCAGGTTGCCCACTTGAATTGATCTTGGTGATGTGTATTTACTAGAAGAAATATTTTAATTTTGGCTATGTTTTAGAATGAAGTTATATTCTCTTCCTCATTTTAATATTATCTATCTTTGTGTATACTATTTTTTCTTGACCATAACAATAAGATATTTTTGCCTTTTCAAAGAACCAGGTATTAAAGATATTTTTTTATTTCATTAATTTTGGATTTGTTATTATCAATTTTGTCCTACTTTCTTTAGTATTATCCTTTAGTATTATTATCCTTTTTCTAACTTCTTGAGTTGCATGTTTAGTTCATTTAATTTCAACTATTTTTGTTTTCTAATATGTACACTTAAGGTTCTTGTTGCCATTTTTTAAAATATTTGTAAGACTATCATTTTTATTGTGAATTTATTATTTTTATTTTGATCTCTTCTTTAACTCAAGAATTATTTTAGAAGTCTGGATTTTCAATGTGATTTGTCTTCATGATCTAAATGATTTCTGATTTGAAGGATTTATAAAAACTTTCTTTGGGGCTTAATGCATAGTCAATTTTATAAATATTTCACACGTGTTTGAAAATAGTATGAGTTTCCTATTGTTCATTAAAAGCGTGTGCATATATACACACATAAATAGTCGAGCTATTGTATTGTATTATTGTATTATTTAAATAATAATTTAACGTAACGTTACTCATTTTTCTTTTAATCTATGTTCTCAGTTTATGGAGTTCTGAGGAAGGTCAGGCAAATGTCTCCCAATATAATTGAGACATTACATTTATTATATTCTCCCTGCATTTCTATTATTTTTTGCCTTGTATGTTTTGAAGCTATGTTGCTGGGTACATAAAGGTACCTTTTTCAAAATGAACGTAAACATTTAGTTCAACCTGCTATGTTTACCTGGGAGACAGAAAATAGGTTAATGCAGCCTGAATGGAGGCATCATGCCAGGAGAAAAAATTTGGTGAATTAGGTAGGGGACAGATTATAAAAACCTTTCAGGGCTGTGCTGTGGGTTTTGGCCTTTGTCCTCTATGTGATGGAGTCATCAAAGGTTTTAATCAAAGTTGTGATAGGTAAGCTTTTGTTTTAAAATGCTCACTCCAGCTGCCTTGTGAGAATAATGGTGTGAGAAAGTAGACAGACTGACAGCCAGAGAGGGGCCCACAGGTCCTGAGGAATCTACATAGAAGGTCCATGGGAATAGAAAATAAGGCACATATTTAAAGACATACTTTTATCCAAAACTTACCATCCACGCAAGCATTTCACAGAGTATCAGATTCTGCACACGAATTGGACATGGAGCTAGAGGCTGTGGGCAAAGGTACTAAAAGACCTCAAGTGTTCAGTATTGAGGGTGAAAGACTGTCAGTGCAAAGGAGGGTTTACAAAATCCCCAGCCTGGAGGGGCAGCTCAGATTGAAAACACAGAGAAGCTCCAAAATAGTATAACAGGTTCATAAATGAACCCACACTTGGCTATTGGAAAGACAAAGTATATCCAAGACACTGACCAAAAACAGAAATCAAAAAGGATATGCAGTGTCTCTATCACATCTTAGGGGCTGGACGTGTCAAGTGGGTGGCCATCAGGAGCTCTCTGCTTCCTTTTGACCCATGTGGAACAAAAGTGGCAGGACCACAACAGATCCAGCCTATCTGTGCTGCCGATGGCTCCCGTCCTTCCTCCTCTGGTGAGGGACAGCCGTAAGACCTGAACTGTAAACACAAACCACCCAAACACTGTTTAGGTTCAATGGAGTAGCTGTCTTCTTAGACGAATTCTGGTCCCTCAAATTCAGGGACAAGACGGTTCTCCTCCTATCACTCAGGAAAAAAAATACGCCTGTGCAATCCTTACTGAGCTAACAGCAGGCACCTCAGAATCACAGTTAGTTAATACTGCCTCCCAAAGAGGCGGATCAAAATAAAGCTATATTTCTCTGACAGAAGCGAACAAAATATGCAATATTCTGGGGAGGGAGAAGGAAGAAAAACAACAGAATAAATTAAACTTGGAGTTTCAATGTTGACCTTGAGTTTTCCGTCTGTTTTCAGAACTTGAGGGTCAAGGAACGTCTGTTTCCAATTAATTTTATTCTTTATCATTTTCCTTAAAGAAAAACATGCCTTTAGAATCAAAGACTTCTCTATATTTAAAAAAAATAAATAACAAGGCTAAGAAAAATGCTACCATTTAAAATTTGCCTTTGCTTTTTTTGTTTTTTTGTTTTTTTTGGCCACAGAGAAATGTGTAAATTGGTACAAAAAGGTTTAGAGAGAACTGCAAAAATCTACCATTGTTTTATAGAATAGTTTTCTTTTTCAGAAAAGTTAGGAAACTAGTAATTTTGGAGAGTCAATCATCAAATTGTGTTTAGCAAACTGGTGAAACAAGCAGATGAATATATGAATATATTTTGTTTAAACTGAAAGCATTTTTTAAATTTTTGAATGTTTTCTTAGTGCCAACATTTTAAAATAAGGATATTTCACATAAAGATCTGAATGCTTGTTTTATTTTGAAAGATACAGAGATCTGACAATATTTCACAATCTGCAGGTGCTGAGAGGCAGCTGCCCTTCTGATGGACACACCTAGGCCACTAGGACCTCTGCCTCTCTAGGCCTTGGAGGCAGTTGCCATTTAGCATTAAGTTTGCATCATGGTTCTACTTAGACCAGAATTAAGAAGAAAGTGACATCCAGGTTGCTATCAAAATAGAAAAATAAAAGGTACATCATGAAGTCAAAGGGTTTGAAAATAGTTGATATGCTCTCTACTTGGCCAGCTTAACTCATTTAGGTTACTTGCCCGGCCTCTGTCAGCCTGGGGTCTGTGGCCACTTGCAAGCAGAACACAACATGCCCCAGACCCTGCCCTTGGGCGTGGCTCAGCATGGCACCAGTGGGGAACATTCTTTTGGGGACTGCCTCTTTATTCTGGGAATGTCTGGGTCATGTCCCCTTGGGTTCCTAGTACCCGAAAGAAAGACCACAATGGGAGCTAAGATAACATGAAATCTCTCCCACTACACATGCAGAGAAACACTGGATAAGATGTAACAACCCAAAAATATTGAAAATGCAAAGTTGAGCTTGAAGATAAGGGATCCTCATGGGTCAAAAGCGAAGAGGAAATTAAAAACAAGAGAAGTAAGCATGGTGCTGACTTGTCGCCACCCTAGGGTTTGGAGCAGGAGCTGGGGAGGGTATCTTCTGTATTTGTGTCCCAGGGCTGCCATAATAAAAGCACCACAAATGGGGGGTTGTGGGTGCTTAAAACAGCAGAAGCTGGGAAACATGGTGTCAGGAGGGCCATGCTCCCTCTGAGGGTGCAAGGGAAGAATTGTTCCAGGCCTGTCTCCCAGGTTCTGGTAGCTTCAGGGATTCTAAGCTTGTAGATGCATCACCCCATCTTTCATCTTCACAGCTTGTTCTCCCTAGTGTGTTTTCACACTGTCTTCCCTCCGTGCATGTCTGTCTCTGTGCTCAAATTTTCCGTTTCTATAAGGACACCAGTCATACTGGATTAGGGCCCACCCTAATAACTTCATTTTAACTTGACTTCCTCTGTAAAAACCCCATTTCCAAATAAGGTCAGATTTTGAGATACCGGGGTTAGGACTTCAATATACCCCTTTTGGGAGGACACAGTTCAACCCATAATAGAATCCCTTTGGGCAATCCCCCAGACTGGGGTTTTAAAGGCTATGTGGAAACTGAAGACAAACGGCCTAAGACCAGTGTGAAGAGGAGTTGGGACATGATCCCTCCATCAAGATAGGACCGTCAAAGAGCTGCATCCTCAGTTAAAAGAAAGGCTCTGTGAAAAAAATTCATGGACCAAGATGGGGAAAGGAGACAGAAGCTCACTCATTGACCTGCATCCAAATGCTTGCTTGAGAATGCAAAACCCCAGCCTAAAACTGTCTGGAGTTTGAATTTGCAATCTCCAAAGGATCTAGAAGACTCTAAGCCTCCGAAATTAATAAAAGATTTGTGTTGGGCTAGTGAAGGTCCTGGGCATCAGAAGAAGCAAAAGACATAAAACTTCTGTGAGAATGACTCCATAACACAGTCCACCTGGGTTGCTCACAAATATGACACAATGACAGTGACAATGGGCTCCCACTCAAAAATTACCAAGCAGGCAAGAAAGTAGCAGATTAGGAATGAGAGTCAGCAGAAACAATAAGTAGATACATTAGAGCCCCAAAGTTGAGATAATGGAATGTTGATTTAAAAGATATTATATAAAGGTAAGTTTGTCTAAAATGATTTTTAATTGTTAAGACATTTAAAAAAATTAGACTCCTGGAGGTAGGGGGCAAGACACTTTGAAAAAAGAACACATAAATTTTTTAAAAGAATCAAATTGACAGAGCATCTAGAAATAGAAAACACAGTGAATAAAATTAGTGGGTGGGTTAAGGGGTAGATTAGACATAGCTTAATATAGAATGTCAAAAGTATATACCCATGAGCTATAAATAAATTTGAAATTATATTTCTTGATTTCTCATTATCTGTATATTTAAAAGAAAGATAAGGAAAACAATAAACATTATTGATAACTCAGAAGTGTCCACCAAATGCAGTGTTGCTCCATAAATGCAACATATAGAACTAATATCAATGTAGTAATACTATGTAATATACAACCCATATTAATATTTACCCATTTGTCCCTTGTGGCTTTTGGATCCAATCAAAGATCTGACATTGCATTTGTCACCAAGTCTGTTTTGCTCCTACAACTTACAACAGTTCTCTTACCTTATTTTTTTCCTTCTTACTTGTGTAAGATACTTTTGAAGAATCCAAGCCAGTTGTCCTGTGAAACATCCCCAAGTTTGGATTTTTTTGGTATTTCATCATGATTGGATTCACGTGCAATATATTAGTAAGACAACTACCAAGACCACAAGGCTACTACAAAACTTCCTTGAACTTTAGTTAGCAAGTTTGTGTTGGCCGTGGTATCATAGTTAGTATATGATTGTATGTATGCTGTAGCACAGAGCAAATAAGTAAATATGTTAGTGTTGTTGGGAAATAAAATTTTCCCTGAAAGAGAAAGGAGATACAGATAGAAACCAGGGAAATTGAGGAAAACTCCTATGGTATTAGAGGTAATTTGGAGGGATTATTATGAAGGAATTCATGATTTTGTTTAAGACAGAAAAGAAATAAAAACAGAAGCATGACATTTTCTAGTTCTGTCCACTGAAATGGCCTAGAAGCAATGACACCCCCCGACACACACACACACACAGAAAGGAGCACATCCAGTACCCAGATCTTGGTTTCCAAATGCCATTCTCCACTAAAAAGAACCAGGGCTCCTTGAAGAAATGGCTGATTCCAGATCTGAGTCAGGAAGGGACAAGCTGACCTTGGAACAGCTTATGACATAAAACAAGGAGGTGCTCAAAGCCAAAGGGGGTCCTACTGGCCAAATCGAAGACAATCTGAGCATCAGAAAGAATAATGATGGTGATGGATTATTGCATACCAACAAAGAAGGAATCCACAAATTTATGGCAATAGATTCTTAATTACTTATCAACACCAGCTAACAATTGTAGAAGTAATGATTATGTTAGAAAATCACCATTTTGTGATCACAAATATAATAATTAACTTAGTGATGGATTGTTCTAAAACAATTGGTTTTATCCTGTTGGGGAATAGGATATTTACATGGTATCCAAGTATCATCCCATAGATTATTCACTAATTACAAAAAGCACAAGGTACTTCTACAATGGAAAGATTTGGCAGTCACCGTTTTAACTAGGGAACAACCTTAGCATCACCAATTAATCGGACAAACCGACAGCATGTTCCTCCTGATGCCATGCCACAGGAAATGCACATCACCACCTGAGTTATTACTCCTACAAGGACTCTAATTGTACCCCAAAGCTGATGCAGCCTGACAAAACTCAGAAGGAAGCAAGGACAGTGTGTCCACAAAGTAAAGACAGGAGAAGATCCCATACTTCTAAGGAGCTCACATTCAGTCTGAGGTACCCTGCTTCTCTCTCATGAATGGTACTGTCAAGCTAATGCTGCTTCCCCTGGCATTTTCCAGTATAAGGCAGTAGGGGTCCTGGCTATAGCTATTATTTAAACCTGTGATAACAGGCACTAGTCTGGCACAAGAACATTTCATTCAGACCGAAAAAGCAGGGCCTAAGCACCTTTGAGTTTGATGGAGGCACCTGGACCAACCATAGATGAGTTGGGATACTTCACGTCTGTTCACACCCCCACAGCCTGGAAAAGCAATCCCAGCTTGACCTGAGATATTAGCCACCTCCTGGGGCTCAAGAACGTGGCCCGGAGCAGCCTCCCCTCCAATACTTGCTCCATCCTATTTCCTCAAATCCCCTGCTCAGCCTGCATGAGTCCCAGACATCAGTGAGACAAGTGGCTTCCAGAACTGCCTCTGAGGTCAGGATATCTGAACGTCAGGCCAACCACGACTGCACTATCCAGGGACAGGGCTTCTATTCAGCCTGGTGGGAGAGGGCTTCTATGCCTTTCTGTTTGTCCTTATTTTACCCTTCATAGGATTTTTTTGGCAGGTTGTAAAACACATCCTCTCTCCCCAGGAGATGCTCTGTTGTGCTGCAGTCCATCTGAACAAATATGTATTTACAACGGGTTCTTTTTTAAAACATGCATTATGTGCCTAATAGACTGAAATGACTCTTTGGGGGAAGTGCGGCATAGATCTCGGCAGTTTTTTGTTGTCTATAACATTCACCTCTTTTATATGGCTATTTATTTTTTCTGCTGGTTTGGATGGTGAGAAGGGCTGTGAGGAGGAAAAACCATATACCCACATATGAACTGCAATATATAAAACCAGGAGATTGGGCAGATAGTACTAATGATCTTTGAGGCTGATATGAATTTGAGCTCTGTACTGAAAAAAGTCAAAGGAAAAAAAAAGACTCTTTATCCTGGTTGTGAGTTACTTTATAAGTTTAAAGATTGGGAGCAAATTCTTGTATCAGAATGATCTTGGCTATTAAGTGAAGGGAAACCCTACTCTAATAGCTTAAGCAATCGGGGAATCCTATTATCTTGAATAACAAAAAGTCTAGGGGCAGGACAGCTCCAGAGCTGCTTAATCCTACAGTTCAACTGTCCACCAGGACTCAAGTTAAATCTTCATTCTTTCACTTGAATACCTTCATTGTGTCAGCTTATGTTCATACAGAAGATTGCCATAATTCTAGCTGTCACATGTCAACCCAATAATGGCTTCCCAAAGAGACCCAAAGAGACCCTTCTTTTTGCATCACTTTAAAAGTAATGTTTCCTCCTAGGAGAATTCATTCTGCATCTTAATACAGGCCTATGTCTAAGGCAATCACCATTAAAGGACATAAAGCCACAATGATTAGCCCTGACCAGAAGTTATTAAGCTTTTGTTTATGCAGATTATATCTATCAATATTTACCCTATTAGAAATCAAAATCAAAAAAACTTTAAAATATTTGTTCACTCATTTGAAAAAAAACAATAAACATTATATGCTAACATAAATAGCATAGAGTTATGAAAAATAACCATATTTTCCAAAATGAAAAAAGAATAGTGGGAGAACTGGTATTCTTTCATATTTCGGTAACTTTCTAATGCCTGGTTTAATAGAGACAGCTGATTTTTCACATCTGCTTTTGCAGTCAGTCTGCTGTGATATGTTATTTGGTTGAAGTATATGAAGAAATGTAGCCTCACACAGCTATACAGCTGCAAAAGGAAGGAATGTTTTAATAACCTCTTTGGATAATTATGGATATTCTTCTTTGATACTATACTAAAACTCAACAAGTGGTAGTTTTTAAAATATTAGGTATAGCGTGAAATCTGAAGCATATCAAAGAACTATTTTGTATTTCATTACATTAAAGTCCATTATTTATCTATCTTGCTTTACCCAGGAAAGTTTTTGTAACATCATGCATTGATCATTTGGAAAACATTGGTTTGTTGAATTATGCAAATCTTCTAATGTTGACACATATTGTTACACAGTTTGAAAAAATAATATTCATTAATATCTCCACTGGTTTCATCAGAAAATCTTAAGCTATCGGGGAGCTATTAATCTCAGAGTAGAAAATACAATGTTTGTAAAAATCATTCTTTTGCTTGAAAGCTTAAATTTTATCATTGGCAACAAATACTATAAGCTGTTTTCCTTTGTTTATTTTTGAAAAAATATCTGCCAAACATCCCAATTTGAATAACCCTAGTCAGATATTCTATAAAGTAAAAATGATGTCTTATAAGAAAAGCCAGCTAGTTCAGATCACAACTTGAACCATTGCCCAAGGACTTTTCCTTGAGATGTACATGTCCATTGTACCTGGGTATGCAACAGAAATGATTTTTGTATAATTTCCATTTCTATTCAGAATAATAAAATGACATGTACTCAAGAGTTGAGACTTAATAAAAATAAATGACATGTACTCAAGAGTTGAGACTTAATAAAAACAGTTTTACTGTTTCATCAAGGATATTCTCAAATAAAACTGGTATTTTGAACTGTGAGTAGTGAAAATACAATGTCTATTAGGACCACTGCCTTGATTGGTTCTGAGGCACTAGCAATTTTACTCATCATTGCTTTTTTACCTTCAGGCTGAATGTCAACATGGAGAAAAGCAAATAACATCTTAGCAGTATCATGAAAATACTTTTGATCTCAAGGATTCCCTGTAAGGCTCCCCAGGACCCCGGGGTTCTATAGATCACACTTTGAGAACTATTAGTTTATATCCCTTGGGGTTTTTCTCTCCATCTGGGATAATTTCATCTTATTAAAAATCATGTTGGAGGGGCTGAGTACCCAAACAAACATGGTCCCTGACAACAGGAAAGAAGTGGGGAATAGCTGTTGGATAGGCAACCAAAAAGGTTTGCCATAATTCTATGGGGTAGAGCTTGATATACCAAAGAAACAAAAAAGAAAGTGTTACCCTTCTAAGACTCCCCAAGAGACCTAAGCACCAGTACTGGCAGCACTCTCCACCCCCAAGTACTTCTAGGAGGCCTGGGAGCTGGTGAGAGAGCAAGGTCCTGGATGTCACGAGCCAGCCAACAGCTCTAGGCAGGATGCCATGCACAGAGATGAGAACACTAAACCACAATCCCAGCACAAGTGGATCTTAAAACTTACAGAGAAAGACAAAAAAATATGCATTCATTTATTCACTCAAGAAATGCTTGAACAGGCCCTGGAGACAACAATGTGAACAAGACATGGTCTCACATAACGGAACTCACATTCATGTTAAGGAGATACATATTTTTTTTGTATCAGTATATGTTTAATGTGTAATCAGACTTTCCACAAGGACTTTGAAGAAAGAGCAGAGGTTTATCACCGTATGCAACCGTGGCACCCAGTCTGGGAGGCCAGGGAGAATTTCCCTAAAGAAGTGACAATTAACTGAGTCCTGGGAATGAACCAAGTGAGAAGTTGGGGCAGAAAGTGTTACAGAAGAAGGAATGGCAATTGCCCAGGCTCAGAGACTCAGAGATGGGAAGGAGCTCAATCTGTTCGAAGAAGAAAGAAGGCAGCAGCGTTTCTAGACAATACAGAGTGAGAAGAGAGTGGTTTAAGATGAAGCTGGAGGGCTAGGCTGGGCCGGGATCATGAACAACCTAATTCACCAGGGTAAGGATTTTTAGCTTTGTCCTAAGGGAAATGGGACGCCACTAATGGATTTAATCAGGAGAATAACAGGATAAGATTTTTATTTTTAAAAGATTCATTGGCTTTAGGATGGAAAATAGCCAGGAAAAAGAGAGGGTAGCTATGAGGAAGCTGCTGGGCTGAGCTGCCTCGTGAGGAAACAGATCCAAACAGCACCTTGCTCGGCTTGCCTTGCTATCTGGCAGCAGTTGTGGGTGGAGCCAGCCAGGGCCCCCACTGCAAGGCTCAAAAGACAAGGGGACATGGCAGAGCCATGAGCACCAACCAAGGAAGAAAGGAAGACAGAGCTCAGACAAGCAATACCCACTATGAGGCAATCAGGAGGAAACTAACCCTATCAAGTTCTTTTCTTATTAAAAAAAAAAATGCAAATCCAACAGAAGAATGAAGTGGTCAGAGAAGATTCCAAAAGGAGGAGGTGGTCCCAGAGTTAGCAGGTAAAGGACATGTATGTCAAACATGAGACATGAGACTTTAAGTTGAGTCAGTGCAAGGAGTCTTGACCAGTCATTGACCCCCAAGTAATGGATGACTCAATGCCAAACTAGGACCAGAAAACCAACTGCCATCCTTGCCTCCCAAAGGCAGTGTCTCCTCCTGCAGAGTTGACTTCCCCTAGGACTTGGAAGGCTACAGTCATCCCATTTTGGAATCATCACCTACAGCCACTTCTACTGTAATTTTGTCCCATGGCCAGTATATTTTCCTTCAATGACTGGGAGAGTTAGAGCTCTGCAGGGATCTCAGTCACTTCTCTGCTTAACGGAGATGATAAGCAGGTGAATTTTCTAGTGATGTAATACCGAAACTAGTCAAAACTCTGGTGACACTAGAGAAAATTTTCTTTGATGACTTAGGATGGGATGATGATCCTCACAAATGCTGCAGACAAATCATAATGAACACCCGGGCAAGTGAGCACTGCAGTTGTCAGGCTGCTGGGATCATGCACAAGGGCTTAACCATGTTGCAAAGATGAAACACCTGCAATTAGCCCTAAGTAGGTGGAAGCTCTCCTCTTTAAAAGGTCTCCTGGCCCAGGTAACAGTCTCACCTGAGCTCCAGTTCTCCACAGGGGATGATCACTGGGGCAAATTATTGACACTTACCTCAGAACACAGCAGTCCTGGTGTTCTCCCTTCACTTTAAGAAATAGCAACTTAAAACAATCACAGAACAAGGTGATGAGAAAGGCCAGCCTAACACTGTGGTTCCACCAGTATGTGAAGTGAGCCCTGCTACACTATGGGGAAAAGGGATCACAGACATTTTAAGCCAAGCTTTAGACCCACTGACGAGACTCTTGGAAACCATTAGAATATCTCAGGCCACAATAAGATAAAGAAAAAAATGCACTCCTTGCAGCTCGGGGTCCCACAGAGACCATGCCTGTTCATTACAAATAAACCATGCAATTTGCTTGCATTGTATCTCCAGTGCATCTTAGCTCAAAAATAAAACTCCTAATAGAATAAATGCACTGCCTATAAATCTCAACACATCCTGCATTATTAGTAAAAGTTCTTAAAATTCATAACTTATTAAGTCATAAACTCTTTTGATGAATAAGACCCCACATACCAAATGGTGAAATACTATGAGACCTGGTAAAAGAATAAACCTGTTGAATAAATCTGCTATGCAAAAATTTATCTCAATGTTATATATAATGAAACCCTTCTTAAACAAAACCCTGATAAAACAATAAACCTGCTCAAAGATTAAATTTGTTGCACTCCAGGGCCATATTTCTCACCTGTTTTTGGAGCTGCCAGACAACACAACCCGTTTAACCTCTGTAGTCCTTTTTTACACCAAATTTTGCTGTTCCGTTCCAATCATTTCTATAGCTACAAAATGTAAGGAATTTCCCACAGCCACAGCACAGAATGTTATTAAATTATTACCACTGACAATTGTTAATAGGGACAAAGTTTATCTTCTCCCTAATTTAGACCCCTCTTTCTCAGCTACCCCACCATATGCCTGTTTTTATTTAAAAAATCTTCTGTACGTGTCTTGATGAGCCTTGTTGCCTCCGATTAGAAAAGGGTCCTGGCTTCCTGCCCTGCTGCCTGCCCCCTCACTTACCCAAAAAGACAGTGGAGGAATAGAAAGCAGGCGAGAGAGAAAATGAGAGGCTTTGAGGTGAGGCTCAAATGTGGGAAGAAGGGCCCTGAATGGAAATAACAAAGCAGACTCCATAAATTTCCCTTCACTCTTCACAAAATATTAGAGGACGGGACAGACTAGGATGCTCAGTCAGAAAACTAACCAATAGTAGGAGCCGTGTGGATGGCCAAGGGCAGACATAACCCAATGGCACAGAAAAACTAGCCGTGTTCCTCACCTGAGCCCCTTCCTCCAAAACAGGAAGACTAGTGTTAAGGGAAGGAAAAGACACAAGTAAATCTCAAAGAGAAGTAAAACCTGAGAATGGACTTTAAATTGCTTTTTTGTGTTCCCCTTCTTTGCCAATTCTTACATATCAGTTGGAAAAGTATTTATAAACGTAAAAAAATAGACATCCATATAAGAGCTGAACTTCACAGTAGATCCATCCCTTGGGAAGCTAAACACTGATTTTAGCAAAGTATCCCTCGCAGAAATGATTCTAGAATTCATATCTGGAGAGTTCCTTCAAAGCTGATTTTGCTAGCCTCTCCAGAAATAATACTAGTACTTAATACCATCCTCATTGTCATCATCACCACCCCTACTTCACAAATTTGCATTCATTCGCTGGTTAACCAATTTAATTCACTTATTACTAAACTGAGGTCCTCATATTTTCAAGGCCCTGTAGCAGGTGTAGGGAGTGGGGTACTGGGGTAGCAGACAGAGATGAGCAAGGGAGCCCTGACTTTTATGAGCTGTGGCATTCACTGTGAAAGTGGAATGTGTCCCTGCCGTAACAAGGGCAGTGACAACAGCATAAAATGCTGTGCTTCTAGACCCTCATGGATACACTAAACATATCGTTTCTAGGTTGTTTTACTCACTCTGAGGAAAAACAAATCAGTTGGGGAATTATCTTTTTGTTTTCATCATACTTACTTAATAACATCTTTATTGACATATAATTCACATGCCATAAAATTCACCTTTATAAAGTGTACAATTAAGTGAATTTTAGTATATTCACAGTTATGTAACCATCGTCACTGTCTCATTTTAGAACCTTTTTATCAATCCCAAGAGAACCTCTGTACCCGTTAGCCGCCACTCCCCACTCCCGACCCCAACTTCTGACAAATACAAGTCTCTCTGTCTCTATGGATATGCCTGTTCTGGACATTACAGACAAATGGAAACACACAATATCTGGTCTTAGCAGTATTTTTAAGGTCACCCATTTGTAGTGTGTATCAGTATTTCTTTCCTTTTTCTTGCCATGCCATAGATATATTTTACTTATCCATTCATTAATTAATAGATATCTTACTTGTTCCCACATTTTGAATGCAAAATGCTGCCGTAAATGTACGTATGTAAGTTTCTGTGTGGACACTTCTGTTTGCATTTCTCTTAGGTACACTCAGAGAATTGCTGCATCACGTGGTAACTCTCCATGTAAATTTTTGAGGAACTGCCAAACTGTTTACAATACCATCAGCAGTATACAATGATTTCAATTTCTCCAGAGCTTTGTAAATACTTCTAATTGTCTGTCTCTGGTTTTAGCCATTCTAGTGATTTTTGTAAACTAAAATTAAATAAAAGGCTCCCCCCACCACCTGCTGACGGAATGGACCCCCTCCTGGCCAAGAGGATATCCTAAAACTAAATTATCTGCCAGGAGGAGGAGGTCAGACATGCCTCACCAGGCCCCCCTCCCTTCTTGGAGATATCCTTTGTAACTCAACAGGCCTACTAACCTGCAGGTCCCCAATTTACACAACAAATATGTCCAGTGACTTGTCTCTTATCTAAAACATTCCAAGCCTTTAGCCAATGCTTCATTTTTTTAACCAATTGTAAGTCAAGGAGTCTTTAAACCCACCTATAACCTGTAAGCCCCCCCACTTTGAGATGGGCCAAACCAATGTATGCCTTCCATGTATTGATTTATGACTTTACCTGTAACCCCTATCTCCCTAAAATGTATAAAACCAAACTATAACCCAGCCACAGCGAGTCCACTTGCTCAAGGCTTCTTGGGTGTGGCTCCGGGTCATGGTCCTCAAATTTGGCTCAGAATAAACCCCTTTAAAATTATTTTAGAGAGTTCGGCTTCTTTTCCGTCGACAAAGTGTACCTCAGTGGGGTTTGATTTACACTTCCTAATGATTAATGATGTTGAGTATGTTTTCATGTGCTTGGTAGCCATCGGAATACCTTCTTTGTAGAAATGTCTAAATACTTTGCCCATTTTTAATTGGGTTATCTTTTATTATTAAGTTTTAAGAGTACTTATATAATCTAGATATAAGATCCATATAAGGTATATGGTTTGCAAGTACTTTTTTCCATTCTGTGGGCTGTCTTTTCAGTTTCCTGATGGTGTCCTTTGAAGTATTTAATTAGGATAAAGTCCACTTTATCTATTTTTTCCCTCTGTTGTTTATGCTTTTGGTATCATATTCAACAAACCATTGCCTAACCCAAGGTCAGGAAGATTTACCACTATATTCTCTTCTAACATTTTTATAATTTTAACTTTTACTTTTATGATGATGATACTTTTTAAATTAAATTTTGTGTATGGTGTGAGGTAGGAGTCCAACTTTATTTTTTTGTATGTGAATATACAGTTATCCCAGTACCATTTGTTGAAAAGACTACTCTTTCCCCGTTGAATTATATTGGCATCTTTGTCAAAAATCAATTGACCATGAATAATAAATATAAGGGTTTATTTTTTGACTCTCAATTCTATCATATTTACCCATGTGTCTATCCTTATGTCACTACTACACAGTATTGATTACTGTAGCTTTGCATTAAGTTGTGAAATTGGTAAGTATGAAACCTCAAACTTGGTTCTCCCTTTTTAAGAATGTTTTGGCTATTCTGGGTCTCTTGCATTTCCATATGAATTTTAGATCAGCTTGTCAATTTATGCACAAAGGCAGCTGAGATTTTTGGTAGATGTTGAATTAAATTTGTAGATCAATTTTAGAGCCATTGACTGATCCAACTGCATTCCTATCTATGAGCATGGGATGCCTTCTCATTTATTTAGATCTTTAATTTCTTTCAAAAATGTTTTACAGTTTTCAGTATACAAGTCTCTCAATTATTTGTTAAATTTATTCCTAAATATGTTTTAATATTTTTGTTTGTATTTGCAAATGAAATTTTTTTATTTTTGATTGTTCAATCATAGTGATAGAAATACAATTGATTTTATATATTGATCTTATATCCTATAGCCTTGCTGCTGAATTTATTTATTGTTCTAACAATTTTTTAGTAGATTAAAAATTTTAGGATTTTCTATATACATGATGTTATCTGTAAATAGAGAGTTTTACTTCTTTCCAATCTGGATGCCTTTTATTTATTATATTTTTCGTACCTAATTTCCCTAGTAAGAACTCTCAGAACTCTTAGAAGTGGCTTTGAAAAGCCCCATCAGGTCTTCTAGATCCCCAGGAATATGCTGGAGCTTTTCAGAGCCTCCTATACTCATCTCATGCCCAGATTTTTCTTTCAAGATTTTCTGCCAGCTTCTTGTTTGCTGCAATTGGTATTATTGCCTCAGACTATGGAAATGTTAAATAATTGCCACTGATTGTCTTCAACAAATGCCCTGGAGACAGGGCTGTACCCAGTGAGGGTGCCTTGAGTCATTTAAAGACAAGCCCTAAGAATGGGGCTTTTCTAGAGATTTGCCCAACAGGTAAAATAGTGACAATTCTTAAGAATGGGAGCTTTTGGGAGAGCTCCGAACCCACAATGACCCTGTTGGTTTTACACCCACTATGGTTTGAGGCTGATGCCTTCCAGACGACCACAGAACTGGGGAAAAGGGGATGGAACGGGAGCAAGTTCGAATGGCTTCACGCTTATTATTCCTTGCCACGGCTCAGCTGGGTTTTCTTTGAATAGGTGCTCCTAACATTGTTGGAGGTCTTTAGTTAATTTCCAGAGTTCTGAAAACGTTGACTTTGACAATTTTTGCCAGTGTTCTTGTTGCTTTTGCGAAGGAGCAGATTTTCAGGGGCTCTTCCCCCACCATTCCACAAGTGCTTCCATCACTCCCTTCTGTCTTCTCTTTTCTCTTCTTCCGGTGCTCAACCCGACCCAGTCACTAAATGGAACCACGTGCATTTTAATCCGATTTTCTCTGAGAGTGAAATGATCTATACTGCATGCAAGTAAAAAGTCCTCTTAACAACCTCGAAGATGAGCGTGTCTTGAAATCTTCCTGGAGAAACTTAGAGTGAGAGTGAGACCAAGCCCAAATCTTAGACTTAAAAATAAAATGATAGGAATCAAATAAGGCTAATTGACATTTGACTAAAAATATGGCTTATAAGAAATTACACAGGTGAGAAAAACGTTTTTTTAAAAGATGTGTCACAATGCTATCAATGATGTGGTACCTAAAAGGCATTTTGATCTCTGACACGAAGAAGGTTGTTAATAAGAAATAGATATTAAAATGTAATGTTAAAATTATCAGAAGCAATTAACCATAATTGTATCTGTAAGTCTCCAAAGCAATTAGGAAGCGACTCAGACCCAAAGAGCAGTACACAAGCCTTCTCCCCGCACGCTCTTGCCCCTTCGTTCACCGTTAGCTCCTCTGAGGCCTGGCTCTGCTGTTTATCCTACGTTTGTTTTTATTTTCCTCCCAAACAGTAACTGGCCTCGGCTCAGATGCCGGGATCTGGCATCTCACAGCCATTTTTCTGAACATAAGCAGCCTGCATTTAAAACTCCCTAGCTCATCTGTCTTCATTTGAAGACTGGGTTAAAAAATAAAATTAATGATTGCTATCAGGGGGAAGACGAGCAGCGTCTTTGGTGAAAAGTAGATCTGCCACGTTTGGCCAAGGCTGACATCTTTCACCGGCTGGAAATGGCTGGATATACTTGTAAACATTATTAAAAATAATAACTTAATGTTTCCTTCCTGTGACTCGCTAGCATTAGCAAGGTAGTTCCAATTAGTATTTCCTCTGAGTGAAGGAGGCCTTTTACTTCGTTTCATTTAAAAGGGGATTTGTTTTCTAATTTTTACTTCTGCTGTTGTCAATAATAGAAAAGAGCCAAATGACGGCTGCCTTCCCCCCATCACTTAGGTTTTGCAAAGCCACAGAAAAGGAATATGCATCTTTGATTTTATTTGTTTTAGCTGTGCTTGTTCAGTGAGAGAGAAGACACATTTACATCCCTCTGATCTGGATAGTGTTGCATGGAGTTTTAAAACACAAGTAAATCACATCAAGAGACTAAATCATTTTGTAGGATTTGGAGAGTGAAGGCAAATAATTCAATGATAAATTAGTAAGAATGGCATGGAATAGGATGCTTTTCCTTGGAGAACTCAGCTTCAAGTCCCCTCAGAAGGAAGGAAGAAAGGGAGAGAGGGAGGGAGGAAGGGAAGGGGCAAGCATCTCCACCGCCTAGGTGCCTTTCTCAGGGAGTTGCCTGTGCTTTTTGGATCTCCTTCCATTTGAGTGCGTATCTCTTTAATAGACTCATCTTGCTTTATTAAAGTCGAAAATATGTTTTTAAATGCTAAGTGAGACACGTATTATTGCAAATGCAAAGCTGCAAAATGTTTGGCAGCCTCAAGGTAATAATTTCTTCCAATTTCAACACAAAGTTGGTGAATATTTCAATTGATTATGTTGGGTGATCCAGTAGTCATTTAATCATATTAATATATAACTTGCATATTCAACATAATCTCACACGCTTGCTTATCTTATACCCCAGAAAGCCTCTCAAGGCCACAGGCGCACATACGCGCACAAGCTCGCACACACGCACAGTCATTTCCTGTGGTGGGCTTTCACCAAAGTTCTATTTCATGGCTAAGCTGTGCAAATGACTGTCTGTGTGAATTGACGTAATGGAACTTTTTAATAGCATAACAGAGCAAATCATTATGCAGAAGATAGGAGGCATTATTTACAACATTAATTAAGTCCAGGGGGGAAAAAGGGACCATATGAATCCACTTCACTTTATTTTAAGTGCCTTTGCTTATTTACCCACATCTTGGTATTCTATTCACTTTGAAATTCAGGTACAGTATAGGAGGCTGAACTTGTAAACTTTTTATGTGTGTGGGGTGCTTTAGGTCTGTTTGTTTTTTGTAGCATGGTAATATGCCCAAGGTGCCAGGAATTGACAAGGATCATAGAAAACAGAGGGCAGAGGACTGAAACCCCACCTAACAAGGAAAGAGCTCCCAACCTGTGTGACAGGAAGGTCTTGAGTCCGTATCCTCTGGACTTAGGAAGGAGAGAGGACAACATTGCGGGCCTGTGTGCAGGAAGGAATGTGCTCTCCTCTGGGAAGGGTCTCCAGCACACCAGCTCACTGGTGCCCTGCAACCCATCTGACCTCCTAACCCACTTTCTGCCCAAGTTAAACAGCGGCCGGGCAAGTGGCCACCTTGCCCACTGACAATATGTGAACAGGATGACAAAGAATTCTGAAAGATGCAAGGAGAGGCTCTATTTTCTTTAGCTCTGATATCGTTTATACATCTCCCCAGTGTTAGATACTAGATAGGAGTCATTCATGGACATGAAACCATAGGGTCCAGGGGCCCTTGCACATTCAATCAGACCAGTGCGCCATAGGAGCAGAAAGGAGCTTGGGAGAGATGGCAAAGACTCTTAAAGGAGAAATGGAGGCGATTCAAGGGAGGTGAAAGCAGATGAGGAGAGGGAGGTAGCCATATTTTATTTCAGAACAAAAGTACAACCTGGCACGATCCTAGGCTTGTCTGATTTTTGACCAAGTAGTACTTTCCTAGAGTAGAGGTAGCTCGAGGCTCTGTCACATTTTCACAAAGTAAAGGGGCCCTTTAGGAAAGATTAGAGTGGAATCTGACTCCTGGGGGCCCAGCATTGGCTCCCTGGAAACCATATTACCCCAAACTCTAGAAATTAACAAAATGACAGAATTCAAAACAGAGCAAGGCGAAAGTTTTTCTTCCTGGCCTTTCTTAGAGGGTTAGCAGGATGTAGGAGAGAGAAAATTTTTGAAGAGAACTATCTTCTTAAGCAGCCCCAGATAGGCCAGACTTACTCACAACTTACAATTGATTACATAGCTAATTTTTTTTTATCAAGCCAAACTATAATTAAAGCAGGTACCCCGAAGGGTGGCATTACCAATAAGTTAGTAGACTAAATTAGGATCTTTTCATTTCTCCAGAATTAGTACAATGCCATTGCTTAAAAATACACACAATTTTCTAATTCAGATTTGTTCCAAATTCTGATTTTGAATATTCTGAATCCCTGATAGAGCTTCTTGCCAAATTAGTGTATGAACGAGAAGCCCGCTTGATCAGGGCAGGCTGCCTAACAGGCCCAGGAATAATTCACACTGGCCTATGCTGCACACGGAAGAAAGGAAGTTGAGAGGTCTAAGGGCTCAAAGTTCCAGGCAGAAGGAAGGTGACGGAGAGAAGAGATTGCTTGAGAACATGTCCTGCTGTGCCCGGTGATTTGTTGGGTATCTCAGTGTTTGTTCTGTGACAAGTTGGACTTTGGTACAAGGTCAGCTCCTGAATCTTGATTATGTTTTTTTTCCCCTTGAGCCAAGAGACATTGATCTGTACATCTAGTTTACCTTGTTTTCTTAGCCATTTGTGACATAGTACAACAGTTCCCATCGAAAAAAGTGTCATGTAAATAAATTACAACTTAGGACGTATACATTAAATAATTTTATAAATGAACTTTAAAAATGAAGGAATAAAAAATGCCAGGCCTGGCTTGTAGAGCAATAGTGATTATTCTGATCATGTTGTCATGTGTAATGAAGCACAGGCCCATCATTAATCAAAAGAACCAATCAGATAACTAATTTAGGCAATATTCTTTACCACAGGACATGTCGGTCAGTAAAAATGCATTAAAATAGCAAAAGATCAATAGCAGCCAGCAGGGACTGTGTTTACAAACCGGTCTTAAACTTTAGGGCATTAAATTCTCAGTCATATTGGGTATCTGTTTGGTAAAGATAAAGGAAAACTTCAGAGAAATGAAAGTTTTTTTTTTTCGTTAATAGTGCAGTCATAATGTATACTGTAATAAATGTACAGAATGTTGCATTATTTTGTGATACATGGCAAAAGTGTCCCCAGCTCCCTTCAGAAGCATTATCAAGGCTCAAAAAAAGGACCATGCAATGAGCGGGGATTGACAAATTGGTCCAAAGATGGCAGCGGGAGGTAGGCAGGTCCTGGGTGTTTAAAGACGATTTATGTTTTAAGCAACTGGAGTCTGGCGCAGTGGTCAGACCTTACAAGTGGCATGTAGCGCCATTTCCATGGCGCCTCCACTGCCCTGGATTTGAAATGACTGTTATCTCTCTGGCAGGTGGGCTCAGCCTCCCTGCAGCACATCCCCTTGCCAAAAGCTTCAGCTTGGTCACATTTTATAATGAAAACTTCCACTCAACATTTCTAGCTATACAAAATGCATCTTGTGAAAGTCCAAATTATCCACATCCTTTTTCTTTGCTACAGAAGAAAACCCATTAAAAAAAAATCTTCTCATTGCTGATTCCACAAAGCTAACGTAGCTGCTGAAGAAATACTTTTACAAGGTAGAGGGGAGAGGTGGTGGTCACACAATGGGACAGGAGCTCGAGGGACCACCATTCCTGGCTGGCGCCAGCTTTAAGAGCACCTCACAACCTTCAGCTGAGGCCACCAGAGAACACCATGCACCTCCTTGAGTCCTCAGGGCCAATGCCTTGGTCCCTTTAGTTTGTGGCAGGGCCAGGAGCAGGGAAAGTTGCCGAAGCCTTGCTCTCCCATGACGGTCACTGGCCATAGCTGACAAGAACTGATTGCGGTTTCGGTGTCCACACTCTTCTAAGGGCTCTTCACACGTTTTACCATTAGAAAACAACCCTGCAAGAAAGGTGTGCTTTGCTCCTGAATTTGCTCACTAATTATTTATAATGTACCTACTATGCACCCGCAGACATCATAATCACTCCAGTGTGAAACCCAGAAATAGACACTGAGAAGTTGTGGCTTGACCAATGCCATACATCTCCCAGCTGGAAGAAAGAATGGAACAAGGAAGGGAGGGAGGGACCCCACTCCCTCCGGCAGCTGTTGCTCCTGTTTTCCAGCTCATCTTCACAGCAGCCTTTCTAGGTAGAAAACAAGATGTCTACATTGGCTGACTGCTTCTTCCCCTCCTGTTCGCCCTTCAACCCATTCTTATCTGGTTTTCACATTCACTGTTCCTTTGAAACAGCTTTGATGAGTCAACAATGAGCTCCATGTTCCCAAATCCAATGGATACATCTAGGTCTTTAAATTCTTTTTTTTTTTTTAATTTCAGAATATTATGGGGGTACAACACTTTGGCTATGTACATTGCCCATGCACTGCCCATGTCAGAGCTACTGATCAAATTAAAAAGCTTCTGCACAGCCAAGGAAACTATCACTAGAGTGAACAGACAACCTACAGAATGGGAGAAAATATTTGCATGCTACACCTCTGATAAAGGGCTGATAACCAGAATCTATACAGAATTAGGAAAATCAACAAGAAAAAATCAAACAACCCTATTAAAAAATGGGTAAAGGACATGAATAGGTCTTTAAATTCTTTAAACTTTCAGTCTTCCCCTTTCCCAAATGCTCTCAACCCTTGGCTCTGGGAATTCTGAATATTCCTCCTTTCCTCCCCAGCCACTCCCTCTATTCATCTTCTGCATGACCTCTGCATGACCTCTACACAATCTCTAGATGTTGGGCTGCCATAGCACAAAGGTGGAAACAACCTGAATATCCAGCAATAGGGGAACTGTTAAGTGAATCCTGGCACATTAATTCTGTGAAATCCCAAGTAGCAGTCTAAAAGACCAAGTGAAATCTGTATATACTGACATGGGAGGATCTCTAAGATATACACTAAGTGAAAATAAAAGACAGTACTGTCGAGAAACATGCTGTTTAAGTATATCTAGATGTACATACAAATGTACATAATGCGTTTTAAAAGCTCTGAAAGAAAGTATAACAATGCTGGTTATGATGAACCCATTTGGAGATAGCACAGGGACTCAGGGGTGGCCAAAAGGGATATGCATTTTATCTCTATTGATAAATATTTTGACAGTGAGTCATGTCTTTTGTAATTAAAGACTAAAAGAATATTTTAAATGAATAACTATTAGAGCAACTTCAGGCTCACTCCCCACTCACAAACCCTACTCCTGCTTGTCAATCTCTCAGCCAGTTCAAGGGCTTAAATCTCATCTATTTGAAAATATCTCTATATCTCTAGATCCCATCTTTCCTATGCGCTCCAGAGGTGTCTAGATGACTACCATTTTGGATTCTCTACTAAAGGTATCACTGTCAGCTACACAAATCTTCTGTGACCACCTAGAACACTTATTTTCTTCCTAAATCTCTCTCTTGCCCAATTTTCCCCATCTCAGTAAATGCCATCACACTGTCTACTCTGCTGGTCAAGTCAAAAACTTACAGGCTACTCTTGATTTTCACCCCCACACACATACACCCACACTAAGTCTACTCAATGAAGTCCGTGTCCTTTATATTTCCATCATTGTCCTTCTTTCTAAATTCTTCACTATCTCACAAAGTCCGGCCACCAGCATCTCTCACCTGGGCTACTGCCATGCCTCCTAGTTGATCTCTCTGCTCCCGCTCTCATCACTGTCCGCTTGGTTATCCACCCAGCCATCAGGGTAACTTTTTACATAAGTCGGATCAGTCACCTCCCAGATACCTGCTGTTCATTGCACCCAGCCACCTGCTGGCCTCCTGGAGAGAGCATAGAGCAGGGCTGGTGACCAAATGCTCCTCAGATGAGTCCGACCATAGTAAGCTCTTTGCTCGGCTTGGTCTCTTTTCCTGGGAGGAGGTTAAGGGTAACCTACTGGATAAAGGGAAAGAAGAAGAGGAAACATAGATGTGGCTTCAGTAGCTTTGGTGAAAACACTGGATAAAGAGCTTGGTTTTGCCTACGGAAATGTGAAATGTCTGAGAACAATCTCAGTGTTGCTACTGAGATCAGACAATGTCTACAACGTGCAGTTCAGGTTGGACCTCTGTGCTTCCAACCTTAGCTCCATGTGGCCAGAGAGTTGCCCAGGGCATTGGAATCAGGCCACCTGTCCAAGTCAAACCCGCAGAGCTCTCGGTGTTTGTTCCAAGACTGCAGATGGCTCTGGGAGAAATCTACAAGAAAATACAGAAGCCCATTCTTTAGAATTTTGAAACTCTTGTTCCTTGGAGCCCTTATTCTGAAATGAGACTCAAAACTAGATAGAAAGACACCAAACTCAACTTAGACTTTCCAGAATGTACTGTCTACATAATTGACTTGGTTTTAAGAATTACAATTCTCAGTTTTCTTGGAGAAAACATCATAAGACAATTCCTGAAAAAAGGGTAGGATGGAGTTTTGGGAAAATAATATGATCCTTACAAGTTAACAGCAAATGAGAAACAAGTGTATTTCATTACAGTGTTTTTGAAAATGCTCTTGTGAGGAGAATTTGTTAAGCTTTATTTTGGTGAGAAGTTAGCAATTGGAAGTTTAAAATTCTAACTCTAAGATGTGCATGGGCATGAATGAGTCACTGTATTTCTTATTTAAGGATCAATTGGTATTAACACTGGGCTATATGTATTATATGAGCTCCAAGTTCAATGAAAAAAAAAATTCATACCAAGGGAAAAAAAACCCACCCTGGATGGCCAACATATCAGGGATTCCAAATACTGTGATTTCTGATGTGCTAGACAGATTCCATGCATCCTTCAGCCAACAATGCTTAAGCCATATGAAATATGTGAAAAAGCCCACAGTACAGAATCTCTTAGATAACTAGAATTCATTTATTAATAAAGCTATTGACATGTTTTAATATTTATAGTTATTTACCTTGCAAAGGAACTGAATCAGGGAGTACAGAGATCAAGTCACTCGGGAGAGGCAGTATTTACCTAGGCTAATAGCTTCCCTTTGGAGGACAGGCAAACAAGCGCAGGGGCTGACACAGGCCTCAGCAGCCCTTTTCAAGGACTCAGTGGGAACACTCGGAGAGGAAGTGTGCACAGCACCTCCAGCAGCGATGACATTCATCCTCAGTGCCACTCCCTGCTCCTGTCCTGCTTCACGATGTCAGCACCCCCAGCAAAGGGGGCCAGGGTACCTCATGGCAGCTCTCTATGTCCTGGACTGGGCATCCCTACGATTTTATTTGGGTCCCAGTTCTTAATTTTGTCCTTCTCTCACCTGATCCATATTCTCCCTCTCCAAAGACTGTCACCATGGGGGACAGAGGAGAGAATGACTAACATCTCAGGCTAGAGGGAGGCACAGGAGAAGGGGGCGCCCCAGACAGGGTGGGCAGTGTGGGGCACGAAGGGTCTTTGGTAATGGAAAGGGGCACAGATGGACAGGAGGCCCTGTGACACTCCTCAGGGATCAACCTCTGCAGCCTCGGGATCTGTCAAGTTAGGCTAAGTTATGCTGCAGTAACAACAAAGCAAAATAAAGAAAAAAACAGAAATATATTTCTTGTTCTCACTTGCTACACATGCAGGTTGGCAGGGGGCTCTGTCATCTACACACCGACGACCCTGGCTGAGGGGGGCTCCTTTTCAACGTCTGGCACAAGAGGAGCAGATCTGAAAGTACTCGTACCAGTGAGAGTACTCTGGCCAGATCCCCTCAGTGAGGAATAGTCACATGGCCATGCCTGAACTCAAGGAAGAAGAAGAGCACAATACAGCAGGAGAGAGCAAGGGGTCATTGCACAGGAGAAACGTCTGCCACAGCTCCTGTGGGTAGAGCTCGGGGACAGTATAGATCAGTAAGAGAAGTAACTGTGAATGCTGCCATGCTCTGAACTTGTTATATTGTAATAATTCGAAATACTTTGCTTGAATATGAAGGAAAACACTGATGAACGTTCTCTGGGACTGCAGAGCGGGGGCATGGTTTCGTTGCAGATTGGGCAACCCTTCCTTCCGTGGGAGATGGTGAGGGGCAGGGCTGGCACGTTACTGTTACTTATCCAACAGGCTCTATTAGTCACTTCAGCAAGAATAATTCTTGTGATTTGGTAGCAGCTAAAGTTGACTATTCAAATATAATAGGCTATTGAGGAGAGTCGAGGCCCAAATGCTCTCTTTGTTTTGCAGCATTTGTTGTGCTACCACTCTGTCCTGTTTTGTGGTTCTCTCTGGCAGGACTTGGCTGTGCTTATAAGACTGAGAACACTAACATTTGGGTTCTTCTAGTGTGAGGGTTTTTGCAGACAGATGAGATAAGGGGCCAAAGGAGCTGAAGGCAGTACAAGAAAGGGCTCGCATGATGTGCTCTGGAATGGAGGCTGGAAGAGGCTGAGAGAGCACTGGAGGAGGAGGATGGAAAAAGAGGAAGGAGTCAGTGGGCTCAAGACCTTTCTGAGGACCCACTGCAATGATGTCCGGAGGAGTGAAGCCAGTTGTTTAGGAAATCAAGAGGCTGTGCTTGGAGTTAGAACTAAGGACCATGTGTTTGCATGCATCGGTGAACAAGAAACGGGTGGAAGAAAAGGCCGTGGTAACTCAGGGTGTTGAGGGACTGAAAGGCCCGTGAGTTGAACTCAGCATCCGCACGGAATGCTGAATTCACAGGGAATCTCAGGATGAATCAGGTGACAAGGTAAACCAAGAGCTGAAGGCTACAAGCATAGAGTGAGCGCAACCCGGAAGTAGAGACAGTGACAAGCAGGGAATGAGTGTGGCATGGCTCAAAGGCAGGGCCATCAATAGAACGAGATTTTATTTTTGTTTCATAAACCAAGGAGTAGGCTTGTAATTTCCTGGAAGTGGTGATGGTGATCAACCCTGTCCCAACACCCATCTCCCAAAGTCAAGACTTGTGGATTATGAGAGAACTAGAGACAGTACTGAAAAGGGCTGCAAGAGAAGTGGTGGGTTCTGAGAAGATCCTGGTTTGGGTCCTCAGGGAGAAGCCCCAGGAAGAGAGACTGCTCTGTGCAGATGACAGCTTGGAAAGCAACTTGCTGATCACGCATTCAGTCACTTGATTATCTGGTAGACTGGCATGATGAAGAATGTAGAGAAACATGGATTGCAAGAAACTACAGGACAAAATCCAGGGAGGTGATTCAGAAATCGTTGTGTCACAATTATTTATCTGGATATGGATTTGTGCTTCGGGCCCTGCATAGTCCCTGTGTTGGGACAGCAGCAGGGCTGAGAGCCGAAGCAGCACAGAGATAGCTTCTCTTCCTGCCTCTCACAGAAACATAAGACCTTTGTCCGGTTTATGTTGGGTGCTTGGGAGGGAGATGTGAAAAGACATGTTCTTCCTGGAACAAGAAGTCTTGGACCAAGAAGACATACAGAAAAGCAGGGCAATTTCTCCAAGTCTAGGGAGGTTGGCCCATAACTCCGTCTCTTGCAGCAGCCTCTGAAAAGATCCCAAAGCCATGTGTGGGGTGCAGAAGCAGTGCAGCTATCAGACTCCATGTCCCCATGCAAACGTAGGCAACCGGTGTGTCAACACAAACCAGGGAGGACCAGGCCAGCCCTCCCCAAATGCCCCTGCCTTGTCAGGGCCTAGGACAGGGTGCCAGAGCTCTTTTTGCCCTGTGGGTCTGCAGAACACAAAGCTTGGAGATCACTGCTGTGACTCCTGGTCCGGGCCTCACCCTCCTGTAAGAATCAAGAAACCAGAAAAGTCCATTTTGGTCCCTTTTAATTGACAGAACTCATCAAGGCATGTGACCTTATCTCCATGTGTGCAGACTTATTAATGCTAACAAGAACAAAGAAGCTAACCACACGATGAGGCCCAGGAACAGAAAGCCCTTAGTACTTTAGTGTGGGCTTATTTTGATCATCACTGAAAAGTTGGAAATCACATCACTGGAGTATTTCTCACTCATGCCTTCCCAAGGAGCCTCGTGGTTGGAAAGCACACAGCCTTTGAGTGCATGCCTCCTTCTTTCCCACCTTGCCACATGCTACCTCCCCCTCATATCCCACTGCAGAAACCCTTCCCAACCATACAGACTCAGCCCTCCTCTGAACTCCTGCGGATGATATTCTCCCTCGTTTTCATTGGGTGAACCATCCCATAACAGTTCCGTCTGGGAGATTTTGAAATCTCTTTGTTCTTTGCATTGTTGAAAGAATTTCCATGCAGGCATGATTTATCTCATTAGGTAGTATATAAACTCCATCATGACTCTGTGCTAACGTGGTCGCCAAGCCCCTGCACAGGGCCTCAACCCAAGTCAAGGCTCTCAACAAATATTTGTTTTTGTTGTTAGCAGCCCATTGACCAAAATATTAAGCCAAAGTTAGGAAAAGTATAGCCAATGCTGGTGAAGGGGTTCACTGTTCTGCTGCTGCTTACACAGAGGCACAGAGCACTGCTCACCAGCAGAAATGCACAGGTGTCTGTCACCCTCAGAGCTTTGTGTCCCCTGGCTAGCTATAGTTGAAAGAAGGAGTGATTACAAAATTTGACAAGGTAGGTTAGAGCCTAGGTTTCTGAGAAATATATTGAACCTGCCATGCATAGTCTCAAAGAAACAGCTTTTTAAAACTATTACCTGAGCCAGTTCAGGAGGTCATGAATTTTGCTACTTATGCTGGAAACTGAAGCTATGAATATCTCTATTCTAATCAGGCATAACTTGTCTATATTTTTTTCTCAAAGAATATGGGAGCTTATTTTTGTTGGATATATTTCAATTACTCTTTTTCTATCCCATTTTTTAAAAAATAGCTTATTCAAATCAAACCAGGACTTCTTTCCATTTTTGGCCTGGTGACAGCATCTTTTGTACCCAGCTAAGCAGTCTTTGCAGTGTTTGGCACTGCTCCTGCTCTGAGGGCAAGATTTAGAACACATGCCGACTTCCCCAAGTCAGGACGCTACTGAGTTCTCTGCTGATTAGTAGGCTGTATAATTAGATGTGACAGCCCAGAGATTCCTGGCCACAAACCATTCCTAACAGGGGAAGCTGCTCTGCTTCTCTTGGAAGGCACCACCCTGCAGAAGTTCCACATGCTGGAAGTTCCTCTATTAGCTCCATAACTCCTCCAGTGCACCTGGGCACAGGTCTCAGGGCTCAGGGAAGCCTGGCCCAAGGTTGGTAGCCTGCAGCTGCTAAGTGCATGGATTTAGCATCCATTGGTGTAGCCTGGTGAGACGTCTTTGTGAGGGCCCACGTTTGCTGAACAAAGCACAGTGAAATGGATGAGACTGATTGATAGCACAGAGCTGGGCAAGTAAGAAGTACTCTACCCTTCTTACAGGAAGAAGGGCCCACCCTGACCACGCTCAAACCACAGCTGGCAGGCTGAGAGCAAAGACTCTGTTCTCCCTCAGTCTAGTAAATGTACTGTGTTCCATGGGCACAGACATCCCTGACCATAGCCACTTCCCCTCTATAGGGTCCCACCGGCTACAAAGGCATTTGGAGTAGAGAAGAAGGCATGATCTCACATCACCCACCTTCCCGGAGAGGAGCTTCATTGTATAGATCCTACCAGCCAGGAGTCCACATGTAGCTTTACTATGGTGTCAGCAATCAAAAGCACCTACCGAACCCTCAAGCCACACCCAAGTCATACTGGATTCAGTCCAAGTATAGTGGAGCAGAGCCACAGGTTTCCACCCCTGCAGGGAGCCCATATACAACTTAGGGAGAGTAGCCTCACGTGAGCCAAACAGAAAACCAAGGGATCAATGACTGCCCAAAGAGAACAATGACACAACTCATGTGTCTTTGCTTAAAGCATAGAAGAAGATGGATTTGTTTTGAAATGTAACCTCTGCAGGTGCTGTAGAGGTTATTAGCCACTTATTCATTTATCTAGAAATTTCAAGGGGAAAAATGCCTCAGTTTGGATTGCATTACCTGGATCATTGTTAAGCAGAGGGTTGGGATACTCAGAGTGGTAGATAGTGTTTGCTGCTGCTTGATGCCAGATTTCAAAGAGAGATCATTTTCACAGTAGCCAGCAGTGTCTCTTCATTCGTCTTTTGTTTGGGCATAAGTTTTCTTCCCAACCCCAACCTTTCCCATGGGAGAGGCCCCGCAGCCTCCCTCCTTCTTGACCCAGCAGCCTTCCAATACCCTTTGCCCCTCCAGGAGCTCTCAATGGGAGCCTCCAAACAACCAGATTGTGCAGCCTTGTTAGAGCCAGGCATGCTTCTTTTTTAAATCAAAGAGTAATAAAATACCTAATTAGTAACGTGCAGCAGCATTATTTTTATTCATCTATATATTTCTAATTAAAATTATGCCATTCTTAAAAATTGCAACATAATACACTCAAGCCTTTCATTTCGCATGCAAAGTGTTTGAAAGTCTGCAGTCCCTGTGAGGTGGTAATTTCAAAAGGAATGGTAAGCCCACAAAAGAAAAAAAGTGAAGCCATAAGTAATTCCTTTTAAGAAAATGTATAAGATACACTAATTTGAAAGAAAAGCGATTTTGAAATATAAAAGGAAATCTAGAAGAACGAAGCATTCAGCCCTTTTATTGCACTGTGTTGCCAATAATATTGTATATGTGATTAAAAATTCTTTCTGCAGCCACTTAAGCCAATAGAAATTGAACTTGCCTGAGTACAGCCTCCTGCACCCCTGCCTTGTCTCCAGAGGGGTTGGGGAGGTTTCATTGTTATTGGGATTCAAATCCTATCATCATTAAAGAAGTGACTACAAACTGGAAATACTTAAGAGCTGCAGGGTCAGCTTGCAGATTGAAGACTGTCTTTAAAACGGGTTGCATCACAAAGGAAAAGCTGAAGGAGTCTTAGCTCTGTGTTCCAGCTGCAGGAGGACCAGAGGGTCCAGTCAGAACAGATGTTTCCTGCAAGTTGCTACCTCCATCCCAGGCATGGTTTATACAATATTCAAATTCAGTTTGGCACTTTTCCCTGAAGCTTTTATTTTCCCCCCTTTCTCTTTTAGCAGTTGTAAGAAAATCGCTGTTATCTCAAAGCAGGACAGGCAGTAGCAGTTTTTGAATGTGCCCTCACCCTAGATCTGAGAGCCAAAGATCATGGCCCTGGCTTTCTGCAATTGCCTCCTAACTTCGTTGCCTTGGGAAAACACACTTGCCCGTGTGAGCCCTGGGTTCAGCTGAGGCGAGGGAATGCAAACCTCTTGGCTTTGATCAGCACTGCTGGGGGTCTGCTCCAAAGCTCCTGAGGCCTTCCCCATGGACATGACTCTGCAAGGAACTGTTTCAACTTGAAACTTTCATTGAACTCTTCTGGATGACGTTCACCATCATATGGTTTTGATAATGTAAAGTAGTATGCTAATTTTCAGGCCAGTAAATGCTGTGTCGGAAACAAAGTTGGGAGGAAGAAAGGACCTTGGTATGGCTTGCACAGACACTGGCTGGCTTTGATTTGACACCTGCCACGCTCCTGGGCTCAGGCCAGGCAACGCAGGGCACTAGGAAGCCCCCTTTGCACCAAAGACCAAGGAGTCGCAGAGATGGAGACCCCAGTGGGGCAGCTCCTTCACGTATGAGTTGCTGAAAGTGCTGCTTCCAAGACAGAGGCAGAGAGGAAGGGTAGACACTCAGCTCAGACCAGAAGGGGCACACGCCTCGTGTCCTCACCCAGAACATGTATGTATGCTCTTGTCCACATGTATGACCACACATGTGCCTGAGCACAGAATGCACACAAAATTTAATAACCCTGCTCTAGCTACAAATTAATTCAAATCTTGTACTCACATTAAAAATGAACTCTATTTTATGTTGATCATTAACTAAGAATATTTCACACTGGAGATTTGTCATATTAAGGAGAATTGAAACCACTTATATCAATTAAATGTACAGCATTATACTTAATCTCAGCAGAGATTACCAAAATACTCTAAGCATGATTTTACAGAAATGTAAAATATAAATTAGACAGGGGAATATTGGCTTCCACACACACGCACGCCCCGTCCCCCTCTGAGTCCCTTCTAAATATGGCTGCCTGCAAGTTGATGGGGCTGGGGCTGGTGAGCGATATTTCAACAAGAAACCCTGCCATCCCAGCACTATAAAAGCAAGGCCAGAGTAATTGCTGGTGCAGATGGGAGAAAGACAGTCAGCTTTAGCTTTGGGGGATTAAAGTACTGGCTGGGAATGGACATAGCAATGAAGAAAAGCAGAGATTTCAAAAAGGCTTTGCAGAAGTACCAGGGAGAGACAGAGATTCATGCAGGGCCACAAGCAGGAAATGCTGGAGCAGAGGGCTTTGCCTCACTTGTTCCTCATGAATGCATAGACATAGGAGTCAAAAGCACTGTGGTCTGAGAACCAAAACCTCTTGCATAAGGACCAAGCCTTCCCAACTCTGGCATAGGCTCCTGCAGATTTTACCAGCCTCTGAGAGGTGCAACCTAGGCGTGATATGCACATAGACACACTCCATGATTATTTGCTCAGACAGGAAGACCTTGGCCCATCTTTTATTTAGTTTTCATTCTAAAGTCTAATTTCAATTCAGGTGTCACCTCCTCCAGGAAGTCTTCCAGGATATTCCAGACTGGCTGTGAGCCCTTCCTTATTGCTTCTGCCCCTTTGTTGCCACCTAAGGACACTGTATATATATTCTTTCATATGTTTATATGCCTGTCTCCTTTGCCAAACTGTAAACTGCTGGAAGGCAGGGATAGAGCCTTACTTATATTTGTAACCCCAGGGACTATTGCAGGCCTGGGGGCAGAGTGGGCAATGACCATTATGTGATGGAGCAACCAACACCTGCCTGTGATGGATACGGACCCTACCCTGAACCCCCCAGGGACATCTGAAGGGAGAGGCAGCAGTGAGCACTGAGCGTGTGCGAGTACGGGGCCCATGTGGTGGAGGAGGCTGCATGAGGAGTGACTGGCCACCTGGAGACAAGCTCAGCCCCCATCTCACAAGGACAAGACTCAAGGGCCCATGGCCCTCCCTGGGATGAGAAGCCCCCTGTGTCTCTTCCGACTGGCAGGAATCTCCAGTCCCTTTGGCCCCTAACTCCATACACAGGCTGAGGGGTCATCCTTCAGCATCTGCCACCTTCCAGGCACTGCCATGGTGCTGGGGAACAGCAAGGAGTAAGAGGACAAGGCCTGTGCCTCCTGGATGTCTTTGTCTGCCTCTGTGAGGGGACATAATCCACAAGGAAGCACTCAGGAGCAAGAACATTTCAGAGAGCAGTCATTGCTGTCAAGACAATCAAAAAGGGTGACTGACGAGGAGTGGCTGGGAGGAGCGTGGGGTGGACAAGGTGGGTCCAGGCTGTTGGGAGTGGGGGAAGGGAAGGGATGTCTCTGCTGAGACCTGAGAAGGAGCCAGCAAGAGGGAGCGGAGGCAGTGGCAAGTGCAAAGGCCCTGGGTGGACCCACATTGGCATAGTCTGAAACAGAAGGAATAACCCCTGTGGCTGGGCTGGCAAAGCCAGAGCGGGAGATCCGAGGAGGCTGAGGCTGGTGCAAGTGGGCTCAGGTGCCAGGGGACAGCAGTCAGCTGGTTCTGAGTGCGAAGGGGCCAGCTTCCCTCTGCAGTGCCCTTGACTGGGGCCTATGACCTGCCCCTGGCTGTGTGGGAGAGCCAGACAGCAAGGGCTGCTAGGACAGACTGGCCCAGGCTAGCCCAAGAAGGCCATCTACACACACACACATTTAAGTCTGTATTTTCCAGAGACTCCTCCAGCCCAGGGAAGGAAGCTTAGTATCACTGAGCAAGAACCCTTTTATGACAATGCGTGCTTTGCTTTGAAGGTGAAGGCTAGCCCTAACCTGGGGTGTGGAGGGAGGAGAAGAGAGGAAGGGGGTGCATTCCAGAGTCCCCGTTCTCCCTGAGCCTTGGCCTCCAGGTATAGCGTTTCCAAGTCCCTGGTGTCCCTCCTCTTCACAGAGCAGTTGGCCTATGTCAGTCTCTGCTGGGGTTCAGGCAAAGATGGGCAACCAGCCGCCATTCTCAGGCAAGGAAAAAAATGTGTTAGTCCATTTTTTTGTTGCTCTAAAGAAATACCTGAGGTTGGGTAATTTATAAAGAAAAGAGGTTTATTTGGCTCACTGTTCTGTAGCCTGTACAAGAACCATGGCGCCAGCATCTGCTTCTGGGGGAGGGGTTTCAGGGGGCCTCCACTCATGACAGGAGGCAAAGGGTCAGCAGGCGTGTCACAGGGTGACAGCGGGAGGAAGAGAGGGAGGAGGGGGTACCCAGTCTCTTTTAAACAACCAGCTCACCTGTGAACTAATAAAGGGAGAACTCACTCATTACTGCAGGGAGGGCACCAAGCCATTCATGAGGGATCCGCCCCCACGACCCAAACACTTCGCACTGGGCCTCACCTCCAATATCTGGGATCATATTTCAACATGAGATTTGGAGGGGCCAAACGTCCAAAATATATCAGGAATATATCAGGCTGCCAGCTCAACAACACGCATACCTTCACAAATGAAGACCAAAGTGGGGAACTGGAGAATGTTCTTGCACCTGTGCTATTGCATATATCAGATGCTGCAATATATGGTTCATTCATTTGTGTTACTAAAAAGATACAATACAGGTAAGTCCATACCACTTGATTGGCATTTTCCAGTTTAGATTTCTTATAATATATTTTTTACCAGAAAAATCTTTTCCACCAAGTTACTGCTATGAAATATTACCAAAAAACATATTCATGTATTTCTTATATGGTAAATTATAAGATAATCTTCCACAAAATAGAAAAATCTGCATTTTCAATGCACATTCATTTCATTTCAAGGTTTGTGCTCTCAATCCCGTAGATTTGGTAGTAAGTGACGTTTAGGAATGAACAGGTGATTTAGGTAAGAGGCTTCGACAGCATTTGTATGAAGGCAGCGGTTTCTGCGGAAACCTTTCCTCCCTTTGTCCTCTCCTATCTGCAGGGTATTGACAGCCCTGACAAGACTTTGATTATCTAGTCAGCATGAGCCTGAGACTTGTCACTTGTCAGGTTTGAGCTGACAGTCCCAACGCTGATGAAACAATTGGAGGGAGATTGGCTGTGCGTGAGGAGAGTTGGGGTCAGCCACCCAAAGTTTTCTCTGCATGGTGACTAGGGGAGTCCCCGCCCTGGTTAATGGAGCAGAGAAGTCAGCTGAAGGAGGTGGGAGGCACTTTGGCCACCTCCCCACTGGTGGGGACCCTGGCTAGCAACCCTTTCTTCCCCTAGCTACACCCCTGGCGGTGATGGCAGGCAATGCAGGGGTATGGCAGGAGCCAGCCCCCTCCACCACTACTCTTCCATCCCCTCCTCCCATCAGAGGAACCAGATTACTTCCACACCAGCCTAAAGCTGGTATTAGATTTCCCCTCATTAGGAGAAAATGAGGCAGGGAGTTAGCAGCTGGCTGCAGCTGATGTAAGACAGAGGAACAGGCCGCTGAAGAACATGGTGTTTATTGGGCCCAAGCAAAGTGTAGTGTAAGCAGTTATTATGCATCATACGTTAAGCCCTTTATTAGTGCTAGGCATCTTACATGGGTCACCTGTTCACAATAGTTCCCCGATGACCCTGTGGCTCAGTTCTGTTACTGTTGCACTTTGCAGATGAAGAAACTGAGGCCCAGCCAAGAGAAGGAGGATTAAATGTGTGTCAGTGTCAATGTCACTTAGGAAAGACACCAGTAATCAACACCAGCATTCTCCAAACCTCAGTTCTGTGCCCTTCACTAGTTCTAAGTACCCCTTTAGCCAGGAATCACCACCTGAGAAATTACACTCGATTACATTAATTTTTGGACCACAGTTTTTGGCAATTTTTCAACACGTGCATTTAGATGGCATGTACACACTCTAGTCTTTGCCACTGTCTAAGGTGCGCTTGCTGACATCCATTGTCTGTCCCCTGAATGCCTTTGAGTCGGTGAACCTAACATGAGTCAGACACAAGGAAGTCCCGACCCCAATCCCAGCTCCAGCAGCAGAAATGTCAGTCCCAAGGCTTTTGCTCCAAGAAAGAGGTTTTCACTGAATACTTAGGTGGCAAGGGCCCTCATGGGACAGCCACCTGGTTCTGCTGAAAGCAGAGACGCTGCCTGGTGGACATGTGTCTGACGTCGTCTAAAAGAGGACTGCCACTACATTCCTGACTGCTCCAGGCTTCTACCCCAGCGTGCCAGCCCACCCGCTCCAACAAAGCCCCAACCCAAGGCCCTGTGCAGCCTCCTCTTTAGGAACCTTCCCAGAGACTCCTGCCCTTACTGATAACCACCATCCCGTCCTCTAGACCCTAGGATTACAAACTAACTCATGCTCTAAAGGAAGAAGTGCTCAGAGGAGGATACCAGGAATGGCTCCCAGGCATGGAGAGTCCAAGGGCAAGTTCCATTCTGGGGAACTGGTGACACAGTGGCAAGAGAGGGCCTGGGGCCAAGGCTGTGGAAGAACATCCCACCCCATCCTGCCCTGGTGCCTGGCTAGGATTCTCTGCTCCCTATTTCCTGGGTCCAAGTCTTGGTTCCTTCTCTAAACTGATTGCGCCTGTAGGGCAAAGGCTGGACTTAGCCTTCTGTCTCCTTCACGGCAAATCCATTCACAGCCAAAGCTGCACAAATGCCGCCGATGGCCAAGGTCCCCTGCGGGACAGGGCAAAGATTTATATGTAAAATCAGCTTGAAGATGAGCTGAATTCTTTTAGCTTTTACCAAATGTTGAACTTTCCAAGATGATGCACCTCTTTTTTTACAAAAAGGAAACACTAAGACCTGAACCCCTTCATCCACCTCTGCAATTCTCTTCCGCTTCTTCCTAAAAGTGTCTACAGGGACCAGTTTGGTATGCATTCTCCCGGGCCTTTTGTAATCATTTACAAATATACGAAAATGTATGTTCTTGTAGAAAATATAAAATCATTTATTTTTTATTTCTTTAAGCACAAACTCTGTCAGGCCAATATAGAGCTGTCCAGAGCGTGTGCTTTCACTCACCATACAGGTTGAAGTCTTATTCATATTAGTACATATGATTTATCTCATTTTTTCTAATTGCTGCATAGTATTCTTTATTATGGCTGCATTCAGTTTTATTTGGCTGTTCCTATATTAAGGGACATGTAAATTGTTTCCAAATTTTCACTATAACAAACACGTTGCAATAAATATTCTTCTATCTCCCTTTGTATGTCTGAGAAGGTATAAAAGAGAGATACCAAGAAGTCAATTGGCTGGATCATGAAGTTATATATATATATATATATATATATATTTAATTTTAAAGTCCACTTCCACGTCCTCCTCCAACAGACTCGTATTGGTCTCCACTCTCACCAGCAGGCGTTAGAGCATCTTTTTACCCAAGCCTGATGGGCTGACTTTAGAGTTGAAGTTAGAGAACACCACACCCACTCAATCATAGGTAGCCTCACTGATACTGTGCATGAGCAAAAGAATGGAGCCTTTGTGATTGGACAGAACATCTCTGAGGAAGGCAAGACTGAAGTCAAGGAGCCTACAACTCCATTAAGAGGTCAGATTATGGTAGATGACCTGAGAGCATCCGTTCTACCCCACACAGGGGAGTTCATCGACCTGAGGACAGACCCACAGAAAGGCTCCTCTTGGCCAAGCTCTGCTTAGACCACCCGGGGACTGGCACAATGTGCAAGGCACTGTGAGTACAGGGAGGAACTGATGAAAGGTACACACCCTGGCTAAGGCCTGGAGCTATGTGCAATACTTTTAAGACATACCTTCATGATATAAATGATATAAATTTTGCAATAAGTAGCGATTAATAGAACTGATTTTCTGTCTGAACTAGTCCAGGACTGAGTTTTGCCGTAGATTAAGGACTGTCACATGGAGAAGGGGCAGCATTGCTAGACATGGCACCTGGCCATAAAACTATAGCCCAAGGGTAAGAGCCCCAGGAAGGCTGAGTTCAGATCCCACCCCGATGTAAAGACAGATTGAGAAATTGGCATGAGCACATGAGGCTCCATCTTCCCAGAGATCCCCACACACTGCCAACATAGAGATTAGCATCAATCAAAATCCTTTCCGGATGCATCCGGCTCCACCATGGGCAGCTCTGCCACCTTCGAGAACATCCTCCCATACCCTGAATTCCCAAGTTTCTTGGCACTCTGAGAGGATTGGTAATCAGAATTCCCTTAATCCATGATTATCCCAGGCATCTGACCAGCAAGTGTCCCAAAGATTAACTATGTCTGACTATGCATATCAATGAAGGAAAAAATTAATGCCTCGTTAAGATCCAAAGCAATGAAAATCCACAGCACCTAGATGTTGAAAATTGGGCCGAAAGACAGCATCCTCTCTTCAGCACAGCTGTACGTGTGACTTTGAGTATATTGACATAACTTTAATGGTACGACACAATGTATCTGCTGCACAGAAGTGGTCATGAGCAAAAGGATGTGCAGTAGTTTGTTGTATGTGTCCATGTGCTCTTACATACACACACACATGTACCACATGTGCATATGCACATATATGATATATATTTTATAATTATATGTATATATATATAGTGTGTGTGTCACAGGAGTCCTTGTAAAAACAAAGCAGGTAGAAGCAGACTTGTAATAGTTGAGGCAGGAGCTGACGGCCAGGTGGGGTGCTTTTTGCTTCCACTCCTAGTGTGGTGCCCTTGGAGGACCCCCAGAGGACCCCCAGGCTCCAGAATCAGAGTACAAAGACCACCACCCTTGCTAGTGGAGGTCCCATCCTGATCTGTGGAGGTGACCCTACTAAGGCTGGCCAGCTCGTGGTACCCGTGGGCTGGAGAATAAGCTGGAAAGGCCCCAGGGCCGTAGCAAAACCAAGTCTCACAGAGCCATGATGCTCCTGCACTCCATGGACAAACCTCGTTCCCTCAATAACTTCAACTCTTAACATCCACCCATCCAAGTCCTCAGGAGTCTCCTCCCACCTGTGTAGGGCTCACTGCTGACTGACCCCAGCTTTCCTCGAGTGTTAAGAGAGGGAAGGGATCTTGACTGTTCTAAAACAGGAGGACATGGGAAAAGCCAGTCTGTGTGTACATGGGGACCACACACAAAGTTGGACCCAGAGACCTCTAGGCTAAGGGGATGAGAGAACCAAGGGGCAGAAATGTGACTGCAGTATAAGGATATGGTGCCTCTTATCCTCAGCTCCTACCTCTGCCTCCCCCAAACCCAGGGTTGCTGGACAGGGCTCCAGACTAGGAAATGGGAGCAAATTGGTGAGAAAACTGTGATCTCTGTCCCCAGAGATGGAAAGGAAGGTAGGCCATTAACCAATTATAGTGTGACAGAATGAGGTGGATAAAGAACTGATATTCTGAGATGAACTGGAAGGGGTGAGGCATTCTAAGAAGGCTTCCTGGAGGAAGTGTTTTCTAAGCTGACACCTGAACAATGTGTAAGAGTCAAGCAGGTGAGAGGACAGGTAAGGGAGAGAAGGGGAGAATAGAGCCAGAGTGGAGTTCCTGCAGGTTGGGAGCCTGATCTCACAGCCATCAGGCAAGCTGTACCCAAGCACATATGGTACATGGGGTGTACCTGGCACCTCGCATGGAAGTGGAAAGTGCAATCCCGACCTGCAGGGAGCTCCCAACCAGCTAAGGAAAAGGCTTCCTAGAAAGAAGGAAGAAGAGGTAGGAGAGATTTCTTCCTGCCTTGAGACTTCTAAAAAGTATGAAGGAAGGTGCCTGCCCCTTTGTCTGTAACTCAAAACCAGAGGCACCACGACCACTGCCAGCCTTTGCTGCCTCTGGCTCCATTGCTGGTACTTTTCAAACATCTCGGCTGCTCTGGGAGGAGCCGAATGAGATGCCAGCTTTCCCCTTCCCTGGCAAGATGACCTGCCTCCTCTCCACCCAGACCACCTGCAACCCTACTTGAGGATGGTGAGTAAGCAGACAGAGGCCCCAAAAGTGACACCAGAAAGGGGCTGCCACCCTCGTTCTCTAGAATTGAGATCCTGCAGATAACGCACGATGATTGTGGAAAGAGCTGGCAAATTAAAGATGGTTGGTATTGATTCCAAAAATACTTTTGCTTTCAGCAAAATACATCTTTAATTACTTTCCTACTAGCTGTCATTTTTCATAAAGCAGTCTAGACAACTCGTGCCAAATCATGCAAAGACTGTTTTCAATGAAATGCCTTTTCTTGATATCAAAGATCATAGAGGGTTTTAAAAAATCCCTTCATATGTGAAGTTTAACAAATGTCTAGCAAACTTGTCACATGCAGAATGGACAAACTCCTATGCTCCAATTGTAATAAACAGGCAGTGGAGATGCTACCTGCAATTTTCTTTTGCCATCTCTGCATCTCCTGTGAGTTCTTGCGTGTGATGGTCCAGGCAAAATATACACATATCTATGCAAATAGCGTGTGCATTATTTTTGCTTTTTCGCTTTTGCTGGTAATTTATTATCCATAGATTCAAACTCCCTTTTCCCCCAAGCAGTTTAATACAGAGACCAAGATTACACCTGTACACCTGCGGTTGTAGAAAATATATAATACTGAACCAGTTCTTTGTTATCCTTATTTATCTGAAGCAAGCTGAAACAGAGCAAGGAAAAAGAAATAATTTGAGCATGTTCCCCCTTATAAGTTTGATTAGAAATGACTAAGACAAGTTGAGAATAGGGAAAGGAACCGTAGCAAAAATGCAGATTTAGCTTTCAGCATCAGAATCAATGTCCAAGTTTAAAATTGATATAATTGACTGTTAATTAATTCCCTTGATATTTTCATTAACACTTGGGAGCAACAAGTATTCTATGTAGCATTCCTGAATTATTCAGTAGGCCCTCGGATTCCCTAGCAAAAGCAATGCATGATTGATGCCACTCTCAAGAACAGAGTTAAACCCAAGGTTCCTTTCCGGCTGGCTGCACCTTAGTAGGCAGAGAATTGGCAAGAGGAGGGAGGGGTGCAACTGGCGGGGCAGAGGTGCCTCAAGTGAGGCTGCAGCTCCCTGCCCTGACCCCCTCTCTGCTCTTTGCCTCCACAAGCACATAGCACTCTGGGCGGTGGGTCCAGGCCCCCACCCTTAAATCTTCAGAATCCAGGGCCTCTGGTGATTACAAAGATTGGTGAGAAATCCTCACCAAATTATGGGTGCGAAATACATCTAAATCACCACAACTTACAAATGTCAAAAGTTTAGAAGTTCATGTTTTGGAGAAGAGAGAAGTAAGATAAAGCAAGCATTGAGAGTCTGGACATCTCAGGACAGCCCAGGTGCTCAGGGCACAGAGCAAACGTTACTGTCCCCCACTCCCATCTGGAGCTCTGCCTGAAGCCATAGTCCACTGAGGCCATCCCCTTCTGCACTTCCTTCTGCTTGTCTTCCTTGTCTTCATCTCCTGCTGCCTGTGAGCTCCTAGAACATTCTCTGCCTGCTTTGAATGAACACCAAGTTGCCAAGCCATGATCTGTACATAATTCCAACTGTTCAGTCCACTTCTATGAACATGTTATGTCTCCTGTTCATTCCTATGGTTGGAGCAGTGAAAGGATGGGTGACCAGAGGATAGAGATGACGCTGCAGCCCTGAATGAGGCCTACAGGGCACAGATTATGGACCGGCTAGTGCCCAGTGAAGAGTCACTTTCTCTCACTTCAGACTGACAATTCCCCTTCAGTGTGGACCTCTGAAGAGCACCCCAACTTTCAGCAGACAGTGTCATCCTGGGCCCCTGGTCCTGCCTCAGGCTTCCAGAACCCAGGATTAAGGATTCTACACAAAGTGACTCCAGCTGCCAAGGTAGTGGTAGCAATACCTTCTGCTACTGCCTGCCCTTTTCCTCCAGTGAAGACAAAAGATTCCTTTTTTATTTTCAAGATGGGAGTCTTGCTATGTTGCCCAGGCTGGTCTCAAACTCCTGGGCTCAAGCGATCCTCCTGCTTCAGCCTCTGGAGTAGCTGGGGCTACAGGAGTGGGCCAATGCATCCAGCTGAGGCAAAGATTCTTATTTGTGGTGAGGAACCCAGGACAAACAACCCCCTACATTTTGCCATTTCAAACAAAAAGGCACATTTATCTCTTCACTATAAAAAATAATAGAAAATTTTTAAAAGATAAAACAAAGAAAAGGTCATGGTGATATGAGAGCACTGGATAGGGTCATGGCCCTCGGTGTGTTGCCTTTACTTCAAAGGACTTCTAGTTTGGGATTTAGGACAGAGCCCTAGCGTGAACCCCTCCATGCTTGGCGACCCAAACGCATGGAAAAATAGGGGTTGTACCCTTCCTACTGGCAGATGGTCTGGCTGCAGCCTGCCCTGCCTGGAACCTTCTCCTGGCTCCTGGAAAAGTGAAGAGTTCAGACAGGGGCCCTGCCTCGCTTCCCCCTGTGACATTTGCCAGGCAGTGGATGTCAGAGACGGAAGGCAGAGGGGCAGGAGTGTTTTGCTAGAAAAAGAAATCACATTCTCTGATCCCCATTGTTTATTGGAACTTAAAAAATAAGTTGTAAAAAAAGGACTCAAGAAAATAAACTGAGTAGAGTAAAATAGCATTCAGTTCAAGCTTAGGAAGTACTTGTGGGTTAACATCATAAACTCTCCTTTGACAAGTGGTTTTCTGTCACCCAGCAGCCCCATGGATGGCCTCAGGAGGGTGGCCTGACTGTCAGCTGGCAGATGAGGGACGGGTCTGCTTGTCATGAAGCTAGCAGATTGCCCTCGAGTTGTTTGTAATGACAGGTGACAAAGAATGGCTGCTCAGAGTGATCTCTTATTTTACAAGAATGGCATTGGGAGAGACCCTGTATCCCGGAACCCAGTGGGCAGAACACCTCTAACTGGAGGCGGCCTCCTCAGGCCACACTGCACCTTTGGCAATTTACACACCAGGCCAGCTCCTTCACTGTCATCTGAGTTCCAATAAATACCGTAGTAAAAATGATGAATACTTTTTTCCTTATGACTCACCACACTCCCTGCTCTGAGATTTCTGTCTTTTATTGTCACACTGAAACCGTTTCCAATCATTTTTTGCATTTGATCTTGATTGTCTTAAAAAATTAATCAGACACATGTTCACTATGTTTTTTATCCAACTGTCTCCAGAATGTTTTTTGACAATTTAGAAAAATGTTTTGAAAAATAGTAAAGGGAAATATTTAAGTAATTATGATCCTCACATTGCGAGGCCAAGTGAAGTAAACTAATGCAAGGGAAACATGTTTTACAGATTTGTTTAATTATTTTTAAGTACAATGAAATTGCATTGCTCTGAGGGAAAGATTTATAATCTGGATCCTCTCTGATACTAACCTCTTTAAGGACTGTATGCCTCACCAAAGGGACAATGGCCAGGATAAGGAGTGGCTTTGGTTGGACTGAAGCACTCCCTACCTTGTAACTTCCATCAGCTTTCCCTGAGCCCCCTTAAACAAACATACAATCAAAGTCAAAACCATATGCTTGTTATGCAGAAGCATCTTGAAGACGTCTCAGAACCAGATTGTGGTCCCAAGGACCTCCCAAACAGAAGTCCTGGTGCTGCTATTGCAAAGGTGGAGCTGTGGTTATAGTTTACATATTCCCCTCCAAAGAGCCAGTCAGCTTCAGAGCAAGCAGCTCTGCCATGAGCTTATGCCACCCTGTCTTTGGAGAGGAGGCACAATGAGGGGACAAAACAACTTGGCTATAGAAAAGCCTGCATTTTACCAGATCCTAGGGCCAAAGAGGGGTACAAAGAGGATTGGTGTTTTCTACAGATTAGTAATTTGAGTGTTTTCCAAGTGGGTGGGAGAAGAGAAAAGGACCCACACAATGAAAGAGATCCACTTCCTACTACCTAACTGGTGTGCTATAATCTAATTCTGACACTAACCACTTGAAACTAGTGTATACCCCATAGGTCAAAGGTACAGTCCCCAATAAGACTGCCCTCACTTTAGATGCCTACCACAAATTCAGGGGTCCCCAGGTCACCTACACTTCTGACAAACTGGTGACAAGTCTGGAGGAGTCTCATGCCCCCCCAGGTTTAATAATTCATTAGACTATTCCCAGACCTTAGGAAATCACTATACTTATGATTATAGTTTTATTATAAAGGATATGAATAGGAACAGCCAAATGAAGAGATACACAGGGTGAGGTCTTGAACAGTCTCAAGCACAGAGTTTCCATGCCCACTCCCTGTGGACTCAGGGTGTGTCACCCTCCTGGCATATCAATGTGTTCACCAACCAGGAAGAACCACTGAGCCTTAGTATCCAGAGTTTTTATTGGGGCTTCTTTCTGAAGATCCGATTGATTAAATCATTGGCCAGGGGATTGAACTCAATCCTCAGTCTTCCTCTCCTCCCTGGATGTCAGGCTGGTTCAAAGACCATGGTTGGACTTCCTGGTGACCAACCAGCCCCCACCCTGACTTATCTCATTGCATAGACTCTGGTGAGATCCAAGAGGTTCATGAAGAACAAAGATACCCCTATAACTTGGAAAATTCCAAGGATTTAAAGTCCGTCTCCTAGGAACCAGGGACAGAAGCCAGTAAAATTCTTTATTTACACAACATCAAACCCTGCGATCACCTGGGGTGTTATTGTCCCTTGGAGTTCTGGACATCCCCTTGACTCAAATCTCTACCTCTCCCCCATTTCCACAGTCTCTGAAAGTCCAAAACATGTTCCACGATTTGTGTGAGCTCCCAGGCCTTCCCCTTTCAAGGTGCCTACTGCCTCTGGCTTCTGGCCTCTGCTAGTTGTCTCTGTTTCCCTTTGAGTCAAACCTGAGTTGAAACGTGACTTTATCTGCGGTTTCTCCCTCCACTCCACTCACACCAGGCATTTTGTGGGTTTAGTTATATTTCTGAGGACGTGGGGTCTTGGTGAGGGACCCTTTCAAGCAGCACCTGGCCTTCAGCGTCCATCCCATTCAACCCACTGCATTTGCTCTCGGGGGCACAGCCTGCCGTTTCCTCTGCTCCACTCAGAGCAGCCTAGCAGCTGTCTCTGATTCTCGGCAGGTCCTCGGGGTCTTGTCCTCAAGGCCACGTGGCTAATCAATATTTTTCTTCTCATTAATATAGAGCTCTCCCCTCTTGTGGACCCTCTCACCCCATGTCTTACATGCCTTTCATGACGGTCTTTACACCATCACTGGATACATGAAAAATTTGCATTTAGTGCCTGCCACTAGAGATGGAGACAGGTGTGTAGCAAAAGCAGGTATGTTACTCATTCACACGTTCTGCCACGGCACCTGGGTGTGAGGGACAGTGAGGATCTCACCTCAGCCCTGGGTGAACCCAGGTGGGAGACAAGACTGCTCTTAGGACAGCTGCATAAACATGGCCCTGCCAGGTGGAGAAGCCCTGGGGATGAAGAAGAGGCCCAGGAGGCCTCGTTCACGACCCGCAAGCTGGTCCGGGAGCCCTGCCAAGGCTGGGAAAGCTCCCCCACAGGCTTGCTCAGACCTTTAATGCCACGGCTCTCTGCAGGGCCTGAAAAACACTGACACATCCTCCTCCCCTCCTGCTTTTCTCCCCCGAGGGGGCCCTCAGGCAGGCACACGGCTCCCCAGGCTCTGCAGGGGACAGGGCAGGGCGGGACCTCCCCTTCTCTGGCCCAGGCTGCTGTCCCACAGGGCGTCAGACGTGCTTTCCTGCTCCCCCGGGACGGCCCACTGCAGCGTGACCTCTGGAGACTCGGAGAACTTACACGGGGAAAAAAACACAGCTTGATACTTGAACAAATGTACTCCAGAGCCCTTTGGACTTTTAATTTTTTATTACTATTTCTGTCACTTCAACAGGTTTCTGGCTGTGGAGCGAGGTGGATCTAGAACAAGGCGCTGTAGCAGAGCGCGTTCACCGAAGGGAACGGTAATAACAATGACTCTGTACTTGGAGCCCCCGCTCAGCAGCTGGGGGTGAAGCACCACACCAGGCCCTTTCCCTCTGCCATATCATTTCAGCTTTGCAACAGGCCACCAAGGTCAGGGGTTGGGGGAGAAGAGTAATTTATGGTGGAGAAACTGAGGCTCAGAAAGAACCAGCACGTTCCAGAGGCCTGTACCTCGCCAATGGGGAGACCTGGCTCCAAATCTCTGATGCTTTCATTTGACCCCTGAGACTCTGCGGGCTGGGAGAGCCTGCAGGGGGCACCTGGTGGGCCTGCCCTCAGCCAGGCGTGCGGAGCATCCTGTGCTGGTATCTCACGAGGGCCATTTTCTTCACCCAGTAGAGCAGCAGCCGAGCCTGCTGGATCAGTGATCTTTGTTCGCTGTGCAACTCTCCACTCCCACGGGAACAAGTTCATCCCAGGACAGCGCCTCGTCTCCCGGGCTATCCAGACCCAGCTCTGCCCACAAACAACTCACAGAAGCTCCCTGGTGGCGGAAGGATACTGGTGTAGCCTGTGTGAGGAGAAAGTAGAGGTCTGCTTTTCCCAGCTGCTGGTTTTATTAAATTGGGTCACAACTGGCTCTGGGGCAGAGGGATGTTTTCATGTTTTTCTTTTTCAGGTCTTAATGAAACAGGAGAGAAGCAGGTCCCTGCAGACTTTCAAGCGTGATTCTGTTGGGCACCAGGAAGGGAGGACCAAGGGAGAGAAGCCCCAGGCCCACAGAAGGAAACCCCACTGCTTGCCCTCATGGGGCAGAGGGGTCTAGCTGACCTCACACAGTCAGAGAGGGCTGGAGACTCCCTCTGCCACTTGACTCTCCTCCCAGGCCCCCACAGGTACACTTCACTTGTGGGTGCTTCACAGGGAGTTCCTGCTCTCCACAAAGGACATCAAAGGCCTGGAAAAGAGCATTTGTTCCATCTCTGCCCAAAAGGAATAAGTACTGCAAGGGATTTCCCTGTATACAATAGTGGCTAACACAAGCAGAGGTGATCTCAGCCGCTGTGGAGTCTGCAGTCTAGTAGAAAAGACAAACACCCACCCGTCCACGTCCACACACACACAACTTACAAGCTGGGTTAAACTGCAATGTGTGCTATGAAGGAAGTAACTGGTGTAGCCAGATCAGGGCAGGAGAGGGCGGGAAATGAATTTGCAGAAGCAGGCAGGAGCCAGGTCACGGAGGACTTTGCAGAATACGCTGAGAAGTCTGCATGTTGTTTGATGTGTAGCGGAAGCTGCTGATGGACTTTAAATAGGGGATAGCATGATTCACTTGATTTTTTCAGAATAGTGGTCCGGCTGCTGTGTGGAAAATGGATTGGCCAGTGCAGGTTTGGAGGTGAAAGCCTGTTGTAGTAATGGGGCAAAATGTAATAGGGCCTGGGGCAGGATGGGAGCAGCAAAAGGGAAAAAGTGGAGCGGTTTAAGACAAATTTTTAAGGTAGAAGAGGGAAGACTTGCTGAGGGGTAAGGGAAAGTAAGGACTCAGGATTTCTGGTTTAACCGAAGTGGTCACTGATGGTGATGTCCACCGAGAGGAAGACTATGAAGGATTGTATTAGTTTTTATTGCTGTAAAACAACCTATCACAAACTTCATGACTTAAAGCTCGCATTTATTAGCTCACAGTCTCTGTAGATCAGGAATCGGGGCACAGGGCTGATTCTCTGCACAGAGTCTCATGGAGCTTCAGTCACAGTTTCAGCTGAGCTGTGGTTGTCATGCAGAGAGCAGGGTTCTCTTCTACACTCACTGGTCATTGTCAGAGTGCAATTTCTTATGGTTGCAGGGCTGAAGTCCCAATCTGATTGCCGCTCGTGGCCACAGATCACTCTCGGCTTCCAGAGGCCATTCTCAGGTTCTTGCCCCGTGGCCTCCTCCAATTCATGGACAGCAACAGGGACCCTTCTTGGAGTTGAATCCTTCTGAACTCCACTTCTGCCACCAACTGGAGAAATCTCTCTGCTTTGAAAGGCCTCATGGGATTAAGTTAGCCCCACCTGAATAATCTCCCTTTCTTAAGGCCAACTGTGCCACTACATAACATAACCTAATCATGGAAATAAAATCCGAGGCACTCACAGTCCTGGGGATTATGCAGAACATACACACCAGAGGAGTGGGAAATCGTGGGGGTGTCTTAGAATTCTGCCTGTCACATGGGCTTGGTTAGGGCTGGATTATAAATTCAGTCTTGGATGCATTAATTTTGATATGATTGTCGCACAGCCAAGGCGAGATGTGAAAAGTCAAGTTTGGATATGTGAGTGAGGTCTGGACTAAAACTACACATTTGGGAGCAATCATTATGTTAGGACTATGAGAGCGGGTGGGATTACCTGAGAGAGAGTGCGGCAGGGCAGAGCAGATGTCCAGGAACTGAGGAGCCCCACCTTTAGGTGCGGGTGGAGGAGGGGGAGCCAGCCAGCCAGGCTGAGCAGGAGCAGCGGGAGAGCGTGCGGTCACGGGAGCAGAGAGAGAGACAGAGAGACAGAGACAGAGAGAGAGAGCGACAGAGAGAGAGAGGGAGATGTATGCTTTAAGGTGGGAGTGGTCAGTCATCTCCGTCTAAGAAAACAAATGAAAAACATCCGTTGGATTTGGCGACCTCATGGAGGCCACTGGGGACCTTAACAAGACGAATATTGACGGTGTGGGATGGAGAGAAAAGGAGTTTGTAGGTTCCAAGGGGGAAAATACATCAGCAACACAAGGCACCAGAGGGGTTAACTGACAGCGCAAGGGCCTTGAGAAAGTGAGGGCTCGTGGGGAGGGACTGGCTTTTGATGGGAAGGAAGACACTTCCTCCCGGTAGCAGGAGTCGCACCAGACAGTGCGGGTGCCCAGACGGCACCATCTGGTGGGGGAAGCCAGTGGGAACCCACGCAGTGCCTCTGCCCTGCTCAGCTCTGCCATGGAGTGTAGCACTTGGTGGTAAAACGGTCTCCTTGGACCAGCTGACCCTGCCCGTGGCCGGAAGGCTGGGTAGGAAGGCCTCCTCCAACAGGCCCTCAGCAGCCCTCGTGTGCCTGCGGGCCCAGCAGTTCTACTTCATGCCCTCTCTCCTCACGTCCAGCCCGCCCCGCTGAGCGGCTGAGGCAGAGCTTACCACGCCCCGGTTAATCACAGACTCCCTTCACCCCTCCCCACATGCCTGGGACCTGCTGGAGCAAGGAACTGTGTCTCTTTCACCCAGGGCAGAACAGCACATCTGGCTGCACGAGTTGCTCAGTAATGTTTCGTGAACTGAATTGAGGAGGAGCCGAGGGGAGAACAGATGCTGACGATAGTGGGTGGGTCCAGAGGTTGCCGAGAACAAGCATCACCCCTTCCTGGCTTTCCTTTGGCCAGCCGGGCAGGACACAGAGCACTGGTCCCTTCAGAGGGAGCCTGGCTCTGTTACACAGATGCTGGGTGCCATCCCAATTTTCAGATCCACACTTTCTGTATGTAGATCCATGGTCTTGTACTGAAGCCCAAATAAGCAGAAAAGCCTGGGGGGAATATCTAAAATACGAGCTTTTTATTAAGAGTAAATAAACCCACACAAACCCCCCACCAACCGGCTGTCTCTTCAAGTCAGTGGGAAGCAGGAAGGAAAGGGAAGGAGCCTTCTCCGTGGAGCAGGGCCATGGAGTGCTGTCGCTCCTAATGCTGTGAGCCGGCTGCAGGCCCTGCCACCTGATGGCTGCTGTGCAGCGCCCCAGCCCTGTCCTGCTGCTCCGGGACCATGTAGACATCACCTGCCTGTTTCCTTAGCATAGTCCCCTCCAGATGCCCCACAGTCCCAGCAGAGCTGCCCCACGCAGCACTAAGTGAAGGGGTCCATCTATCTTGGTCAGAAGAGAAGGAAGGAGAAGGAGGTCGAGGGAGATGCATGGAAGACACAGAGAGAGACAGCAAGACAGCAAAGGACAGAGCAACATGAGAGAGAGCGCAGAGCTGGGCGCGGAAGAACTGAGTTCTCGTGCTGGCTCCACACTTTCTACACAGTCACTTCCTTCCTCTGAACTTTACCACAACTGGTTGAAGGTCAAGGCACCTGCCGGCTCTAACAGCCCATCACTCGGAGGGGAGGCAGGCAGTGGATTAAGAGAGCAAAGGGAGAGAGGGAGGAAGAGGAGGGTAAGTGAAGAGGGCAAGCCTTGCTGTACTTGCCCTTGCCCTGTAATGCCAGACAAAGCAGACGGTCCTTCCTTTGACCCAACCAGGGCACCTCCAAGACCAAGGAAGAGGACACCTCAATTCTGACTGGTTCAAACAATAAGAGCATTTATATCACATATGAAAGGAAGTCCAGAAGCAGCCAGGACCCTTTTGCCTCCCCACTGGGTCTTCTCGGTGCACACACAGGCTTTGATGGCAAGATGGCATCCCCTGGGCCTCAAGGGGGCTGCCCGCAAAGTACCTAAATAGCATCTAGAATCAATAAGTTCTAGAGGAAGAAGGGGTAAAAGCAGGGGAAATTTTATGCAGAAGTCCCTCACTTCCCGCTCTGTTCCTAGCAGATGTTTGCTTAAGCCTCATCAGCCAGAAGGGTCCTATTTCCACATCTATGCTGACCAATGATGAGGGAGCTGAGGTTAGTTACCATGATTGGCTTAGACAAATCAAATCAAGGAGGGTGGATGATGGAGAGTTTATCAGCAGGACCACTACAGAAAAGGACCACATTTGCAGGAAGCATTTTTGGACTAAGAAGGGTTGATTTGGTGCCATCTGGGGTGACATCTGAGCAGGCAGTGGCCCTTTTGGTAAGACAAGGCTTTGCCACCAATGCAGCCCTCATAAGTCTTCTTCGGCTGTGGGCTTTCTGAATGACCATGAGAAACTCCCATCTTCTTTCCAGACTTCGGTTTCCCCTCTAGGCAAGAAAGGCACAAGAAAGGGTATCTCTGAGGCTGATACTATCAGACATGCAGTAAGTTTGTGACCAAAGCATACATCCTCATTCATGATTGAACAGTCAGAAAGAGAAAGAGAATTTTCCCATGTGTCAGTGTTGGCCGGTTCCGTGGTTGGTTCTCTTGCCTTTAGGACCTTAAGGAAGAACAATGGTGATGCAAGAATGGAAATGACCCCCCTCCCTCATTGTTCTCACAGAGCTGCTCACACAGGACCGATGGGGAGAACGCAGCCCGGTGTCAGCGGCGGTGGGTCCGGGGCTCGACTCAATCCAGACCTTTGGCTGTAAGAGGTAAGAGACGCAGGTGCTACCAACCTGAGTAAAGAAAGGGCCTGCGCCAGCTCACAGGCCACAGGGCACGGGAGTCAGTGAGCACCGTCCCCAACGGAAATGCAGTATTCCGTGAGCTAAAGAAGGGCAACATGTGTGTGAGGAAGAAAACAATCCATGGACGTCCATATAAAGGGACTTTCATCAGTCCAAAAATGTAACGTCTCCAGGCCATGGTAAGATTAAGCACAAGTTCATACCACTTGAGAGCCAAACTTTCAAGTGGAGAAACACCCTTGGTACTGACCTCTACCATGGGGGATGGGAGAGGTGCCTGGACAATGATGGGGCCACATCTGGGGCCAGGCCCTGTGATCAGGGACCCATAAGAGTCCAGCAGCCCCCATGTTTTCTGAAATTCTCCCGTGAGAATGCCCTCAGAGAGGAGATTTAGACCCAGTAACCGAGGAAAATCGCCCTAGTAATGTGGAGAGTTGAAGAAATATACGTGCGAAAGTAAGTTCATAGCGGGGTTTTGCCTGCCCCACCCAACCGTGCCCCAGGACGGAAAGCCAGGCCGCCTCCACCCCACCCAGGGCACCTCCTGCACCTCGAGGGGAATGAAACACATGCCTGTGTCTGGCATGAGGCTACCCAGAGGCCAGCCTCCCTCCCCTGACTCCTGACTAAGCTGGACTCCTGGGGCCAGGACAAAGTCTGGCAAAGTGGCAATGCGCGTGGGGGCTGGGTGTGGATGGGAAGGACACAGAAAGCTTTGTAAGCACGTCTGGGCTGCTCTGCAAGGAGAAGCTGCTGACAGACTGTTTGCCAATAAAGAAAGTCGCACAGCCTAATAACAATCAGATGGCTCTCCAGCCCGTCTCCGTCTTGGCTGTGCTCTGCAGGATGTACCTAGGCGTGTCCAGGCAGCTCTTCCCCCAGGGGACCCAGTACAGTGCAGTCTTGTGGCTGCTTCCATCAGCTGAGAGCCAAGACGGCTCTGTCCATTTCGAGGGTCAGGAGTTTTAGCTTTGGCTCAGGTCATTCAAAAGCGCTGCTTCCAAGGCTCAGGCCCACACAATTGGCTTCGATTGGGCCATTCCTTGACTAGCATATTGCTGTACGGGGCCAGAGCCTCTGATGCCCAGAATGTGCCAGCTTTATTATCTCACATGGCCTTCTTGGGAGTGGGCTTTGTCTTCTCAACAGATTTCAAGCCTCCTGAAGGCAGGGCCACATCTTGTATTTCTGCTCCATGCCTGGTCACAGGACTGAGCACAAGAGAGCCACCCAAAGGGCTGGAGGTTTCATTTACAGCCCCAGCAATCTGATGGTGGGCACGGAACCCCACAACACAAAGAGGAGGCAAGAAACCAAAACCGGCCCATGGAATAATATGGCTAGCTGCAAAACTGGACTGGTGGGAGAGGGATCCCTCCTTTGGATCCATGATTTTCAAACCTTAACTACAAAACCTTCCACAGTCAAATTCTTACCTGAAGCCTCAGTAACTAAATCAGAGGGAGTAGGCTGCCCGGGATGGGAGCAGGGGCCTGGGGGGGTCAGTCAGTTCACCCTTTCCCTTTCTACTCCTTCTCCCAAGGAACTCCCCAAGGAACCATCAGGAATTCCAAGCACTTCTCTGGGCCCAACATGAAAATGGCTGCATTAGCCCCTTCTCCAGCCTCCTGGTAGACCTGTCTTATAGCAGTTGCAGATGAATAGATGCCTCTCCTTGCCTTCTCTAAAATTAGGAAACAGGAGCATCCTCAATTCAGAAGCCCTGACCTCCAGTGCTAGCTCTGGTACCTACTAGCTAAGCAACCTTGGACTTAACATCCTGGGTTCTTATTTTAAAGCAGAGGTGACGATGCCCACCTTGCCAAGAAGCAGCACTTGCTGCAATCCCTAGAATAGACCTGGCACTTGACAGTTGCTGATTTTCTTAATCTGATTGTGCTCCTGGGACACTTTATCTTTGCAGAAGCAAAAGGAACAAAGAGGATACTTGTCGTATCCAGCCTAGGGTAGGAGATCTGGGAGGCCACTGCAGAGTTTCACAGGACCAAGGAGCAGACAGGGAGAGGGCAGTGTTTGGGTATTTTTTCCTGGATACATTTTGTGAGGCTGCTGCAAAACATCCTGTGCATTCTATTATTAGGAAAGGAACCCAGCCTGGGACACAATTATCATAAACCTCAAACTGCTGTTTACAAATGTGGGGAGTTTGGTGAGACCTAAAGTGCTCTTCCCCAAATGCATTCTCCCCCGCCCCCTTGGTTTTTAAACCCATGTGGATTCCAAGGGAAATTGAATCCATATGTTTCTGGTTCATTTACACTGAACTCATCAAAATGTAATTTTGCAACATCTAGTTGACGTCCAGGATGTCTTTAGAAGCCTCATTTTTATGCCTTTTTATAAGCCCCTCTCCCTAGGAGACAGGAAGTTTATGCCTGGCCAAGAGTGGATGGAATTCCAACCAAGCAAGAGTTCTGCCGAGAAGACCCACGAGGCTGAAAGGGTCTCTTGTCTCAGTCTTGAGGACCTCTACCTTCCGTCTCAGAGGAGGGAGCTGACTTTCCAACCCAGGGCTGAGCAGAGCCCCGGCTACCTTCACTTCTGTTCTACATCCTCTCACCTTCCCAATGACCAACAAGAATAAAAACAAAACAAAACAAAACAAAAAAACCAGCCAGTTCCATTTTTCAATGGAGACTCTGAGGCTCGGGTGGTAGAGTGACTTGTCCAAGTCAATGGCATAGCCAGGATTAACAAACTGGGTGAAAAAAGTCTTCCCAGACTGAGGAGTCCTATGGGTGAGGATGTGCCTGCACTGACTGCGGGATAATGGAGAGAAATAGATGTCGTCTCTGACCTGGTTCACTCCAAGGCCGGACAGGATCCTGAGGTATTACATTATCAGTGCACTTTGGGCTCTGAGTAGGTTAATGGTCCATTTAAAAGTAAAATTTTGACCAGCTAATAAGGCTTCGGTCACAGGCTGCAGTTTACACACAAATACGAATGCAGGGACGGAGAGGGGCACCTCAGGGTCGCGGCGGTGGAGGCAGATAAGTGGGAAATTTGGATTCTGGTCCTGAGTCCGGCGCACAGTGGCATCCTCAAACACCTTCTCTAATTAATTAGAACACCTTCTCTGGCTGCCTTCTCAACAATTATGCAGGCAGAGAAAAATAGCATGTCTTCCAAGGGTTTGCAAAGGTCCCCGTGCATTTTGCACTGGTCATCTGGAGGGTGGTGACTGCCAGCTAGCCGCCCACAGAGCAGGGTCTGAATGCAAGATGTGGGCTGGGACAGCAGCCCGGATAGAGAGGGAGCTGGCCTCTCAGTCCAGCCCATAGAGCAGACATTTGGAGGAAGAGAGGGCGCCCAGACTAGGCAGACTTGAGGTGACACAGCCAGCCCCAGTTTGGGGCGTCTCTGCCCCCGACCCCCAGGAGTCAGCAGAGGCATCAAACCTAGCCATGCCCTGATGTCAGACAATCCACATTCTCCACTTTAGGGATTGGCAGCCTTCGACAGGAGGGGACGGTGTGGGTCTGCAGCTTTCTGACCCAGAGTTCCTCCGAGACTATTGTGACAGTGAGCCTGCCTTCCACTAACCTCAGCCCTCCCACCTCCAAAAGCCCGACACTGGGTCTGGCACTCAGTGGGCTGTTGCTTTGAATGCCCGGAATGTACCAGAACTGGACTGGCTCCATGAAAATCTAGTCACCCTGTGGGTAGTCCCAGCAACCTTAGCCAGTGGAGAGGTGACTGTCTGTCAGGGGAGGCTTTGCTTACCTGGGTGAATGGAAAGCTGGGACTTCCAGTGCCCTTCTCTCTTTTTTCCTGTTTTCAATGTAGATATGATGCCTGAAGTTTGAGCAGCCATCCTGCAACCATGAGGCAGCAAGCATGAGAATAAAAACCAGTGTGGTAAGGAAGACAGAGCAGCAAAATAGACAGTGCAGATGGCACTGTCGATGCACTGAGTGTCTATGACCAGGATAATTGCTGTGTGAGTAAAACAAGCCCCCCGTGTTTCCAAACCCTTTGTTGGTTTTCTGTTCCTTGCAGCTGAAAGCATTCCTAACTATTCCTAGCTATTGAGAAACAGAGTCGTAATGTTGTGGGGAGCTGAGGCAGAAGTTATTGAAAGCAGAGACTCAAGTCAAAGCCCTGTGCAAGGTGAACTTAAATGTCCTATATCATGCACAAACAGAGAAGCCATGAGTCAGCCCAGGAAACCAGTGCGCAGAGAGAGCTAGGAGCCTACAGCAGCCATGCAGGAAGAAGTAGATATGCAATCCATGTATCCATGTAGCCCATGCACTTGGAGCAGGGAGGAGGGACCAAGAACTGGTTCTGGTCCCAGCTCAGCCTCAGGGACTCAACCTGAACCCTATGTAGAGGGGCCTCTATTACTTCCACACAAACTACATCATGATGCTGGCATTCTGTGGCTTTAGGAGCTCCAGAGACACCTCCCCCTGGACAGGGTGACATTCTCTGATGGTGTCCCCTCAGGACACTGGGTTCAGCAAGGAGCCTCAGAGAGCAGGCCCATAGAATAAGAGTCAAACCCTGGCACCCCAGCTACACCCCAGGGGCTGAAGCCAGCTCCTTCCCAGGTCCTGGCCATGTCATACGTGACAACTAATAAAAGCTGACTGTAGTGGACATGACCGTTCCCAACATAGGTGAGGTAGGAGAGTTTCTTTGTGGATAAAAACGTCAGCTCTCAGCATATATGTGTGATCTGGCCGTGTTTGCCTTTGGGTTCTTCCCAAGTATCTTGCCTGTGCTCATATTTTCTATATTCCTCTTCCTAGCATTTTCTCTTCTCCCTAAAGACTCCAAGTGTCCTGGAGCTGGCCTGGGAGCCTGCACAGACCAAGGACCCTTGCCTCCTTCTCACCAGAAGCTGTCATTCTCTCCAGGCACTTTCTTTGCCCCATAAATCTCAAATCCATCCTAATATTCTAATAATGGGAATAGCCATTAGCTTTCCCTCCATCCCCAAAGGAGAGCGCAAGTGGCCATCTCCAGTGAGTTATGACAGGCCTCTCAGGGACAGGCTCCCCAGCCCCTCTCTGTTGGCATCCGGGTGCATCGAGGGCATTTCAGACCCTTCCTTATCCTGAGCAGCTCCCCTCCTGAGCCACTCATGGCAGGGCTAAGGCAGACGGATGCCCAGAAGGTGCCCACCAAGCAGCTAGGCATAACTCCTCTACTGGGCAATGCACTTTGCTGCCCCCCTGCTCTCTGCAAGGCCTCTGAGTTCTTCAGAATTCAGACCATTGGTCACCTGGGCAACTTGAACCTGGTGATCAGAGGAAGAAAGCAAATGCTTCCTGGTGCCCCTCTTCCCAGCCATGTGTGTCATTAACTTAATGCCCATTTCCACTGTCTAGATATTTGGTCCATAAAGAACTAAATTAGCTCCATTATTGATTTTTATGGCACAGTGGGCCCTGCAAGGTGACTGGCTTTTCTGCCCATAAGAGAGGTAATAGTCAAAAATAGAGCAGAGGCCAAAGTTATTTTGAATTAACTACTAATGCATAGGATTTCTATAACTATTTTTTAATACCTGTACAATTTGATGAAAATCAGACACAAGAGGAACTCAATTTTGTTTTTCATTAATATTCACTTTGTTAACATGAACAGATGATTTCTGGGAGCTCTCCTTGCCCTTTTAATTTGTCTCCATATAATGGGGCAGAGATATCCTCCATTATTAAACTGATTAGCAAGTGCCACCAATCTTTTCTTGTAGATTTCTTCGTTATTACTTATGCAGGACGATGTGTTTGGATTTTGTGAACCAGAAGGCTGGGGATGGAAGTACTGAGGAGCAGAGGGAGAGACAGGCTTTTGGAAATTTCAGAAAGTACTAAATAACAACAGCAAACCTGTCGCGAAACAGCACACTTTGAATTTCTTTAATGAGAGGGTGATATTGCACAGGTCACAGATGAGAATGTACATTTTCTTGAGGGTTCAAGGACTGGGCAGACATTACCATAGCATCCAAAATAGGGCAGGTCCTGAGCTGCTTTCTACAGAGGAAATAAAACTCTCCATAGCCTCTCTTATAGGAGTTTATTTAGATGCTTGGATCTTCCCTGTGATGGAGAGCTCACCACCTTATCAGGCAGCCTTGACCAATTTAGGATCCTCTCTTGCCTAACCCTCGATTTAATGGAACTGAAGCCACCTTCTGCTCCAAGGGGGCCCAGAGCAGAGGCAGAGCTCTTTGGAAGCAGGAAGATTATCTTCCCATGAAGCGCTTGGAGGCCACAGTCCACAGTGTGGCAGGGCTCGGAACAGGAAGTGGCAGCATCTCGAGCATCCCTCAAGTAACTTTCCCTTGGACTGGCTTAACCCTTCGCAGTCCCAAAGCCCTTTCACAGTGATCATCTCATTTCACATTCAAAGGGTCACGTCAGCCAATAGGACAGGAATTACTCCAAAGAAAAAAAAAATCTAGAAATCTCTGAGGAAACTAAGGCCCCCAAGTTAAAAGCTTATTCCAAGGTTACCAGAGCGTGGGCAAGGCACTTGGGTGGGACTACAGCTTGGGTCCTTGGGCTCCCCAAGTTCTAAATGAACATGCTGATTTTTCCAGGGTCCCTGAGAAGAAATCATTGTTCCAAAACCCGGCACAAGATTTGATCACTTAGGGCACTGCTACAGCAAGCTAGAGCAATCAATGACTAACTTACCCTTTACTATTTGGGGATCTTTGCTCCATTCCCTGTAAAAGATTTGCTGCCAGATTAACTTGCATTCTTAGAAAACCTGTAGCTGCATCAGCCCAGCTCAGGTAACTCCTCGTTCTCCTTTGTCATCAAGAAAAAAATTCAAATTTCTTGGCATGGTGAAACATACAGCCCAAAATCTGGCTAAAATCTATTCTTATACTTCACTTCTCATTACTCCTGCAAAACTACCCCTGCTGTAAGGACCTCAGTATCTCCTTTGCAGTCCTAAAAGTTCCAGACTCATTCTCAGATTCTTCCCACTGCCATACTACTTATCTCCTCCATTCTCCCTGGTACCAGTCTGTGCTGGTGAAAGAAATTCAATTCATGCTGGTCTAAACACAAAAAGAACTTATTGATGTACATAAATGAAAAAAACTAAAAGTAGCTGGCTTCTGGCATGGCTGAATCTGGAGTCTTAAGCATCTTTAGGGCTCTATATGTCCCTATCTCCTTGGATCTGGGCAAAGATGGTCATTAAGAGTATTAGGCTGTCACCTTGCCAGATTAATAAAGCTCCTCTTTCCCAATTGTTCCAGAATAAAAGGCTCTGACTGTGTAGTCTTGGGTCTTGTGGCCATCCCTGCACCAATTCCTATGGCAAAGAGGGCAGTATATGCTGATTTTCTAGTGGGTCTCATTCCACTCCCAACCTAGACAATGGTACAGCCTCACGAAAATACAAGGATACGGCATATGGGAGGGAGGTTGAGGTTGATGTAACCAGAAGGAGAAAGGACTGCTATCAGCCATAAAACAAGAGTTGTCTACCACAGCCCTACTCCTTCCTTCCCTGTGTTAACACACATGGCTTAACCACCAAGTAGGACACAACTTGAGTCCCATTCTTCTTGCACAAGATAATACCTTTATAATCCAGTCTCCTAAGGTTTCCTTCTTTACTGAGTTTCTGGAAGACATCTTCTGCCAATCACAGAATGGAAGAATGTCAGCAGAGGGAGAATCATTAAAGGTAGTTCTAAATGTAATTTTTTAAAAATAAAAAAACCAAGTTTTGAGACAGCACTAATATTGACTAAAGATTTATGCCAAAAAGAAAAATAGTAGAATGTAGTCTTCCTGACCTCCAATCAAGCGATATTGCTATCATAACTCATTTAGGCATGAGCTAAGTCAGATCATGTTATCTATACTTTAGTCCCTGTTCCATATCTTCAAATTGGATCTAGACTTCTTGAACTGGCAGTTGGTAGGTAAATAAGGGACATTGGAATAAGATAGGGTAAGTTTAATATCCTAGTTCTGTCATTTAGTACTACTGGATTTTTGAGAGTACAAAACAAAAGGAAATAAAATAAAATTACCTTTAGGAACATCAGTGTTTTCAACTATAAAATGGGACTAGGAATAGCCACCAGGGTTCTAGCTCTGGTAAACGTGGAGAAAGTACACTTCACCCTGTCTCCCTCACTGACTACAACTAAAACCCTGGACAGAATAGATGGAGCAGTGATCTTAGGAATCTGAAAATAATGGTAGAAGACAAGTTGAAGAAGGAAAATAGATATTAAAATGCTACCCAAATGGCAGTGAGTCTCATTTTATTTCTTCCTCCCTCCGGTTTTTCCAGCCTGAACTAAAACCCAGCCCAAAACCTGGAATTGTGCACCAGGTTCAGTCAGAAAATTGTTTAAGGTAAGACCTCTATTTTTGATTAGAAAGCTTAAAAGAGAACACTAGAAGTCAGAGATAATAGGGAAAATTCTTTGCTTTTTTGTTTGTTTGAATTTTATTCTCCCCTGCTCCAACCACTGGTCAATCCTGCAGTGACAGAGCAACACAGTGACTGGTAAGGTGCCCTAAACTGGTAAGGAAGGAGGGAAACCCTTCTCTTTGACCAGAGAAACTGTAGTCCCAAAAGCGTGAGTATAGTCCACATACTTTCTTCTATCATCTTGCCACTTAACCCTGGAGGTAACACAGTTTCAGGAAATAAACAGTGCAGCAGTGAAACTAATAAGAAGACCAGCAAAAAAAGTCCCTAGGAGCAAGAAAGTATTGAAAAGATAGTGGAGAGGAAAGAGCTCAAGAAAGCGATGCTATGAAGTTGTGTATGAACTCTTGGTCTTACATACAAGCTGTATACGTATGGATCTGACCTTAAGAAACACACCAAGGCATTGAGAACTATATTACAGAACAGAGCATATACTACAGATTGGGCACTAGGTGACACACGTGGAGTAAAGATGTAAATAGCCCTGTAAACACGTTGAAAATTGAATTTAAACTGGAACCAGAACCCAGACTGTGGGCTTTCAGCCTGAACATAACTGGACTGATTGCCTGCTCAAACAAAACAAACAAACAAAACAGCATTCTTCAAAAGATTTAAATAAGACCCAGAGTCTCTTAGTATAATATTCAAAATGTCCAAGATACATTCCAAAATTAGGTGACATACAAAGAATCAGTAAAATCTTTATATCACCCAAAGGAAAAAATAATCTACAGACATCAAACCTGAGATGTTATAGTGTTGCAACTGCCAAAAAAAAAATTTTAAAGCAGCTATTATAACTGTGTTCCAAGAAATAAAGGAAAACACTTTTGAAATGAATGAAAAGCTATAAAGTCTTAGCACAGAAACAAAGATATATAAAAGAATAAAATTGAAATTGTACTACAAAATACCATAAAAACATTTTTAAAATTCATTGAATTAAGTGAATAGCAAAATGGAGAGAACAGAGGAGTCATTGAACTTAAAAACAGATCAATAAAAATTTCCCAATTAAAAAGATAAAAATAATTTGGAAAAAAAAGAGAGAAACTGAGAGTCCTGTGGAAAAATACCAAAAGGTCTAATATTCATGTCATTAAAGTCCCACAACAAAAAGAAAAACAATGTGGTACATTTGACGATAGATAGATAGATAGATCATAAATAGAGAAATAATGGCTAAAAGTTTTCCAAATTTTATGAAAGACATAAAATTACAGATTGGAAAAACTCAGGAAAAACCAAAGGATAAACTCAAAGAAATCTATGCCTAGATACATCATAATCAAACCACTGAAAAATTGAAAACAAAGGAAAAAAAGTTGAAAACAGCCAAAGACAAAAAGATACAAAACCTATAGAGAAACAATTGTTTGACTGATTTGATTTGATTTATCCTCAAAAACCATGGAGACCAGAGGAAAGTAGGACAATGTTTTTATAAGGCTGAAAAAGATAACTCTCAACTTTGAATTTTATATCAAGTGAAAAAAAATCATTTAGGAAAAAAGCAAAACAAGGCACTATCAGATTAAGGAAATCTAAGAGACTTGTAGCCACTAGACCTGACCTAAGAGACATGCTAAAGGAAGTATTTCAGGTATAAGGGAAATGATATCAGAGGACATGTGGAACATCAGGAATAATGGAAAAGTAATAGAAATAGTAAATACCTGGGTAAATATGATAGACTATTTTTCTTCTCTTAAGTTACTTATAATATACATGAAATTTGAAAGCATGATGTATAATATTGTCTGATGAAGTTTTCCAAGTATGTAGATATAATAATATAAAACAACATAAATGACAGAGGGTAAAAGTTTCCACATTCCAATTCAAGTAACAAAATGTTAATTATAAGTAGATTGTGAGAATTTATGTATATTGTGATCTTTAGAGAAATCACTGAATAAAACTGTACAAATACATATACTCAAAAATAGACAGTTCTGTTGCTTGCCTTTTTGTTGTTAAGTTATACGAGTTTCCTATACATTCTGGATTCTAGACCCTTACTAGGTTGAGATATGTAATTTGCAAATATTTTCTCCCTTTCTATAGTTTGTTTTTACACTTTCTTGACAATGCCTTTGATGCACAAAAGTTTTTAATTTTGACGAAGTCCAATGTATCTTCTTTTTCTTTTGTTGTTTATGTCTTTGGCATCCTAAGAATTCATTGCTAAATCCAATGTCATAAAAATTTGTCCCTATGTTTTATTCTAAGAGTTTATGGGTTTTGCTCTTATATTTAGGTCAATGATCCATTTTGAGTTAATTTTTGTATATAGCATGAAGTTGGGGTCCAATTCATTCTTTTGAATATGCATATCCAGTTATCCCAGCACCATTTACTGAAGAGACCATTGTTTCCCCACTGAATGATCCTGGCACCCAATCAAATATAGATATAAAGATTTATTTCTGGACTTTCAATTTTATCCTGTTTGCCTGTCCTTATGCCAGTACCAAGCTGTTTTGATTACTGTAACAAAATGTTAATTTTATTTTATGTAAATTTTACTTCAAATTTTAAAATGTAAAAAAAATATTTAAATGAAATAATAGTTATTGTTCAAATAATCCAAAAGAAGGCAGGGAAAGGGAAAGAGAATTTTTAAAAAACCTTAGGAAATGCCAATCTTTCTCAAACTCTTCCAAAAATTTGAAGAGAAAGGAATACTTTGTAACTTATTCTATTCAGTCAGTATTACTCTCATACCAAAGCCATGACAATGTGATTTATTCCTGAAATTCAAGGATGGTACAACATACACAAACCAAACAATGTAATACAACACATTAATAGAATAAAAGAAAAAAACACATGATCATCTCAATTGATAAGATAAAAGTATTTGAAAAAATTCAGAATATTTTCATGATAAAAACACTCAAAAACCTAGTCATAAAAGGGAACTTCCTCAGCATGATAAAGACCGTATATGAAAAACCCACAGCTATCATCATACTCAATGGTGAAAGACTGAAAATTTTTCCCCTAAGACCAGAAATAAGACAAGGATGTTGGCCTTCAACAATTCTATTCAACATTGTATCGGAAGTCCTAGCCAGAGAAATTAGTTAAGAAAAGGAAATAGAGGCATCCAAATGGGAAAGGAAGAAGTAAAATGATTCGTGTTTGCAGATGACATAATCTTAAATAGGAAAAAATGAAATATTCCAGACAAAACAATCCATTAGAACCCATAAATAAATTCAGCATATTTGTGCATTACAAAATCAGTTGTGTTTCTATTAACTAAAAATGAATAATCAAAAAAAGAAATTAAAAAGATATTGTCATTTACATTAATATCAAAAAGAATAAAATATTTAGGAATAAATTTAACCAATAAGGCAAAAGACTTGTACTCATAAAACTGCAAAATATTTCTGAGAGAAATGAAATAAGACATAAATAAATGGAATGATATCCTGTGTCCATTGTTTTGAAGACAATATTGTTAAGACAACAATACTACCCAAAGATATCTACAGATTCAATGTAATGCCTATTAAAAAGCCAGTGAAATTTCTGTCAGAAATAGAAAACTCATCTTAAAATTCATTTGGAAACTCAAGGAATCCCAAATAGCAAAAATAATCTTGAAAAAGAATGAAGGTTGAAGACTTACACCTCCTCATTTTAAAATTTACCACAAAGCTACAATAATCAAAATAGTGGTACTAGCATAAAGACAGACATATAGACCAATGGAATAGAATAGAAGCAAGAAATAAACCCTTACATATAAGAACAAATAGTTTTTAACAAGAGCACAGAGATCATTAAATGGGGGAAAAAACAGCCTTTTCAACAAATGGTAGTAGGAAAAATGAATATCTACATACAAAAGAATGAAGTTGGACTCCTACCTTATGCCATATATAAAAATTGACTCAAAATAAACAAAAGAGCTATAACTGTAAAACCCTTAGAAAAAAATCATAGAGGAAAATCTTCATGGCATCGCATTTGGCAATGATTTCTTGGATATGACACCAAAAACATAGGCAAAAAATTAAAAACCAGATAATTTGGTTTTCATTAAAATTTTTAAAATTTGTGCATCAAAGAACACTACCAAGAGAGTAAAAAAACAACCCATGGTGTGGAAGAAAATATTTTCAAATTATGTATCTGATAATGGTAATATCCAGAATACATTTAAAAACTCCTAAAAGTCAACAACAACAATAACAACAACAACAAAACAAGTAACTCAATTTAATAATGGGTAAAATAATTAAATATATATTTCTCCAAATAACATGTACAAATGGCCAGTAAGCACATGAAAAGATGCCCAACATCACTAGTCACTAGGGAAACGCAAAACAAAACCACAATGAGATACCATTTCACATTCATCAGGATGGTCATTATCAAAAATAATAGAAAATAACAATTGTTGCCAAGGATGTGGAGAAATTGGAGCCCTTGTTCTTTATTAGTAGGAATGTAAATTGGTGAAGTCTTTTTGGTAAACAATTTGGTAGTTCTTCAAAAAGTTAAACATAGAATTAGCATATGATCCAGCAATTCCACTTCTGAGTATATACTCAAAAGAACTGAAAGAATGTACTCAATCAAGTACTTATATACCAATTTTCAAGCACCATTATTTATAATAGCCAAACTGTAGAAACAACCTAAATGTCCACCAACAGATAAATAGATAAACAAATTGTAGTATTAATGTGCAATATTACTCAACCTTAAAAAGAAATGAAATTCCAATACATCCTGCAACATGGATGAACCTTGAAAACATTATGCTGAATTAAATAAGCATGGCACAAAATAACAAATATTATATAATTTCACTTATATGAAGTACCTAGAAAAGGCAAATTCATAGAGATAGAAAGTAGAATAATGCTTACAAGAGACTGGAAGCAGGAAGAAATAGGGAGTTATTGCTTAATTGTTGCAGAGATTCTGTTTGGTATGATGAAAATGTTCTGGAAATGGATAGTGGTGATGGTTGTATAACATTGTGAATGTCCTCAATGCCACTGAATTGCACACTTAAAAATGATTAAAATGGTAAATTTTATGTTGTGTCTTTTACCACAATTAAAAAGTACTAAAAATATATATACATACTGTCCAAATACTTAGGAAACAAACAAAAACCAAACAACAAAATGGTAGGCCTATATCCAAATCTATCAATAAATTGCATTAAATACAAAAGGCCTAAACATACCAATTAGAAGACAGAGCCTGTCTAAATGGATTTTTAAAAAATTAAGACCCAACTATATGCTGTCAACAAAAACCCACTATAAGTATATTGATAATGAGTGTTTAAAAGTAAAAGGACAGAAAGTAATGTATCATGGAAACACTAATTAAAAGAAACCTGCAATAATTATATTGATATCAGAAAAAGAAGTAAAAATCATAGCAAGAAAAATTACCAAGAATAAAAAGAGACAATAAAAATGATAGAAAGATCTAGTCACTAAGAAGTCATTACAAACACAATTATATATGCACCTAACAATATAGCTTCAAAGTACATGAAGCAAAAACTAATAGGACTGAAAGGAGAAACAGACAAATTTACAAGTAGAGTTGGATAATTCAATATATCTCTCTCAGTTATTGACAGAACAAATATAAAATCAGCAAAGAGAGAGAAGAACTGATCACCATCAACCAACTGAATCTAATTAACATTTATAGAACATATATCCCAACAACAGCAAAATACATATTCCTTCCAAGTTTACATGGAATGATCATGAAGATAAACCATATCCTGGGTCTTAAAACAAACTTTAATACACTTAAAATAATTGAAATCTTACAAAGTATGTTCTTTGACCATACTATTTTAGCTCCTTTTACCTGACACATCATGTCCACGTTCCAAAAAAAAAAATTATAAGACATGCTACAAAGAGAAAAAAAAAGAGCAGTCTGAAGAGGCAAAGGAAGCATCAGAACAAGACTTATATATGGTAGAAATTTTGGAATTATCAGACTGGAAATTTTAAATAACTATGATTAATATGCTAAGGACTCTAAGGGAAAAACTGGAAAAAATGCAAGAACAGATGGGCAATATAGGTATAGAGATGGAAGCTCTAAGAAATAATCAAAAGGAAGTACTAGAAACAAATTTTTAAAAAGTAATGAATGGAGAATGCCTTTAAAAAGCTCGTCAGTAGATGGACCACAGCCAAGGAAAGAACCAGGGAACTTGAGTACATGTTAATAGAAACGACTAAAATCAAAATGCAAAGAGAAAATAGAATGAAAAAGACAGAAGAGAGAGAATATCCAACTATGGGATAATTATTAAAATTATCTATGGTATAATTATTAGAAATGTAATATACATGTCATGAGAATACTAGAAGGAGAATAAAGAGAAAAAGAATAAAAATATTTGAAGTAAAAATGGTTGAGAAATTTCCAAAATTAATTACAGACACCAATGGCAGATTCAGGAAGCTCAGAAAATACCAAGCAGAATAAATACCAAAAACTGCACCAAGGCATATTATATCCAAACTGTAAAAAATCAATGACAAAGAGAGAATCTTGCAAAAAGTTAGAGGGGGGAAAAACAGATTACCCGAAGGCAAAAAAAAAAAAAAAGGGTAAGAATAACTTAGATGTCTTTTCAGAAACCATGCAAGCAGGAGGAGAGTGAATCGCAATGTGCAACATGTTGAGAGAAAATAACCACCAACCTACATTCTACGGCCAATGAAATTACCCCTCAGAAGTGAAGGAGATATAAAGACTTTCTCAGACAAAGAAAAATTGAAGGAATTTGTCACTAGTAGATCTGCCTTGCAAGAAATGTGAAAAGAAGTTCTTCAAGAAGAAGAAAAATGTATAGGTTAGAAACTCATATTTACATGAAGAAAGAAAGAGATTTGGAGAAGGAATAAATGAAGGCAAAATAAAATCTTTTATTTTTCTCATTCTTATTTGATCTAAACTATAAAATTTTGTTTAAAATAATAAATAATAACAGCAACAATGTTGTCATTGGGTATAGCTACCAGATAAGGGAAATAAATGACTGTAATGTTATAAGGGATGGGAAGGAGGAATCAGGAACATTCTGTCATTATTTGCAACTACCTGTGAAAGAGTATAGTGTTAATTGAAAGTGAACTTGGATTAGTATAAAAGTATATTGCAAACCCAACTATATCAATAATCACTTTAAATGTGAATGATCTAACTACACCAATTAAGAAGAAGAGATTGTCAGGGTGGATAAAAAACAATGCCCAACTATATGTTGTCCACAAGAAACCTACTTTAAATATAAAGGCACAGCCAGGTCAAAGTAAAGGGATGTAGAGAAATATACTATGCTAACACTAATCAAAAAAAATTGAAGCAACTCTATTAATTTCAGGCAAACCAGAATTTAGAGCAAGAAAAATTGTCAGGGATAAAGAGGGGCATTACATGATGATAAAGGGGTCAATTTTCTAAGAAGACATAACCATTCTTAATGTGTATGTGCCAAACAACAAAGCATAAAAATACATGAGACAAAAACTAATAGAACTACAAAAAGAAATAGATAAATCTATTATAGTTGAAGACTTCAACATCTCACTACCAGTAATTGACATATTCAATAGGCAGAAAATCAGTAAGGATATAGTTGAACTGACAGTGCCATCAATCAATTTGATCTAATTGACTTATATAGACTAATTCATTCAACAATGGCAGAATACATTCTTTTCAAGCTGACACAGAACATTCACCAAAGTAGAACACATTCTATAAACACATCTTAACAAATTCAAAAGAATAGACATCATACAAAGTGTGCTCTCAGACCACAATGGAATTAAACTAGAAATCAGTGTCAAAAATATAGCTGGAAAAATATCAAAATTTTGGGAAATTAAACACATTTATAAATAGTACATGGGTCAAAGAAGAAGTCTCAAGAGAAATTTAAAACTATTTTGAACTATAGAAAAATGAAAATATAACCTATTAAAATGTGTGGGATGCAATGAAAGTAGTGATTAGAAAGAAATTTATAACATTGAATACATATATTAGAAAAGAAATATTTAAAATCAATAATCTAAACTTCTACCATTGGTAACTAGAAAAAGAAGACCAAATTAAATTCAACATAAACTGAAGAAAAGGAAAAATGAAAGTCAGAAGAGAAACTGAAATCAGAAAAACAATAAAGAAAATCAATGCACCTAATAACACTTTCTTTGAAAATCTCAATAAAATTGAAAAATCCCTAGCCAGGCTCACCAAGAAAAAAAGAGAGAAGACACAAGTTACTAATATCAAAAATGAAAGGGACCATCACTACTGATCCTGTCTTAATCCATTTTATGCTGTCATAACAGAATACCACAGACTGGGTAATTTATAAGGAACAGAAATCGATTTGGCTTATGGTTCTGGAAGCTGGGAAGTCCACAAGCATAGCACCAGCATCTGGTGAGGGACTTCATGATGTGTCTTCCCGTGGGAGAAGGCAGAAAAGCAAGGGGGTGGGGGACAGTGAGAGCATGCAAGAGAGGATCAAACTCTCCTTTTATCAGAAATCCACTCTCATGACAACTAACCCACTCCCACTATAACAGCATTAATCCATTCATAAGGGCAGAGCCCTCATCACCTAATCACCTCTAAAATCACCTCTCAACACTGTTACATTGGGGATTAAGTTTCCAACATATAAACTTTGGGGGACATGTTCAAATCATAGCAGATCCCACAGACATTAAAATGACAATAATAGATTATTATAAACAATTCCATGCCCACAAATTTGACAACTTAGATAAAATGAACCAATTGCTTGAAACACACAATCCAAACATAGACCTATATTTATTAGAGAAATTGAACTGAAAACCTTCCAAAACAGAAAATACCACATCAAGATGGTTCTACTGGTGAATTCTACCAAACATTTAAGGAAGAAATAATACTAATTCTCCAGAATCTGTTCCAAAAAGTAGAAGCCAAAGGACCACTTCCTAACTCATTCTAAGAGGCCAGCATTACCCTCTTATCAAAATCAGACAAAGACAAAACAAGAAAGGTAAGCTGTAATACAGTATCTCTTGTGGACATAGATACAAAAATCCTCAACAAACCATTAGCAAATTGAATCAAACAATGTATAAAAAGAATTATACACCATGACCAAGTAGGATTTATTATAGTATGCAAAGCTGGTTCAACAAACAATAATCAATTAATATAATCCATCACATCAACAGCTAAAGAAGAAAAATCATATGATCATAGGAACAGATGTAAAGAGCATTTGAAAAACTCCAACCCCTATTTATGAATTTAAAAAAAAAAAACTCTCAGAAAACTAGGCACACAGGGGATCTTCCTCAACTTGTTAAATAATATCTACAAAAATGCTACAGCTAACATACTTAACAGTGAGAAACTATATACTTCCCGCCTAAGATTGGGAACGACACAAGGACATTCTCTCTCACCATTCCTATTTGACACCATACTGGAAATCCTAGCTAATCAAACAAGGCAAGAAAATGCTTTGCTATATATCAACGATAAACACTAGGAATTTGCAATTTAAAACACAACACAATATGGATTAGCACCAAAAGAAAAAAAAGGAAATACATTAGTATAAATCTAACAAAATAATGTACAAGACACAGATGAAGAAAACTACAAAATTTTGATGAAAAAAATCAGAGAAGATCTAAACAAATAGAAAAATACTCCATGCTCATGGATAAGCAAATTCAATATTGTTAAGATATTAGCTCTTTCTAACTTGATATATAGATTGAGTGAAATCCCAATCAAAATCCAAGAAAGTTAATTTGTGAATATCAAACAGATGATTCTGAAGTTTATATAAAGAGGGAAAAGACCCTAAATAGCCAACACAATATTGAAGAAGAAGATCAAAGTCAAAGGACTGCCATTACAAAAGTTCAATTCTTACTATAGTGCTATGGTAGTCAAGACAATAAGGTATTGGCAAAAGAATAAACAAATAGATCGACGGAAAAAAATAGAAGGAACAGAACAGAAGGCCCAGAAATAGACCCACACAAATACAGTAAACTGACCTTTGACAAAGGAGCAAAAATATTCACATGGAGAAAAGATAGGTTTTTTTCAACAAATTGTGCTGGAACAACTGGTTATTTATGTGCAAAAAAAAAATAATCTAAACACTGATCTTACACTTTTCACAAAAATTATTTCAAAATGGATCATAGTCCTAAATCTCAAATGCAAAACTATAAAACTCCCAGAAGATAACATAGCAAAAAAAAAAAACTAAGTGACCTTGGGGTTTGGCAATGAGTGATCCATGAAAAAAGAAATCTGATAAGTTAGACTTTATTAAAATTGAAAAGGTCTTTGTGAAAAGATACTATTAAGAGAATGAAAAGTCAAGCCACAGACTGGGGGAAAAATTTGCAAAACAACTATATGGTAAAGGCCTTGTATCTAAAATATACAAAGAACTCTTACAACTCTACAATAAGAAAACAAACCACCCAATTAAAAAGTGAACAGAAGAACTGAATAGACACTTGCCCAAAAAAGATATTCAAATGGCAAATAACCACATGCAAAGATGCTCAACATCATATGTCATTAGGGGATTACAAATGAAAACAGTAATGTGGTATCACTCCATACCTATTAGTATGGCTAAAATCCAAAACACTGACAAGACAGGAAGTTGGTGAGGATGTGGAGCAACCAGAACTCTCACTCATTGTTGGTGGGAACTCAAAATGGTACAGCCACTTTGGAAGACAATTTGGCAGTTTCTCACAAAGCCAAACATAGTCACACCACACAATCTGGCAATCATGCTCCTATGTACTCAGCCAATAGAGTTGAAAACATGTCCACACAAAAACCTGCGTGTGATGTTTACAGCAGCTTTATTCATAATTGACAATTGGAAGCAACCAAGATGTCCTTCAATAAGTTAAGGGATAAACAAACATTATTATTTAGTGATACAAAGAAATGAAAGAACATAGAAGAACCTTAAGTGCGTATTTCTCAGTGAAATAACACAGTCTGAAAAGAGTACATACTGTATGATTCCAACTATATGACATTTTAGAAATGTTAAACTTGTAGAGACAGTAAAAAGATAAGTGGTTGCCAGGGGATGGGGTGTCAGATAGTGAAAGGATAAATAGATAGAACACAGGAGATTTTTAGGGCAGTGAATCTATTTTGTATGATATTGTAATGGTGGATACATGACATTATGCACTTGGAAAAATCCATAGACATGTACAACACAAAGAGTGAACCCTAATGTAAACTATGGGCTTTAATAATGATGCATCAATATTGGTTCATCAATTGTAACGAACGTACACCTCCAATGCAAGATGTTAATAATAGGAAATACTGCCGGGGGTGGGGGGTGTTGGGGAATGCTGTACTTTCAGTTCAATTTTTCTGTAAACCTAAAACTCTTCTAAAAAATTCTATTGAAAACGATATAGGTTAAAGAAGAAATCTCAAGGGAATTTAGAAAGCATTTCTAAATGAACAAACATGAAAAAATACCATATCAAAATTTACATTTAAATCAGCGCTTAGAGGAAAATTCGTGAGAGTCAAAGTTTACTTTAAAAAAGAAGAAAGATCTCAAGTCAATAGTTTATGCTTCTACATTAAGAAAGTAGCAAAAGAAGAGTGAAATAAACACAAAAAATTAGAAGGAAATAATAAAGAGAAATAAAAGAAAATAAAAATAAAAATCAATAAAGAAAAATCAATGAAACCAAAAGTTGATTCTTTGAAAAAATTAAAGAGAAGATAAGCCTTTAGCGAGACTGACAAGGAGAAAGAGAGGGAGACAAAACATGTTAACAAACAGGAGATATGAAAGAAGGAATATAACTACAGACTGCACAGATACTAGAAGGTTAATAAGGGAATACTATGAGAAGCTATAAGCATATAAATTCAACAACTTAGACTAAATGGACCAATTCTTTGAAAGCCACAAAGAGCCAAAACTACCTAAGGAGAATAGGTAACCTGAATAATCTTATAACTATTAAAGACATTGAATTGGTAGTTTACAAAAAAATTCTGGGGGAAAAAAAAAAAAACTTCAGGCTCAGATGGTTTCACTAACAAGTTCTGATAAACATTCAAAGAAGAAACACCACCCATTCTACACAATCTTTTCCTGGAAATAAAGGAGGGAACTTTGAAACTCAGATCAGCATTGCCTTGATACCAAAGCTAGACAAAAACAGCACAAGAAAGGAAAACTATAGATTAATATCCCTGATGAACCTAAGTGTAAAAGTCTTCAACATAATGTTAGCAGATTAAATACAACAATATATAAAAGCAATAATAGACCAAGTGGAAGTGACCCTGGGAGGGTAGGGTTGGTGTAGTGTTGAAAAGCAGTTAATGTAATACACCACATTAACAATCCAAAGGAGAAACAACATATAAACTGATGTAGAGAAAGAATATGACAGAATTCAATATCCACTTATGATTATTTTTAAAAGCTCTTAGCAAATTAGGAATAGAAAAGAAATTCCTCAACTTAATAAGAACTGAATAAAGGACATGCACAAAAACCTACAGGAAACATCATACTTAATGGTGAGAGACTGTATGCTTTCCCCCAAGACAGAGGACAAAGCAGCATGTCTATTCTCAGAAATCCTATCCACCATCTTACTATAAGCCTTAGCCAGTGCCATAAGAAAAGAAAAAGGAATAAAAGGTATACAAATTTGAAAGGAAGACATAAATCTGTCCTTATTCACAAAAGGCATGATTGTATACTTAGGAAATCTCAAGGAATCCACAAAAAAAAAAACTTTCTAGAGTTAATAAATTAGAGATTATCAAGGTCACAGGAGAAAAGGTCAACATAAAAATATTACTTATATTTTTATACTCCAGCAACGAGTAACTGGAAACTGAGATTTTAAAAACAATATCATTTACAATAGCTCCAAAAATAAAATACTTAGTATAAACCTAATAAAACATTTTTCAGTCTGTATGCTGAAAACTAAAAAATGCTGATAAAAGCAATCAAAGATGACTTCAATAAATACTTCTGTACATTTGTCAACACTAACTGATTTTAAAATTTACTACAAAGGTACAGTAATCAGGACAGTGTATTATCGGTGAAGGGATAGATGCAGAGATCAATGTTACTGAATCATTTCCGGAAATAGATCCACACAGATATGGCCAAAATGCAAAGGCAAGTCAGCGGAGAAAGGAAGAACCTGCCAGGTGAGCTGACAGAAGGGGAGAGTCTAGATGTGTCACAGGCCTTCGGGGATGCACGTGTGACAGCTGCTGTGGTTATCATTAACCGAGCTTGGAGAAGTTAAGTAAGCTGTCTGCATTCTAACAACCAGGAAGTGATTTAGTTCCCATTCCAACCAGATCACTCAGGCTCCAGAACACATACTTAGGTATCTAACTCTCTAATCAGCAATTTCTACATCTCAGGAAATAGAAATAATATCTGCCTTGAAGGGTAGTTGTGGAGATTCTGTAAGATAATGCATTTTAAGTGTTTAGCAAAGTGTCTAGCAGGGCCACAATCAGTGGAATTCAGTGTTACTACCCTGATGGAATTATTCTTATTAGAGAGATGGGCCCTTAAGTTGGCACTCGAAAAAGTCACATTGTCAAAATCACCCTTAAAAAATTCTTGAAATAACCTGTAAATTTGTCTACCTGGTTTTGTATATTCAATTTTGTGCACATTTTGTATAATATATAAATGTATAATAAAGCATATGTAGTATTGTTCAGAATATGATAAGGAACAACTACAACAAACAAATTTTACAATTTTACAAGCCAAATACTTGCTGGGCATCCTTGCACGGCTGCCATGGAGCCTGCCACCAGGATGCTACACAGTGTGGACAGACTGAGACTGAGCCATGCTGCACAGGGGCAACATAATACCAGTTCTACAGCTTCTCTCCAGTAGCCAGAAGGCCTTAGACTGCCCCACCCTAGGATTTTTCTTCCTGGTTCATCTGCGACTTGTTCTGCTTTGCTTTCTCTCATATCTCCCTGCGTGCTCCCAAGAGAGAGGAAGGGGCTGGAATGTCTGCAAAGTGCACCTGGGTGCAGAGGGCCTCGCAAGGCAGGCCAAGCCTACAGACTTGTGTCAGCCAGCATGGCCCCTTTGGCTTTAACACCTTCAGCACTTTACGTGGCTTCTCTGATGCCTCACTTCAGATTTTCAAAAAAGAAAACCAAAAACAAAACAGAAAAATCCTCCCTTGCAGAGCGATTGTGAAGATTAAAAAGGCTTCCCTCCTTAGAGCTTTACTTCGAAGAGAAGACTCAGAGATGGGCCGGTTTCCCCTCCAACCAAGTCTGTACAACCATGCAAAGAACTGAATAAGATAGGGACACACAAATGGTTTTATTAAAAAGAAAAAGAAAAAAAAAAGGAAACAGAATTTGCATGCAAAGGGAGAACAAAGAGAGCATGAGAAAGGCATGACCACTATTGGGTGGCAAATCCCTGGCCAACCCGAGCTGGAGCCCGGGCTAGACAGAGGTCCAGACACACCTCAGACCCCAAGCTCAGAGCCCAGATGCCATCAGCAGTCAGGAAGCCAGGAGGAAGTTTCTTCAGGGTCTACTCTGAACCTCAGAACTCATTATTTCCATTTCTTTACTCTTTCTCATTTACAAAATAAATAATTTTAAGATGTAACTAAAATTATTTCACAGTCCTTTAATCACTAGAAATTGCATATAATTATTTTACCTCCACTCCAGTGCCAAGAACTGCTGTGAATTACTTGGCTTCTCAAAGTGTAGAAAGAAAATGCTTCACTTCTGCATTAATTAAAGAATTTTTTTTTCCATTCCTGTCCATTAGCCACCACCACGCTATGGCTATGAATGGTCATTACAACAGACAGAAATAGGAACATAAATTTCCTGCTAATGAAAATGTCAGTAGGAGATGCCGTCTATCACAGAAGGTTCTGATATGGAGAGGGCTTTTTTTTCTGTCTTGTACCTTTCCCCGGTTTCTAGGAGGCCCGTATGGAAGGGCAGGCATCTTTTATTTATAGATACCTGGGAAGCATCGTTTACAATAGATTGAGGACTATGCTTGGTCTCTAGTAAATATTCCATTGATTTTTAAAATTGCTCCCTTTCTTATCAGGCCTCACAGGGTCTCGGCCTGGGAAACCTTACTGACCTTCTCCCCTCCTTATGAAGCCAGTTTTCCTGAGATTGGAGGCAACATGCACATCTGTCGCCCGACAGTTACCCTCACCGTTTTATGAGGTGAACCTTAACCATCCATCAGCATATGTTTCACTATCCCCCTCCTCCTCAATCGCTCACAGTTTTGAGAGCTGGTTCAGAAACACATTTGTTCTGCCCTAAGCAGAAGAATGGATTTGGAGTTGGGTGGTGTTCAGCACTGACCATGGCCTTCCTGTTGTCTGGCTTCATGGGGGCACATGTGCAGATGCCCAGGTAATGGGGGAGCATTGTGCCCACACAGATCCAGAGGCATGACCTCAGAGCTCCCTGGCCAGGGTTTTGTCCCTTTTAGGGGAGAGTCATTGCTCTTCCAGGCTTGCAACTCAAATGCAAGCTTCTAAAGGCAATGCAGTTCTTCCCATAACAGAATCAAAGGCCATAAGGACACCCACTTTGAATAGCATCAGTTTACCCGTGGGGAAAAAATGGAGTCAGGGGAGGTTTTTTAAAAAACCAAACACTTTTGGAAACCTTATGAACACCAATCTTCACCTGGGTCCATGCTTGACTCTAAATTCCCTTTGGCTGTTGAGAGCTGTTGTCATGGAGCAATGGATATCTCCTCCCCTGGGACAGGCTTCAACACCCACAGCCTCCTTACAGGTCTGAAATCAACAGGGCTTGTCCACTGTAAAATCATGCGTAGCATTCAGTACACACTCAATAAAGCTTGCTAGCAAAAAGTGGGGCTAAGAGACAAAGTGACTACTCATTAGTCATTCTCTACCACAATTGTGCTGGCCTGGCTGTCAAAAGGATTCCAAAAATATCTGTTCTCTAGAAAACTTCCAGACAGGTTGTGTTGAATGACTATTTTAGAAATAATATTTCAACATGTTAAAATGACTATTACAAGCCACCATTTGGATCCAGTTCAACTAAAGATGAATGGATGAAATCAATTTCCTGGATCATAAGGTCTTTGGTTCCAGTGACCACTAGTAACAGACTCTACTAAATTTCTTATATTAAACATGAAGTAAAGACGGCCAAAAGGTTGACCCATAAAGTTCTGTAGAACATCTCCCCTCATCTACCCACGTTTAATGAGTACCTGCTACAGTCATCAAGACTCCCCCTCCACTTCTAAATGCTGGGTTGCCCAAGACCCACCTTGCATTTCTATGGGCTGGGGACACCCTATTTGCCATAGAGCATGTCTCCAGCTATGCTGTCTGCAATGTCCACAGGAGGCAGTAACCTAAGGGCGCTAAGAAACAGGAGGATCCAAGCGGGAACGAAAGGAGTGATAAACGACCCAAGGCACACCCAGGGTAGAGACACTGGAACCAGGGACGGAGGGGCTGGGGCAGCCCAGGCTGTCATGATGCTCACAGAGACCCTTCCATTACCTCTAGGCCTTGTTGATATCTTTCCTTTCTCTTATCCAAAGAGAGACTTTGGATATACATATTGCCACATGCTTACAACAATGACAGTAACAACAATAAAAAGACATGCAATGCTCTGCGCAAGTAGCCAAGGATGACTTTTGTTACTGAACTAAGTAACCTAAAACCAATAGCAATCAAAAAATTCGGTCTCTTAGAGAATTAAGTTCCTCTGGAGAATTTATCTAAACTCAGGAGTAATGCTAGTAGCAGTTTTAATGTTATTTTAGGGCTGGACTGCTCTCTGCAGAGCATTGCAGTACCTTCCAAAAAATCCCTCCACAAGACCACCTCTTTCTCAAAATACCTCCATCATCTCAGGGTTCAGAAAGTGCCAATATTTAACAAGAAGCAACCCAACAGAGCCATCTGGCAGCCTTGAGACACCTAACCAACCAAATAGAAAAAAGAAGCAATGGGGCAATGTGAAACCCCATTAATCCTAATTTCCTCTCATGTCCTAATATAGTAGCCCAACAGATGCTGAATACCATGCCAGAATTTTCTTCCCAGATACAGAATATTTAGCACATTTTTACTGAGTCCTTGCCCCAACCTAGGCACCATGCTAGTACTGAAAGATGAACAAGACACCATGTCCACCCACAGGGAGCTCACAGACTAATCAGAAAGTAGAGTATTAAAATGATGACAGCACAAAAATAGGATATGGCTCCTGAAGTGCTTTGCAACATTTGGAGGAGGGAAGTTCTCCCACTGCTCAGCCAGGTGTAGGGCTTTCCATCCTCGGAGTGTCTAGATGGAAAATAACACATCACATTGCTTTGCTAGGCAAGGTCCAGGACGTAGAGCTGTATTAGAAGGGCTCTCTGCCTTTGAGAAGATTCTGGCCAGGGGTGGTGGGGGTGCACTTGCGAGGCAGAGAGTTCAATAAGAACTCAAGCTTGTCTCCAAACTTCAAAGAGCTCTTCAAGGGGTTTCCCGGGATTGTAAACACAACCCTCCCTCAAGAAGGAGAGCACCCTGAGGCTGGAGGTTTCCTGCCTATCCTCAGAACGCCAGAGCACCCAGTGAGTACTGGCATACTGGCTTTCCATGCAACCAGCTGGAAACACTTGCAGATGTGACTTACGCCACTGGGACTACCCCCAACTCCACCTTCCCTGCACGTCAGTGTTTAGCACTTCAGGTGGGAGATGAGCAATCATAATAAATAATAACAGCTAATATTTGTTCTGTGCCAAGTATTGTGCTGAGTATTTTAAATGCAATTTGTCATTTTACCCTCCTGACAAACGTGACATTTATTACTCATCTTACAGAAATGAAGGCCGAGAGAAGTAAAGTAACTTGCCAAGATCACAGGGCTGGCAGGTGGAAGAGCTGGGGTGCGAGCCTGCCTCTGACTCCAGTTGCCCCCTCCCTCCAAACCCCAGCTTCAGCCCTCAGGAAGAGCATTGCTGCTTAAAGAAGACCCCTGCTCTTTGTGCCAAACTTTTGTCAATATTGTTATTTAAGGGGAAACATCCCAATTTATTCCAGTATCAATTCTCTATATCATTTACCTCAGCACTGATTGTATCATTCACAAATTAGCATTAAACAGCAATTTCTGGTTCCATATAAAACTATTTAGCAATCTAGCCAAGAAAATGAAGGATGTAAAGCAAAAGCCTGGGTGGTGAACCTAATTCTCTTCCTTATCTTCTTGTTACATATTGACATATTTGAGGCCATTCAAAAGCATCCAACTTGTCTTGCCTGAATGCAAATCAGATTATTGACAATGAAAGCCATTTAACAGGTTATTTAAATGTTGGAGTTCTATCTCCGTGGGATCTGCTTCTCGACTGGCTTCTACTGAAGAATGATCAACTTTTGTTTGTAGAGAACAGAGATGTTTCCCATTCATTCTGCGGGCCAAGCGTGCATGTTGTGAATGCCTGCTCCAGTGCATCCAGACATCTTTCTCCACGTCACACCCACCCTGATGTTCCAACCCCAGCTACCCACCCACACCAGATGCCAGGTTGCATCCCTATGTGAGCCTGTCATCGCCACATTGCTGAGAAGGGACAAGCCAAGAAATAGGACCAGAGCTGCTTGACATGGTAGCCCCTGAATTCTGTATTCACCAACCACCTCCATACACCAGGGGCCCCAACTGCTACTCAGCGTAGAGCCAGTTCCTGTAAAGGATGCTTCAGAAACATTTTGTCCAGTTCTATTTATTCAACAATATTTATTTTTTATGTGCTATGTACTGTCTTAGGGGCTGGGAGAGACAAACAATGACACCAATAAAAGCAAACACTACCAGAAGCAGTCTAAGAAAAGGCAGGTACTGAGGTGAGTTTTGAAGCTGGATCACCCCATCACCTCTCCACCAGCCCTACAGACCCCATCACCTGGTAAGTGTTAGGCCAATTGTTGAAACTCTCATCGGTGCTGAATGGAGATGGTATATCTATATAGGGAAGTGCATTTGCTGGCGAGATTTAACAGGTAGTTGAAAAATAGGGAGAAAATAATAACTAAAAGGAAAATGAAATCTGGCTAAACTAGATTGTCATCCGGAAAAGGATAACAAAGATAACAGCAACTAATCACCAATTGGAAGTTAATGTAATGCCAAAGAGCCTCTTTGGAAATATACACAAGGACCCTCATCTGCAGCAGGAGGGTACAGAGCGCTGAGGATCAGCCTAGGATGGAGTCATAAGAATAGATGAGCTCCAAAGATTAGACTTCCAATCTCCAATCTAGGCTGGCCTGCCATGCCAAGGTCAAGGTCCTAGTTGGGAAATGATTGAATCCTGACACTGGGATGAAGATAACAAAGTTGATGCCTTGGAAAATCTTAAATCCCCAGACTTCCCAGAGCCCTGTGGACCTGCAAAGTGGCCCACCCTTCCCTCTTAAGAGGTAACCCCTCCCCTTGCAGGCAAGCAATGCAAAGGCCTCCCCCAGATCACAAGATACATGCCCCTAAACATTTGCCTCTACTTCTCTGCTCCAACACTGAGATTAAATCACAACATAACCCAGGTGGGGTCATGCTAGGTCTGAAAAGGGAGGAAAAATGTCATACCCTGAAGACACTGCAAGACCTATCCAGCACATACTGGCTGGAGCTAGGACATTAGATATGAGATTGGACACTGATGGTGCTTGACAAAGGAGAACAAAATAAGAGCTTAATTAGACAAAGTTTGTCATTTGAATATACTCTTTCAGAATACAGGACTTAACACCTTGGCAAGAACCCCAAAAGATGGAGACATGTTCTCCTAAGATGGCTCCTAGGAGTGTGGAAGAAGCAAATGACTTTGAAATGGCAGAATTGCCATGGCAGATAGTGGAAGAAGGGATTCAAAGGATCACAGAAGTAGGCTTGCTGGTGTGGATGCACTCCATAAGGCCGAAAACACAGATTATGCTCCATGTAAACTCTTGGAGAGTATGCCATTCACTAAGCCTATGGGATCATGGTGGTGAGAGGGGCACTGACAGCACTACAAAGCTCAATGGTAACTCTCCTCTCTAGTCAAGAGCGGGCTGTCGAGGAGGATACTACAGAAGTAGGCTCACCCATAGCTGTGGGGATGATGGAATACTGACACAACACAGGAAGAATCATAATCGTAGTAAGTGGCAAGGTCAGAGGGGCAGCCCAAACCCTGATCTGCAGAGAGTTATGGAGATGGTCAATAGGGCACAGTGTCCCCTGGGGGCAAAATGGAAGCACAGCCAACAAGGGTTCTACTCAATTTGCACCATCAAAAGAAATCAGAGATGAATGATCAGAAGACTGAGGGCAGCTGCCCCAGCAAAAATCATTGACTCCTTGTCCACTTTTCCGACCTAAAAGCTGTTGAGTAAAGATGAAGCCATGGTCTACAAAGAAGGATCCTGTAACGTGTGGCAAGTGTACCCAATAATAATTCCCTAAGTCCTTCTCCAGAGGGAAGTGCACTATGCACTGGGGAAAGGGAAACATCCAAACATTGTGAAGACTGTTGGACACAGGGTTTGAATTGACACTGATACTTAGAGACCCAAAGAGTTATTCCAGTCCCCTGTTAGAGGGGGACATAAGGGAGCCATGTAACCAGTGGAGTCCTGGCCAGTCTGCCTCACAGTGGCTCCACTGGGTTCGCAGGCACTTGGTGGTAATTGTCCTAGTCCTCTAATGGATGTCAGTATAGACATACTGGGAAGTCGGGTCCCTTGATTGGGCTCACTCCTCAAATCAAGACAGAAAATAATAACACTGTGTCTCAGGGAGATGACAGAAATTAGTGCCCCTTTTAAATATCTAAAAGATACAACGGTGGTAGTTCCTATCATATCTCCATTTAATTCACTGGCCTGTCCCCTGAAAAACCCAGATGGACCCTGGAAAATGGCAGTGGACTTCTCACACGTGAGCAAGGAGTTACCCCAATTGTACCTTCCAAATCAGTTGTAGTATCTTCACTAGAACAGATTAATATGCCCCCAAGAACATGGGGTGCAGCCTCTGATTTAGTGAATGTATTTTTTTTTCTATTGCAATCAGAAAGAAGATTAGAAATAGTTCTGGGATGAACAGTATACATTTACAGGTTTTCCCAAGAGCTATGTTAACATAGCTCTGACATAATATAGTCAAACCACCTGGTCTGAACCACCAGGATATCTTGCAGGACCTTTGGGAAGCTATTAGGTATTAGGTTTAGATGAGGTAATGAAGGTGGAGGCCCATGATGGAACTGGTGTCCTTATAAAGACAGAAAGAGACTAGAGTGCATACTCTCTCTTCCCACCATGTGAGGATGCAGCAAGAGGACATCCACTGCAAACCAGGAGGAGGGACTTCACCAGGAGCCAAATCTGTCAGCACCTTGATCTTGGACTTTCAAGCCTCCATAACTATGAGAAATAAATTTCTGTTGTTTGAGCCACCCAGTCTATGGTCTGTTTGTTATAGCAGCCCAAACTCACTAAGACAGAGGCTTTGGTAAGACAAGTACTTTTCAGAGGCTGAAAGAAAATCTCCTTCAAAGACTCAGGGGCCTGCCACATCAGTAACATTTTTAGGAGTTCAGTGGTAAAGGACATGAGAGGACATCAATTCCATAGTAAAAAATAAAGTATTGCCTCCTGCCTTAAAAATAAGCACAACATCTGGTTCTAGTACTGTTGGATTCTAGAGGCAGCATTTTCCACATATGGAAATGCTGCTCTTGTGTATAATGCCAGGTAATATGAAAAGCTGCTAGTTTTGATGGGGGCCCACACTCTGTAGCAGGTCCAGACTAGTATACAAACAGCCCTGTTGCCTGGGCCTTATGATCTGACTAAACCTGAGGTATAAAAAGTTGTCGGTGAAGGGAAATGATGCTATGTGGAGTTTATGGCAAACCCCAAAGGAAGAATCACAATGTAGACTCCTAAGATTTTGGATCAAGGCCATACCACCTGCAGCAGAGAATGTGCCTTTTAAAAAACACCTCCCAGTGTAACTACTGAGCCCTAATAAAGATGGAGTGCCTGACCACAGGGCCCCAGGTGACAAGACCTATCATGGGCTGTGTTCTGTCAGGCCCATTACATCACAATGTCAGGTGGCCCAGCAATAATCCTGGGGGGATGGAAGTGGTCAGTCTGGAACCAAGCCCAGCAGTTGCTTGAGCAGGTAACTTTGACCTCCATGTCATTTACCACTCCTGTACCAACAACTCTCCCTGGGCTCACCCTATGACTTTGGGGATCCCTTATGGCCCTCAGACAGAGGAGGGCCAGGCTTGGTTCACAGATGAGTGAGCTCAGTATGTGGATTAAAAATGACAATGGATAGAGTTTCTTCTCAACACTCAGGAATGACTTTGAAAAACAGAGATGAAGGAAAAGCCTCTCAAAGGGTTGGGTTTAGGTGGTGCACCTGGTCATCCACTTTGTATGGACAAAGAAGTAGTCCAAGGTTAGAATATATATGGATTCATGGGAAGTGGCTCATATCCAGGCTAGATGGTCAGGGGCCTGGAAAGAGAGAAATTAGTGCATTAGTGCATTTTTTTAAATTTTCTGTATTTTATGATGCTTTGACATCTTGAAGTTTTGCTGACCAGGAAGTGATTGCCCCTCCCAGGACTAATTAATTCCTAGAAAGAGAAAATTATTCCCCTGTGAGCATCCCTTTCGAATGCAAACCAACCAGTTCAAAGCCCATACCCCCAGTCACCTCCTTTATTGGGCTCTCTCAGGTCTCTTACACTCTGGGGCCAATATTTCCCTGCCTTAATCACCCCAGGGCCAGGTACGAGACAACTTAAGACAGTCCCTATACCTCGGAGTCTGCCAAAATTATTCGAACTAGCCAATCCTAAACCTGTACATTTCTTGCCATGAAAACCACAGTAAAGGCTCTAAGCTATGCCTTCCCCTCACTCGTGCCTCCTGACTGACCCAGGTACTTCTCTATGGTTCCCTGCGTGGTGTGGTATGCTCCCCTTGTTGGGACCTGTGAGTAACAAACTATCTTCTCAATGTCAGTCATCTGATCCGTTGGCCTCACCATACCCGAATAATAAAACTATATTTTAAAACAATTTAAAAATCAGAGCTAAAGAGGGTTGGAGTAGAGGCACACAGACTGACATGTGGGAGTAAGTATAAAGATCTTGGCATCATTTTAATGCTCGCCAGAGAGCATCTACCATGGAAGGGACACTAAACAGCCAAATAGACAAAAACGGTATAGCCAACTGACACCCCCAGCCTTTCCTCAGCCACTCCAGTGTTGTGCAGTGAGCATAGGAACTGCAGAGACATGGTGGAAGAGCTGGAGATTATGCCTGAAATTATGCCTGGGCTTCCATTTACTGCCACTGTCAAATGTTCAACCTAACCAACAGCAATAGAGACCAACACTGAGACCCAGATATGGCACCTTCCCTTGAGAATACTGACTAGCCATGTGGTGGCAAGTTGACTACAGGGGCCTACTTCTTCCCTAGAAGGTCCCACAATTCCTTCCAACAGGAAAAACACATATCTTGGGTTTTGATTTGCTTTGTTTTACCCACAAAGCCTTAGCTGCACTAGTGTTCAAGGACTTATGCAGAGGGTTTGCTCTGTCAGGATGGGAGCCACATAAGAGTTTACCAGGCCAGGGGACTAATTACATACCAAAGGACTTACAGGATTAGCTTCATGACCATGAGATTTACTGGTTGTATTATATACTGCACCAACCACCAAGAAACCACCAACCTGATAGAAAGTAGGAACAGCCTGCCAAAGGCACTGCTGAAGTGCCAACTTAAAGACAATACTTTATGTGGATGAGGAGCATCCTGTCAGATGCAGTATACAGTTTGAACCAAAGACTTTGACATAAAGTTGTGTACTCAACATGAAAGATACATAGATCCAGAGACCCAAGAGGTGGGGTAGGAGTGGTCCTTCTCACCACCATCCCCAGTGGCCCATTAGATTTGTGCTTCCTGCAAAATGCAACTCTAGGCTCTGCAGTTTCAAAGATTTTGGTTCCCAAAGGGAATTAAATGATACTCCACCAGGACAGTATCATTTAATTGTAAGCTGCAGCTATCCCCTGGACACCTCAGACATCTGTGCCAAGGGACCAGCAGTCAGGAAGAGCAGTCACATTCCATCAGGGTGATAGACTTGGATTACCAGGAGAAGACCCAGCTACAGGTGGTTTGCTCTCCCTGGGTGGGATCCACAGAACAGCTCATCAGAAGGAGGGGAGAGGGGAATGTGTTTGGCAGTCAGGGGATCTACTTGGGCACCTCTGGGCATTTCTTTGCCCCGTCGTGGTAGCAAATGGACAAATGGAGCAACCCTGGCCTGAGAAAGGCATAGTGACCAGAAACTCAAACCATCAAATCCTTTATGGGCAAAGGTCTGGGTAATGACTTCAAGTAAGCCACTGAGACCAGCACAGGTGCTAGCAGAGGCTGAGGAGAATAGAGGATGTATAACGGAGGAGGTGGGTGGTGAGGAGCATTTGTGGCCCCAACACCAGCTGCAGCAGCAGGGGCCATAGTTCATCCCATTCACCTTCCTCTTCTAAGTTTCCCTCAGGAAGAAAGACCACGGGAATCCCAGGGCAGCTGCTCCCTGCATGTGAAGAATTGCATCTGAACGGCAAAATGGGTAGACAGTGGTGGGCTGTGGGGCCCACTGTCCAGATCCCCTCCCCAGCTTCTGGGAGTTCAGAAGACAGCCTGCAGCTGTCAGTTCCAGAATTGCCTCAACTGCAGAGAGCTGCCTCAACCAGTGTCATGCCACATGCAGTGACTGCTTGACAAAGAAGTATAAAGACCTGCCATTGCAGCCCAGCTCTGGGCAATTCTCAAGAGCCAATTTCACTCCAGCGCTCCCAGCAGGAGCGGCCATGGATGTCATCGGGCCAGTGTGGCAGCTTGACTTTTCCCTCTGTCCACTCCTCTCCCTTTCCTCTCTCTTCCCCAGGTGTTGATTCTTAGGGCACCCCCTAACATACCTCCTGCACATGAACCTCCATCTCAGAGCCTGCTTCCTGGGGGAACCTACCTGCAACACCGGCAAAGCCAGACACTCTTCTGGCGCTCTATGGCTATGTATCCATTTCGTCCTCGAAACAAGCCTATCCTGCCTAACAGCTGAGGAAATTGAGGCATACAAAAAATAAGTGCCTTGTCCATGGTCACAGAGCCAGGAAAGCATGGGCCCCACTTACAAACACAGGCAGGTAGGCTCCAGAGCCCATGCTCCTGGACTCCAGCCTTGAGGAGCCCAGAGTCTAGTGGGAGAGACACAGATGCTGACACACTGCCACTTTCAAGTTCAGGGGCAGGAGAGAATTCCGTCAAGTTGGGCAGAAGAGGCATATCAGTCAACACCTCATGGCAGTGGACACCTGACAGCTGACACCTGACAGTCAAGCTGCAGGCCTCAGACCACAGACTCTCTAAACAGTCTGAAAAGGATAAGCTCAGTGCAGGGCACGGGGGTCCCACATGGCATGGGAGAGGGTGGCCTTAGGCTGGCCTGGACAGAGAGTCCAATCTAGATATGCTTTCATGAGGCCTTCCAGAGGTTCTGCTGCTAAATGGTTGATTTTCACTCTGTCCAGAAAAATGCACCATCCCCACTTGCAATTTTGAAGCGCAACTGCCACACTCACTCAGCTAACAAGAAGTGCCTGCCCTGCACCAACCCGGGCAGCAAGGCTTTTGTGGGACTCTTTGTCCCCCAAGGAATTGGAGCCTGGCACCTGGCTGCACAGGGTGCTCACCCCCCAGACCATCCCCCACTTGCCTCAGGGCAGAGTGAATCCCTCAGGACCACCTGTGTAAAGGCCACCTCATCCCATGTCCTCTCCCCACTACCTTCCCTTCTACAACGATTTGGATTGAGCCCTCTATTCCTTACTGCCTATTTGTGGGTTCCCCTGAGGCAAGCTAACACGTCATATCTCTTAAAACTTTTAATTACCTTCAAGTTTCATTCATCTATTCCTATATGTTGACTCCTGGCACATATCCATTTTGATCAATTATCTATTAATTTGTTCATTTTGTGCTTCCTTCTTGCATTCAGCAAATATTCAATAAGAGACAGCCACTCCCCACCCTGGAGCAAAGAGTCTTGCACTGGAGACAGATGTGTTAAGAAGGAAGCTTCTTTAAGAAGTTGTTAGAGGGACTGGGAATTCATGGTGTGGGGTTACTATCCTTTCCCAGATCGCCCGAGCAATCTTTTCTGCTCGTCTGGATCCGTCACATTTCTGTGCCAGCTTTCTTTTCCATTGCTCCTCAGTAGAGTTCTCCAGTTGTCACTGTATTGGCACAACCATGCTGCATCTTACCTTCTGTCTGTGCCCTTCATCACTGTGGTCTTGTTCCTATACGGACCCCCCACTTGACACCTCCCCTCACCCTAGGACTTGACAACCCTTCTCCTGCGGCTCTTGGGCCCCTCAGAGACTGACCACTGGCCCTGGGGGCAGCCATGGGAGGTGGCCTGTCTTGGGCTGTCTCTCAGCTCCTTGCAGTGCTCAGCCTGGCCCTCCTTCCCCGGGGCACCTGCCCCAGCCGCCAGCTGCCTGCCCAGCCCAGGGCCCATGTCTGCCGCTCTCTGAGTTCTGGCTTCCACAGGGCTCGGCTCCCAAACGGGAGCTAGCGCACCCCCACCTGGCCCTGCCTTTCATCTAATCCTAACCTGGAAACTCGCCGCACGGCTCTGCTCTTTCCAGCTCTGGCCCTCAGGAGGCAAAACCCCAGGGTTGTTACTCCTATTGGTCTTAATGTCCCACAAGGAAAAGAGGAGGGGAGGAGGAGGAAGGGGAGAGAAAGACTATGTGCCCAACTGGCAACATCCAGAAATAACTTCAATATTTTAAAAAAAAAAAAAGCAGAAGTAAGAGGAGTTTGACGAGCTGGACTCAATTCCAGAGACACCCATGCGCCCCTCGTCCTCATTCTTCCAGCCTCCTCATGCCCCCGAGGTCTGCGGCACCTTCTCCCAGAACACTCCCTTGGGACTTGCCCCAACCCCCAGGGCTTCCGCCCAAATATCCCAGACCACTCAGCTTTGTTAGCTCAGCCTCCCAGTGCCAGGCCCACACGGGACACCTCCTCCTCCGACCTACGGATCACTTCTTCCCGGGGCGACAGAAACCACAACTGAGCTGCCAGCACCGCCCGCTCCCGCCCCTGGCTGTGACACAGAGCTGTGGCCTCTCCATCACCCTGGCCTCTGCTGAATTCCTGGCAGCGACCATCTGTCTCGTCAATCTCATTACTGCAGAATCCATCAAACTCTCTTCCACGCCAAAAATGATAGCTAAGGACATTGCACTAAATTGTCAGCCCCACCCAGCTTTTCCCAAAAGGGCTTCACTACCCAGTAATTTATTCTTTTATTCTGTCATTTAAGAAAGAGGTAGGAAGAACGGGCGATGTGTCCGGCACCGTACTTGGGGCTGGGGAGTCAGTGAGCAAGGTGGATTTGGTCCCTGCGCTCAAGGAGTCTGTTACTAGAATAACCAAATAAGTCACTGTAATTGAACTAAGAGTTCAGAGACATAGGAGGGTTGCTGACAATTCAGGCTCTGGTCCTTATCAAGAAGCAAGCCCCAGCATCTCCCAGCTGCAGATGTGCACATCTTTCCACCAGCCAAGGCTGGCCCAGGAAACCCAACCCTAGGGGCAGTGAGGATTCTGAGCTCACAGGGAGGACGCCGGAGAGGACAGGCCTGGCTCCACCGAAAGGAGGGAGAGAAGCTGTTGTGACTCTGCTCCAGTCAAGGAGGAGGCTGGCTGTCAGCCCAGAGGATGGCTTGGTGTTAATGCTCATCATTTCAACCCAATTTAGTTGGTTGGTGAAAAGGTTGCTATTTTTTTTAGGGGAGAGGGGCTGGGGGTGCACAAGGGGGGATTTCTTTATTCCTCATTCCAGCATTCCCCTTGAGATACACTCTAATCACGGTGATTCTCTGGAAAAACACACAACAACAAAAACTTTCTTAGTCCTTTGGTGAGTCCCACAAGTGCCTGAGAGAATGTGGGTGCCACGCAGGGGTTTCCGCCTTCACCCACATCTGGCAGGCCCCCTCCGGAGTCCAGAATGCACCCACCTTCTCCTAACACGCCATAAAGAGCCAGAGCACAGGCAATTTCCTTTCAAATTAAGAAATACAAATATTTCCGGCATGAAGAAAACCCGAGTAGCAATTGAGAAAGTATGCGGTTAAGTCCCTCTTATCAATTTACAATATAAAAACACCTCATGCATATAAAAGTGAATTTTGGTAGCGGCGGACTCACAACCATTCCTGGGTGTTTTTCCGCACCCAGGTTAGTACATATTTACACGTCAAATGCACACAGGATTATGCCAGGGCCAAATACTGAAAGAAAACATGCGGTAAATGGTTGCTTTAATAAGTCCTGTTCCATTGAAAGGAAATAAAACCTGAGTATTAATGAGATATAATTATATATTTAAAATCTTTTCCCTTGTGCAGTATATAGGATTAATGCCAGTAAACTCACAAACTGCAACATTCTACTCCATTACATCTGCAATGATTAGAGATAGTTTGAACATCTGGCATATAATCTGTGATAGAAAACAGCATTCTGCACTTTAATGGACGTCTGGAGGCTACACATATCTGATTTTATTTCTTTCTGTTAACTCTTTCTTGGGAGAGGAAGAGTTTGTTACCAGGACGCCTTTTTCTTCCCTCCTTTGAATAGTATCCTACGCGACTCCCAGATTCCTTTGCGATTTACCACTTGCTCTATGTATTTTCAACAGTGAACTCAAAATGGAAGCCATTGGATTTGCCAAAAGTCATTTATAAACTGCACAATTGAGCAGCATTAATATTCAGATTCGAAAACCTTTAGGAACCCCTACCAATGAAAACGAGGACAATTTCCTCATTATCGGTGAAATCTAAAACATTAAAATGAAGCAGCGCTCGAGGTTTCTTCACTATTTCAAAGGCTTTTGGCACACTCTCTCTTAATTTGGTGGCCTTTCATAATTGTGTACATGGTAACTTGCCTGTCGAGGCTGAGGAGTCCAATGTTTGTACATTTTTTATGCCTCTTAAGTGTGAGTTGGTAAGAATGTCTTTGACTGGCATAGGCTTTCATTGAAAAAATTAGATGATTTTTCTGCTCCGTGTAGGGTTTGTTTAGCCCCAAGCTAAACAAGGAAGGTTTTAGCCCTACTGGGTTTCTGTAGGGAAAAGAAAGATCCTTTGGTGAAGTGGGAGAGAATGACAGCACAGGCTTTTGCTTTATTTGCTGGAATATCAGCTAATGCCAACACCTAAGGAAACCCTGAACCTGGACTCTATGAACGGTAATGAAGAATGATTGACATGCAGCCCCAGCAAATCAGGTGTCACCATAGTGAGGTCTCAGCGTTTGACAGGTCTCTCGACGGCACGCTCCTCGGTGGGGTGTGAGAACATGCATGGAAATGTGCCAGTGGTAAGTGGATTTGGGGGGTGAAATAATCATTTTCATGCCTCAAATTTAATGGCTGGTGCTGAATGTTGTAATAAAGGCCATAGTTACTGCTCATAACTACAGGTGTAATAAGGCGAGATACTGGGCCTTCAGACCCTTCCAGCAATAATTCATGTGGGAATTAAGAAGCCTTAATGAGTAGAATGTGTCACTTGGGACCTCAGAAATATAGTTCTTAGAAAAGAAGAAAGGACTCACCGGAATTGAAATCATGACTAGAGTTATTAGAGACCAAGAAAGTAGGCTTTTCTCTCCCCAGGTTACTTTGGCCCACTGGCCTCTGCACTCAGCACGTTTTGCCTTTAATAGCAGATTTTACGCTCTTTGAGGGCAGATTCTTGTGAGTTGCCTCAGCTAGATCAATGATTCCCAACCAGGGGTAAATCTGTGCCCCAGGGGATGTGTGGCAATGTCTGGAGGCGTTTTTTGGTTGTCACAACTTGGAGGCTACTGGCACCTATGGGTATGGCCCGAGGATGCTGCTGAACATCCTACAATGCACAGAGCAGACTCCATGACAAGGAGTTCTCATAGTGCCACCATTGAGAAGCCCTATATAAATGCTCATACTCAATATTTCTTCCAGTTCTCCAGGGTGTGCTCTTTCAAAGGCAGATTCTGTCTCTGGACTCCAATGGGAGGCCTATAGGAACAACAGCTCCCATTGCTAAGGTACTAAGTTAAGGTACATCCCCAGCCCTTCCACCAAGTTGATGTCGAGGCCACAGAATTCCTGATCCAGTAGGCTTTATTAATTTGTTCCTAAATAGTTTGGAATAAGTGGAAATTCAGATAAGGACCAGATAGACTGTGCCTTGCTCCGTCTGTGAACAATAGATTTGCAGAGCCTGGCTTCTGTGAACAGACACTGTGGGGCACCATTTTTAGAACCTTTTAAGACAAGCAGTTTTCAAGTGTCTCAGACCCACCCTGGGGGAGCCAGCATTTCCCCCACTAGTCACAAATGCTCCTCGGTCCTTCAGGATAGCAAGTTCAGCAGGACACCCACTTGTCCACACTTCGTAGCCATTAGTGCCAGTTGCTGAACATACTCAGAGTTAATGAAAGGTTTTGTTTGAAACAATCCTAGAATTCTGATTTTTCCCCCTTAAAATAACCAAATAAAGAGGTTCTCCTTCCCCAGTTCTCCATCTTAATGTAATCCAGATGTCAAGTCAGTATTAGCTCCAGCCCCAACCTCGTGACCTGGGGCAAGTCCAAAATCCTTCCCAAGAGTCCCAGGGCCTAGGACTTTAACTTCCATCTCCGGACAAAGTCGGGAGCTTCTGCTGTCTGTATTTCCACCCAGCCTCCACTGTCAGCCAAACCCTGTCTTCTTCAACTCCTTCTCCCCTCCCAACTAAAGTAGCACTTACTGGAGGAAGCTTAGGTAGAAGGCTGTACTAAGGATCGGTTGAGGGTGGCTGGGGGAGCCAACGGGGCACTTCCACCTAGCAGATAATTTAAAACTGAGTGACAGATTTCTCTCTACTTTAAAAGTCCCTCATCCTTTCCACAAACTTGGACTTCACCACTTCCCCTGTTACCAGGACACCTCTCTCTCCCTGTTTCCTTGACACCCCAGCAACTCAAATTAATAAATACATACTAATCTCTAGCACTTTATTATGCAAAGCCAAGTTAGCCCCTGTCCCTCGAACCCAAAGTTGGTGCCAGGCCCCACTGCCCACCGTTTGCATGTGCAAGGACTTGTTCATAAGTTCAGCAGCTGGACCCATACCAGGCCAGTTCTCCACATTTCAGCCCCCAGTACAAAGGACAGACACTTCCTCACTGATGTGAATTGTGCCACCCTACCCCCTACAAATACGCACCCTCTGAAGGCAGAAGTGGCTTCAGTCATTTTGACTTTTATGTATATTTTCCTATTATTTCAAAATGTGGTTGGTAAGGCTTACTCTGACCTCCCACAAACTGGGTCAAGTGACATCCCAGTATCTGCTCTCCTCGGCCAAGTGCCATTTCTTTCCTTCCTAGAAAATGTCACCTTTCTTGGTGAATGGTGTGTGTCTGATTATTGGATTGGTGTGTTTCTCTCCCACTAGGTTGTCCGTTCTGTGAGGGCACAGTGTTCAGTAGTACATGTGTGTGGTAAGGAGAGAGATTGGGAGAGTGTTTAAGGACCAGGCCACATCATAGCCTTTCCTGGCTCAAACACTAGGCTGCAGGACCCGGGAAACATGATATTTAAGAAACATGTCTCTTAAGATCCCCTAAACATAGTGATCTTGTATATGCCCAGAAGTTGGGGATGGAGTAGGTGGCCCCTTGTATGGGTCCCCACCCACCAAGGTGATCTGGAACCAGGCATTGCTATTGAAGTCTACTGGGCAAACGCAGCAGGGGCTCCTGGAAACCTCCCTCTGGACACTCACCTCCTCGTCCATGCTCTCCCACCCCCCACCTGTGTTCCCAAGGCCACCTCCACTACCACCCCCAATTTCATGGGGCTGGTCCCCAAGGTAGAAAAGCATTTCACAAGCAAAAAGACCCTAAATGTAAAGACACAAGTATCTTCATGTGAAGAGTCTCTTTGGGCAGCATTTGACTGGGGTGAGAGCCCCTGGCATCCCTCCAAGCCCCCAGGCTCCTCCGCTCTGACCTGTGCAAATGGAAGGCCAGCCCCAAGGGCCACGGCTGCTTTCACCCTCAGGGGTGGGGACTTTTTGCCTTGCTCTTTCCAGGAGATGTGCATTTGCCTCAGCCCCTCTTCCTGCTATGTTTTTCCACACTCTTTCTGGGTCCAGGGGCAAAAACTTTGATATTGGATGCTCGTATGGGATCAGCTTCACAGTGCTCTGTCTAGTAGTATAGTCAGTAGCACCCCAAAACCCAAGGGGAACTTCCCTCTCTGGCTCTCGAAGACCGTGTCTGCAGTATTTCATCCATCCACTAGTTCAAAAAAAAAATAGTTATTGAGCACCTAATCTGTACCAGGCTTTACACTGTGGAGAAACCAGGGGAAGCCCCTCAGGTAATGCTAGCAAAGGAATGGTCAGTCGGCTGGAAGGAAGGAGCATGCACACAGCTGATGTTACCCAAGAGGGGTGTTAATTGCCCTGGGGGGAGTGATAGAGAACCACAGGGACCATTCTGCTGGGATCTGGAAAGGCTTCCTATATGAGACAGCCCTGCTGGTGGCCCTAAAGCTCTGGTAGGATTGAAAGCAGAAGATGGGGAAAGAAGCCAGCCAGGCTAAGTGAATCAGCTTAATCAGTTAATCAGACCTGTCACACCTTGACTTTGAAATTTACCCAGATGATAAAGATCTTTGTGCAGTCCATTCTTTGTTTCCAATTAAACTATGGGATTTTCTCTTTTATTCAGTTGTTAAACATTGATCTTGAGCCAGTGAAGAACTGATGCTTCCAAGGGTCTGGGAAGGGGGAAGAAATGGTAGTGCTGCCCAGAAAGGAGGGGGGGCACAGTCAAGGTGAGGCTGCCCGGGGGGGGCCCTGGGGCTGCGGCGTGAATGGAGACAGGACAGAGCTGGGGCCTGGGCGTGGAGGCCCACGTCAGCCCGCGGGCAGCATGCCTGAGGGCCTTGTCTGCAGGCATGCACCTTCTCTGTTCCTCCCCGACTTGCACCCCAGGGGGCCACACACAGGACAAACTTCCTGCTTCTGGAAGCATCATTATTTCAAAATGGCTCCAAGGCCAGAAAGGAAAAAAAGGGCTCCTCAATGTTGATCATTGAAGCTAGATTTCTATTGAAAAATCACGTTATTAGTTTTTATTTTATGGGCACCCTATTTCCAAAGGGATTTGAGGCAGCTTCTCGTAAAAACCCATATACCTATTTACACAGGCTGGTTAAAATACAGATAAATTTTAAAGCTCAGAAGCCACATACGGGGGGAGCTACTGGCTCAGGGAAACAAAGTTATTCTCCTCCTTCACCTCCCAGCCCTCCCTGGGGTTTGGGGCAAGGTCTCCAAGACCTCGTTGTCAGTGGTGTTCCCTCTCTCCACGAGCTGGGTGGGGACACTGTCTCCATTGTACAGCTGAGCGACCTGAGAAGGTAAGTGACCGCCGCAAGATCAAACAAGGAGTGGAGCTGGCGTGAGTGCCCAGGCTTCGCTCCTTCCACTTCCTTCCCAGGGTGCTGTGGACAGACACAGAAGGGGTCCTTGGTATGCAAGCTTCACCTGTGCCCTCCTCGCTGACATCCTGAAATGGAGCTACTCAGTGTGGAGCAAGTCTGTCTGTGAGGAAACAGCCATTTGCATCTTTCAAATAAGGACTGTTGGGAGTCCTTTATCTAATTCCTAACAACATACCTTCCTGCGTCCAAAAAACGTAGCTGGAGGAGGTGGTAGGCACACAACTCGCCCTTCCTCCACGGGCACTGCGTCGATACTCAGCTGGCCCTTTAAGGGCTAGCTTCTTCCTTCTGGCTTGTGCTGCAGGTCTGTGGCTGGAATGCAGCTTTCTCTTCCGCGTCATCCACTCATCCTCTCCAGGCTTGTCTGCAATGGCCACTGGAAGCGCCACATATGGCCTATCACAACCTGTCATGAGAACAACAGAGGATTCCATGTGAGAGTTAGTGAAGGATACATTCTGCTCTCCCCTCGGTCGAGTGCAAGATGAACCGAGTGTGTGAGTGGCCGCTGGCCGGGGAGTTCTGTTTTCTGGGTCCAGTTTGGCTCTCAGTCCACCCGCACAACATGAGCTAATGTCTGCAGAGGGCCAGTCAGATTGAGAACAAACACTTTGCTGTAAGTTCACATCTTTCTACATTATTTGTTGAACTGTCCCACAGAGACTTCCATCCGTGTGTTGGAGTCCAGTAGGCCAGGGTCCCAGGCACAGCTGAGGAACAGGACACAGTTTTGGTGCTGCATGAATTCGGTGCCCACTTATCATCAGAAAGATCCCAGAAGAAACAGAAATGAACATTTGTGCATTTTTTTCTTGTACTGAAATTATCTTTTTTTTTCCTTCTAAAGAAACAGCTCCCACACCTTAAGGGAGGGAGCCAAAGACCGAGTGGTATCTGATGCAAATCTATTCTGAGAAGGTTGTGGGGGCCATCTGGTGTCCGATGCAGACAGGGCCTGCTGCGAGATGAATTGGGAGGACAGGGACAGGGTGAGAGTGAGGCACCAGGGCTGAGTGGCTGATCCTTTTCATCCATGTCAAAAAGCAGCCCATCATGAGGGTAAGCAGGGGGTGGGGGAAATCACCTTATGTTGTGGGAAGCAGATCAAAGCAGAAAAGACAATGTCTCCAAAAGAAAAGGGTGAACAGAAAGAGCTGTTGATGAGTAGAGCTGGGAGAGGGCTAGGCTCAGGCCGCCGGATGCCAAGCTGGACTTAGTGACCGTCTGGGTGGGCAAAGGAAGAGCAAATCCTTCCACCAGTTGTCCAGCCTTCAGACAGGCATAGACATTAGCATTTCCTCCAAGTTATCCCTCTGCACTTTCTGTTTCCTGAAAAATATGGTCCCCATCACTGGCTTTCTATGCGGAGCTAAAATATTTCATCAAATATTTGGAATGTGTAATTAAATATCTAATGCCAATTAGCAAATTACTAATGAAATAATCAGGGGCTTTTATGGTTTGTAGTTAGGCTCAAATTTTAATTCTAAGTAGTTATTGATTCTAAATAGAGTAGAATCTGAGTTGCAAAACATTGGGTATATGGATATGAAATGCAGAAGAGAAAGGTGGTTTTGGGGCCATGGTGGTGAACACTGACAGGTGCTAATCATCATGATGCCCTGGCAGCGTGTGCAGGGGAAGTGGACTGAGGTGACAAGGTGCCCTCTGTCCACCACTATAGTGGAATCTGAGTGAGAGACAGGGAGGTTCACCAGGGAGGTCCAGGGCCTACAGCCCACACTTCCCATTGTGGGGTGTTATGGGTCATGGCTGTAGGATTACAGACCAGTGAAATGACACCTGACATGCTTCCGGGAAAACCTGTTCCACTAGGCTCCAGGGAGGAGCAAGGGTGGGCCAGAATAAGGGACCATCTGAGGCTGCCTTGTTCCTTCTGGCTGGGAGGTGACAATAGCACTTCGGAATTTTCATGTGTGAGGCAGTGCAGACTGCAAAGACAACCTCATGCAACTGCAGATTTGGACTGGGGTACAGGGGTACTTGGTTGCTTGTGGGATAGAGGGACACAAGGTTACCTATAGCATGTGGGAGTACATGAGTACTTGTGGAGTACAGAGGTCAATCGTTACTTATGGTGTGCAGGGGTACACGGTTATCTATAGGGTGGGGGTACATGGTTACCTACAGGGTACAGGAGGTATGTGGTTACTTTTGGGTGCTAAGGCGCAAAATCATGGCTCTAGCAAGGTTGTTGAAAGAGGTGTAAGCCACTTTTGACCACTTTTTTTCAAATGCCCTTCTCCTTTAGTATAAAAAAAAAATGCTAACCACACACCAATTTTAAATAGTGGAGTTTTTTGTTTGTTTGTTTTGTTTTGTTTTTCAGACAGAGTTTTGCTCTGTCGCCCCAGGTAGAGTGCAGTGGTGTCATCGTATGTCACTGTATCCTCAAACTCTTGGGCTCAAGTGATCCTCCCGTCTCAGCCTCCCGAGTACCTTGGACTACAGGCACACACCATGACGTCCGGCTAATTTTTCTACTTTTTTTTTAGCAGAGGTGGGGTCTTGCTCTTGCTCAGTCTGGTCTCGAACTCCTGAGCTCAAGTGATCCTCTCATCTCGGCCTCCCAGAGTGCTAGGATTACAGGCGTGAGTCACTGCGCCCAGACAGAAGATTTTTAAGGATATCTTGTTGCCAGAGTGTTAGAAAAGCTAAAGTTACTAGAAGGTATGAAAAATAATGCAATTTCATGTTTGTGAGAAATATTTTTTCACCAATCTTATTTCTCCCATTCCATATTTAATAAGATGTATTATTGTTACAAATAATAATTATCCCTGCCACCCTATTCTCTGCAGACCCTGTTCCTGGAACTTTGTCCCACGTGCTGGTTCATGTAATCCTCACAACAGCCCTTTGGGTTATATATTATGATTATCCCCATTTCACAGATGAGGAAATTGAGGCTCAGAGAATTTCAACAACTTGACTAAGTTTGTGCAGCTACTAAGGGCTGGAGTCAGGCCTGGAACCCAAGCATGTCCAATGTCCACACTGTGCCTTTGACCATGCTGCCACTTGTGGAAGGAGATGACCACTCAGAACCAATCAACCAACCACGTGGGGATTAAAGCCTCACCCAGGACTAACACAACATCCTTTGTGGGCAGGTTTTCAGTCAGTACAAAGGCAGCTAGTTGTCCTAGAGCTCTTTTGAAGAGAGAAACCCCAAAGGAGGTGGGATGAAGCAGAAAAGGCACACCTGGACCATGGCCTCCCAGGCTGGCTGAGCTAGTCCTCCATGGCTGAGGGTGTAGGAGGAGCTTGCTGTGGCCTCTGCTCACTGTGAAGTGGCCCAGGGCTGGGACCGAGATGGCCTCAGGGTGTCTGGTGCAGGCTTCTTGTCTGTACCTCCTGCTGCTCACACCTGGGTCAGGCCAGAGGCTGAGAGACCCGGCTGCCCTCCCCCGCCCTCCACAGAGTCTGGGAACAGGAGGGGAGATGGCACTATGTACAGCTCAGGAGTGATTTAAACACTCTTCCAGCTCAAAGGGGAGTCTTGGATTTCATTAATTAATACATCAATAGAAGCCAATGGAGAAAAACATGTCTTGTTATCTGGCTTCTCAGATGCTAGACATGGGCTCATTAGCCTTAAGCATATCAGCCCGATAACACTATTTATTCCATACAGAATAATGATCTACTTTAGGGGAATACCGCAGTGAGCCGAAAGGCGGAGAACATCCATTATCGCTGCTCACCCGCGCACACATGCATTATTGCCATCCGCCTAATGGCAGAGTGGCCGGCACGTTGTATGTGGACACTGGGTGCCAGCCCCATCCATGACCATGTGTGACCCATCAGTATGCTGTCCTTACATCAGGCCTACAGAGACGCCCAGTCACCCTGCTTCAGAGCCAAGCCTGTGTAACCTGGCCAAGATCACACCTTTAAGAGGCAGAGTTGAGATTCAAATCTGGGTCAGAAAGACAAAAGAATCTGAGTTGTGTCCATGGTTCCATGCAGATGCACACAGAGGGGCACTCAATACCAACTCCCACCTGGTGGAGAATGGAAACCAACATAAGAGAGGAAGGGAAGGTGATCAACTGACATGTACTTCTCACTAACCACTGTCTAAAAAGGATAAGCAATTTAACAGATTGCACCATTGTTATTTCTGTTTTAAATTACATAATCTGTTTAATGACAGTGTGTTCAGTAGAGGCCATTAGAATTACAATGCAGTTCTGAACCAGTCAGCCTTGAAAGCCAATACACAAAAATAAGCATAATGTGTTGTTTCGTTAGGCCACACTAGGCCATTTGGAGATGCTCCTGGTAGAGAAGGCAGCCATCAGTTAAATGATGAGCCTATTAGTGGGCCAGGGGATTTACTAAACCACGCCACTTGGTAGCCAGTGGGCTGGATTTAGTGCCCCATGTCTCCAGTTCTGCAGTTCTGGGATCTTCAATGTGGGACCCCACAACTGCAGGGCAGGAGACTTCTAGGAAGATTTGCTTCCATGTTGCTTGCAGCTTCATCCTTGTCCTGCCCTTTCTGATCTTGAAAACCCCAAAGGAGCTCCCAATTCACCAAACTACACAGACCACGGAGTCCTGTCATCCATCTCCCGATCAATCGGTCAGCCCCACAGCAAGCATTTATTGATCCCTTCCCCACTGGGCACTCCTAGGATGCACAGGAAGAGTGACTCAGGAGCCTAGTCCCCTTTCAGTGCAGGGAGGCCAGGTTAGAGCTGAGCCCATCCGCCATCGTGTGCTGAGCCAGCCATGCTGCTTGGCTCATAAGTAACCCAAGAGCTCAGAGGAGGAGAGACCTACAGGAGCCAAGGGGGGTTTCCTGGGGAAGGGAGGGCTAAACCGAATCCTGGAGGGCTACTAGGAGGGATCTACATGGAAAAGAAAGGGCTTCTTGGGGAGTTGACTTCAAGAACACTGAATTGACAGCATGCACTGAAATAAATCAGGTCAGCCAGGGAAAGCAGGTAATGAGGGCTGAGTAGTTGGAGGACACCTGCTAAGGGGTTAGACTGTCATGCATTGGGCAGACAGGAGCCAGCCTAGAGCAAGCATGGGAACACCCACCACAACCACACACACCCTCTACTGCTGACAAGGCCTTGTGTATGCAAGGAAGGAAAAGATATTCTAAGGAAAGGGGTGTTTCCATCTCAGTAGTGGGACTTTTATTGTACTGGTAAATGGGATTGGTCAGTTCTGTGCAGGAAACCAGGAGTTGTTTGAATGTCACTAAAAGCGCCATATACTGCCCAATTATTTACTCCCCAAAGGCGCAAATACCTCTTCCCTTCTCATGGGCTGCATACTGCCCACAGCATACTGTTCATAATTATGACAACACAAGGAGTGCAAACAAAGGGCCCTTGAGTGGGGGAAACTGGCTCCAGGAGTCATTAGAAATAATATTTTTTCAAATTAATAAAATCCAACTGTCCACACTCCAGACCAACAGCTGTATAATAGGATTTCTAACAGATGAGGGGAAAGAAGGCCAACGCTGGGCAAAAGCAGCAAAACAGAGAATTCAAGGAGGAGAAGGACCAGCTGATTCAGCCTGGGGGACACCCATGGGTGTCTGTCACACTGACACTAACATGCTCACCCTGCTTGGGGATGACAGCTCCTAAATCCCACCAACTGGAAGTTGCTGAGTGGCAAGAGAGAAACGAGGGTCCCTGCTCTGCAGCCCCCCTTGGGCCCTTATATCAGAGGGTGGTGGGCAGAGCCTGGGGCCATGTGCCGGGGGAAATCACAGTAGAATTACTGAGGCTCACCCCCGGTCTCTGAGAAGGGATTCCTTAAAAACACTGATTTATTTCTCTATCTCCTCTGAGAGACTGAGTTTCTACACGGGAAGGAGCACTGGGTAAGTACCCATTACAGACAGGCTTTTAAAATACATTTGAAGATTGAAGTAAGGCAAGAATGGACAAGGTCAGTGTCCTTACTTCCCTGCTCCCCTGGGGACATCAGGGCAGCCCATGCATGGGCCTCTGCTCACTGCAGCCCCAGCACTGGGACTCACATACAGGAAGTGCTCAGTGAACATTGGCTCATAAGCGAACGTGATCACCCAGACTCACCCCCAAGTACTCCCTGTGCAAACCAGGGGGCCCAGCCCACTGATGTTGGTTACCATCCTTTAAAAAGTCAATTCCTCAGGTTCTTTCCTGTTCAAACCACAAGATTTTACTAGAGGAGCAACTCTTTAGCAAAAGTTAGAGTCTCAATGTTATGAGTGGGTTATGGGTTTCCTGCAAGAGGAAAGACCCAAGCCACCGTTACCTGCCAAGTGTTGGCGAGTGAGAGCAGGGCCTTCTTTTACCAAGCTGTGTCACTTGGTGTGGGCAGTGTGTGCTTCTTAACTGATAGCATTAGTTAGGCAGATGAACCCAACACAAGCAACCAGTGGCATGGCACCCTGCCATCTGACCTCACGTTCACAGACCCCCAAAATTGACCTTGCCTTCCCTGTGTGGCCCAATTTCCCAGAGGAGTCTTCCTGCTTATTTCTCCTGCTTCCATCCAGCCCACCCCTACTGACCTCATGCAGCTGTGTGGACTACTCTTCCACCCACCAAGCCTGCTTCAGGAAGATTCACTGATGGCTGTATCTGTACCACCCCAGTGCTCTCCTGGGCAGCTCTGCTGCTCTTGGCCCTACAGACATTACCAACTCTCTCCTCGCCCAGTTCTGAGGCCCAGCTTCTCCCAATCACTTTCCTACTTCTGCAACCACCCCACAGATTGCTGGAGCAGCTCAGCTCCCCTCCCCACCTGCTAAAAGGTAATTTCCCTGGTTGTCTCTCCTTGGCCCTTTCTCTTCACTGCCACATCTACCCATCTTGTCTCTCCAAGTAGGATCCAAGGTCCCCAAGGACAAGGATATCTTCTCCCCTGTGTGTCCCTCAGCACCAAGCATGAACAATGCACACAATAGACACTGGTGCATACACAGTGATTTAAATCATTCAGTGGATGCAATATGACTGAGCCCACTCCTAGAAGGGAAGGCCATTTTACTGCTACAAATGTGGAACCATTTGCTTTCAAAAGTGATTTCTTCGCACACAGCTGAGGAGGTAGAGGCTGTGGCATTCTGCTATACATTGAATGTTTATGCTCCCTCCATTTATATGTTGAAACCTAACCTCTAATATGATGGTATTTGGAGGTGGGACTTTTGGGAGGTGGTTAGGTCATGAGAACAGAGCCCTCATAAATTGGATTAGTGCAGCAGTCCCCAACCTTTTTGGCACCAAGGACTGGTTTCATGGAAGACAATTTTTCTACAGACGGTGGAGGGGGTAAGGGGGAGGTGGAGCTCAGGCGATAATGCGAGCGATGGGGAGCAGCTGTAAACACAGATGAAGCCTCACTTGCTCGCCCAATCCCTCTCTCCCTCCCCATTCCAAAGTTTCATGGAAGACAATTTTTCCATGGATGGGCGTGGAGTGGGGGGAGCAGGTTGAGCTCTGCAGCCCAGTCCCTAACATGCCACAGACCGCTACCGGTCCTTGGCCCAGGGGTTGGGGACTGCAGGATTAGTGCCCTTATAAAAGGGACCCCAGAGAACTCTCTCCCCCTTCTGCCATGTGAAGACACAATAAAAAGACGGCCCTCTATGAATCATAAAGTGGTCCCTCACCAGACACCAATCTGCCAGCACCTTGACCGTAGTCTTTCCAGCCTCCAGAACTGTGAGAAATACATTTCTGTTGTTTATAAACCACCCCGTTTAAGGTACTTTGTTATAGCAGCCTGAACTGACTAAGACACGCTCAGCCCCCTTCACAGCCAGGCGAGGCAGAGTGGGGCTCTGCTGCGGAGCTTAGAATGTTCCCGAGGAGTCTCGGGGAGAGAGACTCCGCTGTCCCGCCCGGGTCTATTCTTAGCCGCGCTCACAGCCGGTACTGGAGAGAAGGCTGGTTGTCGTTAAGTGTTCAGCAGCGTCTGGCTTTCTCCGTCCAATCTTCGGTGGAGCCTTCTGTTTCCGCCTTCAGGTATATGATTCGCTCCTGTCCTCATATCAGAATGGAGGGGGGGGAAGGAGCCATCTGGAAGAGGTGCCGAAGCCTTTCCTCGTTCGGCTCCAGCTCCTCCGTACTCCCCACTCCCAGCTCAGTTATCTGGGCCTTTATGTTATTTTTGCAGGACTTGGCTGAAAACACAGATCACCATTGTCTTACTATAGCACGGAGAATATTCTTCCTCTCTGGGTGGCCACCTCCTTCATCGATCGCTGAAGCTCCCCTGCACTCCAGGTAGCACCGTGTGCCAACACCAGGCACGAGGAGGGTGCTCCAGGAGCGGGTCACCTACTCTGCCTGCCCATCTGGACAAAGACACCTCGTAAGCTGCCTCCTGGCCCCCAAGGCCCTGCCAAGAGCAAGCTGCTGAGACACAGTCCCGCCTGTCTGCGTCTGTACTTCAGGAAGGAGCCACGCGGCCGCCCCTCTGTCCGTCCTTGGTATCAGCCTCAGCCCAAGGAAGACGTGGAAGGTGCAGTTTGTTTTCAGATTCCTATCATCACCCCCTAATTTCACTCACTCATTCGTTCATTCCTTTAACATTTATTCATATATTTATTTAGCTCCTGTCTTGGTTTGGGTTCCCCCAAAAAGCAGGCACTCAGGGAGACAAGGACACGGGTACAGATAGCTCCCTTAGGAGATGACCCCAGGGAACACCAATGAAGGAGCGGGGACGTGAGACGGGGGAGGGAGGAAAGTCAGTCCTGGGTGCACTCCTGAGCAGTCACCAGAATGCCAGTCTTGGGGTATCATTTATTCACTGACTCCAAGTGGAGGGCTATCCTGGGGGCATTAAATCCCCGGCACTTTCAGGCTTCCTAGCGTGGAACTGAGCAAGTTCCCAAGGTTCTTCATTTAGGACAAGCTGTCCATGGCTGGGGAGTGTCCACTGCAGCTACAGATAGATTCAGAGGTGAGCCAAGGGGACACGGGGCAGGGCATTGACAGCATCCACTATGGCCCTGTGGTGTTCATTTTGCACACATCGATTGGATGGACCCCGGTCCCAGGCACTGCGTTAAGGCTGTGGGGGTACCCCATTCTGGCACTAACAAGCTTGCCATCTAAGAGCCAATGGTATTTTTGATAGTTTGAGTGGTTTCCAAGAATTTCACGGGGGATAATGTGGTCCTATTAAACTGAAATTTAGGAAGTTGGATTTTAAACCTGGTTCTGTGGACACGGCTCTACCTTTGCATTGATTTATTTATAAATGTGGAACATGAAGCTTCCATGAAGCTCCCATTACAGGTCACCACAAATCCAGGAATGGACCGTCCAAGGCCACTGCCCTTAAATGGCCCATTCCATAGACAGACACAACTCACCATGGTGTGCCACTCCGACTTCCACACTTCTGCCCAGAGAGATGTGCTTTGGGTTCACAAAGAGGAAATAATTTGCTGACCCAGAGCTGGGTAGGGGAGGCTTAATGAGGACATGACGACCAATTTTATACCACGCAAAGACAAGAATCACCAACTGCCTCAGAGGATTCCTTCTGTGGGCTATAGTTTTAATTTTCATTTGGGATACAGCAAGATTTATTTCATTATTAGTCAGTCTAACTTCTTTCAGTCACAGAATCTGTCAGTCCCATCCTGATCTACATGTCAATGAAAAGTATTCAGAGCGATACAGTGGGGCCATCCTACACACTCCTGCCTGTAGAAACTTTATCCCTCAACCCCTGTCTTAGTCAATTTGGGAATACCACAGACTGGGTGGCTTATAAACGACAGAAATGTATTTCCCACAGTTCTGGAGGCTGGAAGTCTGAGACCAGGGTGCCAGCATGGCGGGGTTCTGGTGAGAGCCTGCTTTCTGGTTCATAAATAGCCATCTTCTACATTTGTCCTTACATGGTAGGAAAAAAGGGTGAGCAATCATGCTGGGTCTCTTTCCTAAAGGCACTTCATCCTCATGACCTCATCACCTCCCAAAGGCCCCACCTCTTAATACCATCACATTGGGGGTTAGGATTTCAATATATAAATTGGAGGTGGGAGTACACAAACATTCAGTCCATGACAACCCTGCATCCTGGTCTTTGGGCTCCAGTCTTTCTGGCCCGCTTGCCAGTTGCAGAACCCACCAGGAACCTTTGGATCTTTGCTTTGGAGCACATTGACCCTTCTTCCTGGAACCTTCTCATGTAGTACTCTCTCTCATCCCCTCACATCCAAATCCTATTCTCATTCAAGGCCCACCACTTCACGTCACAGTGCTTTCCTAGGAAGTGGTTACTCTCTTTAATTTCTGTTCCCACTGCTCTTATGCTCAATCACATCGACTTTGATATGCTTGACAGATTCACTGGGGGTGGAATTTCAGACACAGATGGACAGGCGATCAAGGAGCTATCTGTGGAAGGAGACTTGTCCCAGAATTCTGCAGAGTGCATGGCATGTGTTACTGCAGTTTTTCCGACCTGGGTCCTTCCTAAGGTCAGGAAGTAGTTGTGAGTTTCCTGAGAGCAGGGCCCATGTGTTGCTTATAGTTGTATGGCCGATGCCCAGCACATAGCCTGAAACTAGTGCATGCTCATTAGCTGTTGAGTAAATGAATGCTTCTCTGCAGATATAAGACAACTGGTCAACATTAAGCACTGTTACTGTACTTTGCCTGACCATAAGGGCTCAGAGTAGCACGTTCTGGAATCAATGAATTCTTTCCTCTGGGATTACAAGCCTACTTCAGTAATTACAAAACCACAACAACAATCTTTAGATATCAGTCCATAAATATTACATAGATAGCCCTTAGATATAACAAGTGTGTTTAGTTTCTATGTCTGGAAGCACAAAATCCTGAGTTCTGCTCAGCCCTCAGCTTTCTCTCCTGCTGAATGGGTTTGTCAGACACAATAATCTGTAAGGTTTCTTCCTGCACTAAGACGCAATGAGTCTAAGTATAAAACGTGGCTTGTTGATGGTGTGAACTGGAACATTAGTCTTGCTGCCCAACATTTTCAAGGGAAACAAAATATTTTAAATGCCCGGTGCCACACGGCAGTGTTCCTCGCTCCCCCTGGAGAGGAGCAGACAGTGAATGGAGGGCGGGGTGCAGGTCAGGCCGTCCTCATGGCTAACAAATGCTCTCATGCTGCCTCATCTGGCTCCTGGCTCCGCCCGGCCAGACATCCACACGTTCCCATCCTTTCCTCAGGTTAGGAGGCCCTGAGTGCTGGGGTGACAGGTCTTTGGAGAGGGACAGGATTCACGCCCCAGGAGAGCAGGCTCCCAGCCACCTGCTCCCACCACCCTCCGGGCCCCCGGGGGAGCAGAGGCATGACCAGGAGAGGCTCAAGTCTCCCTGGGCGGATCTATTACATGCATTAAAATAATTTACGCCTGGCCCTATAAAGCATTTAATTCGTCGTGCCATCATCCATTCCAGAAGCGTTTCTCTTCATCGTGAATTATTTTTGAAGTATTTATGTGAACCTCACCGAAAATCACCCCAGTCAGCAAACTGAGAAATGGAAAGGCATTAAGAGGAAGCGTTGACCCCAGGGTCACAGGAACAAGTGCGGCCGGGGTCAACCGGGTGGGAGAGGGAGCAGGGGTGGCCAAAGCAGATGCTGACCAGGCTCCTGGGCTCTGTCCTCCCTGCGCACACCTGGGCATGGGCAGAGCACACAGGTGTTTTAACATTAATGTTGTGGTACTAACTGACGTGTGAGCATTTTCATTTGCAAAGCATTTCCCTGTGATCTCATGTGTCACTTGCAGTAAGCCTGGGCAGCAGATGTTAACAGCTTCTTGTACAGATGAGGAAACTGAAGCTCAGAGAGATGGAGAGAGGAGCCCAGTATAGCAAATTTTGACTGGATCCAGGTTTCCCGCTTGCAGCTACCCACTTGGCAGCTGCGAGTCCCTCTGTAGGGAGCTGGTCTCAGACAATCCCAGCACACAGGGCTATAGGACCGCTTGCTCAGGCCGGTCCCACCACATGCAGACACACACCCACACTAGAGGCAAGACGGACCACACCCAAATTCTCCAGGACGCTACTGGTCTGCAATGGAGTTTAGTCAATATTCCTCTCTTTGTTGGGGGGCCTCTATGAAAGGAACTTCTTTTTTAAAAGCTAACAAAATTTCCACAATACTTTAGTGATTATTATCAAAGATAATTGGGCTAGGAGTCTTTCTTTATTCAATAAGTATTTATTTGAGGTCCTGTGTTGTACCAGGCACTGTTTGTACCAGGGTTCTCGCATGGAATTTACTTTCCCATAAGGAAGGTAGACCATAAGCATCTAAATAACGGGATAAAACAGGTATTTCCAGAGAGTGATTACTGCCACAAAAAAAGGTAGAAATAGAGTGATGGCCTGTGGCATGATACAGCAGCCAGGGACACATGGATCCGGGGGTGACAGAAAGCTCCAAGGGACATTTGACTTAAAAACTAAGAAGAGGAAGGCTCCAAGCACAAAAAGGACAAGAGGAAACAGTATGTGCAAAGACCCTGGGGCAGGAACAGGTTTGGCAGGTCTGAATCACACAAAGCCATTTTGGCTAGAGATAGAGGACACGGAGGGGACTGAAGGACGTAGTTGGAGAGATTGGCAAGGCCAGATCAAGAAGCCCCTTCACAGCAGGTGGTAAAAAAGAATGGCGTACTGATACATTCTACAGCTCGGAGAAACCGCAAAACATTACACGAAGTGAAATAAGCCAGACACAAAAGGTCACACACTGTATGATTCCATATACATGAAATATCCAGAATAGGTAAATCTGTAGAGGCAGAAAGCAGACTGGTGGTTGTTGGGGTGGGGGTGGGGAATGGAGAGTGACTGCTCAATGGGTATGGGGTTTCCATTTTGGGGTAATGAAGATGCTTAGGAACTCGAAATGGTGGCTGTACAACATTGTGAATGTACCAAATGCCACTGAATTGCACACTCTAAAATGGTTAATTTTATGTTATGTGAATTTCAGCTCAATACAAATTAAAAAACAAAAAACTGATATTCTTAGGCATATGGACTCTTCCATGTCATCTCCAGACCAATGGCTTCCCTGCCCAAAGCCCACAGGGCCCCTTTCTTTAGCACCTCTAAAACCGGGGCCTTCACAAACCACTCTCCTGAGTTCAGGGCTCTCTTTTTGAAGGAGGCGTCCGCGGGTCTGCCAGTGGGCAGCAACTCCTTCCCACTCAGGGTCAGCGCTAAGAGCCTTCTAGGACCACTAATCTAAAAGGGCTCCCTACCCCCCATTTCCAAAGCTCTGTCTGCACTGGGGAATCACTTCCTTTGTCCGATTCTAATGTGACTGGGTGGGGGGGAGGATGGGGAAGCCAGGGACCCTCCTCTCCTGCCCTCACTGTGTCCCCAGAAGCCAGCAGAGTGCCCGGCATGACACGGCTCAAGCAGGGAAGACCAACTCACTCCCCGCAGCAGGGCCCCCAACACACGCCCCAGTGCTGTTGGGGCCCAATTTCTGCTAACAGCAATGTTCTGGGAGGAAGACAGAGTTAAGTATCAATAATTTAAAAGATAAGAGGCGTCGATCCTTGCCCGAGTCATGGAGTTAACAGCAGGCTCCGCGCAGAACCCGCGCACCCTCGGAGATGCCCCACGCCACAGCGACCCCCTTCCCCATTCGGGCGCATTTGTCCGCTTCCTCGCCAAAAGACCAGCCCTCGGGGATTGTCGGGCTCAAGGGATCGCTCCTCTGGGGCAAGGGCCGTTCCCCCTTTGCGGCCAAGGCTCTTTTTTGCCTTGATCCCTCAGAGCCAGCGGGCTGGATCACAGCCCTGGGCTGAAGCAGCTCCGCGCCCGCCGATACCCGCCCCCGCCCGCGGCGACATGAAGGCCCCGGGCGCCCCCGCCTGGCGCCGCGCCCCGCTCCGTGCCTGGCCCGGGCGCACCTCTCCAGGCTCGCTGCCAAGCGCGGGGTCACGGAGCTGACAGTGATCCGCCCCATCAGTCCGCCTGCGCTCTAAGAGGGAGGACACAAAAAATGAAAATGAAACCCTACCCAGCAGAGAGCTTCCACGTTGGGCTAGTTTGGGGGTCTCGATGGCTCCCCACGGCTCCAGCTGGAGAGAAGGGAGCACAGTTGACTGCCTGTGTCCCCTACGGCTTTCCCTGAACCCCAGGAGAACGGCCCATCAAGCGGGTGAAGCCCACTGGGACCCGCAGTTACTTTTATTGATTTTGCTGGTATATGCTCGCCAAAAATGGAGGCGTGGTGCGCAGCAGAAAGAGGCCAGGCAATGCAGAAAACGCAGGGAAAACAAACCTCCAGAACAAAAGAGTGCATCCAACTTAGACATTCCCAGATCTATTTGGAATTCCTCCTGCCCTTGCAACATCTATTTCTTTGAAGTTGAACATTTTGACCAAAGCCTTCGGTTTCTTCCCAGCCATTTGACTGAACCTGCCACCCCAAACCTCTTTGTAAACAAAAAAAAAAAAAAAAAGGCAGGGACTGCCTCAAGGTATGATGAACAATTTTGTGGAGGCTTCTGGTTTCACTTTCTCAATGTGCATCCTATTTCAAAAAATGTGACCTCTAACCCTCAACTTTGCCATCCCTCTTTCTCCTACTGTCTGGCTTTTCTGGGAGCAGCAGGGAGGTTGACACATCTTAGACAAATCACAGCAGCCAACTTCCTGTCCCAGCCCCAGTTTCCACTGGGAAACCCTCCCTCCACCTCTCCGGGGTACCAGGTAACTGGATTGATGATGCCTCCTTCACGGCCTCTCCCAGCGAACTTCTCATAACCCAACGCATAAATAATCACATGTTTTATAAATAGCTGTGGACAAGAGGCTGTAAAACAATGAAGATATATTTGTGCCTTTATGTCCTAGGAATATTTTCTAAAACGACTGTTTTATTTGGTGTGGGTTGAATGGGGGCGTGTGTATACATAACAATCCCCAAAGTTTTCCTTTGCCCCCCTGCTCAGGTCAGACCAGCACTATAGTTAGCAAATTGATAAGGTTCCATGGGCAAGCTTTATTCGTTCTGACACGAGCCTATGACACTTTATAAAAAGAAGTAATCCAGAACAATCTCTAGGTAATTAACACCTAGATAAACAAACATAAATTTCTATATTGCATTTATTTGGACTACCACTCAAATATGCGTGAACCATGCTTTTTTAATTAAAAGATAAATCCATGTGACACTTAGCCTCAAACTTAATTATTCAGCATAGTATAATAAAAAATAGAGCCCATTAAATGTGTCTTGCACTGTATTTCTGTATTAACAGCAAAACAGTTCGGTCTGGGATCATTTAAATTTTCCCCCTCCTCTTTGCTTGTGATTTCCCTGTTCACATAAGCCCTCACTCTCCCTCCCTGCCTCCCTCCCCCACCCCATATCTCTCTTTTCTCTTAACACCAACAGGTGAAGAGATTAAAACTCTACACAGCCCCTACATGGAATGCTCAGCTGGGTGACATTTTTAATATTGCATTACACTATGAATTTTTCTCCTTCCCCATGGAAACATACCTCTAGTTTGGTGGAACATGCCCAGCCCTTCTAACTTGAAATGGAGATCGCAATATTTAATACTAATTTCCTTGGGATTGTGCTTACAATACACCAGGTGAGGTTTTCATAATATACTGTTACAATACAGATGTTAAACAGATAGGGGGAGTGTGCAAATCCCAAACTACAAGAGACAGCAGGTTATCATCTTTATAAAAGTTTCAGCACAAAATAGTATCTTAATGCTGGGTATCAGCCGCTCAGCACCTCCTGGCTGCTAGGAAGAGAAATTCATATTTGAGCCGTTGCCCACCTGGGTATGAAGTAGGAACAAAGATTCATTCAGTCACTCAATGAGAATGGATAGAATAATGACCATGTTCCAGGTACCATGCTAAGTGTTTCGTGTACCTTGTCATCTTTCAGCTTTGTGGCAAAGCTGCTGTGTCAGAAAAGATTTGAATCCAAGTCTCCCATTCCCAAGGCCCTATACTCTGAGCCCCCTGGATCCACTGCTACCAGAGATGGACCTCACACAGGCCTCCAATCTCATGGACAGCTATGGCCTTAGCTTGACCAACACAAGACATATGTCTTTAGAGGAAGTGGGCTTAGACCTAGAGTGAGCAACCATTTAGGTTTGTCCAGGACTGCCCAGATTTTAGCACTAAAAGTCCCATGTCCTGAGAAACCCCTCAGTCCCAGCAAACCAGAATGGTTGATCACGCTGTATAGACACCTTCAGCAAATGGTGGAGGTGTCTATACAGAATGTCTATACTTTCATGGTGGCTCACCCCATCCACAAAGGGATCAACTGGCACCAAACAAAGATCCTGGACTGGGCCCAGTAGACTTCCACCCACTCCTTTCCGGGGGACTGAGGCACCTAGACATGAGATGTAACTGAACGCTCTCTTGGATCCTGTAAGTCTGTTGAAGAAGTCGTATGGATCACAGCACGCTGGCTTCTGGCTGGGCAGCATGAGAAAGCCATGTGTCTTCAGAATGCATCACCATGTCAGTGTTCTTGTTGGTTTCTAGCCATTCTCACTTTCGAGAACAGTCCTTTGAATCTGGTGGCATCTAGTTTGTTCTGTACATAGCTCTTACATATACTATCTCATTGAACTTCAAAGAGTCCTGTGTAGTTGACACTGTTATTTTCCACTTTATAGAGAAGCAACAGATTTGGGGAAATGGAATGATCTGCCAGGATCGCACAGCTACTGAGAGGTCGAGACTGGACTTGAGAGCCCCGTCGCACCAGCAGGGACTCCACACTTGCTGCTTCCAATGCCCACTCCACTCTCCTTCATCTCTCAGTTTACCATCACCTGCTAAGGCTTCCATCACGTGGGAAACTCCTGTTCTCTTTGTGTCTCCTCTTCTAGATAGTTTATATTTATTTGTGTGATTATCAAATTAAAGTCTGTTTTATCCCTAGACAGTGATGTCTGGCCTGATCCCTGACTTACCTGCCTCTCTAGCCCAAAGCCCAGTGCCAAGCACACAGTAGGTCCTCTGTAAATATTTGTTGAAGAAGTGAATGGAATAATATCTAACGCTGAGACTAATCCTTTTCTCACTGCATGCCTTCTTTCCCCAGATGCCTCGTGACTACCTTAAGAATAGCAAGAGAGTTGTGAATATTTTTCAAATGAGGAAGTCGGAAAACAAAAGTTTAAGACTTTTGTTGAGGGTCATCTTGTCCAAAGGGGTTGGAAGTGGAGGAGTCCCAGCCACCTGACCACAGGAGACCCTTTGCAAAGCACAGGGATTTTATCAGTGTCTAGCTTTTTGTGGGTGTGAAATTAATCTCAAATTTATCCATAACTTATTATACCACAATAGTACAATACCTAACATTTGTAGAATACTTTACAAATGTACATATAGTCTCCTTACCTATCGCACTGAGTTCTCATAATTTTACAGATGCAATCAATGAACTCAGACCAGTTAAATTGCTCAAGATCATGCAGACAGTAAGTAGTAAAGCTAGGGTTCAAATTCAAGTCTATATACCCCAAATTTTGTATTCTTTATACCGTACTAATCTGCCAATTGTCTATGACTTTTCAAGAGCTCAAATATATCTTGATAGAAATATATATTGATGTTTCTTAAAAATTCCCCCTACTTCCAGTTTTATTTTTATTTTCCACAACAGCTTAATTGAGATATAATTCAAATACCATAAAATTCAGCCTTTTAAAGCATACAATTCAGTGGTTTTTAACATATTCACAAAGTAGGACAACCACCATAACCACCTAATTTTAGAACATTTTTAACCCCTCAAAAAGAAACCTCATACTCATTAGCTGTGACTCTTCATTCTCCCTCCCTTGAGCCCCTGGCAACCACTAATCTACTCTCTGTCTCTATGGATTTGCCTATTCTGGACATTTCACGTGAATGGAATCCTATCATACATAGCCTTTTATAACTGGCTTCTTTCAATGTTTTCTGGGTTCACGTATGTTGTAGCATATATTAGTGCTTTATTCCTTTCTATGGCACAATAATATTCCATTCTATGGATATACCATATTTTTTTCATTCATTCATTACACAGTTTTTTAAAACAAATTTTGAGCCAATAAGGAATAATTGGAGGACTTAATACAAAATCCAGTGTCCAGTGCTTCTAGAAAATTCAGAAGGCCTAATGCCACATTCCTCATGGTGATAGTATGCAGTTGCTGAGATTCCACAGCCCTCTCTGTCAGAGGGACACGCTCTTCAGCCCACCTGGGACCCCACCATTGCTCTCCTCCCCCATCCCTGTGGTGTCTTGTGTGGCCCCTGGAGGTTTGAGATGTGGTGTGGTTAGTAGACGTTATGACCCCTAATTCAACCTTCTACACTTCAGTCTTCTTTCCCTAATGGGTTCATTTCCTGACCCCCTCACTAGAACCTCATAACTCACCTTTGATGTTTGTAATAACAGACAGCCAAGACTGATGGTGATTTCATTCAAGTCCTCTGCTTCCACCCAAGGACACAATCTAACACCCTGAAAGAAACATGGTGAATTTACAAATTCCTATAAAATGTGGGCAGATGTTTTGCTTTCAACTTTCAATGGCCCTCCATATTCCAGAACTGTAGCATACACTCTACAAGCTTGTTTTTGAGACTAAAATAAAACAACAAAACAAAAGCAAAAAGAAGCTCTGCACATGAAGTGTTGAGCACACACTTTAAACCCTCTCAAATCAGTGTTAAGAGTTCTGCTTTTTCAGTAACCCCTAGACTTTAATATCCTTTGTTCTTTTCCTTTTCTTCTGAGGAAGAATTCAGATTATCCTCTGATAATTTGGAGACAAAAGACTCCCTTCCACTTAGTGATTTTTTTTAAAAACTTTCTACCAGAAAAGGAAAATAATACATCCCAATGCTCCAAATGCCTTATATAATTACTGTAATTTAAAGAGCATTAGTATTTCCATAGGTTTTACCTTGCTGAAACCGATGTCTGCAAACATTTAAAGAAGCGTAGTTCACACATGCAAGTGGGCACGTGTACACTTGCACACACACACTCACTCAAACACTGTTTGTGCTGCATGGAGATTCATTCTGTTTGAAAGAGCTCAAGACTGAGAAGACCATTCATACTGCAAAATACTACAGAGCTTTTCGTAAGTGGGGTCTGACCAAGTTTTGCCAAAGTCTGACAAACCTGCAAAAATACGTCTTACTCTTCCTAGCAAACATAAGCGAATAGGAAAAGATGTGGGTTCTTTTTTTTTCCAGAGGTAGAGGTTTTATTGCGTAAAACACTGGATAAAACTCGACTGCTTCAAAGACATTTTATTCTAACAGCAGAAAGAAAACAGTCATTGCTGAAAAAACAACTTTTAATACTTTCTATACCAGAATAAAGTTCTGTCAACTGATGTATTATAATAATAAATAATGACCAAGAATAAACTTTAAATACAAAGTTTTCTACTTGTTACAAGCATAGCAACAAAATCCTCTACTCTATTGATCTCAGATTTCCTCCAAGATAAATTTTTTTTTTCTTTGCGTAGGAATGTAGACAGTATTATGACCAGCATCACAGACTACAGAAGTTACAGGGAAAAAACTTGACATGTTTAGATATGAGAACCTGATGACATTCAGAAACTGACACTGCATCACTGTGGCTGTCACTTGTTTGTATTACAAGTTACAAATGTTCTGGAAAGAAAGCCTGTGTCAGAGGGGGAAATAAGGACGGTAGCACTGGACAAAATGGGATCAACACACACGCCACAAAGAAGAGGGGATGTTCCCAGTGTCACAAACAGAATTATTGCCTGTCGCATCAGAGGATGCTGAGAGACACAAAAGAATACTGAAAGAGCTCCCAAAGTGCTAGAAATGGAATGTGGCTCTCATTTTCTCCCCACTTTTTTTTCCTTTTTTTTCTTTTTTCTTTTTTTATCTTCTTTTTTTATTTTTTTATTTTTCTTTGCTAAGATACCAAAGGCGGGGCAAACACACAGAAAGCAAGCGACTGGCACAGTCACCAAACACAGTAGTGCAGTTAAAATCCTAAAGCTTACTACAGTCAGAAAGTTTTCAATAACATTTCAGTCCTTTCTCTAGGATCATAGAAACAGTTGCATTAAGTTTATCAACTCGATTTAAGTAAGGCAGTGAGAACTATACTAGAAAAACAAGAAAGCAGCTTGCTCTATGCCAGATGGGTCCACGTTGCACAGCGACCTCATTTACACTGAAACCTCGGTTAGATGACACCCTTTTGACAGCATATGCAAACCGGATTCCTTATTAGCCTGAGATTCTTTCTGGTCTCAGGATAGCACTAAGAATTTTATTTACATTGATTGCAGTTTAGTATTTTTGTAAACTGCTGTAGGCAGAGCTGAAGTTTTTAAGGCCCTGGGGTTTTATTCTGTGCTCCCAGCCTGCAAGGAAATATTGACTTTTTTTTTTTAAAGTCTGAATGATTTTGTTTTAGAAGAAGTTAATACTTCAATACTTCTCTACCATCACAAGCAACAGCACCAATTTCATGTCACTCAAAGGAAGTATGTTAAAAGGCTGAACTTTTATACCCTTCTAGCAGATTCAAGAATAAACCTTTAACTAGTCTTCTTAAATCGTTTTTAAAAATGAGTTAAGTGTTTCATTACTGACCCTCAAAATCTCCCTCTGTGTGGTGCGGAACTTGGTAAATTTGGAGTTTCCAATCAGTAGAAAATCTAAAATCTACAAAAATATAGAACCTATTTGTTTTACAAAAACAGACATTTTAACTCAGTTTTCTTCATTAGAGATAGAGAGCAGGATTTTTAGATTCATATTTTAATACAAGCTATTTCATAAGAGCTTGCTGAAGAAGAAAATCTTGCTGCATGTCTGTGACACTTATAAAAACTAACACATGAAAAAAAAATCTGATTACAAGGACTGGAGCAGCCTTTATTCAAGTAAAATTTAAAAAATCATAATAAAAAACAATCTTTCTACTATTACCTAAATTTTAATTTCTCACCAGCACCTTCTATAGATAGGGTTGGCTAGTTTTTCTAACAACATTTTATATACTGTACCCTACATTTTTTTAATAGCATCCTCTTTCTTCATCCAAAAATTTAAAAAAAAGACAACCAAGAACAAAACATTTCCCTCCATATTGCAATTTGATCTAAAAAAAGGAATTACTCATCAAACCTGCAATGGACATTTGTCTGCAGACACTTCCTGACCATTGATTCATTTGGCTGTGTATTTTTCAAAAATGCACATTTAAGATGGCAATCCTCTGCAGTGCCGGTCAGCCCTGGCGCTGGCTGCGGGCCGTCTAAGGTTTCTCCGAGAGTGCAGTTACGACACCACGTGAATTGATTTTCTCTGCAGTGACCGCTCCAGTCTGACTGGCACCGCAGCTGCCTCCCAACACATCTCATTAAGGTGCTAGGCAAACGACAGCAGCGGTGTCAGATTATAGAGGTGTTTTCAACAACGAAAATACAGCCCCTCCATCTTCAAGGCAACACTAAATCATTTAGATGGTATCGTTTTTCGGTTAAGAGCATTATTTTTGGACAAAGACGACTTTCGAGTTGGAAGGGCCCCCAGCTTTCTCTAGCTCAGAGGACACCAAGCATTTGTGAAATCACTTTTCTCCCACCTGCATTGTTTGGAAGTACTTGTTGCCGGGTAACAGTTTAGCAGCCATTTTCAAGGGCTGGGGAATTTTTTTTTTTAATATATATATAGATATCTTTTAAAATTTTTTAAATGTTCTATACACTATTGGGGGCTTGTACATGATTTTTCCCCTTGGAATGCAGTTAGCGAATTCTTTTACCAGATGCATAATGTTAAAACTGTGTAAAATAGTATTGCAATATACAGGTTGTTCTGCTCAGTTGCTCTCCGCCTGGACCTTGCCGCCTTCCTCCGTGAGGTCTGCAGAGCTTCCTGCCTTGACAGCTGTGGGCTCCTCAAAATTCCCAGAAGCCTCGGAGTCCACTCTGGAGCGCTTGAACCTGCGGTCGGGGTACTGGCTGTTGTCAAAAGGCATGCGATGGACGCAGAGGACATGGGTCTTCAGGTTCCCCTTCTGAGAGGCACTGTAGGGACAGTAGCGGCACTGGAAAGGCCTGTGACCTGCGGGCAGAAGAAGTGGCCGGTCAGCGATGCTGTTAATGCCCTCCCTGACTCGCAGTGCTCAAAGGACCATAATTGCTATCACCAATATTATCAACATTATTATTATTACTTTGTGGAAATCAAATAGTAAAGGATAGAAAAGCAGCCAATACATTAGGCACATAAACTGGGATTTAAAAGATCTTTCCATCCTAGCTTAGAGTTTTTAACCCAGACTTTCTAGGTGATAGAAGAGTAAGCTCCTAATACCTGGAACTTTTTCTATAAAGGGTTAGATAGTAAATAGTGCAGGCTTTACAGACCAAGAGTCAAAATCAAAGGTATTATGTGGGTACTTAAAGATTAAGAGGGGAAACAAATTTCCCTCGACTTTTCATTGATGAAATTCAAAACTTTATTTATGGACACTGAAATTTGAATTTCATATAATTTTCACATGAAATGAAGTATTATTATTCTCATTTGGTTTTTTTTCCCCTTTTAAAAAATGTAAAAACCATTCCTAGCTCACAGGCTGTACAAATACAGACAATAGGTAGATTTGGCCTATAGACTATACTTTGTCGACCCTAACTCTACACAAAAACCACAAATCCCTCCATCTGGGAGTCTGACTCAGGCCAGTTCACTTTCTTTTTGTTTTTGTTTTTTGGTTTTTGGGGTTTTTTTGCACCACTGTACTAATGAGGACAGTTCATTTTCTTATGCTCCCATTAACTGTTTATTGATGAGCAAACTAAGCATAGCAAAGGAGTGTGTGCTTGGGGTTGGGGTGCAAGAGGGATCTCACCCAAACCTCGCCCTTAGACAGAGTTGGAAGGGCTGGACTGGAGGGATTTCTGGAATCTGAGGGCTTCAGGGGAGGCAGCAAATGTTTTCAGAGCAGGGACCAGGATTAGCAGATGAGGCCAGCATGAGTTTTAAAGCAGTTAGATTTCAAATAGTGACCCTTGAAATGGAACTTTCCTGAAAGGCTCTAATTTGGAACGGAAGGGGGATTCTTGTGGAAATCCACCTAACCCTCCAAGCTGTCCTCTCTGCCCTGGTGCACAGAAGCCATGCACACAATCTGCCATCTTGAGGGCCTGGGAAACATCTGGTTTGGGAAGTCACGATAAAGCAGTTGCATTGCCCCTGCCTCTGGAAAGCTGTTGATGTGACATTCCTGGAACCTCCTGTGCTGTTCCACCCAGCACCCAAAGAGGTCAAGGCCCAGGGCTGGGTTTCATTTGCTCAGAAAAATAAACAAGTAGATAAATGGACCAACCATTTACTCCAGAAAACAACCAAACAGCATATTCAGCACTTTTTCTAGAGCAGTAATAGCAGTCCTGTGTGTCTACTTAGCAAAACAGTCTTGTTCCTGAGAAACAGGAGGCCAACCAAACGTTGGAAGCTGAAGCTCACTTTCCCACTAAATTGTACCCAATGCCAAATTCTTGCTTATGAGTGGGCTTCTGGAGTTCACTCTCTCCTTGTTCCCTCATAGACAACTGTCGTCCAAGACCAGTCCATTCTACCTGCTGAATTTTTCCCTTTCCAAAGCCCCCTTTGAAGCCTGGTCCAACAAGTACCAACTCTTGCCTAGACTAGGATCACGGCAGCCCACAGAGAGGCCTTCATGCTTCCAGTTTCCCCCTTTCCAGCCCAATCTCTCCAGGGACAGCAAAGGGAGCCCCTAAAGCAGATGCTCACCTTGTGATTTCTTTGTCCCAAATCTTTGATGGTCACTTAGACCTTAAGGAATAATCAGAACTTTCATGGCTCAATCCAAACCACCTCTCCATTCTTCCCCAGAGTATGCCCCACTTTTCCCACACCAAAGCAAACTAGATGGTCTCCGCAAATAAGACTTCATTCTGTGGAGTTGCTATGCCCTTGCATGTGCCACTCTCTGAAATGTCATTTCATTCTCCATAGGCTCAAACCCTACTCCTCTATTAAGGCTCTGCTCAACGGGCTGCCCGCTTTGTGGCTGCAGTGTATGTGTTAGTCCACCTGAGAGGCTGTGATTTCCCGAGGCAGGAACTACAACCGTCTCAGTGTCACGAGCACCAAGCCCAGTACCTGGCACAGAGTGAGCAGGCATGAACTATTTATTCTCTTACTTTTTCATGTTGCCTTTGTTTTTGAAGGAACTATGAATTTTTGGATGGTGTTTCTACTTCTTTTGTTTCTACTGTTGTACCTAACAGAAGGCTGAATCTGATCAACTTTCCCGTTTGAAAAAGCTAATTTGCAAATCTATGGACTTTGGAGTTAAGAACAAAATAAAGCACAAGAACAGTTGGCACTCCTGACAGCCTACCACAGCAAGAAGGGCACAGATAATCAGCACCCAGGGCCTGTGCCGCGATTGCCAAGTAAGAAGTCATCAATGTATTTATTACATGGAAATAATTTATTGATGGAGAACACCACTATGGTATGATAAGTGGAGTTAGGAACTCCAAATAATAAGTAAAAATAAGAAATGAAACCAAAATCCCTGGTACCGTGATGCAAAGAGGCTAGCAGAACTATGAGGCAAAATGACCAAACCACAGTATTGTCTAACAAATCCACCCCAGTTCACCACCATCATATTTGTTTCCATTCCTTAACTGTTTTTGTTCATCAGCCAAGCCATTTATTGTATTTTCTATTGTCATTACTGAATAATAAGTGAATATATGAATTCTATGCTACAACATTTGGAAACTACCCTCTCTGTGAACGGTACCACCACAGGAGCTATGCAACGTGCATCTCGGCAAGCTAAATGTGGAACCTCAGATTTCACCTTTATTTGCAATGAAAGCCTTTTTGAATTGGCCAACTTGGTATAAAAGCACTTAGTACATTTTTTCCCACCAACTGATTTTAAAATATGAATCATGACTTTATCCTATGGTTATATTTTAAATCTCTATTTCTTGGTAATAGTCAAGATACATAATAATTCTGGCAGATTTGGATACTTCTGTGGTCAAAATTATATTGAATTGGTTTTGTTTTAATTAGGTGAGGTGGAAATCTATATGTAAATCCATCTAAAGCTATGCATGTATTACATTTGTAGAAGGAAGTTTATACAATACTGGAATCATAATAAATCCTGGTTTTGCAATATACTTTGTAAGTAGAGGCTTTGTAGATAATACCCTGAAAATCTATATTCCACAGTTCTTCACACATATTTTTGCATGTTTACCCACATATTTGAGCTTTATGACAGTTTTTTCAATGGGTGATACCAGCCCCATTGTACAGATGAGAAAGTTAAAATACAGTGAACCTGCAAGGTTTGACTTTACAACAAATTTCCAATGGATATAAAGTAATCAGACCCTTTAATTCTCTAAAATCTTATGAGGACTACGATTGCAATGTGTTTTTATAGGAAAACACACACACATTGTATTACTTTATATACAATTTCAGTGTATCTTGTTATGTATAGAAAATTATTTATATACATGTACACACACACACCCATACACATGCATCTTTCTAAGTTGTTTGTTGAAAGGTTCCCATGAGACTGATGTGGAAGAAAGTTCTGTGTAGAAATGAAAAGTCTACCATGAGGGAAGTTGACTGGGAGAAGCTATGATTGTTCCAGGAGAAGACATTGTGTTTTTCCAAGAATCAAGTATAAGGGAAAGGCTGATCCTTTGGTGTTGGGAACATTTATTCCCAAACAGAAAGCTATCATTATGCAAAGCACTTTTGGACACTTGACACATTTCTCAGTCTAGCTAAATCTGGATGAAAAGTTCCAAACTTCTCTTTACCATTCATCCACCTGAAGCCCCTGGCAAAAAACACACAAGGATGCTGAGGTCTGTTGGCTTTTGGTCAGAGAACAAGCAAAACTTCAGAATAAACCCCAATGCTGAGAGCCCCACTGTATATTTCACTGGGGGTTTCAAATACTTGTGACAGAAGAAGAGGGCTTCCTGAAAGCCCTGGCAGCAAGAGGGGCTCATGCAAAACTGCTGGGAGTTTTCTGACCTTTCTTCTGAGGTGGCTGTTGGGTTTGGAGGAAATCAGATCTCTAGATGGAGGTAGGTCATCCCGTCCCCAGAGGAGAAGTCACTGCAGCCCTCAGAGTGATAGGGCAGCCCCTTGGTGGCCTGCAAACTCCCATCCATGTTGTTTTAATGGGACAAAAGAGACCAGCTATGCTGCCTGCACCATCTTGCAGGCTGTAGATGGAGTTGGTGGTTCCCCCAGATCTAGAGCTTGTGATGAAGATGCTGATGTTCATCAGTGTCTAAAAAGCAGAAGCTTTAAGGCAGAGCTGGATCCAGCACCCTTCCATGGTGGTTGAATTTAAGAGAGTAAGAACACCCACTCCTGTAGTTTCCCATTGGAAAGAGCATCAAGGCAATGTCCTCTCCCCATTTATACCCTGCTGAGGAGCACCACACTCCAGGGATGGCCTTTGGTCAAATATGAAGACTCAGGGCTCTCTTGGTCTAGCGCCTTTGCTTTGCTAGCAGTGGACCATCTCAAGTCTGGCCAGGAGCTTGTGTTCCAATCATTGCTTCCCTCCTCGGTGAGGCTGGTGAGCTACCAGACACCTTCACCTTCAGTCTCCTCTCTCTCTGACCTTGAGCTAGTACTTGACCTCTCAAGCCTTCAGTTTCCACACCTTGAAAATGAGGCAATATTACTAATACCTACACCAGAGGAATGTTGTGAGCATCACATGAGATAACATGACACGTTGGTAAATGATAAAGAACTATATAAATGTCAGCTGTTGGTCATTGTTATGGTGGCTGTTTTCCTTGTGTCATCATGCCGTTCATCTAAGCTGGCTCACGGAAGGCTCTGTTTTGTTCTTCATCAAAAGTACTGATTCAGGCCAGGCATGGTGGCTCACGCCCATAATTCTAGCACTTTGAGAGGCTGAGGCAGGAGGATCACTTGAGACCAGGAGTTCAAGGCCAGCCTGGGTAACATAGTGAGACCCTGTCTTTACAAAAAAATTTAAAAAGAAAGTTAGCTAGGCATGGTGGCAGGCACCTGTAGTCCCAACTTCTCCAGAGGCTGAGGCAAAAGGATTGCTTGAGCCCAGGAGTTTGAGGTTGCAGTGAGCTATGATGGTGCCATTGCACCATTGCACTCGAGCCTGGATGACAGAGTGAGACCCTATTTCAAAAAAAAAAAAAGAAAGTACTGGTTCAACAAGTGCGTCATGTGCCACTGTTCTGTGCTAGCCTGATTTTTAGGTGGTTGGATTAAAGCTTAAGAGATTGTCTCTCCTCGGGGCATTGGCCTTTGGATGGGAGAAACTGGAAGGCCTTAAAGTCTAAAGGAACAGTTGTTAACAGTTGCATTTCACTGGGATGAAGTCCAGCAGATGTGGGTTGGAATTTGCTATTGGGCAGGCCTCTTGCTGAAAGGAACTCCCTGTTTCAAGGGCAGGGCTAGGTCCCAAATGTCAGTGGGAGGCCACGCAGTTTGTGATATGGCAGAGGTGACTGGGGGGTTCCAAGGGCCCAGCCAGGAGGAACATGAGCCCTGAGTGTCCCTGCATCCTCTTCTCTCTCAAAGGCCCCCCTAAGACTGCCCTCTGGCCCCAGGGTATTTCTCTCTGTTCTCCAAATGCTTCATGCTCTTTCCTGCCATGGGCCTTTGCTCAATCCCCTTGTCCCCTCAGACTGGAAGGTTCCCTGACCCTACCTCATTTAATAACTGTGATCTCATCTTTCAGCCCTTAGCGTAGCTGCCTCTGCCTCAGGAAGACTTCCCTGATTTTCCAGCCCCACCACAGTGGCCGTGGGACACACCACAGTGAGCTCTGCTGGTCCTCAGTATGGCTTCCAACACCAGGAGCTGGACATATAAAACAATCACAGCCATCTTCCCCACGGAAGACTGTCAACTCCCTGGGGGCAGGGACTATTCTTTTATTGGGGCCCTTTTTTTTTTAATTGCTGTTACTCACCACTCGGCATGGTACTGGGCACATCACAGATATCTGTGGAGTGTATTTCAAGCAAAGGAATGGACGAAGGAGAGAGGCTGCCAGGAGGAAGGAATGGGGCAGAGCACAGTGCTACTGTAGACGGAGGGCCATGCCTGAGCCGGGGCACAGGGGCAGGAGGCCTGGAGCGAGTGCAGAGTCCTAGGAGCAGGTCAATATGGTAGAGGGGAAGTTCGGTGGGGAAGTGAGTGCGGCCAGTCTCACAGGGCCCGTAGGAGAAGAGAAGAGAGCTATCCGGCTCTGCAGCCACACAGCTGCCAAGACACCCCCGATGCCACGTGCCTGTACCCGGGCCCTGAGCCCTGACGGTGCGGCCAGGTGGTGCCCCCCCAACCGCCCACCCCACCGCTCTCCCCTCTCTCTACCTCTCATTTGGAGGCCATCAACATTTCCCATCACTGCCACGCGAAAAGTAAGTACATCATACGTTAATTTGTATTGTCACTGCGCCGTAGAGCCATGGTAAAGAGCACATTCATTTTTAATCCACTATGAATAATATATAAATATGTATACAGTGCGGAGGGTCAGGAGAAGTAAGGAGAAAGCAAGTCGTACATTGTTTATAACAAAAGTGGGGAAACGAGATATTTTTCTTACTTGCTACGATGGAAATATCTGCTCTTTCACCGTACCTAAGGGGGAGCAGAAAATGCCTGCCCTTGGGGGGACCATCCATTAATTACAGCTCAACACTTGTGGGCAGGTGGTTTCAAGGAAGAGATGGGGCTGCAGCTGCGCGGCTTCTGGACTTTCCAAACCTCCAAACCGATGGCTTTTTCTCAGGTGCAGGGCAGTGGATGAGAGAGCAGGAAGAGAGTAGGTGACCAGCCTCTGGTGTTCAGTCCCATGGTGGGGAGAATGCCTGTCGTCAGTGAAAGTACCTGACACCCACTCATCAGAGCACAGTCATAGGAGTGGCTTTAGTTGGTCCTCACAGTGGCCGGCAAGGAGATGGGGCAGAGAGATGTCTTCCTGTTTCACAGATATGAAAATCTGGACCCAGAGACATGCAATAATTGTCCACAGTCAGGTGTACACGCTTAACTGGTTTCTGATCAGGAATTCAACTTGAGGTCTCTCTAAACAGATGCTCACCTGCCACCCTCTCCTGCCGCAGCCTGGTGTGCTTGCCAGAAGAGGCTCTACAAAAGGGGATCTTCATTCATGAACCAGAGGTGCTCCAGGAGGCAGTCCATGAACACCCTGGAGGGGCGTATACCACGTGTGTGTGCATGCATGATACTGCACGCATCACACGCCACTCCCCTCACAGGCACGGCACCACTGTGGCCTCCAGAAGCCCATCAAAGCCTGGCACCAAGCACATGGTGCACCCTCTTTGAAGCATGGGATCATGAGAAGTTTCTAAGCTACCCCAAGAGAGTGTCTACATCCACGTTTATGGTGCTGTGTTCTAGAAGAGACTGGGTGATAAAGTGAAGAGAAGGAGCCCTCAGAGGTGGCTCCCACACACAGGGCTATAAGACTTGGAAAAGGCCACCTCCCACTGGCACCAGGAGGGGCTACCTAACAACACCACTGTCCCGCTGCATGCCAAGAGCCCACTGGACACACTGGAACTAAGGACATTTACAAAATGCACTCTCCCCCTCTAGAGCCCACTGAGTATGTTAGAAATTCAGCCCCCCAGAGGTGGACCCTTCCTGCCTGAGCATGGTGGTAACAGCAGGCTCACCAGTGGGTCAGGCCTTTAGGGTAGAGGTCTGGTCTCCCCATCAGGGCCCCTAAGCCCCAGGCCCTCACCTGTTGCTCCCTGAGTATTTACTGCTTTGACTCTGAAGCTGCAAACTGGAAGGACCCCAGCCCAGGACCCCCAGCTAGCCTTCTTCCAGGTTCGAGAGGCAGGGGCAATGAGAGAGGTGAGAACACACATAAAGAGGCCCTGGGCCTACAGAAAGAGCCATTTTCTCAGTTGTGCATATACTTTTTTTTTAATTTCCTTAATTCCAAATAGTCAAGAATGGTTCCAATCAGGTTCATAATTTATGTTTTCAGTTTTTTAAAAAATATTCATCCATCTCATCAAAGATGCTAAAACACTTTGGAATATCCTTAGTACAAATAATTTTAGGTTTTAAATTTCCTGTGATTTGGGTTTTAATTTAGAAGGCTACCCAAAAAAAGTACTTATTTTCAAAGTGAATTTTGATCCATGTGGTAATGGATTGAAGACATCTGTGTGAACTCATGTTTAGCGTAATGTATGTAATACAGATATGTATGTACACAGGAGCTAGTGTACAAGCATGTATTTCCTTGTTCCGTCAGCAGAGAGGGCCTACGAGCGATGACATCGATTTCTAACACCATTCTCAAAAAAGAAAAAGGAACCAGGGCTCCATGGAGAAATGTCTGATTGGAGGGCTGGGACAGGAAATATACAAGATAATCCTGGAGCATTTTGTGCCAGAAAATAAGGAAGTACTCAAAAAAAAAAAAAACCAAACCCATACTGATGGAAGTGTGGGGGTATGTAAAAGCAGTGCAGAGCCAGCTGACAGAGCCCCCAGTGCCCAAAGGTGGAACAACGTGAACAACAAAATAAATAACATAGTATCGGATTATAACCCAAAGTATAAATAAATATCCACAAGTCATAGTGATATAAATGATTGACTCAATAAATACATGGGGAAGAATACACAGATGCCCTGTGCATTCCAAATAAGTCATGTAGACATTCCGCCATCAAGGAGCTAGAGCCTCACTCCCCACTCCTTAAGCGTGGGCTGTTTACAGTGACTTCCTTCCAAAGAGCACGGTGTGGAAGGGGCGGGGGACTTAAGTTCAGCGGAGAAACCTGACAACCACTACCACAGCCGGGCGATCAAGGTCATGTTGATGGTATGTACCTTTGATTTGATACGATGAGAATGGCAATTTATCTCTGTGGTCTTCCTTCCCCAAACCCATAACCCCAGTCAAAACATGAGAAATTGCAATTGAGGGACATTTGACAAAATACTCCTCAAAATACCGTTAAGGTCATCAAAAACAAGAAAAGTCTGAGGAACTGTCACAGCCAAGCGGAGCCTAAGGAGACATGACAACTCATGTAATGTGGTATCCTGGAACAGAACAAGGACATTAGGTAAAAGCTAAGGAAACATGAATAAAATATGAACTTGACTTAATAATAATGTGTCAATATTGGTTCATTAATTGTGACAAACGAACCCTACTAATGTAAGATGCTAATAAAAGTGGAACATGGCTGTGAGATCTATGGGAATTCTCTTTACTATCTACGTAACTTTTTTCAATGAATCCAAATCTATACTAAAATAAAAAGTTTATTTTTAAAGTTTCTTAAAAAATGAACGTTATTAATTTTCAGTGACCAGGGAGAGCCCAACACTCCACATCAGGAGATGGCCACAGCTAAGAGTATGGTCCTGATGTCACAGAGCTAAGAGGTGACATTTAACTTCTCCTTGGGACACTTAAAACTTCAGGAGGATGTATGGCACATCAACACCCTGCTGGGCCTGCAAGCCAAGGAGCATGGAAGGCAGCGCTGCAGGGTTTGAGGAATAGCCCTAGCCCTGCTAGGATACAGCACTTTCATTACTCAGGCACAGTGATTAAGACTGTGGGCCCTCAAGTCAGACACCAGGACGTAAACCTTATCTGTCTCTTATGGGTTGTGTGTGCTCTTGGGCCAGCTATTTAACCTAAGTCTCAGTTTTCTCATCTATAAAATGGGTATGATAATAATAGCTCACTAATAGTATCGTTGTGAGGACTAAATGAGATAAAAACTGTAAAATGCTTAGCACAATGTGCAGCACATAAAAAGAGTCAAACGTTTGCTAGATATGGTTGTAAGTATTAAAAGACTCCCTCTATTAATTGCCTATTGCATGGTCACCTTGACTTTTAGATAAACTATGTGCATTTTGTTTTCTCTGACAATGCTGGAGTAAGGTGTCAGGCTCTCCACTGGCCAGGTGAGGGCACCGAGACTCTGAGAAGCATGGTTGCCCAGAGACAGGAAGCCTGAGAAAGGCAGAGTGCCTCTTTGTACCGGGCCCTTTGGATCTGCAGCCAGAGCTCAGCTCACCGCATCTTGCTGTCTCCCTGCAGCTTGAGGTTCCAGCTCAGTTAGTGTGAAAGCTTAGATGCAGCTGGATTCCAGGAGGGTGTCTGCAGAGAAGAGCCACTGGCTGGAGTATAGAGTCTCCCAGAGCCTCCCAGCTCAGACCCCAGCCCACCCCACACAGCAGCCCAGAACTTCCTTGGAAGTGGTGGCCCTTCCTCAGGTCTGGCCTCAAGGTGGCTTTCGTCCTCAGCAACTTCACTCGCATGCTCTGGCCTGTGCCATGCGGATTTTGCCTTAAATCGTGTTTATTTGTTTGTCCCAGGCTGCCTCTGATCAGTGGAGCCACCAGCCCGCCTGGGTGGTCAGGCGAGCCGCAGTGGCGTGCAGTCCACAGCGACTATTGATCCAGGATCTTAAATCATCCCCCAGATTTTATGAAAGCATTTATGTTTATCATTAAATAACCTTCAAAGGGTCGATGAACTTACATTCCTTTTTTGAAGATTTTTAGACGTGTAATACAATAATACTCTAATGATACCCAGAGTTTGTCTCTGGATGAGCGCATTTAATCCTGAAAGAAATGCTGGGAGACACCAGAGGGGATGCTGGCCTCAGTGAGAGGGAGGGCCCTGGCAGGGGCGGGGCCCACCTCACTCCTCCAGAGACTTTCTCCTCTCTCCAACATTTGGGGGGGGTGAGGGGTGCTAGGAACACTATACTCAAGAGATGATTTTAAATGGAACCGAGCTGACCACTTCTTAGGTTATTGGCCTTAGAAAGAAACTGGGGAATCAGTGTTGGATGTTATTGCTAAAACAAAGCTAGAGATTTTTTAAAAGTTATTAATAAATTAATTTTTAAATATTAAGTTAAATTATTAAGATGGGACTCATAGATGGCAAAAATGAGAGGGAGTCTATAATTAGCAGATACAGCACCTACTATTCACACTTTTAATATTCATATCTTCCCTCCCTCCTTAGGAATATTGGGCTAAATATGGTTATCCTGTGGCAACAAGATGGGCTATACAGCTGTGAGGAATTTAGCAGAAGCAGTAATGGCCAGCCCTGTCCCTGCAAACTCCCTTCTGGACACCATCTAGTCCATTGGGTCAACAGCTCACCAGAGAACATCAGTGAGGACTCTTGGGGCAGAAGAAGACCACACCCTACATAGCAAACCAGTCCCCAAATCCCATCTGTATGTGTACCCACCCTTCCTCTCTAACCTTCTGTGGCTCCCTATTTCTCACCACAGTATCTTGCTGTTTTAGCCTGGCTTTCCAAATTGCAACCCCTTCTTACCTAATACACACTGTCATTCCCACTAGAAATTTGCCCACCTCCAGCCCCTAAATCTTCTTCCAGTGTGTCGTGCCAAAGCCCCAACTCCTCCTTGAAGCCTTTCTTAGGACCCAGCCTGCAGAGCTCCACTTATCTGAGGCACCACACAATTAGGCACTTAATTATGTTCCGTCAGGCACTGCTCACTAATGGCTTCCTGCAATGCAGGCTTGGTGGGTGTCTTCCTTTTCTCTAGGAGGCTGGAAACTCCTGGCTTTTGGCAGGCTCTGCAACAGCAAGGGCTGGATGAGAAGGGGATGGAAGTTGTTCCCCTTGAGCACCTGCTTATGGAGGGCTCGGACCTTGTGAGGTACACACGTATCCCAACCTTACTATTCTTCACCCTGCTCATAGTCTTGCACTTGGTTTCCTTCCTTGGTGCAGCCCACACCTCCTAACAGGTGATTCTGCAAAACCCTCACCTGCACACTGCCCCTGCTTGGGTTGTACTCCATACCTGGAATGCCCCGCCCTGCCTGCTGCTTTCCTTACCAGAAAAATCCAAGTGCTCTGTGCTCCTGGAGGCCCCTTTGTGACTCCAATCCCAGCTTCCTCCATTCTCCACATTTATAGAGGGCACTCAAGGACTTGGTCATTTTCAGGCATGCCTTGGCTCATTGGGCAGCTTTGCACTTTCCTCTGTTTCCTCCAGTAAAACTCAGTCTCCCAGTAAAAGCTCCAAAAACTACACTCTCCCCCTCTACCTTACTGTTTCCTGCATGGGGTTGGGATGGCACCACCCAACATGACTGTGAGCCCCCGAAGCCCACAGGCTGCCCCACATGGTGGCCAAGTGGCAGCACCTTAGATTCCATCACTACTATAGACATAAATGCATTCACCCTCCTCAGAGGTTACAAGCTGGAGGCGCCCACACATTTTTTTTTTGTCTCCAACACTATTAAAAAAAATTGTAATGCATTGCCAATGTTAAATTAAAAAAAAAAAGATTTCACATAAAAACATGGATTTCCAGTTTCTCCTGAAAAGTCAGAAGGTCTGGCAAGATCTTCCTGGAGGCAGCCACCGCAGAGCTGGGTCCCAGTGGCTCCTGCTGCCTGGCACCCAAGTGGCATCCCTGCTGGGCATCACCAGCCAGGCATCGGTGGTGTTGGAGTTACCAGTCTCTGCTTTCTACCACCCTTGTCTAACAACCAATGTCTCACCTTCTTTTGGGTTGGGGCAGGGGGACTGGGTGAGGCTTTTGTGTGTTTTTTCACTCAGCAGATGAGTTGCATTCCTGTACATACCCAGTAAAATAAACAAGTGGGTGGTCTCTGCTGGTTCATTCGTTTCCTGTTTTCCATTGTGTCACTTAAAATGAACACATCAGCCCTTAATTGTAGTTTCTGTTTTATTGTACAATTTAAAAATGGGAGGGGGGCCAATATTGTAACTTGGCTTGTGCCAAGGGTGTGCTGCGCACTGTGTCGCACTAGACAAGACACAGGGGGGAGGGGCAAACCTATGAAACCGCCAACACAAAACGCTTTAAGTAAATAAATATCCAATCCACTAAAAGCTGGTATCCAAGGTTATCGGCGGATAATTCACTACCTGTGCACATCTTTCATAAAAACATTAGCACATTTCTTGGGGGTGGGACATAAGGGTCGCATACGGCAGTGCCTGTCACCAAAAACAGTGCAACAAGAGCAGTCACATTCCATCAAAATTCAGCGCTGTTGTATTGTATTAATGTGAGTTTATGTGTGAGAGAGAATCACACATCTCTCTTTCCATAAAGGAATCAGACACCCACAATCCATACCCACAGTATATATCCATATAGATGGGCACACTGGATATATTTAAAATAGCTACTTTTTATCATGCCCAATTCAACAAATTGGTACTGTGAACAATAGAAAATTACAAAGTAAAAAGGAAAGATGGAAGCGTAAACTTTTCAACATTCAGCCGTCGCTGAGCACTGCTGGTGTCGTCACATGCCAGAAATAAATAAATAAATTAAATAAAGCAGAGAAGAGAGGTGGCTTTTTTTTTTATGAAGTCACAAAGGAAATGCTACTCCTTTCTTCTCTTTTTTTCCCAGTATAAAAGGCTCTCTCTAAAATCAAAGGTGTCAGACTTTGCTTTCTCTTGCTGGCATGATCCGGAATATGGCTGAGGAATGACAGATGTCGGCCCCCAGCTGCAATGAAGCATGCTAAAGTTTCCATCTAATCCACTTAGTTCTCTGTAGTCATGTAAACCAAAACAAATGGGCAGGGCTTTACTTTAGGGGGAAAAAAACCCCACAGCAGCAGGACTTTGTTGCATAATGCAGTCTACACGCCATCTTGGTATCATTTTTCCCTTCCACAGGGGAAAAGGCACCTTGTGGTGAGAAACAGTGTGGTCCCCAAGAGGGTCAGCTCGTGTATCCCTTTGTCCCATGCAAGATTTCCCGAGGGAGGGGGAAGTTTGGGCGGGGTGAGGGGTGTCAGAAACACCGGGAGGCCCCAGGACAAACACCCATGTGCAAGCACACACTAGCACTCCCACGCCACACACACGCACGTGCACACACACTGTCACACTCCCAGGTTTGGGAGCTGCTAAACTAAGATGATCAGTTTAATCACCAGCACCATCGTTTTCAACTACTTGAATAAATCCAGAGGAATTATAAACGGAGCCCGTGTGTAATTAAAGTGAGGGTTGTTAGACTCTTCATTTAATAAAACACTTGAAAAGAAAAGCCCTTGTAGGTTTAGCAATGCCACCGGGAGCAGGAGGGTAAGTGAGCTCTGCAGGCGTGCGAGGAGGCAGCACTGCCTCCTCTGAGCGTGTAGTGCGGCCACCTTCTGAACCCTCTCCACTTTAAATCTTGTAAGCAGCCAGCGAGGAGCAGGAGTCTTGGGGCTCTGTCACCGCCAGCAGTTCCAACAGCTGCGAAGCACTCTTTCAGCACAAGTCACAAGAAAAGATGTGACGGATTTCGCCCATGGCAGAACGGCGTTCCGTTTCTGGCCCTTCAGGCAAAAACAGTAAAGGCAAAGAGGAAAATTTGAGATTTCCCCCCTTAAACTTCCCACAACAACCTCAGCAAAACCACATGACTCGCCTTCTACAATCTCCCTGGTGTGTTCACTGCTACTTTGGCAGGGAATCAGAATTACTGTTATATAAATTCCATCTGATGCCAGAGCGACCATCTGTGAGTAAAACTGCTTCACCTACGTCTGCCTGCAAAGCCACTCTCCCAGAGACAAGGGAGAAGGGGAAAAAAATTTGATTAATTTGCAGAATGCTTGTGATTTGCTCATATATTATTATAACTGCTCATCAGCACATGACAAATTCCCAGCCCTCGGTGCAGGCACCCGTTTGGTTTCAGCAGTTTCTTGAGTCGGCACCTGACAGACTGCAGGGCCTCTAATGACTTTCAGATGCTTACAAACAGTAATTCTATCTTCAGAATAAAAAAGAAAAATCCGTAGGAAGAAAAGAGGAGCGAGTTCGTCTATTTCATTTCCTTCCTGTATATCAACATGATTTAACTCTTAAGGGCGGCTGCAGATCCAAGAGGGGGCCTCCCAGGCCTGGCCATGACCGCCTTCAGAGACAAAGACCCCTGTCTCTGGAGGGAAGGTGGAGGCTTGGGCAGTGGCCGTACGCGGGGGTGATGCCAGGCAGCACCCGAGTGCCTGCCGCCTGCCGCAGGGTGGCTCTTTCCCTCCTTCTGTGTGGCGGAATCTCTTTTATTTGTCCACTTTTAATACCCTAATAACCTCTTGCATCCTCTGCAAACACATCTGCCTCATAACTGCAGTTGGATTTCTGGCTTCCCCCTCCCCGTTTTTTTTCTTTGCTTTTAAAACTCTGATTATGCCTTCTGAAGCCCTGCCTCTGAGCTTGATTGCCTGTTTTAGATTAGAGATTTTAGCAAGGAGACAAAGACTTCAGAATGCACATCAGTCCCACATATGAGGGCCCACAGAAGGAAAAGCGATAAAATGCGATGCACCATCTGTCCACAAACAATAACCTGCGTGTTTGGAGGCTCACAAATTATTTAGCACACAACCTTCCCAAACTACAGAGCCTTGAAACAGAGCAGAGTCTGGGAGTGAGACCCTCTTTGATGTCCTTTGGTATTTCCCACCCCCCTCGCCCTTACCCCCAAATTGATTGTTAACAGTTGAGGAATGTCTCGGTGACAAGTAGATTTTTATTATCTGGATCTTCCTATTACATTTGGCCTGGGATCCGGGCAGGGGCTGGCTCACCCCCTGGCCACAGATCTTTTGGGACAACTGGCCCAGATGCAAAGTCTGTCTCCTTTGTCATGTGTATGTGGGTGGGGGGCAGTGGAGGTGGCCTCCTGAGCAGACCTTGCTCCTAATACAGAAAGATCCTGCAAAAAACTCTGCCTGCCCAGCCAGCCAGTCAGCTGGTTGGTTTGCTTTTGAGAGATATTAGAGATTTTGTTCAGGAGGCGTCTAGTCTGCACAAATTGATCTCCCTCCCTACCTCCAGCCCTCAACTCCTCTAGAAACGTGTTCTTCTACCTTTTCTAGCTCATACTGTTAGAAGCAGCCTCACTGACCCCCAGGCCATAAACTACTCATAATAGTTAGCCAGTACATTCAGTCAAGCTACAAAATTCCTTCTAAAATGATTTACTAAAATGGAAGGAAAAGAAGGACCCAACATTGCCAAAAGGAAAAAAAAATCTTTTTTGTTTGCGGTGGGAGCATATTTTATCAGATACTCCCTCTTTGTTTTAAGAACGGGATAACAGATTGTGTGCCATTCAGTCCTCACGCTGCCCTTCAGGGTAGGTCCTATTATTATGATTCTCCTGTTTTTCAGATGGGGAAACTGAGGTGCAAAGACAGTGAGTAATGTGCACTGGTGAAGCAGGAAATGGGGAAGCTAGTGTTTGAAACCAGGTGGTCTGGCTCCAGACCCCTCCTCTCTGAACCACCAAAGAAGCCCAAGACCCTGCTTTAAGGATGAAACCTGAAGGCAGTGATTTAGTGCCAAAGGATCCAATGGAAAAATTTACATGATTATTAACAAAGAACCAAACAAACATTTACTTTGCAAATTAAAGCATTTCTTTCCTCAGTCTCAAAATAGACACATCGTTATACACGGAGAGAGACTAGACCTGAACATGAACTAAATGAAGCTCCCTTAACAAATTCATTGTGAGCGTAATTATCCGGATTCAACTCCCTTTCAAGTCGCTTCCTCCCTGGAGTCCTCCAGCAGGCTCTGGCAGGCCCAGCCGAAGGGCCCTTCTCTGTAATAGGACTCAGTTCTGCACTGGGCCTTTGCTTTGCAGGGAGACTTCTCTTCCCAATTGTTGGCTCCTCTAGGACAGTGGTCCGATCTTACTGCTGTCTGTGCCCAACCGACATCTAGCAAAGCTGTGCCCCCAGTATGTGGTTGGTAAATAAATCCCTAAAGTTGGATTATTGAAGAGGTCTCAAGGATGTCCATTACAGTTGCATAAATTTAAGCTTGTTTTCCAAACTTCCTTAACCTGAAGTCAATTAAGACAGTGTTTACGCACACAATTTGGCTGAACGTGGGGGGAGAGAGGTTTCAGGAAAGGAAGGAGGGGAGCGTCACTTGCATTCAAACAACCAGATGTTTATTTTATTTTTTAAAATACATGCCAAACGACAAGCCACAATGAAATTTTCACTTTTTGGTATCTAGAAACAAAACCTAATTCTGTACCTTGAAGCCCCGAGTAAAAAGCATGTGCACCTATTTTTTTCTTTTTCTTTTCACCGTTACTATTATCATTGTCTTTTCTTACACATGCATCAAGCTTTACAATTTGCTAAGAGCTTTTGCACACACTACTCTGCATGACACATGGGGATGCAGCCTCAGGAAGTCACTTGCTGCCGGGTGACTCTGGTCCCTGCTGGTCACTCCAAATACGCAAGTATATCCAGGCACCTTCCCAAGGCCCAGGCTACCCTCCTTTTAAAGGAAATCTCCAAATTTTTATGTACTGACTATAACATTGTCACAGCAATAACCACAACCAATCAGAAATCTTACCCAGATGACTAAGCTTTCCAAACTCCCTCCCCGCTCCCCTCTCAAAATTATTTAGAAACCTGGAAGGGGAAAGAAGAAATGAGCATCCCCCCAAAAGAAAAAGTTTCTGTTTGGCTGGCTTACGTCTGTCTCTCACAAACACAGACAAGTTTTCAGCATTTGTGCTCTCGCTATGTGTCATGGATGAACATCTCACTGAATCTTCAAAACAACAGGATAATATCCAACATTAGGTTAAAGCCCAAAATTACTCCAAACACATGCAAACAGTTTTGAGGAACAAGAAGAGCACCTTGTTCTCAGTTTTGGAGGCAGACAGCTCTAACTCCAGAATTTAACAGCTGCATGGCCTTGAGCAAGCTCCTCCTTATCTCCAAAGCCTCAGTGTTCTCATCTGTCAAAGGGGCTAATGCTAGCATATTTCTCAGAACGAGTGGCCACGTCCATTGGGGTGACACTGTTGCCTGTGGCTGTGACCATAAATGTTGGTTGCTGCTACTCAGCAGAGGTCAGTTCCCTGAAGGCTTGGACTGCCATGTCTCCAGCCAGTCCCCACGGGATAAAACATCTCCAGCAGAGATTGCGGCCAGCTGAGGGACAGCCAGGGCTGTGTGCAGCCTCTCATACACTGACCTTAGTCCCAACACAGGGCTCCCCCTGACAGGAGCCAGAGCTGCCACTAGCCTTAGAAAACACTGTTGCCTTCTCTCAGGTACATACTTAAATGAAATATTGAAGTCCATCAGTATAAAGTGGGGGTTTCAGAAGCTGTAGTAAGAAAATTAAAGCAACCAAGTGAGAGCATTTTATGCATGTGGGATAACTGCCTTTTGATATAGCTTTTTATTACACATTTGGTATTATGGATCCATAACAGATAAATGTGTATCGTGGAATATATAAAAGTGCCAACAATTGTCAATATGCATTCACAGGCTGTATTAAGAACATTCTATAAAAGACCCTCAAAATATGATGGATGTGCATAACTGAGTGAGTGATGCTGCTGATGAAAATTTGGAGAAAGTGCATCTTAAGCCCTAAGGAGGTTTATTAGACACAACAGCCCAAACTCAGCTGACATTTAAAAAAGTCTCTTGATACTCAGAACAAAGAGTCCCTAAGCATATACTTTCCTCAAAGCAAGGACTCAAAATACACATAAAAATGAAATAAATAAATTTCAAAATCTAAGCTCCAGTGACTAGGAAGAAGAGATTCAGGCACCTGAGTTATTAACCCAGAAAAACGTGACCATTGATACCCCAGATACTTGCTCGGCCCCCTGTGCAGCCTGGAGCAGGGATATGGGAGGTGGACTCAACTGGCGGGCTCAGCCCTCCAATCAATAATCTACATATTTTCTGGGTGTCTAATCGTCAGAATGAATTTTAAACTCAGGCATGGTTGTTTCGCTGCCTTCACTTTTTCTAGCAGCCATAAACACATTGTTATGCTCTTAAAAAAAATAAAGTATAACATTAGCAGCTTCCTATACACATAATGAAATCAATCTTTTGCCTCTAGTACATTAAATGAAGTAGCATATCCCCAGAAAATCAGAAAATACATCATAGTCAGTGTCTACAAGAATCACGCAAATAAAAGTTAAAAAAAAAATCCAAAGGTCAGAATGAAATTCTTCACATATTCTACAAAAATAGACAGAAATATTTGCATGTATTTTATACAGCATGAGTCCTGAAAGTGCCCCATCAAAATGCATGTCTAGAATTTCTAATCTGCAGTACCTTTTTTTTGATAGTTTGATTTGTTATGAAGTATTCCTATTTCCCCACGATATAGACGTTATACACGGTGACAGTAAACAGACCTTTTTAGTTGAGCTGATAGGTTGAAAGTGAATGTGTCCTTGAATTTACACTGATAGGCAGTGATTATTTATAATAAGGGATTTAGCCACTGACTTCCCTTTTGCATGGCAAAGACTTTATCAACAGACCATATTCAAGTAAATAGTGCCAAATAAAATAAATTCAGCATTAAAGGACAAACATCCCCCGTGTTGGATGTGGGTGGCAAAACGTTCCTTTGAAGTCCCGTCCTGTACATGGGGAAAGGAGCCCGGCATAGTGAGAGCTCAAACTCATCAAAGTTCAGATTTGACTCGTTCTTTGCAAGCTGTATGTGGGAATGTGGCAATCTGCAGTTTATTTAATTTTAATTAAATTTTGTTTCACATCCTGTTTTGCAAGTCAGCAAGATGGGTTCGATTTGCCAAAAAGGGGATGAAATAAAGAAGGGAAAGAAGTTCCCGGGTCCAGGCATGCATTAGCAGCCCAGTGCTTGCCTGGCCAGGGTGAAGCCTTTCTTTGGAAGACACAACTCTGTCTGTGGAGCCCGTCTTGCCCGCAGCATCACAGCCTCGCTATCTCCTGCTGAAGGGCCTATTTGTCTGCTTTAAGTGAAATCACTCAATTCTCAAAAGTCAGTGGAGGACTTTAGAAGGGGGAGGGATCGGATAGGCTACTCCAAATAAGTTCCATTAATCAAAAGACACAGTGTAATGTAACTAATATTTTACAATTAGGGGAGACAAGATGGAACTAAAAGCCATCTATCTCTCTTATACCACATGATCATCGATTCATAATCGGAGACTGAGAGTTGCACAAAGATGCATTTACTGGATGGGGGAGTGGGGGGAGGGCTGGTCTGAGCCGAGATAATGAACGCGATGAGAGCGCGCGACGCTGAAGGCTGAGCAGAGATGACAGAGGGGCTGGATGCTGACGGATGACACGAAGACGCGAGCAGATACCTGACAGCCCGCGGGAGTCGCCGCGCTCCTTCCCCAGCGTTAGGGTCCTCAATTATCTTGGAAAGGGACTAAGAGGAGGCTGGTGTGCTCACGGTCACTCGGCGCCGCGCCGGGCCGGTGCGCGACGGTGCCGCGCCCCGGGGGACGGGGCTGGGGCTACGGGCTCCATTGTCGCCGCTCCCGGGCGCTCAGGGACAACGGGGATGCCCGCCGCTCCATCTGGTTTGTAATAAAATTCCTAACTCTTCAAAAGGGACTCATTTTTTTTCTTTCACTGCCACCTTCAGGAAAAAAAGAGAGTTGGCCCTTTCCAAAAAAAAAAAAGTGTGTGCGTGGAGGGGGGTGTTCCTGGAGCCGGGGGAGGCTCGGCGCAGAGCGAGCTGGCTAGAGACAGCTCACACTCCCGAAATGATCTTCACAGAACTCCGCAAATGAGTAATGCGAGGAGGGAAATGAGCCATCAGGAGTAAAGGCAGAAGCTGAGAAAATGGGAGAGGGAGCCGGGAGGGAAGTTTTGCAGGCCCCTTCGTGGACGTGGGGAATTATGCATCACACCAAGGAGAAACTTTCTCCCGCCTTCGCCCCATCATGAGCACCCGCCACAGGCTAGGGCCTTTCATACCCAGACATTTCCTACCCCTGCCCCGTTATTTCCTTGTAAAGATACAGATGGCCACACACAAATGCTCATGTAGCGTGTCTTCTGAACAAAGAAAAACAAACGATGTTCCTGGAGGCAGAGTAACTTGGGAGCTCAGCAAAATGGCAAGAGGTGGAGCAGGTGGCAGGGTTGAGGGCGCCCAGCCCCTGATTGAGGTCTAGGACCTGCGGCCTGGCAGCTGGGACAGTGTCCCCGTCCCCTTGGCTACCTCTGCACAGGGCCATTTCTTTACTATACAACACTATGGTGACAGATTATGTAATATGTACACATCCCATATTGAAGCCAGAGGTCCAGAGAAGCCGTGATTTTTATGGTATTTATTTTTTTAAGCTACAGAATATGTTCCTTACTGAAGCTGCCCGGACTTCTTCCCCTCCCATCTGTCCACCCTGCCCTCTCTACCGTGCTGTGTTCTCTGTGCCCTATGTGCAAGGAGCCAAGCTGGATGGGGACCCCAGAGTTTGATATCCCTACAAAGCGGCGGGGATTCTTGTCTATATGAGCATGTGCATGTGTGCACACACACACAACACACACACAAATAAAAACACACCCCAGTTGTAAAAGCCCCCAGATGTCCCAGCCTCTCTGCACAACTGGCACCTCCAACGGCTCAGATGGGGCTACCTGGAGGGCAGATGATAACACTTCCAAGAGGCTTGTTCCACAGTACCTCCACGCTCTGTCATTTCATTCCCAGAAAGTGAGTACAGATGGATGCAGCCCCACCCTCAGAGCAGGGAATCCAGAGACCCCAGGGTCTCAGACAGGACACATTCATGCCTCTTTGGTGTTTTACCCAATTCTTCCTAAGGACTTAGTGAAGCCCCGCCCCGCAAACTTATCTAAAGGTGCCAAGGATAATGGGGCTCTGGGAATCCAAGGGAGGTGTTGAATCTAATCTGGCTAATTAGAGGGCAAAGGTGTTAAATACAGTCAATTTGTGTGGCCTGAATAGCTGTAATTGAGACACCCTGAGCGCGAGCACACACACATATACACACACACACACACACACACGCACTTAACCCCCTAGAAGCTGCACTAAAACCATTAAGTGGCCCCAGGAGGCTAAGTCTGAGTGTCCCAGATATAAATAGGGTGCAATTGTGTCTGCCCTCGGAGGCTTGGTAAGGGCCCTTTGCTGGCCAGCCAGGGTCAGGTCCTGGCTGTTGCACACAGTCTCCTCCCGCATCAATCAGCCCCTATGAAGTCATCCTGTGAAGCACAACAGTCCTCTCCCTTGCCTGGACTGAAGATTTCCTAGTTTACGTGCAGACCCTTTAATGCAAAATGACTGAACCAAGCCATAGCTGGATAAGATAAAGCATGAAAGCAAGCCAAAGCCAAGCCTTTAAAAATGAAGTTCCAGGAATCGAGTCCGTGTGCATGGTTTTAACCTCTCCATTGCTGTGATTTTTCCCTTAAACAAAAATAAGAACTAAGAGTTTTCAGGTACAGTGAACATATTTACCAATACCTCTGCCATTAATCCATGGAAATTCAGTGTATTGTCTTTGGAAGCAGTCTATGCATCAAGACTTTTGTGTGTGTGTGTATCATCATTGGTCTTGGTCCCACAATGGTTCTTTTATTTGTAGTTTGAACAAATGTAGGACAGGAAAGATAGATGATGTTCCAAGTGGATTTCTAAAGTGAGATACTCTTAGGGATAAAATATATAGATAATATGTTACAAGCTTGTCTTAATGTATCCCAAAGAAGCAGTGTTAAAGGCATGAATTCTTAAGTGGAAGGAGTTATGTATGAAAACAGGTATGAATGCCATGTTGCTCTAATTCACTGAGCCATGTCAATTGGCAAGAAATGTGAGTTGAGCGTGTCGGAGTTATAGCCCCCTCCTGTTTAAGGCATGATGGAATGGGAGGAAGTAGAGTAGGTGATAGTTGGGTGGATTCTTTAATATTTCAAAGGTTCTGAAAAATCCAGTGTGTGGTGATTATAGGTTATAGCCACACACTTCTTTAATTCCTGCATAAGAAAGGTCATGTCTTTGAAAGGATATTTAGCGAAAAATTCCACTCCCCTTTACAGGGACATCAGATTTTCAAACACTGCTAAGCTTTGACAGCATGGGAGGCAGGTGGGAAACATCGCAGGGAAAAGGAGCAAAAGACCCGCTCAGCTTGCCCTCGGTCCCACACCAGGTGGGCTGGCAGCCACTAAAAATTAAATAGAAGAGGTTTGCAAAATGAAAACAGAACATACCCGCAATCATAAAAAACAGCTCTAACACTGTAATACTCCTTGAACTCCAAACAAATTATTTGGGAGGATATTAAGCCTGGAAGGTCTTTCCAATTCCTTATAAGAATGGAGATTACTTAGAGCTCATGGCCAAATCACATACAATTTGACCCAATTCTTTTCCGCCCTCTCACATCATTTGATATTAGGCAGAAACTATTGTTCAAATGCAGAAATTCATTATCCTCCTCTCCAGCCAGGGCCCGGCTGAGAAATTTCCCAGGGACCTGGCTTTCAACCTTGCATTGCGGCCATAAAGGTGGTCTTTAGTGCCACCTAGAGGAGAGATGGCAGCATGGCACGTGAGTCGCTCGGAGGAAAATTAAATACAGCTGAATAATTGAAGGAGAGGGCAAGTTGAATCAGGGGTCACCATCTGTTTGACTAGAATTGTTGGCACATTTCAGCTAAGCCTCGCGCGCCTCGTAAACATGCTTACAGTTATCATAGCTCGCATTGCCCTAAAATAAAAGAAAATTGGTCCTAAAATAAGCTTGAACTAATTAAACATATACCATCTTGTCGTCATGGAGACCAGAGTGAAGGTCACCAGATTCTCATGGCATTCAGGAGGGTGTTGGTGCCAAAAACAGACAGGTGATTCTTTCAACTCCCAGGGAGAGGGCGTCGCGGGGGCTGGAGGTGCTGCCTGGATGGTGGGGGGACAAGAGAGGGTACCACCGCCCCATTCCCCATCCGGTTCTCTCTCTTGGGGCCTGAGGGGAGGCAGAGAGGGAGGAAGCCACGACACCATCTCTGTGTCAGGAGGGACCGTGAGGTGCCCCCGCCAACGTTACTTAACAGTATGCCCAACTGGCACATTTGCCCCTGGGGATGGGGGTGGGGAAGGCATCTTTCCAGAAAGATGGGTGTCATATCTGAATTGGATCCCTCTGCCAGCTTCCTCCGAGAGCTGGTAGTTTACCAAGAATCTAGATGCGGCTGGTCGTGCATGTGTGTGCGTGTGTGTGAATTATACTGTACTCTGTGTGCACGTGCAACCAGCGCAAATGTATATTTTGGGAGAGAAACCAATTCAAATCGTACATCTCAAAATTTCTCTTGATAGATCCCTCCTACCTTGGGGAAACACATCCTTGCCTGGAGTGCTCAGCACGTGGTGGGCTCATGGGCAACCCCAAAACTTGGGGGGTTCAAGAGTAGCAATTAAGACTCGATCCCCTTGCCTGCCCAGATGAGGAGCAGGTGAGATCCATGGTTTGGAGACTTGAAGATGCAGCATTTCTGCCTGGGGTGGTCTGCAAGCCCCTCCCCGCTTGTTCTCATCTCCAGGCCGTACAGGCGATAAAGGCCTTCTCTTTTCCCTCCACTCCGCTTTGCTGGGGCTGCCCTGCCTTTTTTCCTTCCCTTTTGCACTGTCGATTATGCACAAATCACTTATGGAAGACACACTGGAGTGACCCCAACTTCAGGGAAGCCTCCTCCGGGACACAATTAACGTCTATTGGAGCCCACGTTGGCCGGGCTGACACCGTCGTGGATTCTGGAGGTGCTGTTCTCTCTCACGCGGTAGAGATGCCATCGGGAAAGGGGGGCTACCCAGAGAACAGAGGGTGGAAGGGGACCTCAAAGACTTAGCCAGTTCTGCTGCGTAATTAGGACCCATCAAAAGAGGCTGGTTTGCACCAGTCTCCAGCCTCGTAAACTAGACTGCAGGCTGGCTTCCTGGAATCCAAACTGTGACAATCGGAGACAGAGGATCAAAGAAACAATTCAACGCCACCAGTATCTGCTGGACAGAGTGCTGCCCTAAAAGCCAGGAGGAAGGCCCCTTAGGACACCCACTGAGCTTCTAGGCTAGCATCCCAGCAATGCAGGCTAGGGACACCAAGGAAGGACTGCCTGCACTTTGTGCTAATCGCTCTTAGGCTGTGCTTTCTGCTGGGGACACCCCCACTTCTACCAGCTCACATGCTCCCTCCTCCAGAAAGCCCCCTCTGGCTCCTCTGCACACCTAGCCCCACCTCCTTTGCTGGCTCCACCAGGAGCACACATGTTGCCTCGCAGCTGCTTGTTACTCAAGCTTCCTCAGCACCTTGCACAGGCCTGGCACGCAGCTCTGCCTGAAGCCCAGCGAATCAAGACCCTTATGGGTTCCTTTGCCCTGGGAAAACTGAGTAGTGACCCTCCTGAGCCCTACATGGGTCTCATTCCTTAAAGTAGATTCTGCCTATCCATAAAGGATACAGACCCATTCACCCCAGAAAAAGTAAGGTTTCCCCCGGGGTTGGGAAGGTTGGGATAGGGCCGTCAGAAAACTTGGGGAACAGAAAGGAGAAAGGGCTGGGACAGAGGGCACTCCGGCAGGCAAGGGTTCCGTAACGATCGTAGAATGACAATTGTAGAACAGACCAGTTGAGGGACAGCAGAGTCTATGGATGGGTCCCCTGCCTTTCCCCTCTTGTTCCTGGCATGACAGAGCAGAGCCAGGATCGTCACCGCAGCCTACAGACCCGGGAGTGTTTTTTCACTCGGCCTGACAGCATCCACCCCAGCGTTGCCCTGTGTCTCCTGCCCCTCCCTGCCTCCCCCTGGCCTGGGTCTTTCCCAGAGTGCACAGGGGGTGAAGAAAGCCCAGATGACCAGGTGGCAGGAAGCCCACTTGCCTGTGTACCAAGCAAGTAACTCAAGTTCCTGACATGGGCCAGGTGGGCACCCCAGGCCCCAGCCCTGTCAGCAGGGCCAGCAGCTCAGAGTGACTGCTGCCTCGCAGCAGAACAGGTTGAGAGTTTTGAGGCCTCTAAATTTTCCAGAGAAACCAGAAACAGGTTTTCCTGTGAAATCCCTTGAGTTCTAAATGTTAACTACCAATTCCAGGCTCTCGGAGGCTCTGGGGGAGCCAAGCCAATCAAGTCTGCAGACTGTTAGGAGCCAATGCACACCTGCCTTTGACCTTCCTGCTGAGCCAGCCTGAGGCCACTTCACCAACCTGGCCCTCCCTGCTGCCCCTCACCAAGGGCTCAGCCTCCCCGTGCAGGATGGGGATGTTCACCTGGGAGACACACACAGCCTGAACCCCAGGGCCCTTGAGGGTAGCCCGTGGGCTTCACTCCTGGCACCAGCATCTGCAGCCTCCAGCCCTCGGGTTTCCTGAGCGCCTTCGCCAGTCGGCCTTGTTCCTGTAACAGCCAAGAAAGACACATCTGCCTGCATCTCTTTCCCCTTCCTTCGCTGCCCTGGGCCTCGCCTCAGGAATCCAGCTGCGGGCCCTGAAATCGCTCTCTGTTCACAGATTATTGTGGGGCAGTGGTTAAGGGGAAGGAGCTATTGATAATCCACCTCACGGATGGATTAACTTTCAAAAATAAAAAATCAGGCCTGTGGCTTGATAAAGGAAGTCCCTAGCCTTTATTGAACTGGCCTCCACATAGCTGTGTGGCAGCAGGATTTAAGGCCCGGGCAGTCACTCCGCCCCCCTCTTCTGCATGGGACAATAAATCACCTGTTGCCACCCAAGGAAGCCGCCCCTGCCCCTGCTGGCTCTGTGTTGAGCAAAGCTGCAGTGATCCCACAGCTATGTCCTGCGACTTGTCATATATTTCACATGCATTTCCCTTTATTTTTGAATGAAGAGTTAACTGACGGATTGCTGGAGAACAAAAAGCAAAAGTACACCCTAAACAGTAAGAGTCTAAGTGTGTGGAGGAGCCCAGGGGCACCAAGGAGCTCCCAGGAATCCCAGCAGCTCTGGAAGTGTTCGCTGCCCCAGGCCCTATTAGACCCTCCAGAGTCTAATGCTGAAAGCTCCCGCAGCAGTGGATCCTGGGTGTGTTCCTTTTACCCTGCACATCCCCAGTGCCTGGGCATAAGTAAGAACCACCCAGTAGAGGGAGGGGGTAAAATGCAGCTTCCCAGGCCCTCTGCATTATCTTGGCCATCGGAAGCCAGATGGAATTCAGGATGTGTCCGAAGCCTCCAGAGGGTGATTCTCAGCATCGGTCTGATTTCTCCCAAGGCTCCCTGTCTGGTCCCAGGCGTCCAGCAGCCAGGAGAGTGGCTCTGGAGGGTGGCAGCTCTGCCCAGGATCTGTAGTTTTAAAGGCACCAGGCTTCCTCTTCTCTGAGGTTCACACCGTGTCCAACGAGGGCACTATGAGCTGAGGGGAACACTGAGCTGGGGACTGGTGGCTGGTTCCCAAGGGATGACTGATGAAGAAGGTCCAGAGAGGGGAGACTCAACCTTTAAACCTCACAGGCTTCTCTGCCTAAGACCAGAGTCAAGGGCTGGACCGGACAGGCTCTCCTTTCAGCTTCTCCAGCCTCTGAGCCTCTCTGACCTCTGCCAGGGGCCCTGACCACCAGCCCTACACACACACACACACACACACACACACACACACACACAAACAGGGTGCCGAGCCTGCCTCCAGGTCCTCAGCACCTCCCAGTCCTAGCCATAAACTGGCTCAGCCTTTTGGAGAAGGAAGCTCTGGGAAGTTTCTGCAGCCCCTGGAAGACAACCTCCCCTTGCTTCCCTCCGCAGTTGTTAGTTATTTCTAGATGCCCCACGGACGCTTTTTCATGGACCCTTTGCAGTCTGATTTCTCACCTCAGACCCTCTTGAAATATTTTGCTTTTTAAATATAAATTCTCCCTGAACTTTTGACGTTCTCAACCATGGCAGGGAGAAGTCTCTGAACTCTGCCTCTCCTGCTCCCACAGAAGGAAATCTGGGGATTCAGGGTGACAGCTGGGGGTTACCTGTGCCTGTCAAGAGTGCCTCCCTCTGTCCCTAGGGGCCCCACGCCCAAGGGACATGGAGACCCCATTCCCTTTCCAAGAGTCCTTCCTCTTCTGGGGCAGAGTCTCCCCACTCAGCTCTCACCAAATCCCCCTGACTCAGACGGGGCAGTCCACACGCAACATTCCCACTTGGCTTTTCCTTATGTGCCAAAGTTCTTAGGGGGATTTTAAAAGGGTTTCTTGGTGCCAGGGAAGACAAAATTCACAAAGGAACGAGAGCCGTTGGTTGTCTCAATCTTGTAAAATCATATATGATTCACAGAGTAGCGCAGTTGTCTGTAACTGCAGTATCAAAGGATCAGAGCAGACAGGACCCAAAGGGGTCAGTGTGCTTCTGGCATCTCTTGCCCCCTGGGGAAGACTTTGCTACTGAGGCTCTGGGCCTGGGAGCCATGTAGCTGGATGGAGAGTGGTGAATGCCCTTGCCAAGGTAGACGGTGCTAAACTGGGAGGCCCCATGGCCATGGCCCCTTACAGATGGCCAGATGGTCCAGTGCAGCCAAGTGTGGCCAGGGAGGTAAGCGACCAGGACTCTATCCTTTCAGCATGGGCTGCACTCTGTAGGTGCACCACGAGCCAACATGGGACCTTTCGGAGGACAAATTAACAGGGCCAACTGTAACACCTGCACACTGGTCACCTGCTGTTAAGATAATATCTACTAAACCAAAACAAAACTCAGACGTGGACAATCCCGAGATAACCAAGATAACTGTGCAGAGGCCCATGAAGCCAAAAACTCTCCCGAGCACCTGCTAGTTGTCTGGTTTCTGCACAGATCCAGCTGGCCAAGCCCCAGGGTGATCCAGGCAACCCACTGGGTATGAGCCAATGTTTACTTTAATCTGGGCTCATAATCCTTAAGAAACCATTTCTAGAAACTTCAGAACTTTCTTCAATTATAGAAAAGGCATCAGGTCATTTCTCCCACAAACAAGTCCTCCTCTTTAAAAACTGTCCACCTTTGCCTCAAAAGGAACTTTTGAGAAGATGCTTCCATTTAAGTCCTTGTTAAAAGAGATTCCCTGTAAGAAGTTCCTCAAAAATATATTTAAAATCATATTAAAATCATTTTCATAAAATGTGTGTTGAGAAAAGACAAGTTTAATTCTCAAAGGCTCCATTATCGAAGCAAAAATTAATATTTGTACTGTTTCTAAATTGGAATAAAATTGCAAAGATGCAAACACCATCCTATATCATAATCTATAAACCAGTCACAAATGTTAAATCAACTGTAAAAATGATTTAAAATCTACATGAATAATTTTATTAAACTGATTTGAAATCATATTTTGTGCTACCTTCATTTATTAACCACATCTCCAACAACAATGAGGTTATAATGGATTTTTGCAAATACAGATATGTTCCCAAGTAATGCTGTCGATGACAAGGCTGCCCTCTCCTGGGGGGTGTGTGACTTTTTGGTACATGGCATGGAGAATGGACTTGCAGAGTGAAAGCCACGTTGTTTCACATCCATCAATTTGCCACGGAGTCCCAATCAGCACACTTAAGACTTTATGCACAAGGGTTCACATTCATATTGTGCACAGAACAAGGAAGGAAATCATTTCCTGTGAGCACCCAAAATAGCCTAGGTAGAAAGACCCTAAGTATCAAGGAATTTCTTAAAGTGTTTGGAGTTTAAAAGCAACCATATGTTTCTGTGAGACCTCACTATTGAACACCCCTTTCGTGGAGAGAAGTTTAGAGGGTTATCACCCCTATAGCCCAGGAGGGTGAAGAATAGCTAAATCAAAAAGTTAAGAAATATGTCATTTTTCTTCTGCATGCCAGGAGATACAGAAATCGAGTAGCAGAAATCTCAAGCAGAGAACACTGCCACTAAGGTGCCCCAGCTTTGAGTGTCCCTGCCTCCCTCTCCAGGGCTTCTGCTCACTGGCCACAGGTCAACAGAAAACTGCGTTGGGTCCAGCGGCTGGGGACTCCAGGCTCACTGCACCTTGAAGGCTTGAGTCAGCAAACTCAAGGGCAAATCCATTTGCCTATTTACGCAGCATAAACGGAGATGAGCTGTTGCTAATCCTGATATGAATTTCTGTGGAAGTGTCTAATGGCCCCCAAAGTCTAAATGGTATATCCAGTTCCCTAGAGATGGGACAGAACAATTCCCGGATCAATAGGCACTGTCCAATAGATAGCTACAGGAAATAAAGTCAGAAAATACGAAGCCAGATAGAGAAACTGAGCTCTGTGAAGCTGTAGACTGTTATCTGTGTCTCTTGGGAACCATAAACACAGCCTCCCAGCCACCTCCAGCTGCAGTAGTTTCTCAGGGAAGAGGGGGTTTTGGCACGGTGGAAAGGTGAGCAGTGGAGTCCAGCCTGACACCCACGTGACCTGCTTAAACAGCAGGGTCTCGTCCTCCTTGGCCACAGGGTATGTCTGGAGGGACAACCTCTGAGTACGCCCTGCCCTGTCTACTTGGCTCTTGTGTCTAACTGTCAAAACTGCCTACCGTGAATGCCTACCATGAACAACATCACAGTCTACTACTAGAGGCTTTTATTGACTTCTTTTCCTGGGTATAGAGGCATGCCTGGCCAGCAACAGGACAAGCTGGAAGTGTCTCAGAGTTAATGGTTAGGTTTAAAGTTGGCCTCCACCATGATGGGTGATGATTTGTCAGGCAAATGCAGCATCCTCACCTCTCAGGTGGGCTAACTCTGAGGAGTGTTCTACAATGGCTCCCAGAGTTCCCCAAAGCTCCAGCTGCCACTGGGCTTGACAGTGCACACTTTGCTGGCTTCCTTCTCTTCCTGATAATAGGTCACTGGTCATATCTCAAATAAACCTGGAAAACCTGAATCTTTAACTCTAGGTCTCCCTCCCAAGAAGTCACTGTGAGAGAAGGACAAGCAGAATTCCACAGGAGGAGAAGATTTCACCCCACATGAGCAGCATCCTATTTTGCCTAACACTCTACAACCACTTTCTCCCCATCCCCAAGTGGCCTGACCACAGGGTGCGTGGCATAAGACGCCCAGTGCCAGCCGAGAGCTCTGCTTATAGGACACAGAGCAATGCCCTGACAGCACTCCCCGCCCGAGCCCCTATCAAATCTCCTGCTGCCACACTGCCAACCTGCCTCTTCCCGATTAATATTTCAGAGCGCCTTGTCTCTGAAACACAATATCTGCCTCTTGGAGATGTTGTGTGACCTTTCACATCATTTCCCCCAAAAGTTAATTTCTGTGATGAATGCAATACACTCGAACTCATAAATCTGACTGTCTGAAGGATTCAAATTAGGAATTATTGACAGCTGATGGAACCCAAGAGCAGAGATGAAGCAGGCCTTCTCATCTGTCCATCTAAATGTTGGAATGTGTATTGATTAAAATATGACGCGTTACAGAACCCAACATAAATCCAAACTCTATTAGATTAACACGAGCATTCAATTAACATAAAATGACAACGTAGGAGAAAAGGGCTGTGTGTCGGTCACTGGTAATATTTTAGCCATAAACATGGGGAACCTGAAATCATGATGTGTGCTTGTGCGCATGTGTGTTGGGGTGGTGGTTGCACGTGTGTGTGTGTGTACGTGCACGTGAGGGGAGTGAGGGTGGACGTGCTCCTCGGAGGCGGGGTGAGATGGCAGCCTTGGGGGCACTGAGGCTTCAGCCACACGAGGAGGAAGGGCTGCCGCGGCTGCTTGGTTTGACTCTAATTCGCTCATTTTCACTTTAGACTTCTTGGATGGCTGGGACAGTGGAGCTGTGTTGGTGGCAGATGTGCCAGTGCCCTGGCAGGCGTGGGGAGTAAGATCTGAGGAAGATCTGGGTCAGCTTCTAAGAGACAAAGAGAACAATTTTTGTGGGTTCAGGACCCCAATGTGGGGCATCTGGAATTGTCCCAGGGAAAAGAGAGCAGAGGTTTGAAAATGAACTGGAGTCTGGGAAGAGGAAGACCAAACAGAAACATGATGACAGAAAGGTAATGTCTCACATACCTCTGAGGGGCCAGGCCCTGTGCTGGGCTTCCACTGACTATTTCATGGTCATACATCATATAGATAACCCTGGAGGGGTGTTGGGGTGGGGTGGTTGTAACAGCTGACTTTGCAGATGAGGAAACTAAGAAGAGGTTAGATTCCCAGGTGACACCCATTCCCCTGGGCCACCCCAGCAGGCTGCTCCCATACATGCCAAAATCTTCCAGGGGATCTAGAATCTCTGGCTAAGGGTGATCTCCAGCCAGGGGATCTCATTGGATTGAAGGGCGAGGTGGTTAACACCCCAGGAATATACTCAGCCAAGAAAGGATGGGGGCTGGTTTGTAAAGAAAGACCCCAGCTCCCTGGGGTCTGATCCACATGTTTCCTAAGAGGGTCCCCAGCAGGACAGAGAAACCTACTGCCAGATTCACCTGCATTTCCTGTTTCACGTCCCCACCCGCTCCTTCTGCTTCCTGGGATCTTCTCCCCCCAAAACTGCCTGTGCCCAAATCCTTATCTCAGGGTCTGATTCTGGAAGAATCTAAGAACTGAGAACTAAGGTCACAGAACTCATAAATGGTAGCAGAGATTTGTGTGTGTGTGTGTGTGTGTGTGTGTGTGTGTGTGTGTGTGTTTAAACCAAGGCTTCTCATCACTCTCTGGTGTTCTTACTAACAGATCCTTGAGCTAGGAATGGAAAGAAACCAGATCAAAACATCATTATAAATAAGGAGGAGGTTTGCAGACTGCAGCTGTCAGATTTGACCTTGTTTGCTGTATGGATCCTAAAAACGCACTTTTCTGTAGTAATAATGCCCCATATATAATTTGATGTCAGGCTAGCTCTCAAAACTCTTTTTGCATCTAGTTTATGTGTTTACCAATTTACTATTTCAAACACATGTATTATTGTATAAAATATTGCACTTGAGGGTACCAACTTGGGAATACCTGGGACACAATGGGCAGTGCAGCCCTGGGGGGTTACTTGAGTCTCCACATCCTCAGCATAGTCCTGGCATCTCCCAACACTTGGACACCTCCAGAAGAGGAGGCACCCACTGGCAACCACTTGTCAGAAGTTCTGAATCACAGAACAAAAAGGGACGTTAATTCCTTCTGTGAATTAACAGTTTCTCTGGACAAGGAATCTATTTTGCTTTGAATAAACTATTCTTACGGGAAAAAATAAACACTGCGCTGGGAATCAAGTGACCCGAGTGAAGACCTGCATGGCCCTAGTGGGTGGCACGGCCTTGGCTGGGTGGGTAGGTGGGGATCCTGGGGTGTTGAGAAGCACCTGGCTGCTGACTGCACCCCTCAGAGTACTGCTGACAAGGGACCTTCTGGGCAGATTATGAGAAAGCCTGCTTCAGTGCCTAAAGGGCAGCCCTGTCCTTCAACCTAGTGGCCCAGACCCTCCCAGGGGCCCTTCTAGTGGCATAGGGCCTGGAAGGATGCTCTGGGGGAACTCACCAAGTAAGGGTCTTGGCAGCATCCCAGGGTTGGAAGAATGCATTTTGGAATTGAGACCAACTGAATTAATGCCATTTGTTTTTCACTGCAACAAATGGCTACTATTATACTTAGTGTTTCTTCATGGGACAGCACAGGTGCTACAAACATGAATTAGGCACATCCCGAGGTTGCTGCAAACTGCCCGTCTCCTAGCTACCTCTGGGCGCTGAGGAAAAGCCACCTCCCTCCAGGCTGAGGCCAGGCCCCTCAGTGCTTGCAGCCTCTGCCCCTCCCCTTCCCTTTCTCCTCCGGTTGTCTCTGCTCTGCCGCTGTGCAACCCCAGAGCCACTTGGATGAGGCCACTATCATCTCTGCCGGATTAACAAGGCCTCCACGGCCTGGCTGCTGTCTCTCTCCAGACCTGTCCCTTGTCAGTGCCTCCATCCCTGCCACACCTTCTTCATCCACTCCAGACTCCAGGACAGAGCTTTCAGTTCCCAGACGGGGCCAGCCTCCCTGGTGGATCACAGCAAGCTGCTCCTTCGGCTGCAAAGCCCTCACCTGTGTCACAGGCACTTAGCTATTTCCCCTAGGACTCAGATTGGCCCCTTCCTTCAGGAACCTTCCTTGCCCCTTCCCCAACTTCAGGCCTGAACAGGTGTCATGGGGACTCCACCCAAGGGCACCACTCACACTGAATTATAGCCACCCAGATACTAGTCTGTCTATACCACGGCTACCTCCTGGCAGGCAGCAATAACGATTTGTCCATCCTTGGCCTATCATGGGCCTGACATGCATGTGCACTGACTGAATGAGTAAATGGATGACTGAATGAGTAAATGGATGACTGAAGGAGAGATTGAGTGGGAGGGAAGGTGTCTCAGGGGAGTCTGAGGCTGGGCCCTAAGGACAGGCAGGATCAGATGGAGGAAAAGCGTAGCATAGAGGAGCAGGATGTTCTGGGCCATGAGATGAGAAATTGTTCATCCATTTGACAGAAAGGACTGAGCACCTCTGTGTGCCCGTGCGAGGGTAAAAATGGAAATTTACTAAAAACCTTTTACCCTGAAACGGACAAGCTATAGCCCTATCTATGTTAATTGTTTAATCTGCTTCTGTAAGACTGCTTGTTGCCACCGGCAGGAATGTTTGTGAAACTGATGTTACAAAGAAAGAAACTGAAACTGACTAATGCTTGCAGCTCATGCTCCTGTAAACAACTCCCCTTGCAGCAGCTACCTTGTAAATTACAGTAACTTCCCTATGTATACACTTCCTGATATAAGCCGCTCTGTACCACCTCCTTGCTCTTGAAGTATAAAAGACAAGTCCCCCTGACCGGGGGTGCTCAGAATTTGGCAGAAGAGACCCCCTCTGAGCCTGCCGGCATTAATAAACCTGTTCTGTCTGCATCCTCATGTACCTCTCGGTGTTTCTCTCGGCAACGTGACTCCGGTTTTGCCGTTACACCGGCACTGTTGCAGCCTTGCAGGGATACAGCAGACCGACAACCAGGCAGACACTGCCTCTATTCATTCCTGTGCTGGTGGTACCAAACTGAGGAATGGTTCTTGCCTTTGGGGACATGGAAATGGTTCAACCAGGGGTTATCTGATTCCACAAGGAAGGGCTTTGAAAATGCCTACCCCAATCAAACCAAACAAAACTGTGAATCTCATAGTGAACAATACATTAGCTGACACCCATCTCCCCAGAATCTCGGTGTCAGACCTTCTTTGCATGGATTTTCTCATTCAATCCACATGAGTGTCCTATGCAGGAACAATAATTATGACTACCGATTTCACAGGCAGAGCAATGCCATAGCTTCCCCAGGTCTCACAGCTAATGAGGGCAAAAGACAAGATCCTGACCCAGGCAGCCTGACCCCAGTGCATGCACTAACCTCCCTCCTCCCCGCTCCACGCCATCCTGAGAAGCCCTCCTGCCTTGTCCTAGGAAGGGACCTAGGGGGACACCAAGTGTCAGGACGGCCTCCAACACCAGGTGACCCTGAGCCTATGCCAGGCCCAGGCTAAGACTCCCTTGAGCCCTGGGACTGTCCTCTCCCACCTGTACAAAATGAGCAGAGAGGGAACTGGCTGGTTGGGGAGGGGCAGATTTGGGTGTGGGTCTGCGTGACTCGACTCTGGGCCCAGCTCTTTCACCCACTTTCTTCTCTTCCCTCCTGTGAGAAGAAGGAACAACTTGACCTTGTCCCACATCACACCCTCAAGCCTTGCACAGCGGCTGCTGCATAAATGTACATTGTCTCAATGAAGACATAGTTGAACAAAATTAAACTGAGGCCTTTCCTCCTTTAATTTTTTCCAAGAGTATGAACATCGTTTACCCTCACGTATGTTCCCAATGCCCTGGTGATGATAAATTTGGATATGTGTCAGTTGAACCCACCTACTCTACGCAGCCCGTCACAAAATCACCTTGCAGGTTTTGTGAAAAGCAGAGCCCAGTCCTTCCGCGGGTGTCTGGCGCCCTCTTGTGGTCATCTTGGGATTCTCAGCTCCAGCGTCTTTGCCCTGGGACGGAAGATCTCCTGGGGCTGAAGACAGGGAGTCCCAGGTACCTCCCTGCCTGCCTAGGGAAGGGTTGGGGCAGCCCGACACTCTCCGGAGGCCTGTCCGCCTTTCTTCAATCAGGCCGGACACTGAGGCTGAGTCCCCAGGGAAGCTGACCAGGGACCAGGCAGCCACCTGAAGGGAGCTTCTGGGGAACTTGGGTGGCTCCCCCTCAGGCACAGCACTCTGAGCTGTCCGGGGATGCCAGGGGTCCTTGGAACACATCTGCCCAGCTCAGCCTGCCAGATTCCCAGTTTGGGGGATCAGGTGAGGAATACAAATGGGAAGGGCCATTTCCCACAACTGCAGGTGGTGTCATTTCCTCTCTAAAAACAGACAGGATGCTCCAGCCAGCCTGTACCTCCCCTCACTGTGACATTGGAGCACGGTTCCTGCTGTGCCCTTCCCCCAGGAATGACCTAGGTGGCCTCTCAGAAACCTTCGGGCTGAGGTGGCCACAGCAATAATTCCAGGGCCACGGACCACCACGGCAACAATGTCCCCAGGCATGTCAGGGGTTGCCCATACCACCTGCCCCCGCTGCCCACATGGAGCCCACACACCCTGAGCTGCTCTTCAGTGGCCTGGCTCCCCTGAACCTTCTGGCTCCTTCCTCTGGACATGCAGGATATGGGGCCCTTTTCCTAATTAACTGGAAACTCCTCAGGTATCTTGCACATGTGCCAACAAAGCATGGACACACAGGCAGGCCTCAGGAAATTGAGCCAAGCTGGAGAAGATGGAATTAGTGGGCCTGTTGGCAGCTCCTGTGACAACAGCAGAGAACAACTGTCCCACCAGCTAGGAACTGGGCACTTCCGACTCTGCCCCTTCATGTAGTCCAGAAGAGGGTGTGGCAGCTATGCGTCCTCTTACAGGAGAGGCATATGCAGAGCCTCTGGGCAGTCGTGAGCAGTAAGAGGCAGGGCGGAAGCTGCAGTGAGCCTCCCCATGCCCTATCACAGATCCACGTCAACCCTACAGCAACAAACTTGGGGCAGCCCTATCTTAATGGGTACCTGGCTAAGGTATACCAAGGGTCCCTCCTCAGAGCCTTTTGGGGCTGCAGAAACCCCAACCTGACCCCAGGGACCTGAATGAAAGCTCCTAGTGCTATATTCAGGAGGGCCGCCACATACCCAGACATACCAGGAAGCACCTGTAAACTTGGCCTAGGCTAGGGCTATGCATTGTGTTGGGGGAAAATCTCTAGAAGGGACCCCTGATTGGCCCAGGAATATAGAAACCATTCAAGTAAGCAAAAGTAGAGTCAATTGAACTCCCTCTACCCCAGAGGAGTTATTATACTTGAGTCAAGATCAGGAATTCCCACTCTAAAGGGACTCAGAAAAACACAGGGGAGAGTCTCTAAGGCAAATATCTTAATTTTGCAAAAATGCATTTCTTGGAGAGAGAGAAAAATGCGGCCAGGACCATTATCATGAACTAAAATATTAAATTGATTTTTTTCTAATATTGCATGTAACATCCAAGAAGAATCCAGATAGCTTGGGGACAGTTAGCACTTCTAAAGAACACTGAAGTCATTTCAGAGGCAGATCACGTGTCCATTTAAATAGAATGCCTTGGGATGATGGTGCCCTGCAGATCTGGTTTCAAATCTGACTCTATGGATTACCAGCTGTGTGACCTTAGACAAGTTGCTTAAACTCTCTGAGACTGCATGTCCCCATTTGTGAAATGAAGCTAATAATAATTTATACTTCACACGGTTTGATGTTCGCAGCATGGTTCTTAGCACATTGTAAGCGCTCAAGACACGCTGGGTGTGTGCTGCTGTTCTATTATTATCTACTACTGCTATAATAAATAGGCTGGTAGGTGTTCATGTAGCATGCCATATCTAAAACAACCTGACATGCTCCAGGCTTCCAGAGCAGGTAGGTGTTCATTCAGTCTGGGAATTTGAAAAGGTGGGATTAACTCATTTCTTGTTACTTAAGGAAAAAAAAAAAGGCTAGAAAAAACTCTAGCTAAAAGCCAGTCTTCTGACATTGTCTTATACACAGTGTTTGTTGGATCCTTCAATTCATCATGATCCAGGCCTTTGGGGATGCTTTGTCACCTTGGAGTCCCCTAGCCACCCACCTTCCCCCTCAAAAGGGGCTTCAGCATGGGCAAGTCCTCCCAGATGGACACAGAGAGGGGAAACACAGGCAAGAGGCTGGCAGTGTGGGAGGATACACTCTCCAAGCCCAGGTGCTCCTTCCTACACTTGAGGGCCTGCCAGGGCAATAAGCGGAGCTTTCCACCCAGACAGGCCTGTGTGCAAGTCGCCCCTGTTCTGCTACTGAGGCAGGCGACAGCTCCTCTGAGCCTCAGTTTCACCTTCTGTAAAATGGGGAAAATGACACCTGTCCAAATGTGTAAATGAACTCAAGTGGAGAAAGTGCCTAATGCTGGGAGGCCTGGAACGCACAGCATGTGCCCAGTGACTAGTCCTTGTTGCTGTTACATTGCAAGATGCTAACAAAGTTAGTTTTGACAGGAGGTCCCCAACTCACAGGACAGGTTGCATTGCTGGGAGAAGTGGGTGGGGCAGGAGAACACACCAAGATGGATCTGAGAATACCTGGGCTACCCAAAGCGGCAGGGGACACTCTGCTCCTGCCCCTGTGGCCCAGGAGACATGAGTCCCGTGCTGTCACATCTTCTGACTTTTCCAGAGATTGCCTGATGTGCTCTGCAAAATGTCCTGGATTTTAAATGCAGGCAGGTCTTTTTTTTTAATCTTTTCTTTATTTTTTTTAACAAATGGAGCAATTAGAAGGCATCCCTGGGCCCCAGCTCTGAGGCAGGGGAGACTAGACCAGTGACGTCTCCAGCTCCCCCCTCACCCCATGTGTAGGCCTCTGGGGATTCTGCTACCCCCAGGACCCAGGGCTGTTCCTAGAGCACCCCACCCAAGGTTCAGAATCCCCAGGGCGCAAAGGGAGCAGAGCCTGTTGGATTTTACCCTAAACCAGCAGTCCCCAACATTTTTGGCACCAGGGACCCTTTCATGGAAGACAGTTTTTCCACGGGCGGGGGTGTGTGTGCGTGGAGGCAGAGCTCAGGCGGTGATGCTGGCGATGGGGAATGGCTGTAAATACAGGTAAAATACAGATGAAGATTTGCTGCTCGCTCACCCACCATCAGCACCATCCCCCACCACCGTTTCCTAAATTTCATGGAAGACAATTTTTCCACGGACTGGGAGCGGGGGCGGGGGGTGCCTGGGAGGCAGAGCTCTGTGGCCCAGTTGCTAACAGGCCATGGACTGGTACTTGTCCGTGGCCCTGGGATTGGGGACAGCAGGCCTAAACAAAATGTGAGTCCCATTGCCGCGCAGAGGCTGCCATCTACCGGCGCAAGGAGGCGAGAGCAGCCAGCTCCTGCTAGAATCCCCAGCAGAGGACCAGGAGGGGAGAGGAGGGAGAGAAGGAAGCGGGGAGGGAGCGGAGGGGGGAGGGAGGAAAAGAGGGCAGAGGGAACACGTCGGGCCCACCCAGTCCCTGATGTGGGAAGGAACCCAGCAGCAGGGGCCTGAGCCACCTGGGGCATCAAGGAAGAGAAGCCAAGGCACCCAGAGTTACGGGGGCTGGGAGGCAGCCTGCCCCTGCGCACCTGCTGCTGGGAGGGGCCAGGCCTGAGCACGGAACCTCCTGGGAGACAAGCACAGGTGAGCCAGTGAGCAGTGAGCGTGCGTGCACATGTGTGTCTGTGGCATGTCCGCACACAGGCTTCTTCTGTCTCTGACCGATGACCTCTCCTCACCCCTCAGCTCTCTGACCCCAAGCGAATGTCCCTGCTGCCCAGGATGCCTCAGAGGCCCGGGCCCCAAAGTTCTCCACACAGCTGCTTAGCCCCCCAAAACCTGTTTTCTAGGAGTGCTTTGCCCAGCTGGAGGGAAACCTGGCCTGATCCCTCAGGCCTGGAATGGACATGAAAAAGATGTATTTCAGCAGAAGAAAAGGTCTCCAAATGGTTTTGAAAGAGACTTTACTAAGACTTTACTACAGCCTCTGAATAGCCAGGACCCTCAGGAGCCACTGACCCAGCAAAGGCAGTGCCCCTGCAGAGCCCAGACCCCAGGCAGACCCTCCTCAGCCTGCAGGGCCATGTGCCCCTCCACTGAGCTGAACTGAGCTACCTCCACTGGGCCCGGAACCGCTGTGTGGAGGGACCAACACAGACAGGCCCTCCAGGACAGCTCATAAAACAACACTTACTGCCCATGATTTTTAAAACTTTCTCTTAATTTTTTACTGGATATTGTTTTTCAGACCCAAAGGATTTCCTACTGAAGAACTTGATTTACTCTCATGGAACCCCTAGGAGGCACTATTGTGCCCTATTTATAGGTGGATAAACAGAGGCCTGGGGTGGTTAAGTGAAAAGCTGCCAGGCTGAAGAACTGGGCCAGCAGCCCAGGCCTCAGCCCTCAGTACTCCCAGCCGGGAGGTGTCCAGAGTGCACGTAGGATCAGAGATCTTTATAGCAGAATGCGCTCTTTGATGCCAGCTGCAACGACTCCACAGGGAGCAGAGTGTGTTCACAGGCCAGGATTTTATTCTCCCGCCCCCACCCCACGGAGTCTTTCCACTCTACAAGGAAAAACAAAAACAAAAACAACTGCATAAATCACAGTTACTATGTGCTGGGGACTTTATATACATATATGCTGTTTGCAGATAACACCCATGGAGGTAGGTATTTTTGTTTCCTCCATTTTCAAGTGAGGAATCTGAGACTCAGAGAAGTTAAGTAACTGGCCTGAGATCACGCAGACAGCAAGAGCAGAGCTGCAGTCTGGGCCCCAGGGATCTGACCACAGTGCTATTGCTCAGAGCATGCACAAGACACCGGGCTCCATCTACCCTGCCCGCTAGCAGCCTGGCCTGATTCAAATGCCAGGACTCCAGGTTCCTAAAACACAGAGTCCATCAGCCTGAGGTCAGGGTTATTACAGTTTACACAACTACAATCACCAAGGAACAACTAGGACAGGACAGGCTGCTTCTGGCAGCTGCTGAGGGCGGGAGAGGGGGGCTCAGCATGAATTCCTCCAGATAGCACTATTTGAAACCTTCCCATGATGAAATTAAGAGAGAGCCTTAAGTGATTTATTTTTTCAATCTGTGAATCTAAACAAATGATCTCCCTTCTAGGTACATCTATCATATGATCTCCTTCACAGCTGTGAAAAAATGCTATTAGTGCTTTCAAAGCAGTTTTATCAGAGATTAAAGAAGCCTAGGAAAAAAATTGGCAACCAGAGACAGCCATATGCCTACTTGACCTAGGACCGTAAACCTGTTGTTCATTCCAGAGAGGGGATTAAGGCATTACTTTTAGTAAGTTGCTTTTCATATGGAAATTTCTTTTCATAGTAAAGATCTGTCTTTAATAGCATCATCCTAAAAACATGCCTATTTTTTAATTCCCTGATCATGGACATATAGATTTTTATAATGTCTGCAAGCATACATTAATGTTAATTTCACCATTCTCCTTTGTATTTTGTTAATGTCACAATCTGCTGTAAAACCTTGCCAAGTTTCTTAACTGTCATGTTAATTCCAAGACCTGTTCTGCACTCTTTGACATTTCAGGACAGAACAAGGCAGTAAAAATAGATTAGAAACAGTTTATAAGTATTATAAAATCTAGAACTTTACAGATGGCAGAGTTAGGTCTGCTGAATGGAAATTTAGCAACTTTGAGCACAATAATATTAGAAAAACCTATTCATTTCTAAGGTAAATATTTGGAAAGGGTTGTATAATGGTGGCCAGAGAAGTGTGGGGAAATTTATAAAATGCAACAGAGTTATATTATTTTAAGCAACTTACTGGATGCATATACCATTACCTAAAGAGTTTAGGGTTTCAAAGATTTTTTCTACCTTATAAATAAAGGGCACATAGTAAGAGCTTGATTTTATTCATGGTCATTTCAAAGATCACACAAATTATTTCACTCTGGGGATTTGTCTGCATTTTCCTAAATTAAAGCAGAGCGTTACTGTACTTAGATATTAAATGACACTACCACATGCTAAGAAATTTGCGTGAATGGACAGGAAATTAGACACTGTTTTCTTAAACTGATTGCTAAAGAATGCACACTGTTTAAATGTGCACTATCCATTTCAAAGGGAAGCATTGGTTGATTTCAGGAAGTTTAAAATCAGCTCATGGAGAAGCAGGACAAAGTTAGGGTTAACTGTGTTTTTCTTCCTCCCAAAGGGAAACTATTTCTTAAAAAAAAAAAAAAAGAAAGAAAGAAAAAGAAAAAAACTTTCCCCTTTTTCTTTAAGGAGGACTTATTATTTCCATCATCCTCGTTGAGTTGTTGATGAATAGTTCACATCCCTTGCCAAGCCCCACCCTCTTCTATTTTCCAAGCTCTTTGCTCATTATTTGGTCAGTCTTTTTCCCACAGCCCTGACCGGCCGTCAGGGCGGCTTAAATACAACACAGTATTAACACGGGGAAATGGCTTTCAGTTCCCAGTTGATCTCCTAATACGTTATGTTGAAATGATAATTGGTACACTCTTCATTGAAAAATAAGAGAGAAAAACTACTTTTCAGTCACCACCAGGTATTATCTTAGCTCATGTATTCAGAACTAACAGATACATTAAGGAAAAAAAAAAAGCCAAAAAACAAAAAACTATCCCCCCATCTGCGGGAGAGACTGCAGTCCGCAATTCTTTTCAGCTGACATAATCCAGATTGATTCGTTCAGCAGATAAAATTCAGGCCACTTCTGCCCTTTATGGGAGCAACATAATACCAGTCTTTATTCAGTAACAATGTAACATAATGGGATCGGAATGTGCAAAATGACTGTTCTTAAATTACTGCGCCTCACAAGGGCCCAACACAAGCTGGGGCTTAATGTAAAAAATCATTAGGCACAGATTACTAAAGTGCTCCTGCATTAAAGGAGGTCAAACCGAGACTGTTTATGGCATTTTCAGGACTGAAACTCTTTGCTAATATCTTGATTATGACTGTGTTCTGGGGGGCCCATCCCGGCACCCACAGCTCTGCATTCTGGCTTCACGAGAGACTGGGAGGGCACAGAAGGAACAGGGGACACGGGCAGGAGATGGGAAGGGACTCCACAATCACAAGCCAATTTCAGGAAAGTTTGGTGCATCAGACAATTTTTAGCTCTGAGCTATTAAACTATGCTAATTTCAAGATCTTCGGGGGATAGTTATTAAAACATATAGAAGATTTGAAAAATAAAGGAAAACACAAAGGATAAAGAATAATCTCCTATCATCTCAATACCTAGAAATGACCCCTGGGCATTCTGAATGTAAATTCAACCCATCTTTTTTTTTCTATGCATAACTATCTAATGTTTTTATAAAATTTATGCTTCAAATACAACTTTTCACTACATGTTATAGGTACTGTCAATATTTCTCCATGTCATTAATTGTACCTCTGCAATATAATTTTATGGCTACATGGAGTTCCTTCATGTGGAGGCACCTAATTTAACTTTCTCCTTATTCTTGGGCATATGGGTTGTTTTCTAAGTTTCTCCCCATTATAAAGGATTAATATTCTTATACAAAAATCTTTCTCCCACATGTCAGATAATTTTCTTCAGAAAAAATTCCTAGAAGTAGAATTGCTGGGTGAAAGGGAATGCACATCTTATATGTATTTGATACATATTTCTTCTTTGGCCTCTAGAAAGAGTGCACCCATTTGTGCCTCGGTGTTTACAGGGCTAGAAATTTCCAGGGATGGGTTGTGAACCCATGACACCAGCCTCATTCTTTTCGAGACACCACAAAGACTTCTTGAACATTGTTTCGCATCTGCTGACTTACATCACACAAGAATATCATGGCCACTATTCAATTCCGCTCACTCACACAAAAATCTATCATCAGGAGAAAGATTAAATTAAGAGAGGCAGTCAATGCAGGCTCTTACAAACCTAAGTTTGCCTAAGAAGATTCTAGAGAAGTAAAATAGGACAAAACAGAGCAGAAAAGGATTCCCTTGAATTGAAATGATTTTTTTTTCAACTTGCAAGTCCAAGCCTCATGTAATTTCATTTTTGAATTTGAGAGCATTGCTGGGCTCTTATCTTGTTTGAATAGAAGACTTCCAAAATTCCAATCACTGAATCATCGGGTGGCCTCTGAGATGATGCAGTTACTCTCTGGAACACTGGGCTCATGTCTGGAGTGGGGCCTGTATTTGGTCAATGTTTGCACTAAACGAAGCAGGCACCATGTGTGGATGCACAAGGCTGCTGTAGTGCATGCATGGGGCAGAGATTTTGTGTATGTATATGTACACACATGTACATAAATATATTTATCTATAAAATGAACGTCACTATTGTGGCCTCCTCATTGAAACTCACACCATCTGAAATATTTGCATGTGATTACTAGCCTCTGGTGTCAATCATGACGGCACAAATTCAATACTCAGGCCATATGGCCTTGAAACTTTCAATCGATAGGAACCTTTTAAAGCTGAAGCTTCAAAAAGTTGTATCAAATATATATTCAATGAGAAGAAGGTTAATTGAATAATTGATCACTCAGTAACAATTAAGTGCTCTTCAGATATCTTTGGGAAATCATGAAATATAATGGTGATAGATATTTATTAGTTTATCAGTTATTATTGCATTATATATTTATTTTCAGGCCTGAAGTCAATTTCTTTCATTTATATATTTTAATGTCAGGGTCCCCAGGGTGAAATGATGCATGTATTTTTACTTCCACACCGACAAGGAGATGGCAGGATGGAGAGAAATCCGTGTGAACCAGGGTTGTCAACATCACAGCATTTCCCAACATTAGAAGCTGCTTCTTTGTGACAGCTCTTAAGTAAAATAGTCACACAACGCCTCTCAGAAGGGTGCATGCTCCAGCATGCAGTCATTTTGTAAGGAAAGCATGGGCACTGGAACTGTATGTTGCAATGGCTCATGACATATTAGCATCATGTGGGTCTTCCTTCTGCCTGGTTCCTCTTCAGAAGTAACCAGATCTGTAGGTCTCCAGAGACAAGAAAGAAGCAATCATATCCCCACTGAGAAGCAGAGTGGCCAGTCTGCCACTACCATTTGTTAACAAATCCCTTAGATTTGTCATTTTTCAAAGGAGATATAGATGGAGCTTCACGAAATCATTGATCATCTGTCAAAGAGGATCACAACACACACACACACACACACACACACATCCATACACATTCCTCTGTGTCAAATGGGGTGGAAGTAAGGGCTGAATCTGTTTCTGTCCTGCAGTTCAATTGCTCATTCTGTTGACCACACTTGCATGTATCACCACTGGCTTTGCCCAAGAGCTCAGAGGAGTTTACCTGGTATCAAGAATGTCTAAAAAAATCCCCATGCAAATGGTAAAGTCAGATTTCCAGACAGCAAGACTTCAACATCCAGAACAGGCACAATTAAGAGATGATGAACTGTCCAGACACAAGAAACCTATTCTAAACAGGAGTGAAAATAATGTTTACTTAAGTACCTACCAACTAGGACAAATGTTAAGCGTGCTCTATATCTCTACATATTTTCCCATTCATTTATTCAAGAAACATGTACTTAACCTCTTGCAGGGGCTGAACACTGTGGAACCCAAAGGGGACAGAAGGGTAAGCAAGACAGATATGGTCTCTGACTGCTTAGAGTTTTCAGTTTGGTGGGAGAGTCAGACCACAAAAAATGAAGAAGCCTAACACATACAATTTTTAATAACTGCTTAAAAGTAAGTAAGGGACTGAGAGAGAGAATAATAGAGCAATAAGCCATTTTTGAGTGGATGGTCAGAAATGGCCTCTTTGAGAACTTGCTATGTCAAGTGAAACCTAAAGAATGAGAAAGAGTTTGCTGGGCAAAGCCGGGGGTGTGTGTGTGTGTGTGTGTGTGTGTGTGTGTGTGTTAGGGTGAGGGGAGAGGTTGTCATTCATTCCAGGCAGTGAGAACTGCATATTCAAAGATGCTGAGGTACTGTCAAAGAGCTGGAAGTCTTTACAGAAGAGCATGATCGATGAGGTTGAAGGTTGGGTGGGGACCTCATCATTGTGGGCGTTGCAGCCAAGGAGAGCTTGGGTTTTAATCAAAAGGGGGTGGAAAGCCATCAAAGGGTGTTAAACAAGAGGCTATATGGCCTGATTTATAGCTTTAGAAGTTCACTCTAGCTGAAGGGTATATAAATGGTTTGGACTAAGGTCTGTTAGATCAGTTAAGCATTGTCCGGGTAAGAGACGATGGTCACCCACACTGACTTACAGGGGGAAGATGGAAGGAAAGTGGCATTCTAGATTTCTGTTTGCAATAGAAGTAACAGATCTTTCTGGTGGATTGGGTGGGGGTACTGAGGGAAAGGAGAAATCAAAGATGTTGTGAGATATCCAAGTGGAGAAGTCAGAGAGAAAATTAGAGAGGAAATTCTGGGGGCTGGAGAATTTCAGCAGGGGGCGGAACGCTCATGTCAGAGTCATCAGCAGAAGAGAGGTGTGAAATCTACCAGGAAAGGCGAGGTCTCCAGGGAAGATAGCGCAGAGGGAAAAGAGGAGGAAGCAGGACTGAGCCCCAAGGAGCCCAGGGAGGGAGAAGAGGGGAGGGAGATCAGGAGAAAAGGCCAAGCAGGAGAAGTCAGAGAATTAGACAGAAGACCGGGAGAGTGATCTCACAGAAGCCAAGAGAGCAGTGGCTTCATCAGATGGTCTATTCAGGGCCCACTTTTGGACATGGCTGCTTTCTTAATGACCTCCCTAGGAGCTTGCTGCCTTTGGACTCTCCAATTCCATAGAATGATTAACTCTTTGAGGTAGTTCTATGTTCATAGTCACTATATAGAGATGAAGACTAAAGCTTGGGAGTTTTGGTGATTACTTGACATCACACTCCAGCTTGAACCCATGGGGCACAAGCTCTGAGCTCTGCTCCCCTGTGCTATATGCTTCCTACTGTCTACAGTGTTCCTGGATTTGAGGGTCGAGTCTGCTACATGAGGCCAACACATGCCACTGGGAGAACGTAGGAACACGTCTCGAGTATCTTCTTTCTGCACTTTGAACACCAGCATTGCCACCACCTGTGTGGTATTCAGATGAAACACTTACCCTGCTGGCTCTTCCACTGCAGACTGTCTGTGAATTAACTGTGGGAGAAGCAGGCTTTGTGAAGTGATAAGCTAAAGGAAAGAACAGCCTTCAAATGGGTTCTCGATTTCCGGTCAGGCCATGTGCCCACCCCTCACATCTCCCCTGCAATTTCCATAACTCAAGCTGATCCGTCTGGAGCAGACACATCAGAGCAAGGCCCTGCAAGGACAGGGGCATCTGATAACACTGACTCTGTGGCCTTCCACTTCCCACATGTCAGGGCTGAACCAGGCTCTCTCTTGTGCCTCATAAAAAGATGACAGGCTTTGCTGTCCAGGGACATAGTCAAAGAAGACAGTGAGGTGTCACAGACCAGAGAGCAGATGTATTATCGCGTCCCTGCCGAGACAGGAATGACATCCTCTGACTCTCCGGAGAGCGTGCTGCAGAGGAGCTAACCTTACTGTTCCAGTTGTATACACAATAATATTGACAGCCAACAATTCCAAGAGCGTCATCTCATGGAGTATTGGGGAGACAGAGGGACAGCATATTTCCCGACAGGGCAGAGACGGTGCAATGTGCTCCAGCAAAGGGGCTAACAAAAAGCATGCTGGAGTTCTAATACTGTTTTAATGGAATTTAAAAATCCTAAATTAATTTATTTTCCTATGCTAGAAAATAGTCCAGCATTGCCATATTGCAATACTTGCTCAGAAGAGCAGTCTGATAAAATTCATTAGAAAAGAATTAAATTCATCATATAAAATGCAGTCATTTTATTTTAAGTAGTTCCCAGTTCAGAAGACCATGCAATTGTTCCTTTGAGTGATACCAAGGACAATACTGGAGAGGAACCCCAGGCTAGATTCTCCAGAACATGACAACTCCATCACTCCATCTTCTTGTAACTAAAAGGACTTGCTTCATTTTTGAGCCCTCCCAAACACTTGCAGACATCAGTGAAAGTGGAATCTTTAATTGATCAGAGAAAAGCACAGCAAAGGCAAAAGGAAATCTTCGCTAGATTCCTCCCTTGAATGAAGTTGTAAAACACTGGTTTTTGAATCAAACCCTCCCCATCTTTGGAGGCCCAGCTCAATTCTGCCTTCCCCCAGGCCTCTCCAGCCGGGTTTCCTTCCCACCATTTATTTTGACTTTACCATTCCGTGCCTCAGGTAGTGATGTGATTTACATGCTTTAGCTCCATGTCCCCAAGTAGACTTAGACTGCACACTCCTTTCAGGTGAGGGCTGAACTCACCCTCAGTTTCTCCAGCCCTCGACCACTCCATGCCCACCAGCTCCCACACCTGTCCGTGTGCCGGGTTCTCAGTATCGTGGTCCTCATGTGTGTGGCTACACGTGGGTGCCATTTCCTTTGAGTGAAACATGTATTAGATTCCCTTGACCCTATTCACAAGCAGACATGAGCAGAGCCCTCTAAGAAAACACTGAAGACAGTGGGAACCTCTTGCTATCAACTGGCTATCCCCAAGCATTCTGTCACTGAATATTTCTAAAATTAACTGTGTATGACCCAGTTGGTGATGGTTTTACTCCATCTTGTAAAAGGAAGAAAAAGTGGGAATTTTCTTCTCATATGAGATTTATTTAACCAGCAGCTGAGTGCTGACAGATGCCCATTTCAGTGTCCTGTGCAATCCCTTCTGACTCCCTAGATGTACCCAATGCTGAAGTCCCTAAGAACGGAGTGCTCAGTTGCAGGTGTCTCGGGCCACCCCTCACGCGTTCACTGTGCAGGTGATGGCTCAAGGAATTTGGCAGCTAAAGACCCTGCCTCTAACCAGTATTTAATGGTAAATATTTCTGATATTCTATCCCTGAATACTGATTGGGATTAAAAATGTTGGTGCTGTAAGCATGGTCTTTGCCCAGCACTGGGGGCAAACACAGGTGAAATGTGGAGCTCAGCAGGCCCTGCCTCAAGGTTGGCTCTCAGAACTGCCCGAGCCATCAGCCTGCAGGAACACTGGGCTGCTGAAGCTCATGCAGAGAAAACCAAGCCTTGACTGGTGCTGCAAAGCCACTGTGACCCATTATAGGGACAATCCCCTGTGAAAGGAACTGGAGGCCAAGATGGTCATTGCCCAGGGAAGCAGGAAGATCCTTTGGTTTCACCTTAATTTCCTCATAGAACCAGTGGCAGTCATGGAGAAACCTTCGGATGCAAGCATTCCACATTTTTTTATCTTTAGCAACCAGGAACGTTGACTTTGGCTGTTTTTGGTCACAGTCAACTCCAACACAACCCATTGGTTTCCAGGGGTGACTGGGGACGGGAGACTACGGTGGGGGTGGATTGAGGAGTGAAGGTGACCAAGTGGGAAGATGATCAGACGATCACACTGAGCACTAATGAACATTCTAGATTTTGTGACAATCCCCAATTCTGCCCATTTAGGAACTGGGTGCCTGCTGTGCCCAGCTGCTGCACCTGCTGGGTGCTCCTAGGAGAAGGTTAGACTCCCTGCCCTCGGGTCCCCTCGCAGCCTGAGCGCCAGCCCTTGCCACACACCTGCTGCCAGGCAGCAGCGAGGGAGCCTTCTCATCAAGCCTGCTTGTTTCAAATGGGGCGTTGGCCACGGGGAGGGGAGGCTCTCAAGACCTTTAATTAGCCGGAATTCCGCACTCTTCAGTGGCTTGCTTGTGAGAACTAGAGAGCTAAGGAACAGCTCCTCAGATATGAAGGCTCCAATCGCCTGAAGGCGGAGCGAAAGCACTCGGAGAACTCTGGGTTCTGAGGGGCAGGAGTTCTCAGTTCCTGAAAACCCCAGAGAAGAACCAGCAGCAGGTGGCCAAGCAGCCTGGACCTGGGTAGACTCCCCGTGTGGGTCAGGGCCCTCTTTCCTCCGGGTCTTAGTGCCCGTCCTCAGACGACTGTGCGCTGGGCCGGGCAGGGGTCTGTGCAGAAGGGAAGAGCCGCGCCCCCGTAAGGGAGCAGCCCCCACCCAGCTCCTGTCCCCTGTCCTGGGTATTGCACTTTTCCCACAGAAGGAAAACCTGAATTTGGGAGTAAAAATCCCACAGTTTTAGACTGTTTGCCGCTAACTGAAAATGAAAGTATAGTATCACACAAGCCACACAAAACCCATCTGTGAGCTGGATGCGGCCACCAGGCCACCCTTCAAGTCCTAACTGTCCTACCTGAGCCCCGCAGTGGGCCTCACCTTGCCCTTCTCACCTCCCGTCGGCTTTGGTCGCCCTGAGCAGCTGTGAGCGGGCATGACCCAGGAGCCTCCCAGACCTCCTGAGTCGGGATCTGAATCCTGCCACAGCAACATCCGCGGTGACTTGTTTGCACACCAGACTCTGAGAAACACTTATCTAAAGCCAAATAAGACAAAGGAGTGGAGAGTGGTAACCCTGTCCCTTCTCCAGAATATGCCCAAACGCAACATCTTCCCTCGTGTTAAATCTTTTCCACCCAAACTTAGCGGACTAGAAATAGCCACCATTCACAAGACAGGCTTTGAGAGTGAACTCAGGGCTGTCCCTCTGCTTTCTGCCTTGGAGTTGCTACTTCCACTGCTCCTGATGGGGAGCAAGAAGTAGGTTTCCAGAATAATCTTCCTCCGGCTTCCACTACTGCAGGGGACTTCACATCCATGGACAGATGACCCCCAAGCCCACGCCCCAGACAAAGGTCAGGCAGCCAGAATGAAGCCACTCAGCTGCAGTCACCAGGATGGGACATCCCAGGAAAATTCTCTTCAGAGATCAGCCTTCCATAAAACAGGAAGTTTCATGCCACTGACTCCAGACCCTGGAGAAGGCAGACACGACAGAGTCAAGGGGGGATGTTTCATGGTAAGTCGTACAGAATGGCTGGGTTCGTTTGCTGCTCAGAAGAGCACCTCTCAGCATCTCCAGGGCCGAAGCTGACTATGGAAAAGTGTGCCTCCATCTCGGCTTTGCTTCCCCGGCTCTCCCCAGATCCCCAGGCCTCGTCAGCAGAGACACATCTATCGATAATTACAGAATACACAGCTTTGGGGGCATTTCCCTTCCATTCACGACATTTACTGGTGTCAGTCTGAGCATAAATACAATTAGATTTGAGAGTTCTTTTACAAAAGCCAATAAAGCGGGCCTCAGTAGAGATTCTAAAATTACTTAACTTTTCTTTAGAAAAATATTAAAACAGTATTATCACATCAATGAGAAGAAAAGACAGGAAGATAATAAAGTTATGTTAAACCTCCCTGTATTTACTCATGTGTGAAACAGTTATGTCTGGTCACATAATTGCAATGGTTCTGAGAAATATTTCATATTTTATAATGAACATTAAAAGAGTTTGTGGATCATTACTTTATATGAGTTCCAAAGTTATTACATAAAACCCAATAGGAATGGTTATAAATTATCGGATCCTCCGGCCTGGCCTTGGTAAACATAACATGAAGACTGAGACATTTCAGCAGACAAGATTCATGAGAAGAGGTAAAATTCTCCCTGCATTTTAAGGGGAAAAGAAGACCAGAGTACTTGTAAGCAGCTCTTAACATTTTTGTTTCTGTTTCAAAGAAATTCTATTCAAACACTAGCTTAAGCCACACATACAAAAAGCTTCCGTTGGAACAAAAAAGAACGCGCCTTAGACACTGTCCTCATCTTTCCAGGTTTCAATATCCTATCTCTGGCCCTAAGGTCACTGCAAAATTCTTGAACTTTTAAACACAGCATGGGTTTAAAATACTGTACTTAGCAGGCTCTTATGATCACCAGCGATTATTTATTTTCAAAAGGAGATCCTCACTTTGAAATCTGAAAATACAGCATCTTTACAGAAACTGGAGAGTTGATAACATTCTGAGGAAGTTTCTTTTTGGGTCTGCAGAATTGGTTGGCAGACGGCATTTTAATTAAAAACTATCATTATCATTTGTGAATCACAGTGAAGAATAAAATGGGCGCTATTCTATTTACTTGGGCTTATTCTCTTTTTTTTTTCTTTAAATCACAGCATTATATTTTGTTCTGAAAAATCACACCTAGAGCTTCCTTCCCTCCTCACTTCCACCCCCGCCCCCTTAGGTTCTGCTAAGTGAAAGAGTTAAGTATCAGGAGAATAGCAGCCGGGTGGACAAAGTTAAGGATCAGAGATGTGAAGTCAAATCCTCTTGTCAGTATCTAAGAGGCACATCACCACACTGGCCCTTTGGAGATGCTGCAAATCGGGGCGCTCCCCCATGAAACACACAGGCAACATTTGCTACTCAATTCTAAGAAGTTACAGGCACCTCCGTCACCTACGCCCAAAGCAGTCCCTGCTTCCTGTACCTGTGGAGTGAAGGTGGACGCTGGCCTTCCCGACACCCTGAGCCTGACCCCTCTGAGGCTCCTGTACCTGCCAGCTCCCAGTCTTACCCTGGGCTCTCCCCTTTTTGTGAAACAGCTGTTAGTGAGGCTTTCTCAGCAAGCAGATGTCTTTTGGAGAATTTAAAGCTCCGAGTTGGAGGCCAGATTCTGACTGTACTTTGAATTATGTCTGCCTCGATCATTATGCAGTCAGTCACATATATTTTAGACATCAATATTGTTTTGAAATATTCTCGACTTCTCAATGCTATTTATATGCTTTGATTCTCTCCTTTGCTTCTGCTCTGACAGTATGCTCCCACTTTTCGGAGTCACTGACTGCTTGCAGATCATTTTAATAAATATTTTTATTGGGGAGGGGTTTGCTATTTTATTCTAAATGATTTCACTCTGAATTGAATAGAGACCAACATTCTTGGGATGTTTACCACTCTTGGTAAACTGTTTGGATGAAAGACTTACCAGACTCAGTATCTTTAAAGATGAAACAATGCCATGTGTTGCCTCTTTCCACAGATAGCAAGTTTTACCAACAACAAAAGACAGATTATAAAGACGCCAACTTACAACGTGGGAGAAAAATCTCTCTTTGTTTATTTACAGAGATGCTAATTTGGCTAAAATCTGAGATTTTGATATAATGTAAGTTCACAGGTGAAAAAATAAAACCCTCAAGCCAAGTGTGGAAAAAAAACCCCAGATGTTTTCAGGACTTAAAGAGTAACAGGAAGAGGGTAGAAATCTTTTGCGGTGTTTCAGCACATTTAGCATTAGGCCAAGTTTAGGAAAACCTTTGTGGGACCCTCAGAACTTTACATTATAAACCGAGCCAGCTAATTAGATTCAACGACTATGTTCTTACTTGTAAACCGGGTCAGGGCTCTATCCGCTAACACTAATCTATTGATCATCTTGTCCTTGTTTGTAGATCATCCCTTTGAAGTATTTTTGCAATGGCCTCTAGGTGGTGCTAACACTGCATAGCTTCACCGTTTCGGCACAATGAAAACATTAATTTGCTATGAGATAATTTTTGACGTAAATGTAAAATGGTGCCCATTCGAACTCAGTAATGAAGCATGGTGCATTTCTGCAGCTCCTAATTTGACTAGTTAAATGACTCCATTACGTGTCTAACAGACAGAAGCAAATAATTTCTGGTCAGTTGATGTTCACTTATCCGTATCATTTTGCCCTGAAAATAAAGTCTCTAATCTACAATTCCTTTGTCTTAGTTTTTTTTTTTTTCTGATAAGATTATTAAAGCAAATATACTTAAATAATTCAGGTTAAACCACTACAAACTAACAATTAAAACATCAGAGAGCATGGGAAAATCAAATATATGTAATAGGAGAGGTGGAAAACTGGACAGCCCCTCCCTAATTACTCCAACCTTTGCCCCTGCCACTGGGTCTGGGGGCCTAGGATGAGTCTTGGGCTTCCAAAGAACAAGTGTCCATCTTTCAAGTCCATTGTCTTTCTGTGGCCAAAAAGGGGCTGCTGGCTGTTCTCTTCCCCTTTTCACTCTGCCACATAACTTTGAGGATGTTTGGGAAATTTTCAGCAGGATGCAGCTCACTATAGCAAAAACTGCTGCTTTAATAAATATCAAGTGATGAATAATTTTGCCCAAAGGGGAAAAAATGGTTAATATTGAATCTTAATGTTCCTCATCTAAACGCTTTTTTCTTCCTGCTAAAAACAAGTTTAGAATTAAAGCATATCAGTTTACACATATTGCATGCATATTAGTGAGACACAGCTGTGTATGTCCCCCTCTTAAGAGCCATATGATTAAGTTATGGGATATCATATAATCCAAACTCTTTTTCTATTGGTCACCTTTCACAGACAAAAGCTTTTTAGTTTTAGGTCTATTAAATGACAGAATGTCCGATTCTGTAAATGTGCAAGTAATTATTATGAAGCACCTGTGACTCTTATTTTCGCTTACCAAGTCCATCTATAAATTGCTTTTGGAACGGTGCTCGGAGGCTGACAGAGGCCTGAGCTGCCTGTCTGGGGCAGCTGTCGGTTGCTCAGTGAAGTGGATGAAAACTCTGGGTCCCAGGTCTCAAGATCTTGGTGAACTATGGAATTACAAGCCCCGGCCATCCCATCCCGTAACCCTGAGGTGAAGGGACAATGGCCTCTCTCGGTGGAGAAACAGACTTAGAGGGTGAAGAAAAAAACCCCAAAGTTCAGAGGGAGCCCCGGGCCCACTCACTTTTCATTGGCGTGTCTGGATCGTATTACCAACTAGGTCTGCACCAAGCAATTGGTTTTAAAAAGACAACATGTGGACTGAAAGAGCCAGTTTAAATGATATTAATTTTCCCCCAAAGTAACATGCTATCTGACCCAATTAAGTGCACTTTTAAAAAACTGACTCAAGTGTGTGTATACACTGTCTTTACTAAGCTTTTAAAATTTCAAATCCCTCTGTGTGTGTAAATTTCAGCCATTTCCATGTTAGGGACGAGGGACACAGAACACAGACTGTGTGCCTTTTGATGTGAAACAATGTCAAAAGGACTATTTATGACTCATACTTGGTTGAAATTTTTGGCTGATGTCGTTTCTGCAACTTGATCCGGGAAAGTCGCTCTCCCGCACAAGGCCAGTAGCTTGCTGGAAGGGTTGTAACTCACACCTTCTGCCTCCCCTGCCTAACGGGCCCTGTGATAGCCATCAGGGCCAGGCTCTTTGGTGTTAGCCTGTGGGTTTACAGGAAGGATTTCGCCTTTTGATTTGGTGTAGAATTTACAACCTGAGAGTGATGTTTCAGCACGCAGATCTGGGTTGTGCTGGAAAAGGAAATGAGGTCAAGCCAGGAAGGAGTGGTGCATCTGAGGAGGCTTCCACGGGGCCTGGGGTGGAGCTCAAAACCTCTGCCCACAGCCCATCCCCTTGACAGGGGCACCTGCCGCTACAAGCATCAGAAAGCCAGTGGTATACACCTTCCACACGGGGCAGCCCTTTAGTCTGTATCCTGGGAACAGAGGCTGAAAAGGAAGCAAATTCCATTTGAGGATGAGCCCACAATACAGCCCGAAGGTGAGTGAGTCACAGAAGAACAGGTACACGTCCATCAGGCACAAGGAAAATCAGAGCCACTGCACAGAATGAGAGTAAAGGAGAACTCCCAGGCTGACGCTGACTTTGGATGAAGGATTTCCAAAATGACATGATGGAAACTTTACAACTCCCTAAAACCCAAAGAGGGAGCAAGGTTCTTCTTGTACTGGTTGTAAGGGAGGTCTCAGGACTTCACGCTGCTTCCTTTAGAATAGCTGAGGACATCAAAAACAGTTTTGCTACAAAAGGGGTCAGCACTCCCTGCCCTGAACTAAACGCTGGTGATGCTATCCACCCTCTGGAAAGGAAATACCAGCTTGCAAATTCGGGGCTTAGCAAGGAGGTGCTGGAACTGGGTTTACAATGCTTTTTCTTAAAATATAAGGAGGCATAGAACATGGTTTATTGGAATAAAGAGTGATGACTGCTAAAGAAAATGAAAAATAAATTATTTGCTTTCATGTCCACAAAGGGAAGACGAGAGCAGATGCCAGCAGCAGACAAGCATTTCCCAAGGAGAGGAAAATATTTCCGAAGGAATCAGCTTCATGGCAGAACAGGTGAGAAAGAAATGACAGTGTCTGAAGACTGCTAACTCCGGCAGCAGATGGGAACCATCTTAGAATTTGTGCAAGAGGAGGCAAGGAAACAGGGGAACGATTAGCAAATACCTTTTAAAAATATCCTGGGAAACTGGAGAAGCACCAGTGGACAAGAGCCCTTATGCAACACCTATATTTAATAACGACTCTAAGGGAGATCAAGGAAATTAAACACCAGTAAGCTTGACTTGAGCAGTGGGGAAGATATTGGAAACACTAATCAGGGACAAAATAGGGAAAGTTATGATTTAATTAAAGATATTCAGCATGGATTCACAAAAGGGAGATCATACGTAACAAAACTAATAGAATATTTTGAAAAAGTAACAAAAAGGAATTCAAGAGGGAAACCAGGGGTATAATTTACTGGGACTTTAAGAAAGCTTTTGATGCACTGCCTCACAAAAGACTAATCTGCAGTGGTGGGGAGTTTGGGTGTGAGTGTGGTGGGGGTGGAGTATGAATGAAGAATTGTCTGGACCAAGGGTACTTATGAGCATTACCATGAAGAGATTAGGATAAAGGAAGAAGACTGCTGGAATTTCCCTAGATCTGAGTTTTTTAATTAATTTTTTAAAACATAGTACATCAGTAGCCTTGCTTGGGAAATGTGCCCAAACGTGATGAAATTCTCCTGCAGGTATAATGTCAGAGGGCAGGTGCCAGTTAATGCTACAAGGACAATGACATCGGGAAGGATTTATTGAACTTTGCTGAATACATGACTGCCCCTAAAATACGATGAGACTGTGACCAAATGGGGGGCATAGCCACTAATTGCCATTTGAATACTTAACACAAATAAATATGGAAAATATAACTAGAAGGACTAAAGCTCTATGATCTGGACAGCACACAATTAACAGCCGTGCCCACTGATGGGCTAAGTCACACATTCACACGCATATGCTGACAGCTTCACGCAGAGGCATGCACACACCCACATGCACACATTCACGAATTACACAAGGACGATCACAAGCACACCCTCATGTCTTTCAAAGATGTACACCTTCCTAAACACACTTTGTGCACATTTACCGTCATCAACAAGTGTATACACATAGTCGTGAACATGCGTGCACAGGCTCATGTCTCTTTCCCCAGAGGCTGCTCTGCAATTCATAGATGGAAATGATGGCTGGAAAGGTAGGAGAACATACTATTTTCCACCAGGACATTTTGGGAGGCATATTGGGGAGGGAAAGGCCCCCTTAGTCACATTACAGTAATAATAGATGCCACGGGGATGAAAGAAGAAGCAGAGGGCAGAGGAACCATGAGACACAAAAAGACCTTTGTTACTACAGGCCACGCCAGACCTGAATACCTTCTCTGAAAAAATAGTGGCAGAAATCCCCAAAGGGGCCTAACTCTCACACTGGGGGACAGAGCCACAGGTGCGGCAGCAGAGGCCTGAAGAAGATATGGTGACCCAGATCTGGGACCTGCTGTCCCCAGGGCTCTGACCCAAAGCTGACCCATTGAAAAGCCAGGCAGGATGAAGGCACAGAGAACTCTCCAAAAATGAGTGCCTGGTATTCACCAAACAAATGCTTCTCCATTCTTAGGAACACAGGAATGATGTCTAGGGTCAGAATAATGATCAAAAGGGGAAGAACATACAGGTTTGTGGGCAGCTCCATGCTGCAGGGTGGTCACCGTCATCTAAGTGGGCTGCAGCCACTGACAGACAACTCTCTGTTGTCCATGGGGGTCTGTGCGAAAATCCCTTTGCTACTTATGAAGTTCTGATAAGCCTATGGAGAAGGTATGGATATAGGCAGATTCTAACACCTGAGTATTAGAATAATTTAAACTTCATTTACTTTTTACGTCAATCATTAATATTAAAATATGACTTGGACAGTATCCCTATTTAAAAGGTCATTGTGGATGAAAAGTTGCAAAATGAAGGATACATGTCCTCTTCATTAATAATAACAGGAGTATTGCCCAGTAGTCATCTCCTGAAATGCAAAGGAACCAAGGCATTGATTCCAAAATAAAAAATGTTTAAAACAAAATGCCCACTATAAACTCTCTCTCCATTTTTATAATTTTAACTTTGGAGATAGACATATCTTACATCAAAAAGTTATGAATTAATACTCAGAGGTTACAAAATAAGAGCTTAAGACAGAAGGAAATTTTTAAAAATTTGAAAAAAGAGATGGACAGCTAAGCATAGCATATCAGAATGCACCCTGCTCTGCGCCTGCAGCGTGGTCCCTCTTGCAACATCTCCCAGAGACAACGGAAGTAGACCAGCGCTTCTTGAAAAAGTAGAGTTAAACTACAGGACTCACTTAGTATCTGTGGCTCCATTGCCATTTTATACACTTGTTTCTGAAGCTCTCACCATCACACAGGTGACTTTTACAACACTTGTGTTTTACGGGAAAAGGCATGCAACAGAGACCAAAAAAAAAAAAAAAAAAAAAAACACCAAACTTGTCTTTCAATTTGGTCCATTCTATCACTTCCCCCCAATTTTTCATTCAAATTGAATTTGGGAATTTCTACTTTGTATTTTAAAGCAAGGAAAATCTTTTCAATATCCCGGAGTAGACCCAAGCATGGCCTAAGGCATTATTCAGTAAGGGGAGCAAAGGGTTCATTGGGGGAGCTTTAAGCCCTCCCTAACCCCCTATCTTCCACCCAAAGCTACCCTAAATGAGCATACACTCTAAGTGAAAACTCACTGCCCTCCTCTTCCCTTCCACACAGGTTGTTCCCCAAAGCTCCCCCTCCAGAAATTGTTGTGCAGTAACTGGCAGCCCCCCAGAGTGGAATAAGGCTTTGTGAAGGAAAACAAAGGGTTAAATAGTACCTGTCCAGAATGTCTCTTGAAATCAGTCATTGTGAATCATCTGTCAGTAAGACAAAATTAATTACTGCATGTAAAATGAAGAAATCAATGTAAATTAAACACTGTATAAATGGTATAAAAGTTTAGGACAAATTGATTGTTAAATAATTACTGTTACACATAAAAGTTTTCAATAAGCCCCAGCAGGGAGGTGACTTCATGGGGCTCCTTCCAAATCTTCCCAAATTAAAGTTTGAGTCTTAGAAGGTTTCTCCCACATCTACCTCCAATTAAGTTTGGAGATTTGAGCAACCCCCTAACAAATACAGTAACTTGCAAAGTTCAGTGACATTTTAGCACAGTTTTCAGCATCCAAGGCTGGTACAAAGGACACAACCTCAGTTGAAAGGTTAGATTCATGAGCCTAGCAGGAGAAAAAGCACCCCCTGCCACAGGATCCACAAGAACTTGGGAAATTATGCTACTCAGAGCAAATATTTTACTAACTTATGCAAAGCTGGCTTTACTTATGGAACCAAATCAGTCATTATAAATACTTCAAACAGGGTTGTGTTTTAAGGTGTGACTTTTGCAATAGGCTGAATTTCTAAGGCCCAGCCCCCTGGCTTTTCTTGGTATTGACATGAAAGTGTAAAAGAAAGTCTCAGCACTGAGGCTATCGCAAGTCACACACCTCAGTCATGTCCCTTGGGCAGCTGGGCTGTCACCCTCCACCCATCCTCTTTCCCCTGGCTACTCAGGACAAAGAGACCCAAGTCTGCTGATATTCGATCCACCACGTAAGGATTCAAAGGCAGCATTGGCTGACTCATCCATCTCGCCCTCAGACAAAGCCCATCGCATCCTCCCTTCAAACATGACTTGAACAATCTGCAGCACAATGTTCTCTCCTTTCCCAGTGGGATCTGATCTGTTGCTAGAGTTGGAGAACCTCCTGCAGGCACTTCTGATGATCAAAGTTTCCTTCTGAAACTTCAGCCTCCTGTCTGTAATGAGAGCCCAGGGCTCTCAGGCCTTGAGTTTTCTTGAGTCTCCCGACCTTCTACCTTCTAATCAACAGGCACATTTCAGTATCCTCTGAAGCCTGTGGGGATATTTCCTCCTTAAATTTGCTGGTCCTGGCAGTGACCTTATCATTGGCATTCCACCTGGAAGGCAAACGTCATCAGCTGCCCAGCAGGCATGGATGACAGACCTTCAGCCCTCAAGGGAGGATTGAATGGAAGAACTTTCTCGCACCAAGATCCTCAAACTCTGTGGCTGAAATGGACTCCAAGTGTCCTCCAAGTGCCTTTGCAAAAATCAATATACAAAGTAAAAGATTTCCAATATACAATTTGTAAAATTAAAGAGTTGAAGATTACTTAGGAAAGGACAATTTGCAATGCAAACGAACTTTCTGATTTATAGAGTCACCACAGGGTTCCCTACATGAGTCAATCTAAAATAGGATTCAGCTCACAGTGCATCTAAAATAGGATTTGGTTGCCAAAACTCAACGTACACCATATCAGCAACAGCCCCCATCAATACAGCCATTGCAAAGGGTGAGGTACTCCAGCAAACTTTGTCTTACTTTTTTCTCAAAAGCAAGTGCATCATCAGTCTCATCATACTGGCCTTCCTTTGGCTTGTAAGGTTATCCTTGGCCTTTGGCTTTCCCATCTTCACCCAGCCCCTACAACACTTTTGCAGACTTGCCCCACTTAACTGGGTGTTCCCTACGTCTCTTGACCTTCAGGCAGGGGTTGGATCTCAGCCAAGAGAAGCGGCCCAATTCCTGTCTGGCATGTTTGAGATTTGGTGGGAAGTGACTTCCCTTTTGAGGGGTAAAGTCAAGACTTAAAACTAAGTTAAGGAGCATATAAATACCTCATTACTGTGATGCAGTAATTCCGTTTCTGGTAATCTGCCCTAGAGAAATACTCTAAGGTGTGAGGGTGGAGGGAGACAAAGAGGGGCTATCTTTGTCTTCAAAGACATTGCCTGCATTATATTTCTAATACTAAAAAATTGGAAACAACCTAAATATTGACAAATAAGGGAAATAACTATATAATTCCAAATAGGATATTTTAGTATAGTCATAAATTTATACATGTAAGGAGTTTTAATAACATGAGAAAAATTTCATACTACACATATATATTACATATATATGACATGCAAAAGTCATATGTAAAGTAGGATTATACTTACATAAAAGATAGGCACAGGAAGAGACCTGAAAGGAAATAAGCCAAAACTATGGCAGTCTTCATGTAGTAAGCAATGGCTAGGATTTTTTTTCTCCTATTTTTTTTAAATAATTAAAAAAGAAAAAGTAAAATTTGTTTTTACTTCAAAATAACACAAGTCAATTTCTTTTTTGAAAAGAAAAAATATATTGGGTTAAAAGTAGTGAATTAAAAGTAATCTTCAATTCACTACTTTTTGTTAAAAAGTAAAATTTCTTTTAAGTCAAAGATTCTATCTCACTAACATGATAAAATTCTTTGCTTAAATATTTTATACTTGAAATATTATAAGGTCCTAGCTACTGATCCAGAGATAACTAAGCTAGACTGAAGCAGGGACCAGAGATTCATGTAGGTGGGAATGTGTATGGCTTCATAGGGTTGTAATGTTTCCATAGCATTCTATGCCTATGTCCCAAACAGGGCTCCGGTGTCCAACCTGCATGGGTCCCAGGACATGTGCTTCTCAACAGCAGGGCTATGAACTGTGTCATTCTCTTGCTGCCACATGGCCTAGCACAGGGTCTGGTATATAGCAATATCTCAATAAATGTTGCATAAGAAATGAGTGCCCTTTGAAAGTGCTTCCCGATCTCTGTGCAATTCTAAGCTTTCCTGGTATAATAGTCAGTGTTACCATTTTTTCATGTTCCCACGGAGAGAGCGTGCACAGAAAGATTGCAAGAGCTCTTGGTATAATTACCAGGTCAGCAAACCTCCCTGCCATGCAGACGGTAGAGTTTTGCAGTAGGAAGCCCCAGGAATCTTGGCCCTGACTCTTCCTAGGCATAATCTCATGATGCTTCAATTTGCCAATCCTTAGAATTGAAGAAATAATCTTATTCTCCAGGAATTTTGGTGTGGTGAGTCAGAAGGAAGGAAATAAGTCTTCTTTCAAAGACTGAAACAGTGCTGATTGCCAAACAGGAAAAAAAAAATCTGGTTTCAGTTAATTAAGATGTTATTTTACTTCTACTTCTGGCTATGGCAAAATGGCTCGTACCAAATCAACTGTCCTATTGAGAACAACTAGAAAAGCTGCATTAAAAAGATAGTGTGTGTGTATCAATCATTGTATGGCGTAAGAGAGTTATCAAAGAGGCCAGGACTTGAGGGGCTAAGATTCTAAAAAGAAAGGAGCACAGAGAGCTGAGGCCACTTTTGACTTTGCTTTTCCCCTTGAAGTAGTTGTGAACTTGTAAGTGGCAGCTGAGATCCTGAGAAGTGAAGCAGAGATTTCCACAAGTCCAAAGGATCAAGGAGACAAAAATTAGAATTTAGGGCCTGGCAAGGTAGAAGTTCCCTGGTAAGCACCCCACACTTTCAGTTGTGGCCCCTGAAGGGATACAGTCAGGAGTAAGAGCAGATAAGAAATAAACTCTTGAAATCTGCTCAATTTCTGATTGACTTAAGGTGATCTGTCCCAAGCCTAATGGCCTACTGGGAACAAAAGTAAATCTTCCCTAGAAGAACGTATCATCATCATGCTAAAGAGCTATGCTGTCCAATCAGGTAGCCACTGGCCACACGTGGCTACTGGACACTTAGGATATGGCTTTGTCAGAATTGGAAAGTGCTGTGAATGTAAAATACTCACGGGATTTCCAAGACTTAGTGCAAAAAACTTGTGTAAAATATCTAATTAATAACATTTTATATTGGTTACATGTTCAAATGATAATACTTTGGGCATACTAGGTGAAATAAAATAAAATACATTATTAAAAATAATACACCTACTTCTTTATACTTATTTAATGTGCTACCACAAAATTTAAAATGACATGTATGGCTCATACCATATTCTTATTTGGCAGTTCTGCTCTAGAATGAAAAATGACCTCTAAAATTTTTCACAATGTCTGACATTTGGTTAAAAAATTACCAGGCACACCAGGAAATAAGACCAAATGAACAAAAACAAAGATATAAAATCAGGCAACAGGTAATATACGCAGGCCCACAGAAGTTATGAGTACTGAGTTATAGAATTATAGACTTTATATACTTTAAAATAATCATAACTAATACATTTAAGAAAATAGATGACAAGATGGAGAACTTAGGTAGAAAATCGTGACCTCTCAACAAAATCAACTGAAAATTCTGAAACTAAGAATATAATATCTGAAATTAAGAACTAGTTAGCTTTGACACACCTGAAGAAAGATTTAACTGGACAATTCCATTTGCTCTGTATACCCATGTGTCCTGTTCTTGACCCTACAGATATATAAAGTTTTGCATTTGTGCTAGTTTGGCCCATGGCTATGTTGCAATCCCCTCATTAGCCCACAAATTCTCCTTCCCAGAAAGTCAGAGGACTAAGCACTATTAGATGTTAAGATCCTAACAGTCCTCATAACAGATGCAGGAGACATGCTAAAACAGAACAGAGGTCTGGTTCAGGGTCCAGACATTAGACAGGACCAGCCATATTTGGCAGGCTGTCTGGCCTTTCATCAGGTTTGACTTTAGTATTCCCCAGAGATGAGAAGCAGTGTCAACACAAGAGCTGTAGCTGGTACAAGGTTGTCTGATGCAGACCGGAACATTCTGGAAAGAGCCTTCAGAGCTTTCATGGGCTACTTCTGGGTGGTCCATGAGGAGGCCACATGGATGTTTACATTGTGCTGTGATGTCCCAAATATCCAGAAGAAGAGCAAAAGACCAAGTGAAGAGGCCATCTATTTTGTCCACACAATACTGGCCTTGCACAAAACCCTTGGAAAGACCCTGCTGCCTTTGTCTAACCCTTGCCATAAAAAAAGATACAGCCTTTCTCAGAAGAGCAAAGTGAGAGGCAACTAGCTCAATCAATTTTTATGTCCCAGAAGGGTCATTGTAGGTGGAAAACTAATAAACTCTGCTCTCACCAAGGATCTAAAAAGAGAAAAGGGGACTGATAATCTAGAAAAAGAGAATTGGATTTGGATTCGAAGAAGAGCTCCGTGATAATCAAGTGTAGCAGGATGTTACAATATGTGTTTCTGTTGCTCTTTGGGTGAAAGCTCCAAAAGAATGAGCACAAAATAAAAAGGACAGGTGCTTGTTTTATTCAAACTGAGATGCAGGACTGGCAAAGAACTGTCGTCTGCAACCCTGTGTCAAGATCCAATTTGATGCTAAAGAAGGATTAAATTTGAAAAGTCAGAGAGCCACAAAATACAGAACTTCTTTGCAAAGAGTGGGGTGGGTATGCTGGGATTACCGGACCTCCTTCCATGGGGGAGGCACAGGGGTTGTTTCCTTCACTTCAAGCCCAGTGAACGAGCCTGCCCCATGTCCCTTAGCAGCAGTAGGACATGAGGCCTTTGCAGGATCCAGATTTGAAAAGTCAAAAGGCTGGTGGCTCAGATGCTGGGTTGAAAGCAGGAGCTGTATGGGAAATAGCTCCATTTCCATCCTGTTGGAACAGAAGAAGAGTGTTTCCCAAGGGCTAGATGTGGGCCTCTACAGAAGGCATCCTCTGCATAAAACCACTGTGCCCAAGAGTCTGCCTAGAAGGATGAAACAACCTCAACAGGAAGAGACTGGATGCAGTGTCTGAGGAGCTAGCACCCAGCACCCAGCACCCAGCCAGAGGGGGCATTCCCTCAAACTGTAGGTGACAGAGCCCTCTGGAAGAGCCCCCAAGGAACTCCAGAAAGCACCCAGCCCAGGGGAGAAACACCTGCTATGGCCATATTTCCAGTCCTCACTTCTCCTCCCTCTGCAGGCCCCATGCAAACCCAGGGTGGCCAGAATTCGTGGGAAAAGGGGAAATAAGAGAAGACATTGCTGTCCCCACCCCAGGCCTGATGAGGTTTGGAGCTCCAGGAGAAGCTTCTACTCTATGTAGAAGTTTGGAGTTTTGACTCTTACACGTTTTTACAACCAAAATGAGGCTCTTTTAAGACTCAAAGGCACATAAGGACTTTGTATTATTCAAAAGTGACCAAAAAATGCTGTGGGGCCTCTCCTAGATTTCATCCTAAATGGGTGAGGGAAAACCAACCTCACAAAATGGGTTTGTACAGGGAGAAGGAACAATGTTGGTTTTTGCCTCCACCCTAAGGACTGTTTTCTTTAAATGTAAAGACAATTAACAAATCACCAGGAAGGATGGAGGAAGCTTCTTGCTTGAGGAAGACAAGGAAACATCATCCTTGAACAAGCAATGCGTTCCGACTCCTTCATTTTATCCGTGAAGAGACAGGGCCCCGTGAGGCAGGGGATCCCACGCTCAGCGTGGTGGAGCCGGGACAAACATCTGGTCCACCACCCTCCCCACCGTACCCGTGGCGGAAGCAGCAGACAGGACCGATGACTCTTTCACCTCCCCTGTCTGTGTGGGGCCCAGATCATCTCATTTCATTTATTTACTAAAATGCTGGTTGTCAGGCCCAGATAAGAAAAGCCAATTCCTATTAGATGCTCTCCATTTTTAATGGCTGGCCACCATTTTGAAGTGGGCGCCTGGGTGAGAAAATGTAGTTCAGCTGGGCTTATCCTTGATACATTCTCTCCAGAGACCCTTCTGGAAAATGCTGCAGCCACCGGCACCTTGCACAGTACTCTGGCGGCCCACGGAAGGGCCGCACCCGTCATCTGGGGTGCCCAGAGGGAGGCTGCAGCCGCCAGCCCAGAAAGCGCCACATGGCAGGGAGCTGGGTTTCCAGCAGGCAGGAGAGAAGGTAAGCTCTCCCCGCAGCGTCCTGCTGTGTCTGGAAACCCCATCCAAGAGGCAGCGTATGGATCTGTGTACGGATCTGCTGTCGCGTAATGAAATGGTAATGGGAGGCGGTCCGGAACTCCTCCTTACACAGCCACCAACGGATGCCGTCCACAAGGAGGGCAGCTGCTCCTCCAATCTGCCCTGCTTTCGCAAGTCAACGCTCTTTAACGACCAAGGACACCCCCAGCCACACCCAGGAGCTCTCACTGCCTGCGGAGAACCACCTGCACTCCACATGCACCCCCTGCACCCTGCGGGCTCTCCTTGCTCCTGGCTGGAGCGCCTGGGCGCCGAGGATCCACCCGGGCTGGAACGAGAGCGCCTCACGAGCAGCACAGCCCTGGCGCAGGCAGGGAGCCATCTTGGAGAGCAGTTGTACCCGTGCCCGGTTCTGTGAACTGCACACTCTCCCTCTCTTTGTTAAGATGATGATAAACACAAAGCAACAACAAAATCCAAATAAACGATAAGCTCCGAAAAGAGCAGGATTGGACTGTCTTCTTTTCCAGATACCTGTTCACCACGATGGACAGCCCTGTGCCAGCACTGAACCATCTCCAATGCACGCCATATGCCTGTTTCTTTACTTAGCGTTGTTTGGGATGGGAATCCTTCAGAGAATGGAAGGTCCCTGAATATTTGGCAAGCCAGACGAGGACACCAGCCGAATGTGCGCGGGGATGGTGTGTCCCTACACACGTGCGCGCGCGCACACACACACACACACACACACACACACACACAGAGCTTTTTCTCTCCCAGACTGTTTGTAACTTCACTCATCAGTTGTTTTTTTCTATGTACAGTCACCAAATTAAAATAAACTCAGTGCTAGGAGAACAGAGCAAATTAAGACCGCCTTGGTCACACTTTTGGTCAAATCATCTAGCTGAGATTTTGGCCAGGAGTGTAGTCAGACACATACGCGCCCAGGTATGCGTAACCTACTCACGGTTCTGATTGGCCCAGAAGGGGGTCTGGAGATAAAGCAATAATAAACTGCACTCCCAAGATGAAAACCCCATTCCTTTTCTGGTTGGATTGTCTGAGTTTGCAACCTGGGCCAGACTTTGGTCCTGGCCTCGTTCACACGCGTGCATGCAACATTCACTGGCATTAAGTTGAGAGAACCACAGCCGGGAACAAACACAAACGAACAGGAAATCAATGGTGTCTTATCATCTCAGGATTTTAGATTATGCCAGTTGTCAGCAGAGGCTGCATCTAGCTCTGAGGTGTGGGAGACACTCCTTCCATGGTGCCCTTGAAGTACTGCTCTGACCAGGGTTATGGTGGGCCCTAGCTGATACCCAGGAAATGGTCCCCTCATTTTCTCTAGAAAATCAGGAAACTGGAAGCGTGGCAAAAACCTCTCAAGGGTAATCGTTTTTCCTGACTGGTATCGTAAGCTTGTCAAGTTCTTAGCCAGAGCTTTCCAAGGCAAGTTTGGAAGAAGCATATGGTGCTTGCCCAGTCCATATGACTGGCTGAGCGTCGACCACTACTGTTGATACAATATATCACTTTTTTCTCAATATTATGACAGCATTTGTCAATGAAAATTAAATTACTGTCAAACTTATCCTGCTAACTTACGGCACAACCATCAGAGAAAGCCAGCACCGCGCCTTAAGCCAACGGGACCTTGTCTTTATGCTTAACCAAGAGGCAGGAGAGAAAGACATTTGGGACTTTAATGCCAGTAGGGATGGCCTGCCAAGCTAGCACAGGGATGCAATAGAAGTGATTTTCCTGCAGCCTAAGTGACTGGGAAGGGGGTATGTTGGGGGTGGGGGCAGGGAGTGTGTCAGTTTGGGCACATGCTCAGTATAGGCAGTACTACATGCACCATGTGTTAACATGCATGTGCGGTTAAAAGAAGAAGAAAAAGATTACATCTTTAAAATCAAAGATCCTTTGGGTGTGTTTAAAATATAATATTATTTTCACAACATGGAAGGAATTGGAGAACATTATGCTGAGTGAAACAAGCCAAACACAAAAAGACAAATACTGCGTGTTCTCACTCATGGAACATACAATTGAACTCATAGAAACAGAGAGTAGAATGGAGGTTACCAGAGCCTGGGGCATGGAGGGAATGGAGTGGCGATAGGCAAAGGGTACAAATCCTCAGTTAGGAAGAATAAATTTGATTTTTCTAGATCGATTGCACAAGCATGGTGAATATAGCTAATGATTGTATTTAGTACATTTCAGTATTGCTAAGAGAGTAAATTTCTAATGTTCTCATCAAAAAACTGGTAAATATTTGAGATGATAGATATGTTAATTACCTTAATTCAATCTTTCCACATTGTATTTAAAAATCCTAACCCACTTTGTACCCCATAAACATACACAACTATAATTTGTCAATATATAATAAAAATAAATGAAATCTAACATTGACCTACTGGAGCAATCATATGGAGACATTTAAAAGCCAGATTATATTTGACACTACTTTCAGCTTCTTCAATACCTTTGAACAACCTCAGCTTTCATTCTAGTTCTGAGATTGAAGACTTGGTGGTTGTATTTTCCCACTAAGAGACTGTATTAATTATGAAATTTTGAAAGCTTCAAAAGACTTAACAGTAAAATCTACTATTTTTCTCTTTATTACCTTACTGGAAAGTGTTTGGAAGCTAAAGGATCACTGACAGAACACTAGCAGGTAGGTACGTCATGGACCAACCACCTCTGCATCTAGGAGTCTGCGGTCTTCCTCCTCCTCCCCCAACCCTCAACGCTCCACGCCTATGAATTCAATCTTCTACATCATCTAAGGAGGCTACCCTGGGATTGAGACAAACTGATGGAGCCAGTTTGGGATTTTGACTTCTTTATATTTTATCTGCTTCTTTCAAGACCAAAATTTCTCATGAATTTCAGCAGGCAGTAACTTCAGCCACATCAAACTGACCGTCATGATTAGCATTGGCAAGCCTTATTGCGAGAGGTGCAGACACATAGATTGGGGCCTGAGCAGGATGTCTGGTTTTTATAGAATTGTTTCTTTGTGTTTCTTTGTGTAAGAACATTCTAGAGTAATGTCCATGGCTAATGCAGAAAGAGAAACAGAAAATGCATCCCATCACATAGTAGGACAATACTTTCATCTTTAAGATCACACTGAGCAATTAAAAACAAAACAAAAAAAGAGACTGCTTCCAATAACTATCATTCACAATTTAATAGTTTCAAACGGGGTCCCTTTCTCTCCTCTGTGAGACCTTTGCCTTGGATCTCCTCCAGGAGAACTATAAATGCAATGCCCATGGGCTCTGGCTGCCATGAGGACAGGCCTCCCCCTGTGGTTTTGGGAAGTGGCACACAGGGCTATGTTTCACAAGACGGAAAAGTAAACAAAAGCACCTCTTCTTGCAGTGAGTTCCCAGCTATCAGCTGAGTCCTCAATGGCTCGGAAAGTGCAGTGGGCTCTCCCTTAGGGAAAATTGCCCCATGTTAATCCTTGAGTTCCCTCCTATGCATGCTTAAGCCAAAGCAAAGAATGTTTTCAACAATACGGATACCCACATTACCCTCCAAGACACTTGGTTTGGAACGGGAGAAAGAAGCAGCCTCAGGAACAGGTCCTGAGCCTTCTCCCCAGCCACTTCACTGGTGGCCCAGAGAACCAACCCCTGAAGAGCCACTGTTCACTCAGGGCCCACAGTGCCATCGGGAACAATTCACTCTCTCCTTATTAAATAATAGTAGAGACAGAAAACTGATGGACGTTTCTCCTTTATGGCAGGATCAAAATATTTGAGACCAGCTCCACCCAGCTAGGTAAAGAGAACATCAAAGAACAATCTTCTCTCCACTCTTGAAAGCCCCAGCCGTTTGCTGGAGACATGTCCATGGATGCTGACAGGAGGGGAGAGCCAGGTCCTGAGACTAGCCCAGCCTTGGGCTGCAGGAAGCCGTGGTGAATTCATGGTGCCAGCAGTCGGATTTTCATCCCCAAACTGTTCTCCCCAACACAAAGAGGGGCAGTCTGGCCTTGTAACAAAAGCCAGTGTGGGTGGCAAGGTGACTGCACGTTTCAGCTTGAATGCTCCGGTGTGGGGCCTGCACCTGATCACCAGATGCTTCAAGCAGATGGCCAGGGAGGGGAGGGCCGGCTCCTGGTTGCTTCTGAGGGGCTACAGGAGAACCAATCCAGAGAGCCGATCAGGAGTTCCCGGCTGCCCAGCCCAGCCTTCTCTCCCAGAGCCCTTGCAGGATGGAGCCCAGAGCCTCCAGTTCAGCAGAGGCTTCCAAATATGCACAAACGCACCTCAGGTGAGGAGCTCAAATAAGGAGTGAGGCTCGGCCAGCAGACATCCTTTTGTCCACTGATTCTTTTAGGATTTCTTCTCTGGATAGCCTTCTGGAGCAGGCCAGTCTACATCTGTTATCCGATCCAGAAGGTCTCAATAAATGTGATTCACTTGCAAATTAATTTTTCAGCAAGTGGCTGGGTGAGTAATAAAGAGAAGCCTCCCTGTGGTGCCCAGCCCAGCCTAACCTGCAGCCCTGGGTGGGTGCTTCTGCTGACCTTGGCCCAGCAGTGAGTCCTGACAACGACCCAGCCCAAGTCTGGAAGGCAGGAGCAGCCCCTAAGATAGGAAGAGCAGGCAGAAGGGATGTAGGCTGTGCCAAGGAGGGCTTTCTGGAGAACAGAGGATTTTTCAAAGCTCCCCTCTCAGCAGAAGCTGCTGGCAGGCCAGGGCTGAAAAGGAAGCCCAGCCCTGCTCTTGTTCTGCTCAGGGTCTCTTCCAGGAACTCCATGTTCTGGCGCATGCAGGCACACACAGCCATGCGGACGCAGGGATGTTTGCACACGCACAGTACACACACACACAGAGGATACCTTGTGGAGAATACAGATTTGGGTTTCTTCATTTAGTGATGTATCCTCCCCCCACCCCTGAATCTGCAGAGTATCTGAGATAGATGAAGTGCTCACTAAATATCATTCAATGAATAAATGAATGAGTGAGTGAATTAATGAATAATGCCCTGTCTCAATCTCTCCCAGCTCAGCCCAGCCAGAGGACCAGCTGTAGCCCCTGGAGCCCTCAGGCCCGCTGTGCTCCCTCACACTCTGCCTCAACAGGTGAACTTGTACAAAGAATGACTCCCTCTCCCCCTGACATCTCTGCTTCCTAAGTTCACATTTCCTCAAAGTTAGGGCTGAGCTGGGCCCACCTCCTTAGCTCAATGCCCTCCCTGACAGAAACAAGGGGGCAGAGACTGCCCACAGACTGGTGTTCTCTTGTGGTGGTTGTGGACCGGGTGAGTTGCTCAGATCCACCTGGTTCTGGCTGACCGGAAGCCATTGTGCTTGTGTTACTGTGAGCTCACGGGCAGGAAGGCCTCTCATTCGTGCCCCTGGCATTCCTGCTGCCTGGCCCTGGGCAGGCATTGGGTGAGTGCTGGGTAAGGGTTGGGTACACTGTAGACAAAGGCACAGGGGAGCCAGGTGAGCAGGGAGAAACTCCTGGCCAATTCCAGGCCAGAGCAGCCCTTTCTTGTGGCCAGGAGGCAGGCCATGCACGGAGGTCTCCCCGCCCACCAGCTCTGCAACCTTAGGCAAGTTACTTGACTTCTCTGTGCTTCACTTCTTCCTTTATAAAATGCAGACAATAAGTCCACTTCATTGGACTGTTGTAAAGATTTAAAAGGCAATTGCCGTCTAGTGCTCAGTCTGGCACCTGGCACAGAGCAAGCAAGCATTCGGTGGTAACTGCTCATGTGTGGCTGGTGCCCTCTCTGTGCCAGACAAGGTCTAAGTGCCATACTTAGCTGCTGCACAAGGCCTGGCCTCCTCTCACCCCAATGACTACCCCTCCCACAGGTATGGGCATTCGGCAAGTGCTTAAAAAGTGACTCCTGGAAGGATGGAGTTCTGCAGTGTGCTGCGTTATGTTCTCTACCTTCCTCGGTGCTGGTGGAGGCAGTTTGTGTCTGTACGGGTGTTCAGGAGTGCAGGGAGTGGCAGGGACAAGCAGGAGGCCTGCAAGGTACTGGGGGTGGTGGGCGGCAGGCCTGCTGGGCCAGCACAGTAGCAGGCGGCTGTGACTGGTGGCAGACCCTCCAGCCCCAGACTCTCCCCCGAAGGCAAGGATTAGCCCTGCTGCCCTGGCCAGCGGCCAGCTCGGATCATTTCATTTGGCCTACTTAGCGTTCCCCCAGGGGTGCTGGGGAGGAGATGATTCATCACTGTCTGGAGCACCCTCGTGCAGAGGCTTCCACCCAAGAGGGGCTGCATCCCTGTCTGTGTGACATGACAGCCCCCGTCCCCAGGCCCTTCCCACAGGAAGCAAAGGCAGGCCAGGGTGACACTGGCTCTGGGTCAGAAAACCAGCAGCAAAGACAGGAATGAGTGTACTCCTCCTGGCCCCGTGGCTGGAGTCGCCCAGGCTGGCGGAAGCCATGGGTCACGTCGGTGCTGAGCCACGACTGCAAGCCACGCCATGTGGGATGAGGGCTGAGCTGAGGGGTAATGCTCGCCACACCGTCGCCTCTCTTTGCTGGTCTTCTGCCTGTCTCAGGCCACACCTAGAGGCAGGATGATGTTGGGGGAAGAGCAAAGAAAGAGAATCCCTGATCTCTGTCTTTGACAGCTCAGAGCTTCATAGAATCAGAGAGCCCAGAGGGCTGTAGACTCCCTCTATACTGTTCAGAGGGCTTGAGAGTCATTATTTCAGGGGAGGCTATAGTCCAGAAAGGTGCAGCAACTTCTTTAAGGTCACACAGCACAATGGATGCAAGGCCGGAACACCATTCTCATGTCTTCCTGTCTAGAGCTTTCGCAGCCTCACCTGGGACATAAAAATCTACCCCAAGAAACACAGACAGGTCAGAGGTGCCCGCAGAGAGTTGTTTGGGGGAGGGGACGAGAGGACACCCCTCGGCTCCCAGGCTCAGGAAGGAGCCCCTCCAAAAAGAAAGCATGAGCCTCCACTTTGAGGCCCAAGACCTCGACCTAGGACTGATTATTGTGCCTTTTCTCCACGTTTCAGGAGCTTAGCTGGGTCTCAAAACCATCCACAACCCCTATTTAATAAAGAAAACCAGGCGAGGAGGGGAGGGGGGCCCGAAGGTGAGGGCTTCCCTGCTTCAGAGCAGAGCTGGCCGGGGCGGGTGGCCGCCAGGGGAGCAGGCCGGTGCTGGCGGGCTCCCCTCTCTGGCGCGGTCACCACCACGGCACATCGCTCAGCATTGCCTTCCCTTCTGCACAAGTAATTAAGAAACACCTGTGTTTCTCCATCAGCCTGCACATTTGGGGAGAGCCCCCCTCGCACCATGGAGGGGGGCCCTGGTGTCCCCAGGCCCGTCGGGGTGGCGGAGGGTGCCCTTCCCAGGTCTCCCTCGGAGGGCCGGGGGTGGGAGAAGGCCCTGGAGCCCGAGCGCGGCAGCACCTGCCTCAAAATGGCCGAAGCCCCCACAGAACTTTGAAACCAGAAGCGGCTCCTGGAGGTGCCTCCTCGCCAAGGCTCAGGCCCGTGCCAGCTTTCTCACAAACGAACAGCTTGTATCCCCATGAAAATCAATGGATGGAACAAATTGTATTAAATTATGTAAAATGATACTAAAGAGCACATTCTACCAGTGAAAAGAAAAAAAAAATAACCCCCAGAAAATCTTATTTTAATAAATCTGGCAAAATTATAGAAGACAATTAGGAGGAAAAAAATGCTAAATTTTTATGACACTTAAAGACACATCTCCTGGCCATAAGCAGAGACGTGGGATTTATCCCCTCATAGGTCAGACACACGTCATTCTTTTGTGTGTCTGACACCTGTGAGTTATTTATGGTCCCCGTGCTCTGGCCGGAGCTGTCTCCTGCCCAGCTCCCTTCCGCGCAGGCACACTCGACCAGGCAGCAGAACCGAGCACGCGTTTTTTGGAACCAAATTTCCTTCCCTTTCACGTGGATTTTTTTTTCTTGGTAAATAACTGTAATTAACATTGAACTTGCAATATAACCTCTTGCCTATATGTAGAAAAAAAATCATTTAAAAATATTTTAGCCACTTCCATCCTTTCCATGCCCTGGCACAGCTGCCATTATTTAAAAAATCAAGAACACCCTGAGACACGATGTTTAATAGGTCAGGAGGCCTTTCTCAGCTTCCCCATGCCTCCAGCCCCCACTCCAGTGCCCAAAGGGCATGCCATTCACCAACACGGGGTCTGCCACCTGCCCACATGGCACAAGAACAATCAGAACACGGGAACATGTAGGTCCAGGGTTTTGTTTCTGCCCGGAAACATTTGCACTGAGTTGGGTGAGGGAACTCCCTGACGGAGGCACAGTGGGGAGAGGACAATTTTGAATCTTGTTTCTCCATCTCTGGCTGAATGACCTTGAATGAACTTGTAACCTGCCTGAGGCCGTTTCCTCACCAAAGCAGGTACACTAATGCCAACCTTGCCTTGTTCTTATGAGGATTAAGATAATTCAAATAGTATCAAACTTCCAGCACAATTCCTGACACAAAGAAAGCATTGCATAAATGGTTGCTTCTAATATTGTTATTGTTTATAATAATAATTATCATCATTTCTCCTGGCTATGACATATAATGGAACCAACACAGGTTGACTAACTTTCCTCTTAGACCTTATTTGGAAAGGTGTTATCACTGGGAAAGTCCAAAAAGGTGATTTTTGAGATCACATGCTTCTTGTGCGTCCATTTGTCACCTGAATAATGGCTCCCTGACTGGTGGGGGAGCTCAAAGTGGAGCCGAGTGAGCCATGCCCATTATTGTGTGATGGGCAGAGCTCGCATGCACTCAGTCGCCTGTGCTTACCTAGGGGCCCACCCTGAGCTCTGGCCTCATTCCGAGCCCTTTCGTGGGTTCACTGGGCCTGGCTGCTTTCCTGGCATCCGCAGGACAGACCCAGATGGCTGAGCCCCAATCAGCTCTGCTCCTTAACAAACACATGATTCTGTCTTTCCTCAATGCTAAGACTCACAGTCGTATTTAAAATCGAACAGGTCTGAAATAATAATGCATCTTACAATAGATATTACGCTTTTTATGGTTTTCCCCCAAAAAGATGGCCCATTTTTTTGGGTGATAGTATCTCAAAATCAAGAACATATGGCAGGATAATAAAAATGCTACCACCTAAGAAGCTATCATGGATATGCTAAGGGCTTTCCCAACACTCCAGGATCACTTGGGGCCTTGGTTCAGATTCCCAGAGGAGCTAGGAGTAGGCGAGGTGTGGGAAGGACCTGGAGGCTCAGGGCAGGCCCTAGATTCCAGGAGCCGGCACAGGTACTCACAGCAGGATGCAGTGGGAATGGGACAGACGCTGGGAGCTTTCAGAGATGGTCCTGCTCAGGAGAGCTGACGGTGTAGCTCAGAAGACAGGTACGAATGCGGGGGGCAACCCAGAGAGCCAAGCAGGGACCACATGGGCATATGGACAGGTCTGGAGACACCCTCCACCCAACTACAGTGTGCCACAGCACGCCCACACCCCAGAGTGCAGCACACCTCACAATGCCCACAGTCAAGTCCTGGACCTCTTTAAGTTGTTTTACAAAGGGGAGGCAGAGAGGTCACTCCAAAGCCCTTGTCCAGTAAGGCACACCTCCTCTCTAGCCCATAAAACATACAACTCTGTGAAGTCAGTTTGTTCATTCACTTATTCATTCACACAATATGCATTGAGGACCCACCAGTACCAGCCACTATTCAAAGTGCTGGGGGGTCCATTAACAAACAAAACAGACAGCACCCCAGCCTTCCCACTGTTGTATCATGAGGATGATAACAAAGGCCCTGCAGAAAAACTAAGCAGGAAGCGGCAGTTGGGAATTCTAGGAAGGGAGTGGTTCAAATCTTAAATAGGGGGCTCGGGTAAGGCCTTGCTGGGAAGCCACAGTTGAGCAAAGACTTGGAGAAGGCAAGGCATCAAACCAACCATGCAGTTACCTGCAGTGGCACTGTTGCCATGGCAAAGGATGCAGCCAGTGCAAAGGCCCTGGGACAGCACAGAGGGTGTGTGGCCGCACCAGAGTGAGCAAGGCAGAGAGCCATGAGACTGCAAAACTCAAAATCAGGGGTGTGACATGGGGCCAAATTTCAGGAAACCTTGCAGGCCACTGCCTTGGCTCAAGTGGCTCAGGGAGCCCCTGAAGATCTGAACACAGTAGTGGCAAGAGAATCACTCTGACCACTGTGCTGAGAATAGTGACCCGGGCAGAATCCAGGCAATCAGCTAGCAGGCTGTTAACAACCCAGTAAAGGCTGGTCATGCTCTGGACCCACATGGCGGCAGTGTGGGTGGGGAGGAGGGAATGGATATATTTTCTGCCTGTATTTCGAAAGTACAGTCTATAGATCTGCTGTTGGCATGGATGACAAAAAGAGGGGTCAAAAATGACACCAAGATTTTCACCCTGAGAAAACAGAGGGATGGAATTACTGTTAACAGAGATGGAAAGATGGCAGGAGGAGAAAGTTCTGGGGCAAGATGGGGCAGGGGCTTCCTAGGTGGCCTGCCCTGGAGCATATAGGGGGTTAGGGAGGCAGAGGCATTTGGGGCCCCGAAATTGCAGGGGGCCAGTGAGGGTCCATTAGGGCCAGCAGCCCGCTTTTCTTCCCTGAAGCACCACCCCAAACATCTGGCTGCCTCCTCACCCTAGTGACTCCCGACAGCTGGGCCTCCAACCCACGGCAGCGTAGCGAGGAACCAGGGAGCTGAGGGTAAAACAACATATATAAAAATCATCCCCAAATAGTCTGAAGATACAGAGGTGTAAAGCACTGCATCCCAAAAAAGCCTCCCGCTAGAGGGACTATTTTTAAAAAGACTTTTAAGAGGTGTGAAAGTGAAGCTGTCTATTATGTTTCTCCGGCAAAGCACCAAATCTTAGGTTTTCTAACAATGACACAGAATTACTTGCAACTGGCCAGTGGGCAGGAGGCCCTGCCTGCATGTGGCCCCATGCCAGGCGTGCCCCTGGAGGGAGACGATGGAACTTGGTGCATTAGCCTGCCCAAACCTTCCAGAGGAAAATTGAACTCTCCTAAACACGGTTGGTTCATAGAATCTGAATTAAGCTTGAACGTTGCTGATGTCTCTGAGATTTTGCTCCTGCTAAACATCATTTAATTCTGCATTATTAGCCCCCTTCTTTGGGGAAGTACAGCTGCTGCTGTACTTAGAGCTTTTATATACAGCAAATTGCCCAAAACACCCAAATAAATAACAGGGAACCTATTCTTCTCGTCTGCCTAAGGGTCAGTTGAAAGCCAATGGAAATAACTAACTCTCTCGCTTGCCTCAGCAGGAGAAATGGACGTTTCAAGCCGGGAAGTTCATGGTGAGCTAGTTTTCATTACTAAAGGCTTCCGTTTAAGTGCAGAAGCCAGAAACTTATTTTTAATCTTCTGTTTTGAGGAGTGTAGATATGAACTGAAGGGCCCTGCACACTGCTGGGGGACCGTTTCAAACTGCTTCAGTTTAAAATACAAATTGATCAAGGGGAGAAGCTCGGAGAGGAGCGGGTTTGAAACAGAGAGGAAGACCTAGGAGCGCAGGTGGGCTCAGATGATGCTGTGAGGGTCCCTGCCCCTGAGTGGCTGCAGCACTGCCTCCCGGTGGGCTTTGGCCTCCATCTAATCCCAGGATCCTGGCCCCAGGGCCCCATGACATCCGCTCAGCCTGGGAGCACCAGCTCCTACCCAGCCACTCTTCCCCCAGCTTATGTCTGTAGTAACTTTACATGCTCTCAGATTTAAAACAAAAATATAGTTATTTTATCACACTACAGTGTGGCTGGCAGTTGTAAAGATATTGCTTTTAGGTCTACTGCTTAGACCTACTGCCACTCTGCATAGCTTCAAAGAAAATGGAGCCTTCTTCAGCTCAGGTTTCACCTAGTATGGACTGTTCGATGAATCTGGAGGGGGAAAAGGCTACTGAGTTCCGCCTCTGAGTCCCCCTACTGAGGAGCTGGGCCTTACACCCCCGCTTGCGATGGGGAGAGGCCACAGCCCCTTTCTGAAACTCTGGAGTGAAAAGCTTGGCATAATTTGTGACAGGAGGTCAGCTCCCTCCAGAAAGGGCTCTGAATCATCTATAGTGATCTACAAAAGACACTTGCACTGCTCCTAGGAGGGGGAAAAATAACAATCTAATCATATCTAGCTGCTTCATTCTTGGTGAAAATTTTGTTTTTCAATTTACTATTTCAAAATTCCTAACCGTAGCCACCTGCCCCTCCCCCGCCCAGCAAGTCTGTTAGATGCTGTTCTTCAAATCTGACTACAAATACGTTCTATAGACAAACGTGATATTCTAAATGTCACCGCAGAGGACTATAAGAGCAGTTATTTTCTATTTATCACAAATATTGTCTGATGCTCTGTACCTAAAGAATACTCTTGATTAGAAAGGCCCTTCCTTTTGTTCAGTGCTTCTAAAAATATAAAGACTATTATAAAAAAAAATAAAATCCTAGTACAGGTGACACAAATCTTTCCCATCAGACTTTTTTTTTTTTTGCCAGAATTGGGGTAGCACATTATTATGAGGATTCAAAAAGAATAATTAAAGTTCTACATGGACACAGATCTGCCTGAGGGAGGACCTTTTATGTTGTTTTGCATTCTGTGTGTCATTCAAAAGGTTTGCAACTGGGAAATGATGTTGAACTAAAATAAGACAAGAACACATTGACTGAAATTATACCCTGTCCAACGAGTTGACACCCCTTTAGACAGCTCACCACGATGGCTCTGGAGTCACCACTGCTCCCCATGTGGGTGACATTTAGACTCTGCACAGTGGCACAGGAAAGAAGTAGTCTCAGAGCAGACAGTGTGCACATAGATCCGGGTGGCAGAGGAAAGGCCAGGAATCACCTGGCACCTGCAAGTCGTCTGTTCACTGACTGAATGAGTGTCACCACCAGGCAGGCCCACTGGCCATGCTTTGTTTGGTTTTGACCCGCTGTTGGTGTTTTGTGGTTGTTTTGTGTTTTTGTGGTTTTTTTTTTTTTAAAGATTTCAGTCAGCATTTAGCAATAATGAAGTTTCATATAAAGATCCAGAGACTTCCTTTTAAAAACTGGCTGCTGTGGTAGCACTGGCCCAGCTCTGCCTCCTGGCAACACTGTGGGAACAGAGCAGAGGCTGCCCCTGTGGGCAGGGCATTTGCCCTCTAACCTCCCGTCATCCCCACCACTCCCCACTGTACCTTGACAGGATGACTGCCAACCAGCATTTATCTTTGCATTTGGGGTGTTCTTTTTATCATAGTAAAGAAACATTTCTGTGTATCTACATTATTACCAAAAACAAAAAAGGGGTAGAATAAAAAAAGTAAAAGAAAAGGTAGATGTGAGGCAGTGTGCTTTAAGTAAGATAAGATAAAATACTGTTGTTTGTGAATGTAAAGAATAGCCCAATTAAAAAAATATATATATATAAAAATATATATATGTAAATACCAAGCCCATGTTACTCATTCCTGTAACTTGCCTGGCACCTATGAGCATTTATTCATTCAGCAAATACTTATTGAGCACCTACTATGTTCCAAGCACTGCTCTAGGTATCAGAGATACATCAGTTAGCAAAGCAAATGAAAACTTTTCCCCCTGTGGAGCTCACCTTCCTGCAGGGAAGGACAGGAAATTTAAAAATATAGAGACATTAAAATAAGCGAATCATGTGTGAAAAATGCTATAGACAAAAAATGGAGCAGAATATAGAATACTGAGAGAGTGTGGAAGGGGTTGCAATTTTAAATATGCATTTGAATTTGTGAGCTCTGGGCTTTGCTATTTCTGCCTTCGTGGCCGCTATGGTCTTTCCCCTCCTAAGGAAGTACTACCTGCCTACCTCATCACACACAGCTCTCCCCCTTCTCTGGGGACAGCAGCACTGACTAAAGGCCATGCACTTTGGTTCTAATGAAGAACATATAGTGAGCTGCTTTGAGGATCTTGGTCCACTACTTGGCACCATGGTAGAGACCGAATCTCTGACCTCACAGACCTGAGTCTAGTTTTGGAATGAGGCAAGTACATAGGGTACTCTCACACTAGGTATAAAATGCTAAGCATCATAAAAGTAAGAAAAAATAGTGTCTGAAGTTCAGAGGAGAAGGCATTACCTATTAAAAAAACAAAGCAAAATAAAGTTAAAAAAATCAAAAACTAAAATTAATGAAAGAAAAAAGGACAGGTGAGACAAAGAAAATTCAACACATATGTAACTGGTATACACGACGAAAAGAATATTTTAAAAGTAACAAAAATGGAAACAAAGATAAAATAAAAGAAAACTGTCCTCAAATGAAAGAATGCAGTCTTTGGATTGAAATAGTACACTGAGTCTTAGGAAATCCTGAGGTATTTTAGATTTCAAGAATTAAAAAAAAAAAGAACAAACCCAAGCTTGAATCAGGAAGAAATAGAAATCCGGAGCAGACCAATGACGAGTAGTGAGATTGAATCAGTAATAAAAAATCTCACAACCAAAAAAGCCCAGGACCAGATGGATTCACAGGCAAATTATACAAGACATTCAAAGAACTGATACCAATCCTACTGAAACTGTTTCAAAAGATCAAGAAGTATCCCTAACTCATTCTACAAAGCCAGTGTCATCCTGATACCAAAGCCAGGAAAGGACGCAACAAAAAAAGAAAACTACGGACCAATATCACTGATGAAGATAGACACAAAAATCCTGAACAAAATACTAGAAACTCAATCCAACAGCATATCAAAAACATAACTCATCACAATCAAGTGGGTTTCATCCCAGGGATGCAAGGATGGTTCAACATACACAAGTCAATAAATGTGATTCACCACATAAACAGAATTAAAAACAAAAACTACATGATCATTTCAATAGATGCAGAAAAAGTGTTTGATAAAATCCAGCATCACTTCATGATAAAAACCCTTAACAAACTAGGAATAGAAGGAAAACACCTCAAATTAATAAAAGCCATATACAACAAACCCACAGCCAACATCATAGTGAATGGGGAAAAGTTGAAAGCATTCCCCCTAAGAACTGGAACAAGGCAAGGATGCCCACTTTCAGAACTTCTATTCAACATAGTATTGGAGGTTCTAGCCAGAACAATCAAGCAAGAGAAAGACATAAAAGACATTCAAATTGGAGAAGAGGAAGTCAAACTATCTCTGTTTGCAGATGATATGATCTTATACCTAGAAAACCCTAAGGACTCCTCCAAAAGACTCCTGGATTTGATAAATGAATTCAATAAAGTCTCAGATTACAAAATCAACCTACACAGATCAGTAGGACTCAATCTCATTTACAATAGCTGCAAATAAATAAATAAATTAACTTAAATTAAATACCTAGGAATATACTTAACCAAGGAGGTGAAAGATCTCTACAAGAGCTACAAAATACTGATAAAAGAAATCATAGAAGACACAAACAAATGGAAAAATATCCCATGGTCATGGATTGAAAGAATCAGTATTGTGAAAATAATCATACTGCCCAAAGCAATCTACAGATTCAATGCAAGTCCTATTAAAATAGCAACATCATGTTTCACAGAATAAGAAAAAACAATCCTAAAATTCATATGGAACCAAAAAAGAGCCCAAAGAGCCAAAGCAATCCTAAGCAAAAAGAACAAATCTGGAGGCACCATGTTACCCGACTTCAAATTATACTACATGGTGATAGTAACCAAAACAGTATGGTACTGGTATAAAAGTAGACACATAGATCAATGGGACAGAATAGAGAACCCAGAAATAAAGCCAAATACTTAAAACCAACTGGTCTTCAGCAAGCAGACAAAAACATACACTGGGGAAAAGACACCTGTTCAATAAATGGTGCTGGGAAAATTGGATAGCCCCATGCAGAAGAATGAAACTAAATCCCTATCTCTCACCATATAAAAATTAACTCGATATGGATCAAAGACTTAAATGTAAGACCTGAAACAATGACAATTCTAGAAGGAAACCTATGAAAAACTCTTCTGGACATTGGCCTAGGCAAAGAATTCATGACTAAGACCCCAAAAGCAAATGCAACAAAAACAAAAATAAATAAATGGGACTTAATTAAACTATGAAGCTTCTTCACTGCAAAAGAAATAATCAATAGAGTAAATAGATAACCTACAGAATGGGAAAAAATATTTGCAAACTATACCTCTGACAAAGGACTAATACCTAGAATCTCCAAGGAACTCAAACAAAGCAGCACGAAAAAACCAAATAATCCCATTTAAAAGTAGGCAAAAGACATGAACAGACATTTTTCAAAAGAAGATTTACAAACAGTCAACAAACACGAAAAAATGCTCCATATCACTTATCATCGGGGAAATGCAAATTAAAATCACAATGAGATACCACCTTACTCCAGTCAGAATGGCCATTCTTAAAAAGTTGAAAAACAATAGATGCTGACATGCATACAATGCAAAGCGTACACTTATATATACACTGTTGGTGGGAATGTAAATTAGCACAACCTCTATGGAAAACAGTATGGAGATTCCTCAAAGAACTAAAAGTAGACCTACCATTCAATCCAGCAAGCCCACTACTGGGTATCTACCCCAAGGAAAAGAAGTCATTTTATCAAAAAGACACCTGCAATCATATGTTTATCACAGCACAGTTCACAATTGCAAAGATATGTAATCAATGAAAGTTCCCATCAACCAAGGCATGGATAAAGGAAATGTGGCATATATACACGATGGAATACTACTCAGCCATAAAAAGGATGAAATCATGTCTTTTGCAACAACTTAGGTGGGAGTGGAGGCCATTGTCCTAAGTGAAGTAACTCAGGAATGGAAGATCAAATACCACATGTTCTCACTTATAAGCTAAGCTATGGGTACACAGGGGCACACAGAGTGATACCACGGACATTGGAGACTCAGAAGGGGGGAGGGCGGGAGGGAAGGGAGGGAAGAGAAATGACCTGTTGGGTGCAATGTGCACTATTTGGGTGACGGGTGCACTAAACACCCAGACATCACCACTATACAATTCATCCATATAACCAGAACCACTTGTGTGTTAAATCTATTGGAATATATTCTAAAAAGAAGAATAAATGGGAGAGGAGATAAAAATATTTCCTTTTCCACGATAAGCCAGAAAGAAAAGAATAAAAAAGAAGAATCCTATGGATTCCATCTTAAAACAGCAAACAAATAAGCAAACAAAACAAAAAAATAATAAATCAACCAAAAAGTTTGAGCATATTATTAAATTATATAAAGGTAACTACTAGAATATGCAAAACACTACAATTTTTCCATACTATTAGTGGGGAAATACACACAAGCACACACAACAAAACGAAGAGAGCTCAGATAATATAGCAGAATATAAGAAGCAAAAGAAAGACAGAGGAAAGCAGGTCAAATCACAGAACTAAAGCCAAATATATTTTCACATCAATAAGTATAAATAAGTTAATTTTACCTATAAAAACCACACTTTTCACTGGATACATGTACAATGAAATACACATATACATATCATTGGATGATAAAAGCAAAACAAAATGTTATTCTGTATATGTAACTCATCTAAGGCAAAGACATGACATGAACACATACTATAAAAGAAAGTAAGATTTTGATAATTTTATTAGGTAAGTTGAAATTTAAGGCAAAGGTATTTAACCAGACCAAGAGAGACACTTCATAATGATCAGCTGAACAAGTCACAATGATCTAAATGGATCATTGCACACCAAAAAATTCACAAAGCAAAACAAAAAGAAAAAGTATTTAAGAAACTAAAAAGCAAAAATAATCAAACAAAATAGTAATAGAGACTTTAACTCATGTTCGATTCATCATAAATCAAGTAGATAAAAATTAGGAAAGACATGAAAAATACAATTGATAAGGTAAATCTAAGAGAGATGCATCAAATTTTATTCTCTTAAAATAGAAAAGAAAAACCACTCTTTTCAAATGCCCATAGAATATAAACACAGTTGACTACAATTTGATCTCATGGAAGTCTAGTACATAACTAATCTTGAGACAGATAGATCATAATCTCTGTTCAGGTTGTATGTGGATCTAGATATTAATTCCTAAAATAGAAAACAAAACAAAACAAACAAACAAAACAAAAAAATCAAACATTTAAAACATTTTAAAGATAAAACTACTCAGGATAAAGTGGAAATTAAAAGGAAATTGTAGAATCTCTGGTTAGAAAAACAATTGCATAGCAAGAGGGTTAAGGATATAATAAGGGGGAAAATATAACCTTTAAAACTTAGGTTATTCAATAAGAAAGCAAGAAAATGAGAGAACCAAACATTCAATTCACAATATAGAAAAAGAAGAGCCAAGTGTATCTAAGTAAAGCAAGAAAAATTATTAAAGTAATAGCATAAATTAATGAAAACAAATCTAACAAATATATATCTTTGTAGGAGAAAACACAATCAGATAGATAAACCACTAGGTATCTCAGTGGTTCTCAACTGGTGGTGATCTGTTCTCCCAGATGTCATTTGGCAATGTCTGGTGACAGTTTTGGTTTTCACAATTGGGGAGGTGCTAGAGCACTTTGTGGGTAGAGGCCAGGGATGTTGCTAAACATCCTACAGTGCACAGGCCAGCCCCCAGAGCAAAGAACTATCCAAACTAAAATGTCAATAGTGCTGAAGTTAAGAAACCCTGAGCTATCTTAATAAAGACAAAAGAAGGAAAACACAAATTCACAAAATCAGAAATAATAATATGGATATAACCACAGATACAAGAAATAGTAAAAAAAAAGTAAAAGAATATATTATTTAATTTTGTGCAAATAATTTTAAATAGATAAAATGGTGATCTTTTTTATGAAAGGAGAAACTACCAAAGTTGATCACAGAAAGAAAAAACTTGAATAGGCCAATTATCATGCAAAAAAAAAGAGAGAGTTGTCAGAGAGCTATCTTAAAAATGTATCAGGCCCAGATGTTTCCGCAGGTTAATTCTATCAATCCTTCAAAAGACAGATGATACCAATTCTATTTTAAATGTTCAAGAGCTAAAAGAGAGAAGAAAAAATCTCCAAATTCTTTTTTGAAAGTGGTATAATATTGATAAAAAAATCTGACAAAGGTATAAAAAAATCATACTTTTGAACAGCAATTCAACAAATCCTAAATAATATTTTAAGGAGTAGACTTCAGCAGTATTACATTAAAAAGAATAATAGACCTTGATAAAATAGGGTTATTTCCTTAAATAAAAAGCTGTTTTAATATAAGGAAATCTATTAATATGATTCACTATTTTAATATGTCAGAGAAAAATATTTGATCATCTCCACAAATTCCATAAGAGGCATTTATAAATTTAAACACGAATCCATGATTAAAACAAATAAACAATCAACCAAATAGTCATAGAAGGGTATTTCTGTAGCATGCACATAACCAGATGCTTAATGCTGAAATGCTGAAATCATGCACACTGAAGTCAGGAACAGGATGTCCACTTTCACCAACTCTTACTGCACATTTTTCTCAAAAATATTAGTCATTGCAATGGGAAAGGAGAAAGAAGCATGAGGTTCTAAATTTGTTCAAAAAGAGGGAAGATTATTATTATTTGCAGGAAACATCATTCCATACTGGAATACTTATGAGAAACTGCTGAAAAAAGATATTAGAAACAATAGGAAAATTCAGCAAGGTGGCTGGTTATAAAATGAATATACAAAAATCAGAATTTTAAATTAACTGAAACAATAAAAAATTAGAAAAATATAATTGAAGAAAAGATTTGATTTACAAGGCAATACAATGAGAGAGAGACAGACAGACAGAAAGGAGAAGAGAGAGGCGGAAGGAGAGAGCATTCCTAGAAATAAATCTAAATATAAATTTAGGGCCTAAATAAATAAATAACAATTATTTAGAATGACTGAGTAACATAAATAGAAAGCCCCATTTTGCTCTCGGACATAAGATTCCACAACATAACAATGCTAATTTGTACTATAAATCTATAAATTTATTGTATTTTCTCTTCCTCCCCCCAGAAAAAATTGTGCTGAATATTTTCCAGGGAAGATAATTTTTAAACTAAGACTAAAGATCAAATAAATATGAAAGTAGATAGTAAAATTCTGAAGAAAAAAAAGAATAAGCCTTACCAGATACTACATTGAATTATATAATCATTGATATGGTTTGGAACAGGTGCAGAAAGAGCAGACAGGTCAACTGAGTAAAATAGAGTCCTGAAATGAGTAAATGCACAGGAGAATTTAGTAAATGATAAAGGTGCCTTTTTTAATAAGTGAGAGAAAGAAGGATTATTTAATAAATGGTGTTTGGGCAACTGTCTAGCCATTAGTTTGGAGGAAGGATAAAGGAATAAAACTGGAACCCTAATTCACTTTTTACACCAAAATAAAATCAACATGGTTAAGGATCTAAAGGCAAAAAGTAGGAGGCGGGATGGATAAAAGAAAACACAGAGGTTAATATAAAACTGAGGAGTAAGCATGTCACAGAAGCCATAATATGCCAGACAAATCTAAGTATGAAAATCTTAAAACCTCACTATGATAAAAAAATTATAAACAAAATCAAAAGGCAAATGACAAACTGGGAAAAATATTTATAACATAAATGACAGAAATGGGCTAATTTCCTTAATATATAATAAGCTCTTGCAAATCGGTGAGAAAGATATCAATCATTCAATAGGGAAAAAAATGGGCAAATGATTTGAAAAGCCAATTCACAGAGAAAGAAATATAAATGAGTTTTAAACATATGGAAAGATGTTCAGTGTCACTCATAATTAAAGACATGCAAATAAAAACAATCAGAAACCTATCAGATGGGCAAAGGTTTCCATCTTTGAGCAGTTCTGCTTCTTGGAATTTGTTCTACAAAAACTCTTTATCTCTCTCTCTTCCCCAGTCTCTCTCTCTCTCTCTCTCTCTTTCTCCCCTTCCTCCAAAGGTGACTAGTCATAAAGGAGAGAAAAAAATATATATATATTTGATTATATATATGATCAAATTTTTCATCAACAGGCAGGCACTGGCTAAGTAAATTACAGTAGATCTCTACAAAGGAGCTAGGAACTCTCCATAATTATTAACAAAAATATGGAAGATATGGAAAGATATGCATGATATATTGATAAGGAACAAAGCAAGGTATAGAACAGCATATACAGTATATTTCAATTTGTGTTTAAAAATATATACATATACATATTTGTATAGAAAAATTATTGAAATATACTCATTAACTGTCTATGGTGGTTATCGATTTGGTTAGGCCAAGAGTTTGGGACAAGAGAAAGATTCAATTCTCCTTATACAGTTATACCCCTTTGTACAGTTTTGGTTATGTGCATATATTAAAGCAAACAAAAAACCCTTCCTGAGTGCTTAAAAGTAATGGAGGCACGCCAAAATGACACAAGGCCAGTTTGAAGATGTTCCCAATGGCCAAATCTGAGACAATTTGAAAAACAAAATATTGATTGTAATGGATTTATAACCCATATGATAAAATAAATATTGGTGAGTCCATACTGATTTAAAAAATTGAATAACTAATAAAAGAGAAGGAACAGGCTTCTTCTTCTGTAAAGAACTACAGAAGAATTCCAATTCAAGAAATATAGGAGTGAGGGAAATAGAAAATCACAATTGGAATATCATAATAATAATTGTTATAGGCAAGATCTACCAATGGATATAAAAATTAGTGGGCAAAAGTCTGAAAATAAAAAGCATATTTGTGTTTTCTCAAAGTTCTTCCCCAAAAGATATTCTTCCATCACAAAGGAAAAAACAGTAACTTTATAGCTGAGAAACCTAGAGCGCACTGTCTTAACTGAATGATCCAACGTTAACAATACCTGTAAGGAAAAATCACCTCATGTTCCTCCTGATAGGAAGCACTCAGAGGGCACAACATCACTCCCATGGCATTCTGCCCTACAGTGCAAAACTTTAATCTAATCATGAGACAATAGTAGGCAAACCCAAACTGTGGGGCATTCTACAAAATAACTGTTACTCTTCAAAAACCTCAAGGTCATAAAAGACAAAGAAAGGCTGAGGAACTGCCCCAGACCGAAGAAGGCGAAGGAGATACGGCAACTAAATGCCACATGGAGTCCTAGACCAGATTCTGGCCCAGAAAAAGGATATTGGTGAGACACTGGTGAAATCTGAACAGGGTCTGCAGATTAATAATATTGTATCAAGGTTAATTTCCTGATTTTGATCATTGAACTACGGAAATGTAAGATGTTAGCATTCAGAAAACCTAGGAGAAAGGTATAGGAGAATTCTTTGCGATTCTTTATGTATCTGATATTATTTTGAAATAAAAAGTCTAAAAAGTAAATTTTTAAAAAATTATTCCTGGAAGTCCCATTGGGACAAGCAATACAGGATACAAGGTAGTTGGCAGACCTACAAGTCATTAAATAAAAATGGAAAATTCCAATGATGTGGATATTTTCCCTGGGACTTGTTCAGCCTCACTGTCAGAGGAGAAGCCCTGGTCACTCTTCACCATGGTACCCCATACCTAGAGACCTCAGTGAGATGCAAGTGGGCCCCCTTTTCCTTGGGCTGGTAAAGAGATGGCAGTCCCTCAAAATAAATAAAAATGTTCGGTTTGTAGCCTCACGTGTCTGTTTGAACACTAGCTTTAAATCTAAATACTTATATCCAAGGGTCTCAACATCCCGTTGGGTTTTAGAGAACAGGGAATATTCTAACACCATCTCCTGGTCACTTATGTGGTCTTGGAAAGTGACTCACCCATTCACATTTCCCCATTTCTAAGTCTGAAAAATGTGGAGAATAAAACTCACTACAAAAATGAAATGATGCTCCTTTCCGGGGTACTGAATTCTTAAGATGGGCTGCTCATGTCATGATCTCAAATCCCTTTAGGTGGATTCAGAAATCAACAAGGACTCAAGACCCATCCTCACTTGAGTGTACAAACCCAGGAAGCTGAAACGAGAATTCCAAAATGCCCAGGACCAAAGAGTCAAAGAAGATTGGCGCACAGGAGCCTTGACTCTTAGCTCCCAGGGCTGCCACCGATTCACGCTTAAGAGATGAAAATTATTTTGAAAACCAAGGCCAAAGGCCACAGGCATATATCTGCAGCAGATTATTGACACGAGTGTGCCATGGACCTAGCCAATCAGAAAGTAATTTTATAAACACTGTTATTAAACAGAAGGGCAATTACTTTAAGTACTGGAAAAATGTCAGGGTCATACATGAATTTTGTGGGTATCACATTTTATTTGACACTCAGTGGATCAATGACTTCAAGGAAATTTATTCAGAAATAATATGCACCATGTCACCAACCTTAAAGCTAAACCTCCCCTACGGATCGCCCAAATTTAGAGAGAGGAATAATTTTGGGTTTATTCAGTTTACTAAGTATCCAGAAATGCAGTCAAAGCTCTTTATACATAAAAGTATGGAAGTAATTAAGTATTATGTGGTAAGTGTACAAACATGGTTCGTGTGACTGCATATTAGAAAGGACCCCTTTTATTTCTGTCTTTGTCAATTGAACAGAGGGTTTTAATGCACTGTACTAAAGAGTGTAAGAGGGACCCAAGGGCAGCCTTTCTGTGATGCCTGCTTGTAAACTGAGTAGCCTTGAGGTCCCCCGTGTCAGCGCCCCCACACACGCTTGAGATTTCTGCTGTGGCCATACACATTGCCACTGCGTTAATGACAGTCGCATGGGTGCACAGGGAGGGGGAGAAAGGGAGGCTCCAGGAGCCTGCATCCCATCACCTTGGAGGACAGACGCACTGCAATGTCTAATGACCAGGTAGCTTATTCCACTCCAAAAGAGTTTGGAACCACTGCCCATGGCTCCAGGGTCCTCTAGCCTCCCCTCTCCTAACCCTGTTCTAACAATGATCATCCTGTCTTCCACAAACGGTCCACACATTACGTGTCAGGGAAGCACATAGTAAGCAAGCCTTCAATAAAAATACAATAATTGAATGAATGATTATTGCCAAGCTCTTTGAAGTTGGCAAATACAATGAGTATAAATAATAGAGATTATTCAAGAAACAGTGCTCCATTTGGTAGAGCCTAGATTTTGATAATTTTCAGAAGCACACATAAACATGGGCATGCTGTTCCTTCCTAGGGCTGGAGGGAGCTCCCTCTGGATGTGGCCTTGCACGTGTGCGTCCTCACCAGCCCCTCCAAACACTGCAACAATGGCAGCAGGGAGACAGACCTGCCCTCGGTTGAGGAAGAAACATTCCGCTCTCAAAAAGGAACACAAAATGGGTGGCCACTAGAGAAAGTATGTTCTAGGAATGCAGACATAGAAACTGACCATTTCTTCCAGTTTTGACAACTAAGCTTCTATTCTGTTCTTGATTCAAATGGAAACTGCAATGGAAATACCTCGCCCGTGGGTCAGCTGAGTGGGGAGTCCTAAAATAGCAGTGATGGAGCAACTGTCTACAGACTTAGCTTCCCCAGTCCCTGTGGGGGACAACCTCACAGGGACTGGCCACCCAAGGGGGTCTGCTGTAAGCCCCATATGTGCCAGCTCAGCCCCCAGGGTGAGGGAGGACCAGCCTCGTGGAGCTGCCCTGGCAGGTGGGAATATGGCTGCTGTCACACCACCACCTTGTCTCCAGCATCACACAAAAGGCATTTATCATTTGTGTCCACTTTTTAGATCTAAGTTAAATTAGAAACCTTTTTTTCTTTTTAGTTAAAAAAGGAGAATATGTGTTGTAAAGCATTGTAATGTCTACTGTATTTGTTTGTCTTTCCATTAGAAAGAAGTTTCTGAGAGCTGGGCATGTGCTTTTGTCTTTCATCTTTGTATCCACAGTGCCTAGCACATAGTAGGTTCTCAGTACATATCTGTGGATGGATGAATAAATGCCTTGAAGCACTGAGTTAATTGTTAGTGTACAGTCATCAGCACTGATGGCCAATCATTTTCAAAGTGTTACAGTTAAGAAAACAGTTTGCTTTACTATATCTCATTGGGCCCTCACAATAACTCTGTCAGAGAGGCCTGCAAGAATTGTTGTTCCATCTCACAGCTGCAAAAACAGATTCAAAGATGTTAAGGCCCAGTCGCTCAGCTCTTGAGATGCAGAAGCAGGAGTAGAATTTAGCTACACAAAAATACATTTGACATTCTTTATCTCCAAACTCATAAAAGGTAATTAGGAATTATACAGGAAGTACCCAAAGGTGATTCTCCACCGGAGATATTTTGTTGGATCTTGGTGAATCACATACTTGTCCACGTTTTCCATTGTTCTGTCAACTGCTAGAAGGCTCAGATTTTAACCTGTAGCCTACCTCCTGGGAGTCAAAAAAAATCTCATTTTAATATTTGTAAGTTGCTTTAATTCTATCTAGAAGCTGGGATGGGGCAAAATGGGTTATGGTATGCACATGGGGAGCAATGGAATAGAAAAGTAAAAAAAAAATGCAATTATACTATTACGGTCTAGAAGCAATCTCTCTTCTGGTTGCTCTTATCCATCAAGCTCAGCAAGCAGTTGCTATGCCGTAGGGAGCAAGCCAAGAGGGTATGGACATGTATGGGTCTCTTATCATCTGGGCCTCTCCACTTCTATGGCTGACTCCAGGCCTTGAGATGAGAGTCAGCACCGGTTCCAAGTGACCACACTACAGTTTTAAGTCTGTTCACAGCTCCAATGCAACATTCTCTCATGCCCACTCCTCAGGCATCAAGGAAGCTGGTCACAATGTCAGAGGGGAGCAAATGTTCCATATCTTCTTGATTGAGGCTCACGGGAGCATTTCACAACAGTTCATCCAAACGATCTGTGCTGGGCCCTCAGAAATCCACAGAGAGAACTGTGGTGATCAAGACTCTAGATCTCCAAACTGCTGAGCTCCATTTCCTTAGAGCCAGAAACCTCACCCAGCCTGACTGTGCACTGCGTCAGCATCTTCTAGAGCCACCTGGACCAGCACCCAACATGGCTCATTCTAGATCCCGGACTGGAGTCATTTAGCCTACAGCTGGGTAAACAGCAGGTGCCCCGTAAATCCTTCAGGCAGGACTAGCCCTGGCCAGCTCTCCTGAAGTTCCATGACTGATTCCATTCCAGCAAGCTCTCGTTCTGATGTCCATCAGATCACAGCACAAGTCTCCTGGGCTTCTCACACCTGCAGAGGCCCACGCACAGCATTCACCTCCTCATTGCCCCAGGAAGTGTTTACCTGCAAAAAATGGCCCCAGGTAAATACTTCCTGTGATAATGAAGGACCACGATGCAGAGGTGAAATTCACTTCTTCTGCCTATAATTTTTTCTGTCAGCTTTCAAAATTCATTCTGGTCTGACACTTGATGAAAAAGTCCATTATCATGCTAGCTGTACCATTTAAGATTTTGTAAGTATTATTCCAAACAAATCCATTAAAAAATCAATTGTAATTTCTTTTCTATGAATTTATTGTATAAATACAATTGTACAAGTACACAAAAGATATTTGGAGTGATATTGTTTGAAATAACAAAAACTCACAACAACTTAATATCCTGTGTGGGTGTGCATCAATATGAGGCTGATTAAATTAATTATTGCACATAATATAATAGAATACTATGCAACAGGTAACAATATAACTTGAGATTAAAGTCAATACTTCTACATCTATCTGATTCTTTTTAAGTGAAAAAAGCAAATTGCAGAAAATATTGGTTGTATGATTATAAGATCACATTTTCAAAAATAATAGGACTATAAAATAATACATATACATATATTTCTACTATGTTCTATACATATGCATTGGGAATTTCCTACAAGAGCATATATTACTCTTAATTTTTAAAATATAATTAATTAAAGAGGGGGTGTGAAAGAAAGCTATTGATGAACAAAGGAAAGCTTAATTAAAATAACAATGAAAACGATGATAAAAATATCTTCATCACAAAATGTCAATAAAAAAGCCTCATTTTGCACCAATAAAAACAAACTCTAAAAACAAAGAAAATTATACATAAATTTAAAAAGAAAGCATTTGAAAGCAGGTTAGAGCTGCACGCATGCATAAGTAACATGTGGAAAGGATCTAATGGTGTCGTGCAGCGTGTACAATTCAGGAATCTTTCGTAAATAAATTTGACAAAAATCATTACATCATGGAGTTTCACAGAGGTGAGGGGCATTTGATCCAAGCTGCTCAGTTTGCAAATGAAGAACAAAGTTTAGTCCAGGAGGTGTGTGCGTTGTGCAGAGACAGCCAGGGTGATGCGATGGCTCAGCCTAGGGACGTGCCAGCCAGCCTGCACACCCGCCGTTTGTTCTGGGCCCTCCACCAGTGGTCGCCCCAGTGTTCCATGGACACTGAGGGGGCACTGCACAAGGATCCCCTTCCTATCTAGCCACGTCTTTGATGGCGGTCATCACGCAGCCCTCCTTTTATAGAGGAGGAAACTGAGGCACAGCGAGGCTAACCTTCTCAAGATCACAGAGCTGGGTCAGAGTCCACACTGTCGATTGGCCGGTGGAGGCCAAGCTCCTACCCTCCCCTGCGTGCATGGGCGTCACTCTCACACTCAGGACCATTCCTCCCTGTGTCCTTCACAAAGTGTCACCATTCCACTGTGGCTCTACAGCCACATAAGAAAGGGGACAACCACCCTGGCCTTCAAATAAAGTCTTGACTAAAAATCTGCCAGGCGAGGTGGCCTCTCAACAGTGCGGTGAGCTTGCCCCTGCTGACTTCAGAGGGCTCAGCACCACCTCATGCCCTCAGAGCAAACACTGCACTCCACCCGGGCAGCCCCCAGCACCCCCAGCAGCCAGGCTCACCCCATGCTGCCATGAAGACCTGAGGCCACGGTGACGCCCATGACAGCCAAGAGCATTCAGCACTTAACAAAAGGAGGAGGTGCCTTTCAAAGGCCCTGAGAGATGTGTGTGTCCTTGCAGGCACACGTTTCTAGTAACATCTGCTCTTTCTATCTGCTGGCAACCTGGACATGGCCTCAGCGCAGGATCTCAGAGAAGACTGGCTGCCTGGACGCTTGGCTTCTCTCCTCCAACTCCTGGCTTTTCAAATGGCCAAACCCTTTTCTGTCCTGAGTAGCAATTTGAATCCTTCGAGATGTGAAGCAACAAGGGTCTATCTGAAGCCGCTCTGAATTTTGTCCCATATGGGGTAAAAGCGTGGGACGTCAGTCATAGAAGTAGGACAGGAGTCTGTCTAATAGTGGAGACGGTTCATCCCTGCCTGTCTGCTAGGTGCACGGGTGTCAAAAACCATCCTGTTACCTCTGTACAGCAGCAGCAACAGGATGTGTGACTGCCACCTGGTGGAGGAGGAGTTTCCTGATCTGTGAAATGGGGACAGTCAGAGGGAGTGGGAGGATTAAAGGAGACAGTGAATGGGGGTGGGCAGCAGAGTGAGCTGCTTCACATGCGGGCTGCGTGCACTAGTGCCTGGGAAGCTGCTGTCTCTGGAAGGACTTGGGGCTGCCTCTCTGGTGCTCCTTCTCCACGAGCCCCTCCACGCAGAGTCATTCATGCATGGAGAGCTGGGGGTCAGGACACCTGCTCTACCCCAAACTTGCTGAGCAACCTTAGGCCGGTTACTCACTCTCTCTGAGGGTCTGTGTCTGCATGTAAAAAATAAGGGTGTAGGTTTAATGACCTTAGTGGTTGGCTGCTTCTGAATCAACAGCTCGGCCTCAATGCATTCCCCAAGTCCCAGGAACTCAATTTGTTGACAGGTTTTATCTACCAAGCAAAAGTTCATCTATTATGTAATAACTTATTCATTTTCTCAGGCTAAGTCATCAAAGGCATATGTGGTGACCAATTAGTGCCTGTGATAAGAAAGAAGAAACCGGTTATCCTACGAGGATCACTCTCTCCAAAACCCTTGACATTTCCGTAGAGCTCAGTAGACTTCTTCTTTTTATTTTTCTCCTGACCTCACTTTGGGTACATCAGCAGCCTTCTTTTTAAGGCTACACTATTATTTTATTTTATATTTTCCAAAATGAAAAGATATTGTAAATATAATACACACTCAGTACAAAAATATAAATTAATAGTCAAGTATAGAGATAGACTTGGAATACAACTTCAAAATGTTTCCATGCATAAATAAACATTATAAATGTACATATTTTACAACAATGAATTTTACCATATACATATTTTCTGTAAACTTTAAGAAAGCTTAATACCATATTATTGGCAGCTATCCATGTGTATCTACAGAAATTTACTTCATTGTTTCAGTATCTTACCAATTACTCAATAAATCCCTAGCCCTGGATGTCTAGCTTGTTTCCACTCTTTTACTATTGCATACAATAGTGTGATGAGCATCCTGGTGGTTTACCCTGTGCACATATTTAGTTATTTTCTTAGTATTAATTTATAGAAGTGGAATCGGTGCTTCAAATCACATGTTCTTTTTTAAAAAGACATTGTACTATGTATAGTACTATTTTATGAAATTGCCCTTCACAAATAACATATTAATTTTTATTCCCACCACTAGTATGCAAGATTGGTGGCACCTCCTGTTTTTCTTTTTAAAATTAATTTAAAAATTATATGTTTAATATATACAAAATAATATCCATAATATTCATAAGGTGGTAATAGCAATAAAATGAATACCCGGATACCCTCCACCTAGCTTAAGAAACAGACTTCCCAGTGTGTTTACAGGTTAACACATGGCTTCTATTTGTTCATTTTAAAAGATGTGAAAAGTTGTGGGTATTGCCATAGGATCCATGGGTTGGAGAATAAGGCTGGTTACCAGAAGTTTTAATAATCCTGTAGTCACAAAATACTGCTGTTTGCCCATCTATCTATCCATCCATGTACCCCTCTGTCCTCCCTCTCTCTTTCTCTCTCTTTCTTTCTTTCTTTTCATTTTTCTCACCACGTATCTCTCTAGTGCCTCTACTCTGCTTTAGGCAGTGTGCCAGACCCTGGGGGTTCAGGGATGACCAAAGCTGACACAGTCCCTGTATTCCTGAAGCCTCCAGTCTAGAGCACTTGGCAGACATTGAACATATGTCTAAGTCACTGAAGCCTGTGTGATTACGATTATGCCTGCATATGCTCTAAAGCACAGCATCGGAACATCACAAGAGCCTAGAGCAGGAGGACCCACCTGGACACGTCTCACAGGCCACGCCATGGATGGGCACCTAACACCATATCTGACTCTGGCTTCTAATCTCTTTTTGTTTGTCTGGGGGATGGGGACCGATGTCTAGCTTATTCCATCCACTGTGAAGATTTATTTAGTAGTATTATTTTTAAGCAGCTTTTCAAAGGCAGGATTAAGGTCTCTCGAGAACACCCAGCCAGCAGCTTGCTCTACGAATCCCAGGTCGCAGCAGCCACATTCCATGCAGAAAACACCTCTCCGCCTCTGCACAGAATTGATAATGATTAGGGTGCTGGTACCTGGGTTCCTTTCAACCTGTGACGGAGCTAGCACAGACACTGCATTGGCTGCTCCTTAAACCCTGTGACTGCTCAGATTCAATAGCCTAAACCAGGCCCCTGAATTCCAGCAAGATGAAGGTATGTACACAGTCTTGGTGGCACCCAGCCAAGGGACCCCTGAGCTTTCATCATCACTGACTTAGCTTCTTTATATAAGCAGGCCAACCTCATGGAGAAAACAACAGTATTACCCACCTGGTCATGACTTTAGGGTATCCACAGGAACCTATTTGTCAATGACTCTAAATGTAGCTTAAAACAGAAATAAGTATATTCGAGTTGTATCAGCATACCACATAGCCCACAAGAATGTGGGCTGCAAAAAGGTAGAAACTTCATTTGCTTTGTTCCCCATTTTCTGTCCACTGACTTGAACAGAGGCTGGCATAGAACAGATACTCAATAAATACTTGTTGAAGGGAAGAAAGAATGAATCTGAGCACCTAATCCAAGAACAGATATTAATATCCACCTGCCTTCCTGCCATCTCGTTCTTTATCATTACATCAAAGTGAGAATCCAAGACCCCGCCATCCACCCCAATTCTGTTTTTGTCACCATTGCAGATGAAACTAGCAGGTAGACTGAAGCTTTTCGACAGAAATTTGTGGTGTGCACAGTCTGGATATCCCATTGGGAGGTAAGTGGAGAATGAGTGGACCCCACTTTCTGATGACCATGGGGAGGGGACATTTTCAATGCTCTTGGTTTTCCTTTCTTGAGCCAAAGGCCAGAGGCATACAGCACAGCTCTCAGCTCTGACTATCAAGTTTCAGAATGGGGTTTCTGAGTTTCTCAGAGCCCTACTGAGCCCCCGTCCTATCCACTTCATCACTACCTTCCTTTCAGCATCACACAATGATACTGCAGAGCTTGAGAGGCCTCTGATTCCCTCAGCAGAAACTACCTGTCCCAGACCCTTTCCCAAAAGGGCATCCTGCCAGCAGACTTCTGTGTTCCCCGATAATTACCAGTCTCTCCTGGAGAGCAAGATGTTCACATTACTTTGTGTTTCTCAGGCATGGGCCCCAGGAAGTGGTTCTAACCTCCTGTGGGAGTCAGGGGCCCATCTGAGGACCTAATGGCATCTGTGTGTTCTTTCATATTACAGAGATACCTATATTCCAATATTATGTGCAGTGTAGGGAGTTCCTGCAGTTCTTAAAACCACACATGGGCCCTCTTAGGGTGGAGCAGAGACCTTGGACAGGGTCCTCTTGGCAGGAGCTGTGTCCAACAGGCTGAACATAAGGGCCCTGATTTTGCCCCTGATCTGCTTCCCATGTGACCCCCAGCAGGTAACTTTCTAGAATACAACCCCGATGCAACCTCCGAGAAAGCAGTGGTTTTGTATGTTCACTGCTGGAATCCTAGCACCTAGACTAATGCCTGGTGCTCAGTAGAAATTTGGTAAATACTACTGGAATAAATGGGAAATATGGTCATAGGTAAATCATTTTAGCTCTCCAGGCCTCAGCTTCCCTATAGGTCAAATAAAAAGTTTCTGTTTAGATGAGCTCCCAAAATTTATAATTTTAGGTTCTGGTGTCCTCAGCCAGAGAATACAGACAGTCTGGGGAAGAACCCACCTCTAACTTCTTAGGTTAGGTCGACTCTAAGTCAACTCTAACCTCAGCCTGGACCAGGAAGTTAGTGTTTAGACCCTTTAGCCAAAGACTTTCCCCAGAAATCTCCATAAATAAAAACCAGAAAGTAGTTGCTCAATCAACAACAGGAACAACAAGAGTTCACTTAATATGGTGTCACCAGAACAACAGAACTCCTCTTAGTAGGTCCACACTCAATTCATGGCAGAAAAACTGAAAGCCAGAGTGTCCAGTGACTGAGCTTTTGGGGGAGGCCCTTACAAAGTGCTGAGACCACGCTTGACTCTGTTAGGAGCTACTGAAGAACGACAGGCGACATAGCACGGGGCATGTGCCTGCAGGTTTGAGCCCCCATTGGTGCAGCCCCAGCTCCTTGGCTTGCCAGGGATGGTGGCCAGGCTATGTCCTCATCCTGGGCCTCTATTTGCTGACTTACAATGTGCCCAGCACTCTTCCCTCCTCCAATGCAGGTCAGGTGCACGTTCAGTGTGCGAGGGAGGACAAATTGGCACATGGAAGTGAGGAAGTGCTTGGAACCCTGCAGAACCATATTAGATACATTCATCTAATAGATCAGCTGGCAGGAGGACCCTGTCTCCTTAGCTGTGGCCTTAGAGAACACCTCAGATAACATTTTGGTTTGAGGCTTTTAAAAATTAAGGTCAACAAACAGCTAGGAACATTTTGGGGTAGAATACAGGCCCAGATTCACTTTTCCCCCCAGTGACACTAGGTGACAATTGTTATAGTATAAACATGGCACACCCAAGCTGTGGCCAAGTATCCAGATTGGGGATTTGTCACTTAATTTCTGAAGAGACTCTACGACTTTTCGGAAAACCAAAAGATGAAAGTCTTGTTAGTCCACAAAACAGCCCGTGAATAGGGTGAAATGCCTCCAGGTTGCCAGGGAAAACCAAGACAAATGTGCTTTGTGAAATTTATAGAACCTCATCAGGTCCTCATCTGTCTACCATTGTTGTCCAAATTCAATGCCTCACTTGTAGCTCTCATTTTTCATATGATTAGAAAAGAATCTATAGTTTCCGCCTTGTCTTGCGAAGGGCTGCGAACGGCACACGTCGGAAGAGCTGGGTCAGCCCACTTTCTAGGTCACGACGGTCAGGCTAAATGGCAGAGGTTTACTGAACGGATAAAGAAATGAATGAACAAAGACTGGTGGAAGGAAGGAAGGAAGTTAGGAAGGGAAAGAGGGAGGGAAGAAAGATGAGGGAAGAAGGAAAGAAGAAATTTTTTTTTCCAAGAAAATTGACCAGTAAACTAAGGAGATAAACAACTGCTATCCCTAAATTTAAGTATAAAATAAGAGTATTTTTTAATTAGAACTTCAGGTTAGAGTTTTGTTGGTTTCTCATAATGAATCACAGAAAATAATGTTCTGCAGGGTAAAATCACCGTGTTTACCCAGATCAAAACATGGTAGAGTGAACAATTTTTATGTGGATAGGAGTTGTCTAGCTAGATGGAGTGGATAATTATGCTTCATTCTCTCTCCCTCACACCTAACCATTTGTTTTGCTTTAATTTTGCCTTAATTATGCAGAAAATTAAGAAGAAAGTGGAGTCCCTAGGTTTTTGAATAATTTAGACAATGATATATATTTGGTGTGGCTTTATAAAGGGGCTTTCAAAATTATTTATGTGGCTCAGGGTGGAGGAGTTTCCATGGGCACCCAAGTCTCTGTAGAGATTCTGCCCAGATGGATACTTGGGCACTCACGTTTTCCTTCTACAAGGGTAAGTCAGACAAGACAAGGGCATGTTACAGCTAAACTGCAGCTTCTATAACTAGGTAGGGTCATCTAGGGCGGCTCCCCTCATACACAATGGAGTTGGAAGGTGCCTTGGAGTCTACTTTGCACTCCTGTGAAGTTGCTGGAAGAGAGGACAGCCCAGAAGCCAAGGCCATGGGGACGTGGCTCAGGGTCTTCCTTTATTCTCCCAGTCAGGAAACTGGTGGGGAATTTCACCAGCTGGATCAATGGTGCATGCCTACTGCGTGTCCATCCCTGTTCTGAGTACTGTGTGCATAACAACAACTACAGTAGCTATATTATTGAGCACTTACTGTGTATTTTACATAGAGGTGTCATTTAACTCATGACTATTATCCCTAATTTAGAAACTGAGGCAGCAAGCAACTCACCCACGATCACACAGCTACAAAGTATAGGATCCAAGTTTCAGATGCATGCATCTAACCTCAGCCTGTATGCTCTTAATCACTACACTACTGTGCTTTTGTCTGTAACCAAAGACAAGGTAAACCAAGATTTACTGAGCATCACCTATAGGCTAAGCCTTGTGCGGTGACCTTCCCTCCCATCAACCTACAAAATCCCATTTACCTCTTGCAATAACCCTGCCAAGTTGGTGCTTTTGGCCTTGTTTTCTAGAAGGGGAAACTAAAACTGGTCAGGGTCATGACATCCATCTGTTTCCAAAGCCTGAGGTGCTCTACCATAAGAGTAGACAAAAGCCCTGTGTGTCCTGTTGTAAACTTGGGGAGACAAGACTTACAGAGCAGTGACTCAGTCAGGGACCTAGGAAGACTACACCACAAAAGTCAGGGGAACCTGGGAGGTGGGTGCATACTTCCTGCCTGCTGGGGCACCCTGCCATCAGAGTGACTGGTCTAGGGACAGGGGCCTTACAAGACTAAATGCCCAGACTGGCCAGCCCAGCAAATTTAAGGGATTAAGTAACAATCAAAAGGTTCCCTCCCTTTTCACTTAAGATCATAGGAAGCCAGAAAGCTTCTGTTTTTGAGGACTTGCTCTTTGCATTGCAAAAGAAAACAGCCCCAGAATATGATAGACTCCCCCAAAAGGTCAAATCGGGTGGATAGAGAAACTAGTCCAGTAATAAAAAAGCCTCTTTTTGCAGGAAGTTTTGGGTTTTGGGTTTTTTTTTTTTTTAAGCTAAAAAAGGAGACTGTAGCATATGAAATCTGCCTCATTTCACAGCCTCATCTAACCTATGTGGTCACCAGACCCTCCCCCCAAAAAAGTTTCCTTAAATATTGCACGGCCGACTACTTTGCAGAGCCTCTTTTCCCCCGTGGAACATTACTACTTTTTTTTTTTTCTCTTTTTGCAGCTTTAGAAAAATAGATAATTACTTCAGTTAATTTCAGCAAAACAGTTCAAACTCATCAGGGCTGAACAAGTATAATTTACTGCTCCTTCTGACTTATTGTTGTGACTAGATGTGGATTGATGATTAAAGTGGTAAACAGTAACATTTCTGTAAAATGGTTGACTCTGCTGCCGGCGTGTCAGGGGGAGACACCTGCCCCAATGGCTGTGCCGCGATTGTCACTGTGTTCAGGGCTGTCAACAAAGAATATAAGTATTTGACAAGGTGTTATCTAATTGTGTTTTTAAAAGCCACGATACATACATCTTTTAATGTGTCACTTTAAGCAGCCAGAGAATTTCTTTTATTACAAAGTACAAAGGGAAAGTGAAAGCCTTGCATTTTCTTTTTTTTCCCCCTCTCCCTCTCTCTGGTTTTTTTTTTTTTTTTTTTCTCCTTTCCCTTTCCAAGCTCTGCCCTTTTGCCGTCATTCGGTGGAATATATTTTGCTTTTTAGTCAAATTGGCTTTTATTTAAATGGTTGCCCAAAATAGCTCAGCCACGTTAGGTCTATAAGAAGAAAGAACAGTATGTCCCAGGGACAATCTTCGCAGGGTCCTGGTGGGAATTAGCCCCTGATCACGGAAGGCAAAGAACAAATCCTCTTGGAGGCTCTGAGCCTTAAAGTGAGGGGTCAGTGGGGGCTTCTCTGGCTCTTCTGCATGGGGGGCTTCCCTCTCTTCACCCCACCGCACCCCTCCCTTTTCTCGGGGTCGTCGCTAGTCATGCCCTGGCACTCCCATACTTGCTTTTTCCTTTAATCTGCCTCTGTTGCCTTGATGCCAGCTGAGGCTCGTCCCAGAGAATCGAACTCCCTAAAAAGACACATCTCCCTCCAAGAAATGCAGACAACACGTCAGGGAAAGGCCCTGGGCCCATGCAACTAGAACTATACAAGTCAACCATCCCCTGCAGAGTTGAGATCTAGAAAGAGCCAGAGAGAATATTCTGTCCACTAAAACTGCTTGGAGAGGCAGGTGGCAGGTGGGGGTTTGGCTAGGGGAGCAGTCCCAGGGACAAATAACCACAGTCCATCCAGAATGGTGGGTTGCAACACCATCACCACCTCCTGCAGGATGGAGGGTGGTAGGGCAATGTCCAATCCCTCATCTGCACAGGGGGAAACCAAGGTCTCAGACCACACAGTTAGAAAGTAGAGGGCCAGGCCTAGCATTCAGACTAACTGAACTCCTTTGGCTGGGCTGGCCCAACTTCATCTTGACTCTCATAGCCATGGTTTCCTTGGCCCCACTTTGAGAACTACTTCTGGACTGTGCCTACTGCAGCCGCCTGCACCCCAGCCCCAGTGGGAAGCACCTGATGCAGAAAGCCTCTTCCTGGAAGCACCAGCCTGCCAGGGCAACTCCAAGCCCACACACATGGCCCTCTGTGGTGAGCTCTGAGGCATGGGGAGAAGTGACCAGGGGAGGGATGCCTCGGATGCCACAGCTCAAATCCACACCCCATCCTCCTGCACTGCTCTTTGGGGCCAGGCCGACTAAGACCAGACGTTGGCTTCACTTTTCACTGAATCAAATGTGTGTCCTAAAGAGTGGCTTCTCTCTTGAGGGAGACAGAAGAAGAAGAAATGGGGAAGGGAGGAAGCAGGGCGGGCCAGCTTGCAGCCACCCGGGAGGGGAGCAGGACCCCCAACCTGACGAGGGCCCGAGCATGTCCCCGCATCCCTCTGGCAGGCTGTGCGGGGCAACCTGGAGACCAGGCCTAGCGATCTGGTCAGTGCAGCTATTTAATCCATCATAGTCGATGTCATGTGGTGAGTCAAGAGATTTGTTACCAGTTATGCAAAGAAGGCAGTGGCTGCCGAGGAAGGTGGGAAGGAAGGGAGGCATAGCGTTCACCTGGAGAGGGGGCAAGCCTGAGAAGGCAAGGTGGCAGGGGAGACCTATGGCCTGACTCACAGACGCCCAGGCCATGGCCCAGAAGGCCGCCCTGTAGCCCAGCCTGGGACAGGCCCTATGGCCTGGACCCTGCTTTTCTGCAGGTGCCCTCAGGAGGTACACAGAGGCACACAGGGAGCACCTGGCTGCTGGTCGTGTGTTGACAGGTGCTGGGAGGCTGGGTCAAATGGGCATGTCATGTTGCTGGGCACAGTGACAGTAGCGGGGTAAGAGGAAGTCTGGGGCAAGCAGCCCTCTGAGCACCCCTCAGTGTTGAAGGCCTGTTGATGCCCTTCCCGGGAAACACAGAGAAAGGTCTCTGGGTCACTAATCAAACTTTGGTCTTTGATATTTTCCATGCAGTGCAGCTCGCAGTAGCCCTGCGAAAGATGTTGCATGTGGCGTCAATATAGCGTGTAAGGCTGAGAGGACAAGATTGGGAGAAGGGGACAGGGGACAGAGTCTTTGAAGCCTGGCTTCTTGTCAAGGACCGTTGACGTTATCTTCACGTCTAGCCCATTATTTCCTCTTCTTCTTCCAGAGTCTACGTGGCTCTACTTTGAAAGGTTCCTTCTATTCAGCTATCTCTCCCCCTCCAAATTCTCTGAGGACTCCCCAGGCTGGCAGATCCCAGCTTCCAAGACCGAGGAAACAGGCTTGATATCTCAGAGGTCACTGCAGCTTGGGTAAATGACCAGCCCTTGTGCTGATGGATTTTCTCTCCTCTGAGTCCTAAAGTTCCAACTGGGGGTAGTTGGGGGTATGGGGCAGGGGAGGCAGAAGGGAGAAAGAAACAAGAAATAGCAAAACTCTGCTGCCTGCAACACTTGCCAGGTGGGGGCAGAGCCAAGGCTGGCCTCACCAAAGACTAGAAGTGTTTTGCTTTGCCAAAGAGTCACCACTGGGTTTGCTCGGGCTGCCTACCTTTTTAGGAAATGCTCCATTTCAGAAAGTGGAAGCCATTCATGAGAGCTGTGCCTTAGGGATGCTGGCCAGGTTTGGTCAGTCTGCAGCAGAATCCACAGAGCTCACTGGGGCATCGCACAGAAGGTTTGGGGAACCTGCCCCAAATCTCTTCCCATCTGGAAGATTGGCTGATTCACGCCCAGGGTGGCAGATGGCCTCTTAGTCAAGGCTCACAGGGGTTCCCTGTAGTCAGTCTCATGGCAATGCTCCCTTGCTGCCCAAGGACTACAGGAAGCCTCCTTGGAGTCTCATGGAGGTGGTATTTACTCCAAGTTAGAGCCCAATAAAGCTGGGATTGGCCTGGAATTGGATCTGACACCAAGAAACAGAAAACCAGCAGAAGCTGGGAAAGGGAAGAGAGAGGTGAGGAGGAGCCCCCATTGATTGATGAGGACAACACTCGGCCAGTTCCAACTGGCACATGTGGGTATTTCTGACCAGTTTGATGACTTTCACACAGCATCTTCTCTCTGATCTGCCAGGCTGTAGTTGACACTTGATACCATTTGCATGAAAGGATCTTTTTACAACAGGTTTAGTGAAGGGTTTGCCTCCAGATATATGGGAGAAGATGCTGAACCAGATGATGGCTTCTAAATGGTATGAATGTGAAAAACCTCAGCAAATAATAAATGCATTTCAAGCTTTATACCTGTTTATTTCACACTTTCTTTAATATACCAATTACTCATGTAACACCTAACTGAGAAATGTGTTATATCTAGCAATCACTTATAAGAATTTGCTAAACAGTAGTACAACGGATATGTCCATCACCCGATCATTTATCATCCTTCTATAACCATGAACTTGCTGGCAAATGGGGGGTAAAGTTGATTTAATCTCTGGGCTTAGGAAAAAAACAAACCCAGAAGATATTTGTGATTATGAGACATTTGCTTTTCATTTCCACAGCCAGTTAGGATTCACAAACATGAAAATCCATTATGGAATGGTGTATAAAGTGTGACCACATCTTGTTCAGTCAATTAGTGAGCCAAGCTTGAGTGTGCCGCTTACCTGATAATCTGCATCTTTAGTCTGACAAAAGTAAAGAAGATATTCAGAGATGGGGTTTGGGATGAAGAAGACCTTGGTTTATTTGGACACACTTTGTATCTAGACACCCACCTGCCTGACCCATTTTCATTCCACATCCTAAAAATGGGTGCAGCAAAAGAAGATGATCAAATAAGTTGCCAGAAGAGAAGAATTAGAGAAATCCCACTACATTCCCAGGGTGTTGGGCACCCCTTGATTTAAAGTGTCTCTCCATATTCTACTACTTGAAATCCTTTGTGCTGCCTTGATAACTTTATGCAACACCAATGGATAATTTATCCCAAAATGGATGCTATTTTTGCTTTGCAAGAATTTGATGCATAGTGACTTGTGCATGGAAATTACCCGCACATCTGTATTCTGATTATGATATTTAGTGCAAGGGTCATGAATAATAATATTGCTAAATATGCTTATTGCCATCTATAAATAAAGGTTATCACACTAGAGAAGGTTTTGTTTTGGAGTGGCAGAACAAGGCAGGTTAGTTGCAAGACAATAGAGCTTTAATTTTAATATGAAAATAAATACTTAAATTTATAAATATTCAAATGATTTCCAAAGTGCAGGAGAAACACATCCATACCTGTGTAGCAAGTGAGCACTAAGCTTTCCAAACTGTGCTAAGAAAGTTTTCCAAGGCCACCTTCTTAATGTTGAAAAGGAATTCTGAAGGGTGGTGACCTTCTCTGAGGGATGTGTTTCTCTTGTATTTTAATAATATTATAGTTTGTGATTGAAATCCCAACACAGACAATTTTTCCTCCTCACATTTCTCCAGCAACCCATCAAGGTTGGCTGTGACTCAGAGGGAGGGGACTCTATGGGACAGTAGAACAGGATGGCTGAGGGACAGTGAGGGAGAGAAGGCAGTGAGGACACCCCCAGACCCCTGCCCTGACATCTCAAACATGACCACAGCCTTGTAAGAAGAATGGCCATTTTTCCTCTGTTGGCATCTGCTTCTGGTCTAAACTCTCTTCCACTGAATGGGTGGGTGGCATTTGCCTTTGCCATCCCCTCTAAATTATCAGTTGCCTGTTGGCCCCACTTCAGCTGCCTAGGAAGCAGGCCCAGCTGTGCTGGGCTGTCATATATGTGTACATCTGGGCCCTGTACAGGGCAGTGTGATTCAGGACACACCAGAAGTACTTAGTCTTCTCCCTCCTGCAGAAACCCTTTGCCACTTGCCAGTTCCTTGCTACCTGGGAAGGTAATCAACTATTCTTCCCAATGGCCAGCCTTCCCTCAAACAGCTGGACATCAAAGAGACTTTGTTTGTACAAGCTGGCTTATTAAGAACCACAGAAAACAAACTCTAGAACTGGAAGGGTCCTTTCAAACAATCAAGCCAAGCCACTCACTCTGCAGCCAGGAAAACTGGCCCCAGAAGGTGAAAGGGGCCCTGTGAGGTCATCAGTGCAGGGAGGCCTAGACTCCAGTCTTCTTGTCTATGCCTTTACTCCCTCTGGGGCTGGAATTTCCAGCAGAAAGGGGGGTGCCTACTTCCTGCTCTGCAAGTGGACTGTAGACTGTGGTGTGAGCTGATAACATATGCAGGAAAGGAAGGGGTTAAAATCCACTGTCGGGCCCTTTTTACAGAGACGGCACTAAAAGCAAAGAAAGAAGCTCTTGCCTTCCCAAAACCAAAGGCAAAGCAAGGTTTTGAAGGCTAAGAAAGCCATTCTCAAAGGCAACTGAAGCCTCTAAGAGATTTGCATGTCACCCACTCTCCTTTTCCCAAGACACCAGGCCCCAAATACTAGGAGGAGGAGCCCTGGAGGAACAAGCTTGACCGTGAGACCACTGCTGAGCTCCCCCATGCCACAAGTCAGCCAAAATGAGAGGAAAATAGCACTCGGGCACCCACAGCACCAGATCAAAGAGCCTGTGAGGAAGCTCCATGGCATGGGCATGGCCAAAGTCAACACTGCCCAGGCCTGATGGGGAGAAGGCATGGGCCCGCCTCTCCCCAGCCACCACACTTTGAGAGTTGCCAAAAAAGAAAGGGGGTCAACTGAATGGAGCCCAGTGAGCTGGTTGTCAATATAATCAACTTTCACCACCTTGAAAGAAGATCCTTTGTGGCAGATGCTAATAGGAACCCTCCCATATTCCCTCCACATGTACCTCTACACACCAAAGGCTGCTTAGATGGAACTCTGGGGAATTTCTGTCTGAAGACATTTTTCTGGATATGGAAACATGCTCAGCATACATGCAGCACAGGCTGGAAGTAGCAGAGGGTTAATTCCTCTAGAAGCAACCCTCAAGCAATGATGGATGGGGAAGCAAGGAAGCTTGCTGCTGTATGGGGCTAACTCTGAGGCGAGCTCCATGTTGTCTCCCCATGGTTCCAGAGCTGTTGAATTCCAGTTGCCCACAATGGTAACAGGCTCAGTAATGTTGGTTCCTTCCCTTCCCCCCCTCCCCGTTCTTCCTAGGATCACCCCCAAATGAACCATTTGCACTCAATTCTCAAACATCCATAACCTGGGGACTGTCCACAGAAGGAGGCAATTGGTATCAGAACTAGTTCCTTCAACAGCAATGACAGTCAAAGCAAAACAAAGATTATGTGTGGACCTTTCAATTTTACAAGAAAATAATCAAAACTTTTCAGGGCTCAAGTAACCTATTTAACCAAAGCGTGACTCTGTACTTGCCATCTCCAGGAGGGAGAGTCAACATCACTGCCCTTCATGGTCAGTTAGTAAAAGCAACAAGGGGTTTATGGCACCAAATCCCGGAGTCAGCAGGGACCTCAGAACAGGTCATTTCCCTCCATGCAGGTACAGCCCTTGCAGAGTCCTCCCCAGGGTTGGAAGGTGCTAATCAATAGGCGGCTCCTTTCTATTCAGAACCTAAATCCTCTGTCCTCCAACTTTCTCCTAGGCCCAGTCCTCAGGTCTCTTGGGGATTCTCCTGCATATCCAGAGACACTTTTACCCTCTAGGATCAAGTTCGCACCTCAGCGGGTCCCTGAATAGTTCTGTTCTTCTGGCTACACCTCATATCACAGTGTTCCCAAACTGTGCTTGCTTTTAGAGTGCCTCTGTGACTCTTGCCCTATTCTCATATTACCTGTACTATTATTTCTTTATTTAAAAAAACTACCTCTTTTTGCTTTTTAATAAATTTATCCTAAAAGGAAATTTTATATCAGAATCATAAACGGAAACCCAGCACTACTCAGCATAATTAGAAATAGTCACACTAGTAAAACAATGAAAAAAAGAGAGTCTTACTAAATTCCAGCTGGAATCAATTACCTGAAAAGGCCCTGGGCCTAAGACCCTCTCCCTCTGGTTTAAAAACTGTGATTAGCAAATGTTGGAGAGGTGTTAAAGGCAGAGCAGCACCAAACTGATGCTTTCCTCTTGGGTTTAATCAGAAAGGCTAGAAAAAAATTGAAATGGGAATGCACTTCTCATGATGTTTCCATGGGCAGTGGCTTCATCTGGAGCCATCATGTGATTTTCAGTGAGTGGCATGTGCCCCATATTGGGAAACTGTCACCTCGTGTAGTTCCAGACCTCCCAACCTCTTGCTGACCCCTGGTCTGCCAATCCGCTCCTCAAATGGGGCATCTGGGACCACACAGATAACACGTTGGTCTTCTTACTGACCACTGTGACCAGGACACTTGGCTCCTACTAATGTAGTCATGACCACATCAGTATCTGAAGAGAACCTGGGCTCAGGGCTGTACCTGGAGTGCCACTGCTCTAGTGATGCCCACAGTCAGGGGCCAGATCACCCTGCTCATTCTGCAAGGGTGCTGCCCTCCAGAACGGTCCCAGACCACTGCATGAGCTGGTGAAGATCAGCGCCTAAGCAATTCGTCCTCCAGCCCAGCAGGTACATCTGTGATTCAAGGCACAGCTGCCGCCTGAGGGAGCTCCCCGGGAAGCCATGTGTTGCTACAGGATGAAGATTGAATGCACTTTGCAGCTGGGGCGTATGAGATCTAGTGGGATTCCTACAAGAGGAAGCAGAGTGCCACAAGTGGAAAGGCCATGCATGCACCAACTGATTGCAGTAAGTTAGTAAACAGAAGTGCCTTTTTAATGCACCAATTACAGAAGTGACTTCAACTTAACCTTGTGCACCTCAGACTTAGCACTACGGCAGGCTGCAAATTTAATGGGGAATAAGCAGGTCAGAAAGGGTTTGTGTGTGTGCAGGCTCTAAGGCCTCTCCCCAGTCTCATATAAAGGGTGCCTCGACCCCTTTAGCTGTGCAAGCACCACTTGCGGAGTCATTCCTCTGTGGATAGAGCTCATCCCCAGAATGCTGCCACCTAAAACACGACCTTGTTAATTCTTTCAGGGGATGAACTCTCTAGGCTATGAGGCTGAAGATCAATAGCTCAATTGACAATAAAGGGTATGAGTGACTGCATCTGGAAGGGGCTTCCCAGGACAGTCTAACGAGGCCCTTCCTATTGCTTTGAGCCTGCCATGCCTGCTAGGCCAGGAAGCAGATGACAGGTACCACCCGGGGGTGAGCACCTCAAGAGCTTCGCAATGGGTGGAGGAGGACATGCTTTCCATAATTACGAAGCTAGGAGAATGGGAGAGTAATGCCAACTGATCTTGATTTAGTTGGGAAAAATGCATCCTATCATATGTTGTTAACTATTAAAGTAATTTAAACCCTTCTGAGAATAGATCTAACATTGGGTTTCTTTGAAGGTTTGATATGTCTTGTAATCCATAGATTATTGAAGTTAATTTCTCTGCTGAGATCCTGCTATCAGCGAAATTGCATGCATACTCACAAGTTAAGGAAGAAAACGAAGATTTTTAATTGGATTTCTGCATGCCTCAGTCCAGAAAAGTAGCAGTGGTGGAAAAGGCTGGTTAAGGATCTAGAAGGAAAAAGGTATCTTAACTCCTTCCAAATCTTTTCTCAAGATGTGTGGACAGAGTCATGTCATTTGCACACAGTTTATTCTTTGCTCATTTAGGAATCTTTTTTGGCTGCTGTTAGAGAGTCCCTTATAGGATAAGATAAAGTGGGCAATAACAATGTGTTGATTTATATCATTGTGAATCATTTTTTCCCTACTTTAAATTAATTTTAATTGAATCTCTTCCTCTTGACTTTCATTTACTTTTAAATGAGTTTCAGTTGCAGAGTTAGAATACAACTGACTCTCGAAGTTGACAAGTTTTAGTGTTTTGATCATAGATTATTATATAATGTTGACAAATGTTTCTTGGGTGACAATATTGCATATTAAATACTACACAATACTCATGGTACTCTCAATCCACACGGTATTTTACAGGTAGGCAAAAAACAGGCTCCACTGTGTTGAAAATGTAATTAATTTCCAGAAGGTACAATTGCTTCAAGAGGTGACTGCAAATAATTTACCAGTTTATGACCATCCTCTAGAGTTGGCTGGGCAGGAGAGCCTTTTTAAATATGATATTCAATTTTGGAAATTACACTAAGTGCCAGAAGGAAAAAGGAGGGAAAGAAGAGAAGAAGGAAGGAAACTGTATGGCTTTCTGAGCTGGTTTTCAAAGGTGTTTTGTGCCAGCTACTCCTTCAGTTACATGGCTTTGTCCACTTGGCTCTGAATTTTTGTTGTGTTCCTCTCCAGAAGGTTGACTTTAGGAGCTGGAAAGGTCCCATGTGGCTGTGAACATGCAATGGAACATAGGGGCAAGGAGTTCTCACCAAACAGCTCCTGCTGGGCCCCAATATGGGGTTTCTACTCCCCTTCTTGCCTCAATAGAAAAGCATTGAAGCAGCCTAGTTGTCTGCCAAAATCTCCCCATTCGGGGATAGAATCAGGATAAGCAAAGGGCATTCACATCAACTGGACTTGGGCACAGAGCTGGGCATTCTGAATCTCGTTTCTTGCCCTGTAACAATCCTGTGACACAGATGTGGTTGTCAGCCGGATGGTATGGATGATACAACTCAGTCTTAGAAATATCTTGTAACTCACCCAAAGACACGTTGCTATAAGTGGTAGTGCTGGGATGCAAACTAAGTGTAAGCTCCAGGAGGGCAGGGGTTATTTGGGGCAGCAGGGTAGGGTATAGGCAACCTTGTCTTGTTGACTAATATGTAGGAACTCATCGCATATTTCTTGAATGAATGAAGAAATTAGCCCAAATACTTTCCACTGCCATGTGATAAATGATTATGTTTCAAATATCAAGTTATATAGTGCAGACAATGAGAGAATGTCCTATGGTCAGCAAGTGGGAGAAGACTTGCATCAACTGGAGTCAACGAGAAAGGCTTGCTGGAGGATATGAGATTTGACGCAGGCCTGGAACAGGGTAGGTGGTAAGCAGGGAGGGTATCCCTGCTTCATCTCAGGGGAGATGGGAGAATATAGAGGTGAAGATGAGGAAGGAGTGTGCAGTAGTGGGACAGAGAGTGTATGGTCAGTTTGGGCTGGCCGTTGGTCTAGATGCACAAGAGGCTAGATAACGCCAAGCAGTAGCATCCCACCCAGAGCCAATGGGCAGTTTCTGTGAGTGACAGGGCTGCTTCCTCAATGTCCAGCTAATACTCCCAAAGATCTATTAACCCTTCCTCACCACTAGGGCCAGAATCACTGCTCTAGGGTCTCCATCAATAACTAAGCTTGTCAAGCCTGAAGGGTTGCTTACTTCACTCATTTGTCCATCCACTCCTCCACCATTCATCTATTAGTTCATTCCTGCACTCATTATTCTATAATATTTTTGAGGGCCTACTGCGTGCCAGGTATGGTGCCAGGAGCTAGGAATATATTGATTGCTGCCTTCATGACGATTACAGCCCCTTCAAGGGGCCATGCATAGGAAGTACCACTTTCTGTTCCTACTAACACCAAGATTGCCATAAATAAATAATTGCAGCATATTTTTGGGGCATTCTCAATGTGCTTAAGACTGTGTCCTTAAGGTAGGTTTGATGTGAGGGAGAAGATAAACTCCTAGACTGCAGACAGCTAATGGAAAACATAAAAAGACACAAGTTCCACAAGGTGCAGATTTGAGAAATTATGAGGAATCAGGTAGAAGAGAGACCTGTGTGGCTCTGGAAGGCGTTGGTAAAGAACGGAAAAAGGGAGTTAATCATGAAGGCTGGACATGGATTGGCGGAGAGGAGCTGGAGGGCATTCCAGGCTCAATCTCCAGGGCCCTCAAACATTCTCTGAACTGCACTTTGCATAGATGTATATCCACATGTAGAGACATTCGCACACTTTTATTTAATCAGGAGCGCTGTACCACTGCAGGGAAAGAAATTGCAATGGCAGGCTGCCGGGGGAGCCACATTTTCCTCTGCACCCAGACTAAACATACAGCACCTTCGCCAACAGCTTTCTTACCACTGATCCCTTATCCTCCTGCTGCTGGGGGATTTGAGAGTGTAAATAACACGGAAGCTAAGAGGCATCATCTGCCCGAGTCCCACAAGGAGAAGCGGAGAGGCGGCCTCTCCGTCTGCTGGTAACCACTTGCACAGGGCTCTGCGTGCCGGAGCCCAGCACAGGGTCAGCCCCGTCCAGAGTCTCAGCTCTGGAAGAAAGTGTCCGTTAGCACTGAGGAAGCTCTGAGTGTGGAGCGCTTCTCGAGTATCTGGGCTGAGTCATGTGCAGGGTACCACACGTACACACCCCCCCAAACCATACCCCATACCAGCTGTGGAGGAAGCCCTTCCACAAATAAGGCCCAGCACCTGCCACCCACCCCGGCCTGCCAATGGCTCTCCTCATCTCAAAAGCATTGCTCCCAGTACTGCAGCCAGACAGAAAGACCGTCGCTGGGGCCCCCAGTGCCATCTCCTCACTAGCCCAGAGAAGGGCTGAAGATGCTGAATCCCCTTCTCCCTACACCAACCATCGCCCAGTGTGCCCTTGGCTTGCTTAGAGACCCTGCTCCTGTGACTCCCACACTCTACCTTAGAAGTGCCACTCAGTGACTAGGTCTCCTGACAGGTGCCATGACTATCAGTGTTGCTGAAGCCCTGAGGGTCACCTACTGCCCCCCTCCTGGCACAGACAAGGAACCTGAGGCCAAAAGAGGTTTGAGGCTCACCCAAGGAACTACAAGAGAGCCCAGTCACCAGCCGTCATAGCTCTGGAAGCTGCAGCATGTTAACGCATGGTTCGCAACTGCCTCAGCCACAGAATCTCTGCCAATTCCCGCTGCCAGCGCCCTGAGAGATACCATTTCCTGTCCATCAGGGACAGCAGCTGCATTCTAGGGACTCACTACAGAGATTCTAGATGCCTTAAGCACTGGCCCCTCTACTGCAGTACAAACCCAGAAAACACCAGGGGAATCAGAGCTCAGAGTGGTGTACAGCGGGCAAGGGCTTCTCAGCCAGGGTGCTCTGCGGCCTGTGGTCAGTGTCGGCCGTGGCGGAGCTAGGATGCATGGTCAATCCCAGACGGCTGGGTGAGCGAGGGCCCTTCCAGGGCAGGAGAGCAGGAGAGGAACTGGAGGGCCAGGGCGGGGCCAGCGAGGGGAGGGGAGACCGAGGCCAGGGCCTTTCAGACTCAGGAGTTGTCTGCTGAATCCCCACCATGTGCCTTTGGAACTGGGACAAACTAAGTCAAGAACCCACAAAATCTTTCAAGAGAGCCTTTTTAAAAAAGCGTTAGCCAGCAGAAAGAAGAAAGGAAGTTTCCTTCATGGGAAGGATGGGTCCAGTGGTGGCAAAGTAGGAAGGACCTCAGAACACACTGGAAAAAACAGTGGAACATTTCACCGTGGCGGTGTCCTGAGAGTGAAGGAATCAAAATGTCCTCCAAGGCATTTGATTCCAGCCTGTCCATGCCACTGCCCACACCACTCATGTGCCCCTCGGGGATCTGAGGACAGAAAGAGATCGGTTGCCCTTGTGGCCACAAAGTTCATGCCTGTCTCCACCCATGCCCTGGGCATGGTCATGTGACTTTGGCCAACAGGACAATAGTAGTATTGCCAATAGGATCATGCACGGGGGCTGAGCCAGTGACTCACGCCTGTAATCCCAGCGCCTTGGGAGGCCGAGGTGGGAGGATTGCTTGACGCCAGAAGTTCGAGACCAGCTTGGGCAATATAGCAAGACCCTATCTCTATAAAAAGTAAAAAATTAAAAAAAAAAATTAGCCGAGCATAGTGGTGCACACATGTAGTCCTAGCTCCTCAGGAGGTTGAGGCAGGAGGATCACTTGAGCCCAGGAGTTGGAGGTTACAGTGAGCTCTGATAGCATCACTGTACTCCAGCCTGGGTGACAGAGGGAGACCCAGTCTCTTAAAAAAAAAAAAAGAATCATGCGGAAGCTCTTATGCATTTCCATTTGCTCTCTTGGAAGAGCCTCGGCCATGAGGACCAGCCCAAGGTAACCTGCTGGAGAATGAGAGACCACAAAGAACAGAACTCAGGAACATAGCCAAAGCCATCCTAGACCAGCCCGTCCCCAGATGATCTTCTAGCCATCCACAGAGGCATGAGAAAGTCCAGCTAAGATGAGTTGAGCCTAGCCTAGATCAGCAGAATCACCCGGCTGACCAAAGATCTGTGAGAAAATATAAATTGCTGTTGTTTTAACCACTAGGTTGGTTACATAGCAGTAGCAAACTGCTACAGTTATAGTGCAAAAAACACATTTATTAGTCATCCAATCAGCAACAACTAATACTGCCACCCCCATAGCCTGTAACTCACACCTAGTGATCAATAACTAAGTTCCAGACTCAGGGCTAAAGCTTTTACATGCATAGTCTTGCATACACAGTCACATCAGGTAGATACTATTATTATCTCTATAAGGAACCTGAAGCTCAGCAAAGCTAAGTGACCTGACTAAGGTCACACAGCTATAAGTGGCAGAACTGTATCACAAACTCAATTCTAGTTGATGCTAAAGCTTGTACTCTCAAATGGTACACTAAGGTGCAAGTGAGCCTGCCAGAACTTAAATAAGTCTTTTTTGACTAAATGCCAAAGGCTAATAAGTGAGAAACTAAAGCCCCATTTCAGAAAGGGTCTGGTAAGTGGCGCTCTCTGAGTGTTAGCCTAAAGGGGGAATAGTGTCCGGCCCCACGTTATCATTGCTGCACTGAGAAGTGGACAACTTTCCAAGCTAGATGTTTCTTGAAGAGGCCAGTATTTCAAAAGCTCAAAGGATGCACATAAGTGTTCTGTAAAAGTCTGGACTTTTAAACAATTCTATTGCATCAGCAGTGCCTGATGTGAGGAGAGCTCTTTCCTCATGTCACATAATCCAACACCTTCACATCAGAAGGATCAGCCAGAAAAATCTAGACAGAGACCAGACCACAGTCGCAGTGCTCAGATGTGGCCAAGAAACAGCCAAGAAGTCCAGGACTACAACCTAGAGAGAATTTGAACAGGAAGACCTGAAGAGGTTTCCTTAGCCGCGCCAGGCATTCAGCTTAAGCTCAGTATTCCCAGGTCCCATAGTGTGACCCAACTTTAAGGGGTGACTATGATGGGTCTTAGATAAAACACAGAATTTAGCTGACCAACCTCCCCCACGAACTCAGGAAACTCGGTTTCTAAAATATCAAGTCTCTGAGTCAGAGGAACATTTTTTTTTAAATCTGAAATTGCCAGGCCAATTTTATAGCTTTCCTCTAGAAACCCCTTCAGATTCCACCCCTGAACTTTAAAACAACAATTTTATTTAGAGAGCTGATTTATTCATAAGTAAATAGGATACAGGGTAAGTGAAGTAAAAGGAACCAGGAGGCAGTTATTGGATTTATCAGCACAAAAGCTGCACTGTTGCCGGCAGCGGAGGCTCTCCCATCCCTGTACCTTTCAAAACTAATATGTAACCATATCTGTTTTAAAAGAGTGATTCATTTTCTTCCCATTGCCTGCGAAACTCTCTTCATCCCCACCACAGGAAACTTGAGTCTGATTTTAATGAGCTTCAATTGGAATGTGGCCTTTGAAAAGTAGTGCATTTGAAAAGATGGAACATTAAATTTTGTAATGATGTAAAACATCTTCAATTTTTGACAGGACAATGGTGCTTATTGTACTTTATGAGTCCACTGGCGATTCAAAGGTCACTTTGTATATGACTCCACAGACAGGGGCAGCACTGAATGAAAATTAGGTTACATGTGATCAGCTTTATTATTAATCAGACGAAAATGGATTTTTAACATTGTTCTAATGAGCAACAGAGAAGGAAGAAAATATCACGAATAAAACTACAGAAGAACTAGAACGACCAAAGCTAAAAATGCACCATGGTCATATCTAAAATCGTGCTTTAAATCTGAAATACTTAAATACTATCTCAAGGAATAAAATGCAGCTGCATATTTTGCTGTCATAAATACATAGGAAACTGCCGAAATACCTACTCTAATTTACTATCTCTGTCCTTTGTTTATAACTAACTAATGAACTGATTTCTCTGCACAGTATATTACCACAGCCCCCAAGAACACCAGGCTGGGTGAGGTTGTGTCACTATTTCCATGATAAATCCTGTTTTTCAGGGGTTTATAACTCAGCTGTAAATATGTAATTCAGACTAAAACTTGGCATACAAGGCCTAAGCCAGGAAGTAAATTTACGCTGCAACCACCACTCCACCCCCATCTAATTTTTTAAAGCTTTTCTTTGTGTAATATTTTGGAATTGAAGAGATGGAGTGTTAAAATGAAGGAGAAAAAAAAACCCAATAAATAATAGTGGGAGAGTTGGTGATTTTTGTTTTCATTTCATATTCAAATCAAAAAGCTATTTTTCAAGATACTCTCTGCAAAGGTATTTAAGGAAAAAAATAGACTTCAAATCCCAAACAAATAAAACCAGGCAATAGAGGCGTCTTTAAAGTGCAGCTGTGAGGAGTATGTGACGAGCGAAACTGAGTCAGGAATGTGCAGGCTTGGGTGTGCTTTCCAAAAGAACCAAGGAGCTCCAGAAAAGGCCAGGTCTTTCCTCTGACTGGTCCCCTTGGAAGACGGCTGAGTTACTCAGAGCATTGCCCAGGACAAGAAACAGTCCAACCCCATGGGGACCAGGCAGTTTTGCAGGAAGGAAACCCCACAGGCCTCGCTGTGCATCCAGCCCCCTGGGGGTGTACGCTGCCGGTCACAGAGGAAAGCGAGGGGATGGTGTGGATGGTGTGAGGCAGCAGGTCCCTGCTGCTGGGAACAAAGCCTGGCTGTGTAGCCCACAGTATCAGAGGTGAAAACAACCAGTGTAGACGCTGCCCTGTGAGAGGAGAGCACAATCTGCCTGCAGCTGTGGGACAGCTGTCAACCGCCCCCAGGAGGTTAGGAGGAGGAAGTAGTATCAAGACAAAGAAAAGAGATTGAAGTTAAACAATGACACTGGGACTCCCAAGCTGTTCGGGGCCCTGGGGTGGGGGTTGGGGAAGAGGACCCAGGTCAGTGGACGTAGAGAAGGACCCAGGGCAGGACACAGAGGATACGCCTGGGGCTTTGGCTGAGGGGGCCATGCATGCAGGCTCAGAGGGGAATGTCCTGTGTGCAGTCCACTTGGCTCTTATCACCACGAACACCCGACTGCGGAGCTGCTGCCTTGACTAGATCACTGCACCTGCCTGCTCCCTGGCCTCCCGCCTTCCTGCCCTCGCGCCCCCACTGCAGCAGCTCGGCCCAGATCGCCCCTCACACCCTCCAGAGGCTTCCTGCCTCACATGGGGCCCACTGCAAAGTGAAAATGCAGGGCCCTTGGTTCAAACATTATTAAGAATTTCGAAATGGGCACAGCAGAGCCTCACACCAAGCACAGAACCCTTCTAAATGTGGGGCTCGTGGGACTGCGTGGATGGCACAAGCCCCACGGAGCTGGCCTCGGCCATAGTCCATCTCCGAGGCCCCTTCCCTGTTCCCTCTTCTACAGATTTTCTCTTCATTATTCTCCCAACTGTGCAAGCTCTTGGCCTCAGGGCCTTGGCCCTGGCTTCTCCCTCACACGAATGTACTCCCCAGGTCCTCCCAATCACTCACTCGCCCCCTCAAGTCCTGGCTTTAACGTCCCTCCTAGACCTTGTCTCTGTCCACCTAAGTAAGGCAGCCGCCCCCGCACTCCCTAAGCCCTTCACTTGCTGTGTTTTTCTCCTCTGCCTCCTCACCCGCCAACGTCCCACTTATGTCATGTATCTATGGTCCACCACCCATCCCTAGAATGTGAGCTCCCTGAAGGCAGGGAGGGGGTTCCAGGTCTTTTCTGGGCCACTGGATCTCCAGTGCGTAGAAGAGAGTCTGGCACATGGAGCCCTCTGGAAATATTTGCTGAACGAGCACACAGGGCTGTCTTGGGGACACAGACAGAGTAGGGTGTCCCTGGAGGAGCGGACCGGCTGCTCCAAGCACTGCCAGCGATGTCTTATCCATGGGAGGGGCTGTCAGTGGAGGGAAGAGCCCGTGGTGCAGAGCAAAGGGGAAACAGGCTCAGGGGACCCTGGGCCCATGGCTGTTTTGTTCACTTCTGTGCCCCAGTGCCAAGAAGAATGCCTGGCTCAGGAGAGATGTCCAATCAACACTTGCCGAATGACGTAACGAACTCAGGAATGACAAGCGAGTGAACAAGTGCACACTGCTGCAGGTACCTCCTGGTTGTTTCTGCCAACTCAGTAGCCTCTGCACAGACTACAAGGGGTGGGCGCGGGGGCTGCATAAGCAGAGGTGAGCTGGTGTAGACCTGTGCCCGTGTAGACATATCCATGTCATGACAAACCCAGGTGACAGCCTTCCTGCTATCACTTTTCAGTGAAGGGCTGCACTCGACTAAATTCAAGCCATGCTATACCTTCGTTTCTCACCTCTAAAATAAATCCAGTAGGATTTAGCAGAAGCCAGAAGGGGAAAATCCATTGATTAAAAATATTTTTAAAGTTTTATTTTATAACACAAATACATATGTATTGATAAATTGCCTACATTCAGTTTGGTTGCCGTAATATGGCCTGGCCTGGCAGGAGTTCTTCACAGTCTGGCACCACAGGGGCATCAAGCAGAGCGACCTATTTCCAAGCAAGTTCCCACGTAAGAAGAGCTCAGGATCTACTGGAAACCAGAAAGGTCCAGTGACAACTCCTGTCTAATCTGAATCCTACTCTTGCTACTCAAGTCCATTGTCTTTGGCTTGGCCTTGGGCAGCAGTGAAGGGACCAGGTCATTGCTATTGTGACCAACCATCCAGACTTGTTGAGCATTCCTTGGGGGCACCCCCCAGGCCAGCCTCCCCAAGGCAATGTGCAGCTTAGCAGCAGGAGGCAGTGGGCTTGGGAATCATACCTCTGGGCCCTTCTCTGCAGAGGAACCCACCTGGGAGCTTTGCCCCTTTCCTTAAAGGGTCTTTTCCCCCAACCTTGTTCATGCTTATCCTGGTCCTCTGGCCCCACTGCAAAGCCACCCTTATGCATGGAGAACATCACAAATAGTTCTGGAGTAAAAAAGCAGCCTTTCCACTTATCTTTTCAATTTGAGAACATATAAGGTGTTTTAAGGTTGCTATACTTCCTAATTTTACCTTTTAATATTGGGCAATAGATACTGTTGCAGCTAATATGAAAGGTGGGCTACCTCTTGCCTCCCATGGAGGCCAGAACGCATGAGATGCAAATAATATAACAACCAGCTGGGAGAAGAAACACTAAAAAAAATCACCCAGAAATAGCTATTCATTTGAAAGCAGTTTTCCCAGACAAGAACAAGGATCCTGAAAAGAGAATGGGGCTTCCAGTCTTGGCAATGGCTCCCCCTCCCCCTTGGGGTAGCGGCACCTACCATCATGGCCACCATGTTGGAAGGGGCCAAGGAGGGGCTGAAGCTGGGGCTGGCCAAGGTCAGCATGGGGTGGAAGGTCACAGCTGCAGGCTGGTCTGAGAAGTAATCTGCCTTTCTCCAAGGAGGCTTGACTCAGATTTCCAAGGGATTGGCCCATGTTCTCCAGGTGACTTTGTTGAGTGTAACCATGAACAGTCTTGACCAGCTCCAGCTCTTTATCTGTGCAATACCTAAAAGGAAAACTGGGCAGGGTGTAGTTCAAGGAATGGGCTCTGTCATGGGCAGTCTTGGTCTGTGGAGATGAGAGACCCTTATCTTGGAGGAGCTGGGGAATGGCTGTGTTTCTCATGGTGTCACGTTCCCAAGATCATGTGACCAATTCTCTTAGTTTCAACTTTTTTCCCCAGGAATGGGGTTAGTGTGCAAATATTGAGTCCTGGTGCCTCCCCGAGACCCAGGAAGCTGACAGTATGGCTGGTCAGCCTTACAGGAGGCACCAGAGTCCCAGGAACAGGCTGTGGTGCTCTGGGCCAGCAGATGGAGCCCAGGATTAGAAGTCAGGAGACCTGGGCACCTAGCCCTGCCTTTCATAACCACTAACTAAAAATAATGTGTGTCATTATTTTCTCTCTGAGCTTCAGTTTTCCCATGTGTAAAAATGGGCAAAATGGCCCCAGTCCCAGCTGTGTTGGCCACTGAGGGCCATTGAGATACTTGAATGAAATACCAATGTCTGGGAAAGCCTTGGAACATGCTGGTCACATGCACAGTGAATTGTGGGGCTCAAGATCTAAGAGGTCCTTGACATTCTGTTCCATTCCTGTCTCAGGGTCTTTGTCTTTGCTGTCCCCTCTCTTTGGGATATGTGCCCCCAAATCTCTGCATGCTGGTTCCTTTTCATCATTCAAGTCTCTCTCCAGTGTCTCCCCACCCACGCAGAAAGGCCTTCCCTGACCTTGGGGTATATGATACTGACCTTCTCGTGTTACGCTCTTGCCTTCAACCTGCTTCATCTTCATTATCACGCACCACGCTGAACTTACATTATGTATTTTTTCACCGTTAGTGTCGCCAAAGAATGTAAGCCCCACAAGGACTATCATCTTGACTGGTTGGTTGGTGACCATCTCCCAACTCTCTGGAACAATTCTACATGTGCTAAGTAAATGAATAAATAACTACATTCATTTCCTATGAGAGAATCTTCTCCTTTCTAAAAGGTTTGGAGAGAATGCTGTTTCTTCATTCCTCTGAACAAAGCTGGTGGGTGGAGGGTGCAGTCAGGGGGTGGAGGCCAGAGGAACCACAGTCCTCAGAATGGGCCTCCACTCAGCATGAGACCTGCACCTTACCCCTCCATTCCCCTCATCCCACAGCTGTTCCCCTTTTGTGCTCCCACGGCCCAGCCTGCTCTTAGGATGGGGCCTAGAACCTCGGTGTGACCAACAGCCCTGGAGTTCCCTCTCTCAGGGGCATGCAGGGGTGGGCCTCCTTCCCAACATAGGGTGCATACAAGAAGACCAGCCTCAGGACACAGGAGGGAGACATTTTTGTCCAGAGAAAGGCTCTTCTCAGCATTGTTTTGCAAGTCTTGGTCCTAGTCAGAGATGACTACACAAACCTGAATGCATAGACCATTTGAGACAGGGCTGCATTAAACCAAGACGCCTACCTCTTACCCATGCTGCTGAGCCCCTCTGCAGTAAAAGTTGCCCCAAAGCTAAAGGGACAAGCCACAGGAACACCTCCCTTGCTTGGGTGCAGATTCCCAGAAGGTGGAGCGACAGTACTTGGAGAGACCTGCTTAGACCCATGAAAACTGCACAAACCCTTGTCTTGGGTTCAACAACCAAGGGCAAGTCCTCCCCCTGATATGCATGTCAGAGATGACCTCTATGTTTACTTCTAGTTCTGATAGTCTGAGAATCTTTCATTTCTTTGTGGAGGGCCCGATAAAGGCAGGCAGCCCAACAGGAGATGCTGAGGGGGAGACTCGTGCATCTGGTGGGACAGGCCTGAGACTCTGGGATGAAGCTGGATATTGGGATCACACTGGCCAAAGGGCATAGAGAAGCAAGAGGAAGTAGGCATAGAAAAAATGTGAGAAGTGTAGGGCCAGGGCCAAGAAGGTGGTGTGGGCTGGAGAGTCATTCCATCCATCTCGGGCTTCAAAGTCATCTTCTCTCGTTTGCTGCGGATGGTTGTGTTACTGCATGGAGACCCTCAAACCCAGCTGCCTTACATCCCTTGTTGAATGAAGTGGATATGACTGAAGAGGACCTTCCTCAGAGTTCTTTGAGACGTTCCCAACTTTTGACTTCATCAAAGCCCCAAGCAGACTCACAAAGGCATGCCACCCTCTGCTGTGGGTCACTCCCAAGCTCCAGAGACACCCCAGGAAAGTGACCTTGCCTCTGCTGGGGATGCAGCTTGAACCAAACTCTAGAACAGCCCAGCCCCCAGCCCACTGAAGCCCACCTCCTCTCCCAGGAGCAACTCTTTTCTTAGAAGAGTACCTACAGGGCTTCTTAAAGAGGGAAATGTGCTAAGATGTGAAAAAGCTAGAACCAAAAAAACAAGAAAATGCAACAGTACAAAGAGCCTGACTGCAAACAAGCCTGCCTGTGTCGACATGGAGGCAGTTAGGCTCTCTGTGGGCCCAGCGTGAGACGCACTTGTCTTCCTTTGAGGAGCAGGAGGACAGCTGACCGCTTGTCCACAGGATGTGTTTTGATAACTCCCAGAAATGAGAGGGTGTTTTATGGGAGGGTAATTGGGCATAATTCCCTTCATGACTTAGAGTCAACATGCAGTCTCTACAGCTGGCACTTATTTGGGACCATCAGCAGCAAATGCTATTTCCATGGCCAATTTATTAGAGACTCCATGTTTTTGAGGAGACGTCACAAACACAAAAAGGGGTATATTTATTGATATATTTAAAATACAGGTTTTTAACTCGATTCCTTAGCCCTTAAAAACAAAGTAAAAAGATAGACAGATACAATTATGTTCTGACTAGTTTCTGCCAGCCTGCCCAATAGGAACGTTTGTATATAGTTCTCAGTGGCACTGAAATCTGCTTAGGAAAGCAACAAGTCCTTTGTTCAGTTGACAACAGTTATTACAATTAATTCATTTTGTGATTGGTACTTGCACTGAGTGACAAGGTGTTATTTTACCTCAGTAAAAGTTAAAGTGGTAATACCTACGTGCACAATAACGTCGTGGGCTTGCTATCACTCAGCCAGAAAAGGCTGGCTTCGGGATGGCTGTGCAGCTGCCACCCTCTCCACACCCCACATGCTAGTTTGAGTTGGGAAGAATGTGCTGGGTGACTCTGCTCAAAGTTTGTGCCTCTCAACTCACTAGGATTTTTGCAGAATTTTCATAAAGGCCTGAGGTCCAAAGATGACATGACTGGGAGGCGGGTGTCCAGGGAGCAAGCTGAATGCTGCAACATGATCTGGGTGTCATGTTTTGTTCCTTGCCTTGTCACCATGTGTCCAACTTGAAATTTCACTGGAAGGCCCTGGTTCTACCTGTGCACAAGGATATCTCAACCTTGGCACTATTGACATTTGGGGCTGGGGCTGTCTTGTGCCTTGTAGGATGGTTAGCAGCATCCCTGCCCCCTACCTGCCAGATACCAGTAACACCCCCAGTATCTCCAGACTTTGCCAGATGTCCCTGGAGGAGAAAATCACCCTGATTGAGAACCGTTGCTATACATAGCCCCCTGGGCAGTTCATTATGCTGTAGATAGAAAGTTCAAGAACCTTCCTCTATCTTTGATCCCATCTCAAGCTCTCAGAAGAGGCTGGCTACCCCACTTAACAGAGGCAGAGCAGTAGGGTAGGCCCAGTCACAGCCCCCCAAAGGAAAGGGCACAGGAGTAGGATGAACCTTTTGTCCTGTCAAGAAGGTGTGGGCAAAGGAGAACGGTGAAACAGGGGAACTTAGGACTTCCACAAGAATGTGGCTGTGGAGCCCATTTCAAAGGCCATTTTTCCTAAAGAGCCTAATTTAGCTAGGATGATCAAGAAAGGGCATTTTCTGATTATAGGATCTTCCACCCTCACCAAGGTCCTCAAAAATTTACAAAAAAAAATGTTGACCAAAATTTGTCTCTATTCATTATTAGCAATTTTAATAATTATACACCGGTTTCAAAAAATTCTGGTTGTCTGAGTGCTTCTGTATAAGTGGTGCTTCCTCTCTGCTCATTTATTCCTATTGATTAGTCATTTGGCTTTCTGCTTAACTTTCATATGCAGCTACCACCTTATCGCATCAAGAAAAAGCTGCAGAATGGGGCGAGGCAATCCTGGTTCTAGATGGATTGTCTCCAGGAGGGGGAGCAAGAGCAGAGGGCCTGAGGGGCAGGGCTGGTAGAGGCCATGCTTCTGCGGCCTGTCCGCCCATCTCTTCCTCTTTAGAGCAGCCCAGTGGTTTTTCTGTAGCAGACATGCACCGACAAAGTCCTAAGTCCTTGCCCACTTAACCAGGGTGCCAACGTATCAGGACTGAAGGGCCTGTCATCTCAGCTACCCTGGAGCACAGCTGAAGGTTGCCAGGGTCCCCAGCCAGCCCCACATCCTTTCAACATGAACAACTCAGCAGCACTTGACCTGCCCCTGTACCTCTGCTCTGGAAAGCCATTGACAGGGAGCCATGGAGATCCTCCCGAACCTTTTTTTATTAGCAGTATTTATCACCTTTTCAAAATCAATTGCATATTTTAAATGAAAACAAATGACTATTCCTAGGCTAATCGATACTTGCATCTTTGCCTTTTAAAAAGTAAAAAGTTTAATGCAAAGAAAACCTCATCTTTGCTCCCATCAATTCAATTTTAACATAATTCAATATTTAATAAATATAATCCTCTTTGTCTGTGTGGTATAATGTCATAAAAGATGCAAAAGATTTCATGGTATCCAAAATCTCGTGAGGTGGAAAACGTTGCCTGTTCCCCTGTAAATTCCCAGCCTCTGGGCGCCTTTCTCACCTCCTTCACAAATCGGGAGCTGTTTATTCCTACAAAGTCTAAAAAAAAAAGGGTTTATATATTTAATGATTCTAAAACCAAAATGCTACCTACTATCTGCACAATTGCCATTTCATCTCTTTAAACTTCTCCAGCTTGACGTTTCTAAAAGGGCAAAAGCAGAAAACCCTTATATAATACCTAATTTGTACATCTGCAGTTTCCCTCTGACTGGCACAGGCACCATATGCTTTTAATTATCATAATAGCCCTAAAGAACCTGTTCGGTGGGAAACACATATGATCCTTTTATTACTGGTTTGTAATTTAAACAGTTTTAACAGAAAAGGTCTGGCTATCGGGGAGTGACAGGCTCAAAGGCCTAAGATCCCAGCCATCGACCTCTGGAAGCTCAAGTTCAGATCCCACCCACCGAGGGGGACCTCTTTCCCCCTGCTTGACAGAAGTAATTGGGCACATGTGAAGCGGCTCTGTGGGACCTTAAAAGACATAATCTGGGATCTCCAGTGACGCCAGGTTTGGGTCAGAGCCTGACACAATGAGAATAAGGTTGATAAATATTATCCTAGTCTGACCCCTGCTGCCCTCGCGGCGGTTGGGGGCTGGGCCTGCTGCAGCACCCGCAGGAGCCCGGGCCACCCACTCTCCACTCGGCCCCCACCTGGGCCTCAGGGAACAATTGCAAGGTGAGGGGTCAGGTTTCCTCCAGGCCCTCTTGCTTTAGGGAATGGGGGGGAGACAACAGTTGTGTTTTGGTTTTTTTTTCCTTGAGGCTGGGAAATGACTGTATAAATATAGTCCTAAGAATAATTGATTCACAGACTGTGAAAGGGAAGGAATCTGGGATTATCACTGTGACGCTGTGACTTATGGAGAGGTGAAGACACTAAGGGGATAGGAAGAGACCTGCTCAGGGCCATGTGGCAAGTTCTAGGCCTCTTGGGTCACACCCGGTCCCCGCTCAGTGCCCTGTCCTGCCTGCTCCTCGATGGCAAGACCAGGTTCTGTTTGTGACTGGAATCGCTGCCTAGAATGGCCCCACTCTCTCCTGAGACCCAGAGCTACAGGGTGCCATGAACAGGCTGTTTTTATTTATTTGTTAGTTGGTTGGTGTATTTTTGATGCATCTGAAATGAATATTAAAGGCACAGGAAAGTGTCAGCAAGGCGAGGCAGCTGAGAGACCACACGTAGGAATCTCCACTGTCCAGCTTTGAATCTCAGCTCCCTTGCTTACTTGCTGAGTGATCTTAGGCCAGGCAAGGAGCTTCTCTGTGCCTCCATTTGCCCATATGTAAAAGGAGAATAATAATATCACATCTACCTCATGAAGTTTTTATGAGGATTAAATGAAAGAATATCATTTGTATTATCATCTATAAGGGGCTTAGAATAGGACTTGGCCCTGGCACAAGGTAAGTATTTATTATTTTAAAATAAACCTGGAAGTTTTGGCAGATAGCTCAGAGGACCGGGTCTTACTGCTAAGACTAAGTTAACCATTCCTTGGGCATAGGGAAATTATGGGGGAAACATCATCTTCACCAGAGCCAAGATGCCTCAGTTTGGCTGGTTTTGAATGGAACAAAATATCCAGGATATTACTGATTTCTAAGGTGACTTCGCACAGACATCCAAGGTGGGGGCAGGGTTAGGAGTGATTGCCTCTGAGTGTCCCTCCAGGCTGTCCAAATGCCAGGCCTGATTCTACTTAGCTGCCATGATAGTGACTTTCTCTTTTCCACTACTGATTGGTTTTAGCATCCAAATGTGACTCTATGCTAACCCTAACCCTAACCCTAACTGGGGTCAATTACTCTGATTTTTTGTTTGTTTTTGGTCACCGCCTGATATGAGAAATGCAATATATTAGAAGAGTGGTGTGATGTAGCTAATGACACATTATAATGCATTATGCTAGCGTAATAAATAATAATAACGCTACCATCTACTGAGCATGCGCTATTGCCAGGCTCAGTGCTTGGCATCTGACAGAGGCATCTCGGTGAATTCCTCTCCATGATTCCCAATGACAGTTACCCTCACGCCCTGCGTGCAGCCAGCCAGGTTGAGGTTCAGAGGGGCCCCCTCTCATGGGAAGTCATGACTTGAGGAGCTGGAAGACTTTGCCATTGAGTAGGAAAATGACTGTGGGCTAATCGCTTAACGTCTCTTGGCCTCAGTTTCCTCCTTCATAAAACGGGCTGTAATGACGAGGTGAGTTTGTTACGAAGAAGTAGACTGGCTTCAGGGGCTTCACATGGAGATGGCCAACACCAGGGCAGCCACTGGCCTCAAGGGCGAGACTGGGAGCAAGTCCAGCAGCAGGCTGAGTCTTCCCACCCCACCCTGTCTGTCCTCCTGCAAAACAAGCTCCCTCTCTGGGTCAGTAGATGGACCGTTGTTCGTCTGGCCATCCTCACCCTTGAAGAAGGAGGGAGGGAGTCATAAGCCCAGATCTGATTCCCTAAGTGACACAAGACAGAGGGAAAGCTCTCTGGTAAGTTAAAAACAAAGAGGGGGCTACACAACCCCCACCCCGCAGCGGTTGATCTTTCCTTATGGCAAGAAGAGGACCAGATGGCCACCCTCATTTGAGATGTCAACGGTGACCTCTCAACTCAACAAATAGCCAGTGCATCTCAGTCAGAGTCCGCCCATCCACCTGACAAGGCCACTGCACTGCCCCGCCCCTCCAGGAAACCCGACCTTCTTAACCACAGGCCCCAGCCCCGGGGCCCATCCTCCACCCCACCCGCCAGGGCCAGCCCAGCTCTGTGGCCCAGCCCAGCCCAGGCTGGAATGAAGCTTCTCCAAATTTCCAATCCTGGGAATAATAACTCACATTACTCTGATCCCATCTGCACCCAGTGAAGGCAGAGCAGGGAAAAGAGCATAAAACACGAAGTTCCCACAGACAACATCTGTCTTAGTGCAAACAATGGACCATTATCTTGTAAATAATTCTGATTAAGCTGTAGCATTTCCTCCCGAAACTAGCTGTAGGGAGAGCAAGCAGGAGGCGGCGCTGCTCTTGGTGGTCTCGCCTGACCCACAGTCTCCCCCACATTGTCATCAAAAGCCACCAAGCACCCCTCCCCTCCCCGGCCACAGCAGCGGGGGGCCCCATCACATCAACACCAGCAACCCCAGGCTGCTCCATTCTCTCCTTTGTGCAGGCTCCAGAGGTCTGTCTCCTCCCCTCCCTCCCCTCCCCTCTTCCTCACCCCTTTCTCCCACTCGGCCCTTTCCCCCAGATGCAGTCACCATCATTTTCCTTTCCTTTATTATTTATTTATTTTTAGAGACAGGGTCTCACTATATTGCCCAGGCTGACCCCAAACTCCTAGGCTCAAGCAATTCTCCTGCCTCGGTCTCCCAAGTGGCTGGGACTACAGGCACGTGCCTCCGCATCAAGATCTTACCTTTAATTTTTACCTTCCAGGTCTCCAGTTTCTCTGGGCCTTCCCCTCTTCTCTTCTGCCCCTTACCTCTGACCTCTGTGTCTCTCCCTTTATCTCTTCCTGCACTTCTCTGCCTTTTGGCCTTTCACCCTTCTGTCATTCTCTGGTCCTCTTTGCTCTGGTCCCTCTATGGCTCTCTCCCTCTTCCCTGCCCCCCAACTCAAGCCCCTGGGGCTGGGCCACCCTCCTGCACTGTCCTGGGGACACCCTGACACAGTAGGAATGGTGTCCACTCTGGAGGTTCTGAGGCCTGCAGGCCCCACGCTGTTCTTGGGCTCCCCCGCTTAGGGGTTGTTGGGCTGGAGAAGGGGCCAGGATTCCTCTTCCCACCACTGGAGGGTCCCTCATGCCCAGCCCCAACCCACAAGCCCTCTCCCTCCTGTGCCCTCCAGCACAGCAAGTTCAGCCTGCCTGCCAGACCTGGGCCCTGTCACCCATCTCTCAAATCAGCTCCTGTTGAAAAACCCACTGTCATGAAAAAGAACCAGGGACTTCACAAAACACCCCAACATTATGTCCAGGTGTTTAGCATGTGCAAGTGAGAGGTGAGTACTCACTTTGCAAGGGTGTCTGCCCCAGAGGCTTCAAGGAAGTTCCCCTTGTGATTTAAATTTAAACAATTGCCTGGAGTGTAATTTAGAGATGACACTTGGAGCCAAAAGTTTTAATGAAAAGCAAAAGCTACTAGTACAAGAACCTTATTCCCACTGATCAAACCCCAGAGATTTTTTTTTTTTTAATTTCCTAACTGTAAATCCTTTAGAAAACAGAAAAAACAGCTCAGTTGGAGCCAATGGGGGAGCATGTCCCAGGCACAGGCTCACTGAATCCTCAGAGGGATCCCCCTGTGGATCTCCAGATGTGCCCCCTCCAGGGGTGGAAGGAAGCTCAACTAGGCCATGCAGTCAGAGGCCTTCCAGTGGTGCACACAGATTGACAAGGGTGGGGGGCACCATGCTTTATAACACCCCACCCAGATTCCCCACCTGCTTGGCAGAGTCTTAGCAGGTTCTGGAGTTTCATGGGTGCTCTGCCTGGGGCCTGCAGGCAGCAGAAATCCTAAAATAATTGAAATGAGGGTAACTTGACAACTTCCCAGTTACTCGTATTCATTTTATTCTCTTAAAGATACACAAGTGTCCTATTCAATGGATGACAATACCGAGGCAATTACGTGCGGAAATGTCTATGATAAGACATTCAATTGAAAGCAAAAAGCCAAGGACTCGAGGGTTCCACATGGAGATAGCACATATTGTCCCAAACTAGGGGAGCATGCTAGCCGAGAGTGATGTTGAGTGGCCAAGGGAACTCTGAGGATGGAAAGTGGGAAGGTCACAGGCACAGAAAATGTGAACGTAAGCACTTCTGCACCACATGGCTGCAAGATGGATGCCTGAGCCCACATCTCTGGGTACCTGTGGTCTCTCCCTTGAAGTATCGCCGGTGTGTGTGCAGGAAGGGTGCACAGGCACGTATGTCCAAGAGGGGCACACTGGATTAACAGAGTGGTGTCTGTAAAGTGTTTGAAGAAACCTTAATCATCACAAAAAATATTATCTTCTCAAGCTTAGTTGTGAACACAAGAAGTTAAAAAATAAAAGGAAAAAAAGTCAATGAAGTTTTTCTTGTACTTCCACAAAGCTGAAAATCTAGGTTCATTGATCTCCTTTCTTTTTTTTCTATTTTGACTGACTTCTAGAATTAAAATAGAAATTCCTCAATGGTCCTCTTCTGATTTAATAAAAATATCTTCATGATAAGGCAAGTATTCACATGCTCTGTGCCCCATAATAGTAGGTGGTCTCGCCCAGATTGAAATCCTGCAAACTTGTATGCTTGTGGAAACTGCAGCATGGCTCCCACATCCCAGGGACCCTGTGGTGTGAATGCTCATGAGGACTCTAGGACTGACAGGGTCCCAAAGGGGCATCAGGAAAGTCAAGGCTGGAAGGGTTAGTGAAAGCTGTGGAGTTTGAAACCTAGGAAGGCCCTGAGAGCACATCTAGGCTGGCCCTCCTTTCGCTAATAGGGAAATGGTTCCCAGAGAAGAGAAGTGAGTTGTCTAAGCTCCTTGGAGCACGGTTGCTGCTAGGTACCCTGGCCCCCTGATCCCCCAGCCACCTCCCATCCTGCCTCCATTAAGCCTGTGCATTTCTCAATATTTAAAGTCAGTGAGTCACTTCCCACAAGGAACCATGGAATGCACATCTGTTCTTATCCTTGGCTCTGGCAGGTTTGTGACCTTCTGCAGTGGACCCAGGAGGGTGTAAAACCTTTCTAACCAAGGGTTTTCCACTTGTAGTGGACACTGCTGGTACCCCAGCTTCCCTTCTGGTTACCTGGCATGCCAATGGCCTCTTGTTTCTCTTGGCCTGATGCTTTCTATGACCATGAAAAGAATGCTTGGCCATCAGGTGGGCTGGAGTCACCTTCTACTACTGGGAGATGCAAAGTTGGTGGGAAAATACCCCAGCTTCTTCAGCCTCAGAGGGGTAGTTCTGAGGGGAGCTGCACACATATCTTAGAGGGTCCCCAAAGGGATGAAGCCTCAGTTCCCCCGCAGTGTAGCCTTGTCATGAACACACCTATGCTGGCTTTCCTCCCTTGTCTGTCTCCCTTCCCCACTCACTCACTCGTGCTTCCTGAGATTGACTCCATATCAGCTACTTACACCCAGTTTCTTATCTCAAGATCTGCTTTGGGGAGACCCCAACTAGGCCACCAAGAGAGCCTTAGGGGACTAAGAAGGTTAATGGCCCTACTCCTTGACAAGAAAGAGCTCAACACAGAGTGAGACCTCATTACCCACTGAGCCCAGTCTGCAGCCCAGCAAAACATCCACCTCTAGCCCTTCCCCAGTGTAGGGCACACCTCAAAGTGGCCTGTCTTTGTGGTCAGCCCCAGCTCTCCCCGCAGGATGTACAAAACACTTGACTCAAAAGAGAAAAGCGGCTTGTCCCTCATATAAAAGAGCAATAATTTGATAAATTAATTGCAAGTTTGCTTTGCCTGCTTGGTTGCCTTTCTCCTTTTATGTGGATAATTGAGAGTATATTATGTTAATTTGTCAACAACAGAAGTTCAAAAAGAAAACTTAACCTTGTGAGCAGTGAGTTACCATTAGATGGGTGTGTCTGGACAATTCCACAAAGAGCATGAAAGACAATCCCCTTGTGAAGCCAGGCAATGTCTGGGTGCACAAATGGATGTTTTTTACTAATGAAGGAGCTGTGCAGAGTTCCTCAACTTTAACCTTGAAAATGCACATTGTTTGCTCAAGAGGCTGAGTCTGCGCAGGCAGACACAATATTGCCAATGTGTTGCTGCATATTTAGGGATGTGATTTAATCATCGTCAAGTTTCTTTGAGAAAAAGTAACTATACTTATGCAATAATCATCTCCCAAAGTTTAGATTCTTTTTTCCCCACCAGAATATCTAAATTTCATCAAATCAAACACACTTCCAAACGTGTAAATAAAGAAGTGGATTTGAAGACGCTCTCTTACTGCAAAGTTAGGTCTTGCCCTTCCTTGGTCTCTCCCACCTTCAGTCACAAACATCTCCCTGAAACTCTGCTCCATATGCAATGGGTGTCTCTTATTCACCTCAGACCAGTGGATCCTTGTTGGGTCTAGAGCAGATCCAATAGGTGATGTTTGTGTTTGCCTCATGTCTGAATCCAAATGGGTGGGGCTCATTATAATCCCACGTGGGGATGGATGGTAGCTTTGGGGGGAAGGAACCTGCAGGAAGCAGAATTGCCAGCACCCATGCAAACTTCCCACTGAGAGGAAGTTGGCTCATTCCAGCGGACTGAATATACCCAGCGCCCTTGCAGGCCACAGACAGGATATTCCCAAGAACACTCAACTGGTGAGAAGGGAGTTACCCAGAGACAGGACTGGCAGTAAGGAGGTGGGTGGAAGCAGGGGAGGGTGCAGCACAATGAGGTGGGTGCCGTGAAATGAGAGGTGGGGGGAGGCTGGGGCGGGGTTCATCAAAATAGGAGAATGAGAACCCACAAATTTCTCCTCAAAGCTTGAGAAGTTACCACTGGGGAGTGGCTCAGGAAATACCCTCTGCTTTAGAAGCAGAAATGCTTTCGAGTCCTCCAGCTTGGAGACCCCATTAGGGGGATTGGGCCCTCATGGAAGGAAGAGAGAACAGCAGATGCCTGAACACAGAGCTCCGGGGAGCCTTCCCGGCTGTCAGCGCAGGGGCCTGGGATGATCTGTCCCCTTCAGCGCCTTCCTCCTTCCTTGCTTTGCATTCCCTCTGTTCCCAAGGCCTGGCCCCTCATGCTGCATCTGGACCCTCTGAGCCCCATCCCAGGCAGACTGACAAAACCAGCAGGTGCTGTGGTGTTGGTAAGGGTTCCAGGGAGTGTGCAGAGTGACTGTGAATGATGAACAATGCCGGAGACAATGTGCTGGACAGAGGACCTGAGAAAAAGGCTTAGATGAATTCTCCCTCCATGTGCATCCCAATTCCCTGGGGGCAGCTCCACAGACTCAGGGGACACTGGAAATAAACTCTCCTGGAGTCCTTTCTGTGCAAGCTCAGCCTGTACAATGGTGGTAGAAACTGGCCCTGCTTGGGTGTGGCCATGTGGACCTGGGGTGTGGAGCTTGGGGTCGTTCGCTTTACTTTTGCTAGGCTTTTGGGGATCCATCACATTTTCCACTGGAACCCACAGTACGTGTTGTCCACTTCATATGAACAGAATCAGGCAACAGCTGTGGCTGCCGAACACTGGGAAATGTGGCAAACTTTAAGATCTACATTTTTCTTTTGGGGCTTTCATCACATCTTCTCAGACCTAGAATCTCTCACTTTTTACCTCTTCTCTCAAATAAAAGACAACCTAATGCCTTACTGTGGTCTTTGGGGTCACGATCACTTGAAAAGTTTTTACGAGAAATACTGAAAGGAATGTTTCAACCGGTGAAAGGGATGTAATTGTCCTATTGCTAAGGCCAGAGTTGTTACAATGGACATTTCTGGGCTTCTATTCCCTTGTTATACATAGGACACTTTGTTTATTTGGAGGCATGGGGAATAGACTTGGGGCTTGAGATTCTGTGCCCCTACCCCAAGTGTCAACTAGACAAGGAGCAGGATATGCATGAAATTTAAAAGTTTATAAAACATACCCAAGCAAAGAAGCTTGGAAACACTGTTGAAATGGCAGGACCCTAAAATCCAGCTCATGGACAACATAACCTAGCAACACAAACAAAAAGCAAAACTCTTCATTCCTGCACATCTCCCCACCGGTAGGCAAGGTGGGCAGAAGAACAGGCAAAAGCCTGTAACAACAAACACAGGAACAACCAAAAAAACTCAATAGGACAAAAATATTCCCAGACTCCACTAATCCTGAGTATCTTCCATAAAAAAACTACCCTTCACAGGATGAAAAGAAGAGGTTAAGATTTGCTGCCGGGAGCTGGGCACCAGCAGTCTTTTCCACATCTGGAATGGGGTATGGTGGCCTGCACGCTCCGTGCCCAAGTCCCCCCCAACCAAGGTCCCGTGAGTGGTTGTGCGGTCTAGACACCTAAAAATCACTTGTACAGAGATGGGCCCGTGTCTCTCAGGTCTCCCTAACCCACCCCATTCATCCCACCCAAATCAGGGGGTCCCTTTTCATTTGCATGTTTATGAATTCTAACTTACAGGGCCCATCTACAGATGGGTGGAAAAATGCAACAATCTGCCCCGGCAAACAGCCCCAGGAGCAGTGTAAATAGTATTCCCTGAATGTCCTGTTCAGACTTCCACCAGAGAGAAGAATGTCAAGGGGTATGAGGGTGTTGTGGATTGAATTAACATAATGACTCAAAATTGCACTAATGTTTCACAGCTTTTTTTTTTATTAGCAATACCAAGATAAGTTATTGAAGCATTTTTAGTATTATTTTACATTCCATTCATAAATGACCTAACTTGTAACTCAGCATACAGCACACTTAAAGATATAGTTTGACACTTATTCAGAAAGCTACAATTATTATAACTTACATGCCTTCATTACCAGGAACACCTTAATATGTCTTCTAATTACTTCAACAATACTCTATTCCAAAGCACACGATAACCCAGTACAAGTTTACACATTTTGCTTCAATCACCATTTTTTAAACTGTGGATGTCAAGGTGGAATTTTACTGTCATCTGTTCCTGGTTAATATGACGACCTGACACAATATTAAACTAGCAATATTTCTGCTTAAATACTATGGAGGAAGATAATTACTGCACTTTTTCTGTATTCTTCTAAAGTGTTACAAAGTACAGGACAATCAGACACAAGCAGTAACGCCGACGAGACCATCGCAGGCCCATCTCTAGAAGCTCAGGTGAGCTGGTGGAACAGCCCCCATCCCCCAGGCCATGTTTTTCACAGGTGAAGGGACCTGCAATCCACCAGCATTTGTCACTCAGGATTTATGATTTTGAGGGAATTTTCTCTCCCGTTCAAGTTACTAAGCCTTTGCAATCCATGACTAATAGTGGAACATATGGGGCAATATTTTTAGCCTCCCTGATTCTTTGCTATATATACTGTAGGTTGGTGTGCCGTGTGTATACACATACCTATGCCAATAGTAATTATTTATTCAACACACATATGTGTATACATTCTTCTCTTGACTTTACACGATTAACAAGCTGCAGATAACCACCGAGGAGCACGAACAGACAAGGGCAAGTCCAGATAGACCGACTAGGACAGGGGGTGTCACTTACCTGCAAGAAAATGTGCAGATTCATTAAACAATCCAGAAACCATTTGGGCTAGAGGCATTTGAAAGCAAGGCCAGGGCCACATCCTCTAATTGTTTAATGGAATAATGACAATAAAACAATATTTATGAAATTTGGTCCTTCCATCTCTGGCTAAAGCAAGAATAGTCTACATGATTAGAGCAGGTTGGCAATTAGACGTAGAGGTGCTGTTGATCAGCGCTAAGTAATAAGAGATAATTACTACTTATTTGAAACCTGGGCTTTGCACACAACATCTGAAATTAAAAAAAAGAAAGAAAGAAAAAGACCTGATCCTTTCGCAGCTACGATGTGGCTCGTGTCTAGATGGTTGTCAGCTCCAACCAACACCTCGATTCCGCAGCCTAAGAAGGTAGATGCCAAAGCTTAGACCCAGGTAACCACACCTAACTTGAGACATCAGTAGGGTCACAGTTCCTATTTTAGATGGCAGTGGCTGGTCCTGCTTGAAGAGTTTGCATTTCCCCAGTGACGTGGGTGTCTGTTCTGAGAACATTTCTTCTCTCAACATTGTCTTCCTCCCTCCCAATCTTAAGTCATTACGGGGTGGTGGGGGATATATATACATATATATATATATATTTTTTTTTTTTTTTTAACCAGAGGACTGTATTGCTCTCTCCTCCCACCTAGGTTTGGTCCTGGGGAGTAGGTATGATGCAATCCAGAGAGAATTGGACACAGTAACTGAAATGAATGCTACCAGAGAAAACTCCTGCTTCAGAGGCCCTGTTGATTCCGACAGTAGCTTTTGGAGCCAAAAATATGCAGCAAAAGGAAAGGAACATAAACAAGGCTAAATGTCACCAGTGTTTGCCGACTTACAGACACCATCCATTTGTTTGTTCTGAAATGACGAGTGGACCATTTGGCAAATACAATGGTATTCACACAACAGTTCTGTCATCCTGCAGTGCAAACGACATCGCGTCAGTGGCATTCCCATTTAATTTAAAAAGAGGGAAGGGGAAGAGGAGGAGAATGCCAAAAGAGTTTGGAGAGGGCTGCCGTCCAAAGAGGCTGCCTCTTCATCAGACGTGGTGCACACAGCAAGGCTCTGGGTGAGGGCAGGGGAGAGCCTGCCCAGTGGTGCTGATTTCTGTAGGAGATCCCAGGGGACATCACTTATGCTTTGTCCCACCAGAGGCAAAGAGAAAAGCTCTGCAGCCAGTTGTAAGGCAGCCAACAGGGGCAGAGCAGGCAGAATGGGGCAGTGATTTGCATTAACTTGCAAAGTCCTGCCCTTAGACTTCATGGCTGACCAAATGATCCTGCCCACTAGGGTCTAATCAGGCCCTGGACACACACTACGACTGGGAGCAGGCTGGACCCTGGAGGCCAATGGCTAATCTGTAAATGATCCCATCGGCAAAGAAAGTGAGTGCAAAGTTATGCTTTATCCAGTCTCTGAGGCCAATCCGTACGAGAATCAGCAGAATCTCAGAGGAGAGAAGGAGGAATGATTTCTCATTTGGCTTTAAATAGAGCAAGGCAGCACCAGAGACAGCAAGATCCTACAGCGGAGAGCACCAGGGTCTCCCACACCCCCAAGCCAATTGCCCTCCCTTGTGCTATGGGTTTCGCCTAGACTCCTACACACTCTGCAGATTGGGATTTTGTGGTTCTCTTTCTTAACCTCCTTTCTTTATTAGAACCTGCTGCCTCCAAGGCCACACTGTAGACTCTTCTGCTAGACCAAAAATGTTCCAACTGCCATAGGCAGTGCATCACAGCCTGTGCTTGAGGTGTCCACACATATGCGGTCCTCACCGTGTTCACATACGCTAGCCATGGCTCCTTGGAAGTCTCTAACTAACCACAAACCTTTGCCATTTCTTGGGGACAAGACTTATTTTCTACCCTTAAGCACTTGCCTTATATCAAGGATAGATCTGAGTGGAACTGAAATGGTGTGACCATTGGGATGGGAGAGTCATACAAAGTTGCCAGAATCATCTTCAAAGCTAACTTTCCCACATACCAAGGAGGAGCCATTGACAACATGGCATGGCAGACATGAGGAAATAAAACGTGCCTCTCTAACGTCAATGGAAAGTAAGATTTGCACTTGCTGAGTGCTAAAAGGACTACTGCAACCCAGCAATGTTTGTATGCTGGCATCATTTCTTTTCACCAGCTTCATGTGTACACTCACCTCTTCAATGTAATGCAAACTCAACTGAGAAGCATTGATCCAAGCTCTTTCACATCTGTCATCTCATTTCATCCCTATACTTCCTTCCATCAGTGAGGAAACAGGCTTCCACGGAGCAGGCTTGCTTCAGAGACAAGACACAAGCTACTGCCTCTTCCTCCTCTGTGTGTGCTGGCTGTAAGGGGTGGCATGAGTTGTGGAGGGAGTATTCTCCTGGAAGTCTCTAATGCGTAGGCAGAGCTGTGGCCTTCCACAAACAGGTACACCAGGCCCATCCTTGTTTACAAGTTCTCTATCTCTGGCTTTGACATCACATAGCAATAGACGGGGTCCCGCAGCTCCGATGCGAGGCCTCCCTGCATCATCTCACTGTCCAGTGGAATAATAGAGGACAAGTTTCTGCACCTTTTCTCTAGGGACGACCACAGGAACACATCCCTCTGTACACTAGCACAGGGGGCAGCAAATTCTGACACATGGGCCAATTCCAGCTCATCATCTGTTTTAACACCTAAAGTTTTATTGGAATACAGCCATGCCCATTCATTGACAATTGTCTGTGGCTGCTTTGGTGCTACTTGCAAGTCAGAGCTGAGTAGTTGCGGCAAATACCACCTGACCTGCAAGCCTAACATATTTACTCTCTGGCTCTTTAAGAAAACATTTGCCAACCCCTGCTTTAGACTGAGTAGCTGGTAAAATGGTGACTATTTCCAGACTGCCTATGCTGAATAATCAGCAAGGTTTGTGGAGGGCAGAAGTCACATTTTAAGAGAATTCAGCTTGATTATCCTGGTTCATCTCATCACACATTTTAAAATACATGCGTTGAAGAAATTTCAATGGGCTCTATTTTGGAGGGGAGGGGGACCCAATTCTCTCACTACTAAGGAAGCCCAGAGGAGCTTTATTCCATAGTCTCAGGGAAAATTTTGGTTAGGGAAGGTTTCCCAATAACCTGAGAATGATAAATTGGGAATATTGGGACTATTGCTGTTAGTGACTTTGCCTTCTCACTAGCTTCCTCTGAGGACTGAGGGGGTCACTCGGTCTGGGGAGCCACAGCACATAGGCCCTCGAGCCCATGATCAACATGCTGATAGATTCCCCTTGCTCAGCCAGGCTTCCCTGAGTGGCAGTAACTCCAGAGCAGAGCTCCTAAGGGTAAAGGGGATTGTGCTCTTCTTGCTGCCTTCCTCTCATCTCTTCCCCACCCCCCGCCCCTGGGCTCACCAAAGGACGCAGGGCAAGCCATGCTTGTGAGACCCAACACATCACAACCCCTTACCCTGGCCATCTTTCTCAGGTTTGAAAGGCAAGGAGTCGGGGTCATCTGGTTGCTTTCCAAATTCACAACTCTAGGGTGAAACAGACTCCACAACCTTTCCATCCAGCCAGCCCCACAGGTGCTGTGCAGACTGGCCTTGGTGCTTGTGCACAGGGAAGCTTGTGCTTCCCATGCTTTGCTGGATCTCCAAGCTATCCACTGACCCAACCGTTCCGTCAGAGTTCTTCAGTCAGGACACAGGACTTGCCTTGCCTTGTCAGTGGATGCAAGCACTACTATAGTCTGCCTTCCCCTCACCCCCCAATTTAAATACTCACATGGAGTCTGTCCCATTTACAAAACCAAGGTCACACTTATTCCAACAAAACCGAGGGCATATTCAAGTTCTCAGATGGCACTGGAGAGCCCTTGTACATTATGTTCTTCAACAGAGTAAAGAAATATGAGCCATGCCTGGAAACTGGAAGTCACTTCAAGAAACTAAGGCTTTGACTGAAGTGGGATTTCATGGAATGAGATCAGATCCATAGTTGGATCTGATACGCTGGAAGCAACAATGCATGTCCTTCAGCTTAATCCAAGATGGCCCAATCTCTTCCCCGGATTCATGTGCAACAAGTCTCTGATAGGCTAATGTGCTGTCCTCTGTTGGACGATCTTTAGACTATCCACACTCAAGCTCTCAACATCTCTCAACGTTGGCATATGCGACAGGCTTCTTTCTACCCAACTGGGCTGGGCCAGCCTCTTCCCTGGTTGGCTCTTTCTTCTGCACCACAATTAGAAATGCATTGGCTGTGAATGGGCAGCACATATTGCTCAAGACCCTGGGTCTATGACACAAAGGAATTTAGGACCAGAGTTTTAAAAGTTAGGAAGCAGGCATGCAGAAATTAGGGAAGCACCTGAGAGTACAGCCTACAACATGAATAATCACCCACAGACTCAGGGTGAAACACCACCTTCTCCAACTCACCAGCATATGTCAGAGGAGCTGCTGAGATCTGGTGGGGAGTCTACGTGATTTGAACAGGTTTAGGTTTTTCTGATGCTTCTTCTAACACTTTTATACCCCATGACAATAGAGCTCTTCCTTAAGAAACAAAGGGACATTAGCTCTTCCTATGAGCCTATTTTAGGGTCATCAAAGTGAGGATTTGGGTTTACTAACCAGACAAAATCAGACCCCAAACTCTATCTGAGATGAGAAATATAGGAATAATTCTTTGGTTTAGCAAAGCCTCGCTTCTTAAGCAAAAACAGCGATCAATCTGGTAGACCAGGTTAGAAAGCCATATCTACTTTGATTGGAGCAGAGAAGAGGGAATAAGCATTGGGAATATTTTATTCCTTGTGCCAATATCATTTCCACCCTTGCAAAGTGAAGCCAGTGAGGGTCTGAAGCTTACAACTCTTACTGTGCTTCTTGTAATGTTAAAAATAGAGAGAACTGGACTATTGGAGAGAAAAAAAAAACAACATTTCATAACTCAGTTGATTTAAGTTTTCCTCCTAGATTTTGACTCTTAGAAAGGATGACCACGTCTGTCCCTTCTGGGTGCTGGGAAAGCGCAGTAGCCAACAAGCAAATGAGGGCTGTAATGACAGCAGGCCAGGTACGGGGGTCATGGAAGGGGAGCTGGACAGAGTCTGGCTCATCTTGGAGGCAAGAGGGCAGTACCCACCCCCCAGGCAAATGCAAAAGCCAGGAAAGGGCCTTCCCCGCCTGCTTCCAAACTAAAGTGACAGGGTGCAGAAGAAATGAGGCCAAATGAAACGCAGAACTCATACGCTCCAAAAATAGGCAGTTTATGGCCAGAGTTAGTTTCGGCATCTTACCATGAGTGGAAGGTGAGACAGAGGGACCTGAACCCTCTGCTGGGGAAGCAACCAGGAAGCCTCCTAGCCTGGCTGGTCCAAGGGTCCTCGTCCCCCTTGGCAGAGAGGGGTCACGGCTTACATCCCAGGGCTGCTGCCCAATGGCCAAAAGGTTGACCAAGCTAAGATTTCTGCACATACCATGGGAATGTCAGGGGAGTATTGTGAGCTGCGTTTTGGGAAAGAGTGAGAAGTGCCTAAGAGGATGCAGCTCAGAGAAAAAGGGCTCACAAGACCCAGCAGACTCCCTGATGTTACCTTCCCAGCCACCCTCCCCTGGTGCAAAAGGACACCATTGGGCAAGCTTCCTCGAGGCAGGCAGCCTTCCTTCACCATTGATAGGAAGATGGGAAAATTAATACGGGTAATATGAGCTCATTTCAATAATAATGAGCTTATGAACATGCCAGGTTTTGATCTTTTCTGATGCATGGATTCCTGGCAGGAACTATGGTCCTACGTAGGTAGTTGAAAGAACTGAAAATAGACTTTAAAAAAAAATCTCTAAACAACAATAAAAAAGAAAGCAGTCCAATCACAAACTTAAAACGACAATGAAAAAAAAAAAGATTTAAACATTGCTCCCCCAGAAGAAAAGGGGAAAAATATTGGACTGACATAAAACCCTTTTCTTCTTCTTTTAAATATTGTTTTTAACAGCTTCAAAAGTAATGAATTGTACGTGGTTAAAAATAGATCCGGGGGTAGTGGTTAATGGGGCCTTGTGAATCATTCAGCATAAGGAACTGTCAATATTTTTTTGAGCTGTCAGGAATCCATTTAGTGATTTTTGACAATTCAAAAAATATTTCTGAGTGCTTGATCCAGTTCTTAGTGAATTAGGGAAGGAGAGGAAAAAAGAAATACATCAATCTCGATTATGAACCCAGAGTCTAGCTTCCTGAACCCTGCTCTGTGCTAAAAGGAACAGCAGGATGCTGAGGTGCAGAAATCCTCCCTTCCATTTCTCCTCTGTCCCTCCTTTGCCCCCTTCCTTCCATCAACAGATGAAGCAAAATTGCAGAAATCCATTCATAAGCTACAGATGGAAATGAATATCATGGTAATTTGTCTAGAGTGGGGATATTTGGGGTTCATTTCAAAGGGAATGATACACTGAGCTTCTCTTCTGAGAAAGGCTTTCAGATATGAATATCTGGGTGTCAAGAGAAAGACTTTCATCCTCCCTGCCCACCCCAACATTCATTTGATCCAACTCTAGCCTTCAAGTTTATAATTACGTTTTAAAATCCAGAATGACTTTGGGGTAACCATATTCTTTAAGGAGATAAAGAAGTGCCAATTGGCAACAAGATCAGACAAGCATAAATCCAAGACACACAGGGTCACAACACCACTAATCAGGGACTTCACAATGTACATTTCTTGTTAGAACAACAGACAGACAGGTGAACAGACAGACGAACAGAAGGCAACAGTAGAAGGCCAAAGTCACGGTAATTGCCGTTTGGTTTGTCTAAAGATGAATCACAAACATCCTGAAACCGTCTCCCTATTTGGAGAGAGGGTCACTTTATTCCTATACTGTGGTTAGTGTGATATGATTTTAGTATCCTCTAAGTCAATAAAAGAAGTTTAAGAAAGCAGATTTGGCTTAGCAAAGCAGTAAGGAATTGTCTTTAGGCATCTTTTGCGTAGTTGAAGATACTGAAAAGTTTGCAAGTTACCATGTCTCTTTTTGTTTTTGTTTTTGATGTTGTTCCCCCCCATCAAGTTATGGATGAAAAACAGGAGTAGTTCACATTGTGAGACACCACCCCCTTTTTCCATGCCTTCTGTGTAGGCATTTTAGAGCATAATAATGCAAATTGGAACACAAAAATAGGAGGTCTAAAACTTCTAAATGAAATTGACTCTTATGATTGTCTACATTGCATATACAGCATTGGGGTTTTTTTTAATATTTTGTTCAAAATTTGCTAATGGATAAGTCTACCCCATTTTTAAAAAATGCACAATTCAGCACTGATGTTTTGGGAAATGAACTATAGGAAGAGGATTCTAAAACTTACCACACAAGTCTGGCCTCTTGATACATCCAGAATTTGCTGTGCTACTTGCAAGTCCGTTAAAGGCTGCTAAGCCATCAGAGCTGTAGGCCCTGAGGACCGACAGCACGTTCATCGGTTTCTCCAGGCCCAGCGGCCCCCGCTCGGGCTTCGGCAGGCCTGCCGAGGGGTCCTGGGCTGTAAGAAGGCCCGGGCTGTGCCACTGCTTTTCCGATGCTTGGGGTAAAGGTGAGACCAGTCCCTGGACAGGCTGGGGGGCACCCGTGGGCAGCAGGCTGTCCCCGCCACCGCTGCTGCTGTCCTTGCTGAGGGCAGACAGTGGCTTGCTCATCACTTCCGGTTCGGTTTCAATGTCCTCTTCATCGTCGTTTCCTCCCTTGGAGGAGTCCATGTCCTCCGAGGAGGCGATATCAGAGAGGTCGTCGGTAGTGTTCTTACTTGTGGGTTCGGGGATCAGGATGGGGGCGTCATCTTCAGAGTGGGCCTTACCATCAGGCTCCTTGCTGGGGCAAGAACTGGAGGCCCCCGAGCCCACCACGCCTGGGTAAACACCAAACTGCTTGTAGAAGTCTGACGGGAAGTTACAAAAGGCAGGGTCCATGTGGCTGGGCCACGTACCACTCTTCTGCTCCCCCAGAGTCTCTTTGGCCTGTCCTTGGGCCATCTTCTCAGAAGCAGAGTCCAGAGAGCCGATCATATTGGAAAGACCCATCTCTCTGTTGGATTGTACTGAGGGCAGCAGAGCCATTTTACTCACCTCCCGGGCTTGGTCTTTGCAGTTGACTGTCACCCCCCCGGTGTTCTCTTTGCGTTTAGCTTTGCCCAGGTGGTTGGCCTGGAGATGAAGGGCCATTAGCTCCATCGAGGACGTTGTGAAAGCACAAAATAAGCAGCCGTGCCATGCAATGCTGTCTTGCACAGTCACCGACGAGCCCGGGAGGGAAGCGGCATCCGGCCGCACGGACAGGTCTAGAGGCTCATACTGGGATTTCTCCGACTTCCTCTGGGAAGACTTACCGCTGGGTTTCTCCTCGCCCCCATCTGCTCCGTGGACTTTCATGGAAGGGGGGTCAGACAGGGCTTTGTCCTTCATGTCCTTCTCCTTCTTCAAGGAGCTAAGGACAAAGCTGTCCATGAAAGCCTGCAAGGACCCTTGGAAATTCACACCGTTGCTCACGATGCTTTGATAAGCCCTTCCGATCTCAGAGAAGTGAGTACTTTTGGATGGGAGGTCGGCACCTTTCAGAGTGTCTGAAGGAGCCTCTGAAGACATGCCAGTGGCCTGTCCCGAGTGATCTCCAGATGAGAGGGCTCCTGATGTCCACTGCTGAGAGGCAGGGCCACCTCTGAAGTCGATCCCGGGGAGACCCTTAAAGGCCCCCCTCAGGATGTCTGGCCTGATGAACAAAGAAGCTTTGCTTGACATCTCGTCCTTGTGGTCTTGGTTTGGGGGCTGTCCAGACAGCAGCCCAGCTCCATTCTGTCGTTCCCGATGGTGTCGTTCTAAGTGGTATTTTAAGGACGCTGACTGGGTGCCGGCATAGTCACAGTGGGGACACTTGTAGGGTTTCTCACCTGCAAGATTTTGGTATAAGAAAAGAAAAAGTGTTTATTTCATTTTGGTGTGCTGAACAAGGCTAGAAGGATCAACATTTGTTCTTTGAAACAAAGCAGCTCAAACTAATAATTAGTTAGAGAACAACTGTTTTTTAATAGAAGAATAATTCGTACTCTTAAGCTTTTTTAATGATTTTGTACCATTTGGGACTATTCAGGAATGACATACTATCTACACACAATTAGCTATCTTTTTCTTTATCTAACATGTGAAAACGGCTGTAGATTTAAAAGCTATGATTATGAAAATTAAGCATAATAATTTCAACCACAGTGATCATTAAAAGTAGAAGTTTAAAAAGACAAAGTATGTAACAAATGGGTGGTTGCAATATTTTGTGTATACAATAGCTCTGAAATTTGTTTAAATTATACACATGGAAACCATTTTTAAACCTAAAAATTTTATGGCACTGTTACGCAAGACTGAAATGAATGATTTAAGTCTTGCTCTGCAGTAAATCATGGATATAATTAGCAAATGGCATACTGCACAAGTAATTTATCATTATTTGGAGGGCACCATTCCAGACAGGCTCAGATATCTGCAGACCTACTGCATTGTTTCTAAATAAAGAACTATAAATACCGATTCTATAAAATATTAATACCATTACAGTGCATTATGATTGCAGCAAGTAAAGACATATAGTTAAGATAAAAAGCAGTCAATAAAACTTAAAAGAAAATGAGTAATAAAAAGGCACAAAATATATTTAGTTTCTGTATTTGAAATTAACATTATCTACTGGTCTTTGTAGTGTCTTAAATTTGTACTAATGGCAAACCTAATGCTCCGGTAGTAAAATGTGTAATTTACCTATAATAAGCGCTTTCTAGAGAATAAAAATAGCTTTAAAGAGTGTTTTAAAACATATAAGATAATTTTCATGAATTAAATATTTATTTAAATTCAACACTCAACTTCTATTGTTCTTTCCATGTTGGGAAAGATACCACAACAGACAACGTACATCTGCCGGCATTGTGGAATAGAGGAGGAGGAGAAGGTAAACAAATGTGGGTTTCAATATATTCCAAGAATTTGTTAGCAATCCTGGGTCTTTTCTAGATTTTGCAATCAAAAGGCTCTCGGGAAGGAACAGGGACTGTGACAGTCCCTATTAGCTTATTCACAATAGGGCCCTATCAATATCCACAATCATTTCTCCCAGGAACCTCACTCAAATAGCCCCCCCTCCCCTTCCTCTGGTCTATTGTAAAATATACTGATCTAAAAAGTAACAGCAAATCATTGATGAATGCTGGGTTCTGAAGACATTTCACTGTGTCCTAGTCTCAGCTGATGGCGTGACTCCCCATTCTCCAAGTATAGAGCATTTAGGGGCCTGGACTTTGTAAACAAGAATACCACCAGCCAGGTTCTAAGCAAGAGACTCCATGGTTTGGAGTGCCAGAACCTTGGGGACATTCTGCCCGCCTTATCAAAATGAGAGGGTCAAGTGGTCTTCTTTCATGCCTACAAGCAGCTGAGATCTCCCTTGGACACTTCTTCAGAGATGGCCTTTAGGTCTGGAAAGGGGGCCCAGCTGGGACTCTATTTCTCTAAATGTAAAGATCACAGTCATCTCTGGCTAGATCAAAGACATGGATCTAGGAGGGGATAGCCCTTTTGAGGTAAAGGTACAAATAGTTTCGGGCACCATTCTCCCACTTCTTGGAGTTGATCCCTGTGTTAGAGTCAGACTCACTTCAACTGCTGCTATTTGGACATCCCTCCACAGTCCAGGTAACCATCACTTGGAACGGGCACTTCTAGGCAACTGCATGTCATAGCTGATTCAGCTTACTTGGAAGCCCAGTGGCCAGGTGCAGCAGAAGCAGTCCCTGAGGCTTAGAGGGTAGTGGTAGGGCCTGAGGCAGGAGAGCCTGACTAGAAACTTGGGATTCCGGCCCGTGGGTTAGTGCAACCCCTGTGGGAGTGCCCGGTGAGTGCGAGCCAGCAGAAGTGAGGCCCGCAGATACTGGGTGAGACTCACGTTGCATTTCAGAAATGCACCTGGAAATGATTAAATGCATCTGGCAAAGGGAGTGTAGAGAAAGCATGGGTATCCATTAGCAGGAGCCAAAGAGGAAGAATCTGGACTTTTACTTCCAGGCCTGATGGGTGTGGGGGGCTTTCTTGGTGGGGACTATAGGGATGCACAGAGGATGTGTGTGTATATTTCCAAGGGACACATGTTTGAAATGCACAATAGAATGGTAGTTCTCAAACTGTATTGTGCATTAGAACCACCAGGGGAGTTTGTTAAGACACCAGTTCTGGGCCCTAATGCAAAGCAGTTCTGATTCCCTAGGTCTGGGGTAAGGGGTAGAAGTTGGTATTTTTAAGAAGTTTCCTAGCGATTCTGATGCAGATAGTATAAAGACCTCACTTTGAAAAACCAACCTGGAATTGCCTGGGGAGCTTTAAAAAGTATTAATACCTGGTCCCACCTCCCCATATTTTGAGTTAATTGATCAAAGGTGCCAACTGAGTTTTGAGATCTTTCAAAACTCCCCCAGGTTCCCCTTTGTAGAGCCTGGGTGGGGAGCCACTGTATACAGCCTTCCTAGGAAGTGCCCTTTTAGGTGGATACCACGGGATGGCTTAGTAGAGAAGACATTCTAGACCCCAAGAGGTTTTGGGAGAGTCTGAACTGGGGAATGGACACCCCCAGCTACTTTGCACTCCACTGGACTTTTGGGACTTGGGACTTTTGCTTCCTCAACCTGTAATGAGACATGTTGAAGCACTCTAAATTCATGTTAAGAGCTAAACTAAGTCTCCTGGATGGGGCCAGAGATACGTGGATACATACATGTATGCACTCACACACCCAAAAACATGCAGATCCATCCACACACACTGTTTGGTTGAATGAACCAATGGATCAATGAGCATCTCCTACCTCCCAAGCACTGTTCTTTAAACTAGGAACTGAATGAAGCACCAAAGAGACAGGGCCTTTGCTCTCATGGCCTTCAGAGGAGACACATCACATGGTAAGCAAGTGGAATTCACACATGCAAACTCACACACACATAGCATCACAGCATGCAAAAGGACAGCATCTCTTCACTCAACCCACTGTTCTTTAAAGTTCAAAATAGGCCTTGGCCCCCACTGCTTCAGACAAAGTAAAGCCATAGCTGAGAAACAAAAACAGTTAATTCTTAGCACTGGAGTCTCCAAAGGCCCAGGCCTGGTGAATCGGAGGCTACTTAGTGAGTTTTCAAGAGTGGTTCTGACTGCACATAACATGCACAGGCTCTGGAAAGCCCTCCACCCACACTTTCTCTGCCTTCTGCCCTGCCAGAGGAGAAAGCGCCTCAGCTGTCTGTTCCTTTGTACGGTGTACCTCCCGCCTGCTTCCTAAAGGGCTCTGTTTGGGCAGCTGCTTCCTATCACCCCAATTCCCCACATAAATGCTCCAGAGTGGCATTCCATGGGATAATCTCATCCCATTTGGATTTGTGTTTGAAAAAACAAACAATTCTAATTTCTTTATTAATCAATAAATGATTTGAATAACCACCATTGCCCTCTGTCTTTAAGGCTGTGCTCCGCTTTCCTGGGCTCCCTCTCCAACAAGGGGGCACAGGACAATGCATTTGAGACTAAAGCTAGCCCCTTCCAGGGTGTGTTTCTGGCTAGGCACACACAGGAGACTGGAGTCATCTGGGGTGTGCTTGCCCCTTTGAGAATCCTGAGTAGCCCCCGGGCTTCACGTTCCACTGGAAATATCCCAGCTGTTCCCAAGCATTCTTTCCCCAAAGGGCACATTTCGGAGTGCTCAAAAGGCAAATTTCTCACAACATTGGCCTAGATGGGGTGGGGTGACGATGGGGAGGAAAGACCTATCAGCAAATTTAACAGGCCCTGAGGTGCGGTCAAGGTCTGCTCTTCCATTTGGCCGGCACAAACAAGTGCTGAGTCCACCTGTGCTGAGAGCTGCTTCACAGTCAGAGCCACCGCATCTGGACACACTTTTCAACCCAAGTGCTCTGGGATGACTCTAACAAATCCCAGGCTCCAGGACTCAGCCAGACCTCTGCCAGGGAGTGAAGCCACAGGCCTGCCCAGCCCCCAACCAAGACCAGACTCTGCCCAAGACTTAGACAGGCATTTCCCATGCAGCCTTGTGGCACAGGCAACCCCAGACCCTGCCAGCAGCTCTGTCTAGTTGAATGATTGGTCACTTAGGCCACAAATAAGTCCAAATCCACTGAGGGGATCACTCAGACAGCCCCAAGCTTTCCATGGGGTCATGAGTCCAGCCACTTTCCATGACGTTTGGGATTTGCTGTCTTTCTGTCTGCCTATTATTGGGGCCACACACTCACATGCCTTCAGAGACAGGCGTATAATAGAGTCAGCAAAACAGCAAGGTGGGGGGCAGATGCCTCTCCTGGAGGGCAGCACCACTCAACTCTAACCAACTGTGGGCACTGGGACCTCTGACTTTCTAAGAAAAGTCTCACATCCAGACTTCCACATGCAGTATCTCCATTTTTAAATATTGGTGCCTACTTCAAAACTTTTTCAAACTCTGAAAGGGCCACAGTACCCTATTTTACAGACTGGGTGTAGACCAGATAGCCAGCCTGAAATCTGTGTCTGGGACAAAGATGTGCCGTATTGGGCCATTTACCTGCTGCAGGGAGCAGGTGAGGACACAGATGGCCTTCTGTGGGGAAGCCTCACAATACATTAAAGGAATAAGATGTGGGCCCCTACAATGCATTTGTAGAAAAAAAGAGTTTTTCTAGAAAAGGCACAATAAAATAAAAAGGCATCAGTTCATCATTCCAATGGACTAATGAAATTATTGGAACCATCTTACATTAAGCCAACTTCCCACTGACATATGGCATAAGATATATATTTAGCTTTGGAATATCATTGATACCTTCTTCCAAGTCACTGTGTCATAAATTGTTAGAAATATATGACCAGGTGGTTTAATTAGTTCATTGTACCTATTTTTACAGGGCCATGTCTTTTATTATTCTGAGCCTCCACTTTGCACTTGATATGCCAAAGGAATCTTACCATTCCAGGGAGTTATTTTAGAGCTATTCAGAGCGAGTTCCCACCAGCACCTTTCCAAAAATAACAGGTGAACTAATATTGTTCTCTTTGGAAACCCCTTGATCAAGCTTTTAAGAACTGATTCATGCTTCTAATTTTTATTTTATTCTTTTTGCTAAATATCCAAAAGTGTTCTCACTTTTAAGTTAACTGAATATTTTCCTGTATTTGCATTCTCTATTTGATATTTATTTAGTCTTTCTACATGTCTTTACTTAGTTAATACCAGGAGAGACAAATATGGTGGTGCCTTTGCAGAGAAGCTTCAGTACATTAATATAAATTGTACACTAATTCCCCCAAAGCATATATATGTTGTAAACCTGAAGACTTTTCACACAGCTGCTTATTGCTAAACAGTGCCTTGTCCAGAAGGGGACAATCTGTGTCTCTAATTGCTGTCACTGAAGCCGAGATTCATTATGTGACTTTCCCATTAAAATGTGAGCATTAATTTGTATAATGAAATATCACCCACTGCAGTGTTCATTAGCCATGCCCTACTGTATACGGCACATTGTTAGCTACCTAGAAACTGTAGTTAATTTCACTAATGGATATTTCCCTACTTAGTGTTTGGTAGGAAATTTATACTGTAACATTACCTCTTAAACTTTTAAGGAAATTTAAATTCAATCAATTATTTTCAACAAAAGTTTGGGATGTCATTAAGGCAGGAAGAGCAAAGATGGGGACTGAGGAGGAATAAAATGGGCTTTTACTTCATCTCAGAAATAGAAAAATGATGGAATTTTAATTCAAAACAACAAGAAAAAAATCTCCACCTTTTGGAGATCTTTTTTTTTTCCATCACTACTCAGGTGGTTGCTCCCCTACTAAGGACAACAACACTTGCTCTCCTTTTAGAAAAGGAAATGGGAAGAACACCCATTTTAAACACCTTATTTTGGAAAATTTATTTGGTGTGCTCTTGTAATTATTCAATGTGTTAAAACAGCCTGGTTACCTTACGTAGAAGAGGAAATATAGAAGCATCAGAGGTAAGGTATGTATACACCAGGCATAAGGTACCTGGATTAGGCCAGCAAAAACTTTCATTTCTGCCCACATTTATGTACCAGTTGGTGCTTAGGAAGCACTTGGAAGATGAAAGGCGGTTTCCAAGGTAGCATGAGGGGTTTATCATCTCTGTGATGCCGGGACCGATTCCATCCCACCTTTCATCCCAGGGGGTCAAAGCACCGCCACATGCCATAGTGGCTGTTTGTTTACCTGTCTCACCATTTTCCTAACCTCATTGTGCTAGCATGGAAACTAAGGCACATGGGGTCAAGGAGGTGGGGTAACAGAGGAGCCAGGATGCACAGTACTTCCCTTTTAAATCACCTGGAGGCTGCGTCAACACAACTTGTGAGTACAAGTCACTTCTTTCCCTCCTGCTGGTTATGGTGTGGACACACACTGTCAAAGAAATGTTGCATTAATTCCCTAAAACAAGCCAGAAATTCACTCAGAAAAGTAACAATAGCAATACAGTGCAGTGGGTAAGAGAATGGGATTCCAAATCAGGCAGATCTGAATCACACCCCGTAATCCAATGCTGGGCAACTCTGGGTGGGTAACTTCACGTCTCTGAGGCTCAGTTTCCTCCCTACAACGGGCAGCGGGTGGAACCTTGACTATTGAGGTGCTGTAGGGATTAAGGAGAGAGCTGGCCTGCGGCACTCAGCACAGTGCCTGCACGTGGCAGCCTGCGGAAAGTGGTAGCTACCTTCACTGTCCTTGCTGCTGTTACATTATCCCTGTTGGCTGAGTTGCTCTGTGTTCAGCCAGTTGCTGTCATGTTTTGTAGAGGCAGCCTCAGTCACAAGGCAAGATATCTCCCAGGCCACCCTCCCCACCCCCTGCTGGGTGTGCAGGCCTTTGGGAGCTGCAGGGGAGAACTCTTTCACTTCCACAATTCTGTTTGGTCCTGTACGAAAGGGACAAGAGCGAAGGTGAGAGCAGGGAGGGTGCCTCTGCATATCCCACCCAACCAGCACCCAGTGGCTGTGCCATAGAGGCAGCACCCAGGAGGGTGGGCAGTGCCAGGCAGGCCCTTCAGCCCAAGGCCAAGCCCACCCTGATCACAGCTGAGACCCTGGAAAGCCACCACTGACTTCCCTGTGAGTGTCCATTCCCATAAGGAGGTTCCTGACTCAGGGCCAGACCAGCACATGCAGCACATCAAAACCAGATTAATAAACCACTTGCATAATTTGAGAGGGAGAATAAAACTGATGAGATTTATTTTTAATTAGTCCCTGAACTTTTGTGCCTCCGAGTTTTCAGGAGTGAGGTTACTTATTACATTTCTCTACAATGGTCATTCCTGACACAACAGTCTGATCCTGCAGCCCATACAAGGGGTGTTACACCCAGCGGGGACTCAGGTGACAAACGCACACCCCCTGGCCTTTCAGGGACCTGTCAGCATCTGCCTGCCTCCTGTACACGAAAGAGATACATTGGACCCTCCAGAGTGTCCCCAGGTGGCCAGCTTCCCAAGGCAGGGTGAGAAGAGGTATACTGACAGAAGAACGGAGTGCATCTGTGGGCAGTGACCTTGAGGGAGACCTTGGGGACACCACTGCCTCCCACTGCACGTCATGACTAAATGTTTGCTGATGCATCTCTGTGATGGTTAATTTTTTTGTGTCAACTTGACCGGGCCCCCAAGGTGCACAGATTCTTGGTTAAAGATTATTCTGATTATTCTGGGTATGTCTGTGAGGGTGTTTCTGGGTGAGATGAACATTTGGGTTGGTACACTGAGTCAAACAGATTGCCCTCCCCAGTGTGGGTGGGCCCCATCCAATCTGTTGAAGGCCTGAAGAGAACAAAAGTCGAGTAAGGGAGAATCTGCTCCCTCTGCCTATCTTTGAACTGGGACGTGGGTCTTCTGCATTTGGATTCAGACTTCAGACTGGAACTTACACCATTGGCTCTCTGGGTCTCCAGCTTGCCAGCTGCAGATCTTGGGACTTCTCAGTCTTTATAATCACATAAGCCAATTCCTTATAATAAATCTCCCTATCTCTCTCTATCTATCTATCATCTTTCTATCTCCTATTGGTTCTGTTTCACTGGAGAACCCTGATTGACACAATTTCTGTTTGGAGCCTGCACTGACTGGCTCTGAATTCTAATCCTTGCATTGTGCTCTAGAAGAGAAATTGTCCACGTCCAGTGATTGGGTCCTAACCAGCCCAGGGTAAGGTTTCCAAGAGGAGAGAAGTTCGACCTCTGCTAGGTTGGACAACAACCAACGTCTGTCCCACCTGGAGCCAGAGTGAGGCAGCCTCCGGGATCTCACTGGCCTTGGAGATCCCTGGGGTCCTGCAGGCACCTCCCTCCAGTCCCCTGTGGATCTGGCTGAAGCTCTGCAGGCAGCAGAAGTGGTCCAGCTACCTGCAGGGTCTCCCCAGCCCTCAAGTGTTCAGAGCAACCTGACTGGTGCATCTCCTCAGCACCTTTCTAATAAACAGATGTTGGGAGAAGAGCAGTAATTGAGTTAATGCAGTGGAGAAAAACAGGAAAGTGGTTTTTATCAGTCAATGTTTTGTGATCAAGACTTCTAATAGAGATGGAGCAGGATAGAAAAATTCAGACAGTGTGCCACCTCATATCCAAACCAATTAAAATATATTTATTAATATTACATGTCGGGTTTTTAAATGTGCTCATATGGCTCCATTATACAGAAACTTCAAAAGATGGCATTTTGGAGAACATGTATTTTTATTCCACAGACCACCTGGCCATGTCATTTGAAAATACAAAATTTTTATTGTATTTGGAGCTCACATTCTAGTGCAAGGAGAGAGACAACAGCTAAACAAGGACCAAAGGGAAGGCAGCTCGGGGCATCTCACAAACTTGAGCCCCACATGAAATCATTTATTAACAAATAACTTGATTTTGATTTTTAATTACTCATGTAATCTACACTTTTGCATTGTCATAATGGATGTTTACTTCAGTGATTTATAACATGTAATACTTTCTGTTCTATTCAAATGCACAAGTGTAAGCATTTTCCAACTTCTTTGTTCTTAGATAAAAAGGAAATTGATCTTTATCTGGTTACCATTCTGCCTTTTAAACACTGCAAATACTGTTTCTAAGGGGTGGTGGAGGTGGTGTGATGTTTCCATGGCTTCTTTCATTTTCTCCCTTATTCTAGAAAGTTTCCAGAATGCTTCTGTCCATGGCCCTGTCTTGCCTCCCTCAGTGTCTCCAAAAATGCCAAACTTCTTAAGTTTGTAAGGCAGAAGTTTGGAAAAATTCATCCTTCTCAAGCTTTAAAACTGCAAAAAGCAGTATCCATTTGCTTCCACCCAGGTTCTCCAGGACTTCTGGACACTTAGGTCCTAATTTATCTGGAAGTATCTGTTGAGTGTCTACTCCTGCCCAAGGGTAGACTGAGGGGCATTGGGGCCAGCAGGTCAGCCAAGTCCATTGGGAGGACAGCCCCTTTCCTTGCTGAGCCTTGCTCCCTGCAGGCCGACCTCACCCATGGTGAGCTACCACCCAGCTGGGAACCTGGCCCAGTATTCTGTAACTACACCAACTAAGACACAAGACATGCCTGGCCTGGTTTGCACACTCTTGCAGACGTCTCAATGCTGGGTGCCCCGTGGACAGCCTCCAGTGTCCTGGAAGTCTGTGGGTCCCCCCACCAACCACGACAACCCAAGGGGACCCTGGCTCCCACCAATGCCAGGAAAATGGGCATTGGTATAATCTGAGAAAACCAGATGTCTAAGCTGACTTTCCTCAAGCCTGGTCACTTTCACTAATCTACTTGCTAATTCATTCATTCAGCAAATACTTTCTGAGTGCATACCATGAGCCAGGCTCTATTCTAGGCCCTGGGGACACAGATGGACAAAAAGACAAAGCCTTTGCTCTCACAGAGCTCAAATTCTAGTACACAGAGAGAGATGACAACAAAATCAGGTGGGGTTAATGCTAGGGAGAAAAAGGAAGCAGGGAAAGGGAGGGGAATGCCACACAGAGAAGGGGACGTCACTGCCACACCCTGAAAGGGAAGGAGCAAGCCATGCAGGTATCTGGCAGAGAAGTGCAAAGTGCAGAAACCCTAAGGAACTCAGGGACCCCTCCCTGCACTCCTAGAGAAGGGGGTGGTCTTCCGTTCCATCCATACCCAGGAAACCAGCACTTGCAGCCTGACCGCCAGGCTGTGTGGTTACTGATGGGTCCATGTGTTCTGTGGGGAAGGGGCCACTTTCTCTACTGCACTTGACCCCTGCGCGCCACCTTGCACAGCACAGGGATGACGGGAAGAGGTCACTCGCTTATTGGAGCATTTGTTCTGTCATGCAACCTTCCAAATAAATTCATCGTGCCCCCACTGGGTGTAAGGTGCTTTTGCAGGCACTGGGGTTATAGAAATGATAGCAATTACAAAGATGGACAATATTGCCACCATCGCAAATCTTAGATTCTGCTCAGGGGGAGACAAACAGTACATAAGGAAACGAGCAATCAACCCAAACAAGATCATTTCTGAAAGTATTAAGTTTACGAAGAAAATGAAGCAGGGAGCATGAGGGATATTTTAGGTGGGGTAGTCAGGGATGGTCCCTTTGAACAGATCACATTCAAGCTAAGCCCTCGGGGATCACCTGGAGGAAGAACATTCCAGGTGGAGGGAGTGGTGGGCACCAAGGTCCTGCACCGGAAGAACAGGAGGAAGGCAAGCAGCTCAGAGAGAGGAGGAGGATAAAGAGCAGAGCAGTATGGGGTCAGGAGTGAGGTAGGGCCGCGTGGCACGGGGCCTTCCGGGATAGTGGTGGGACTTCATGTAGAGTTTTAAAAGACCCCTCTCTGGCCTGAGATGCCTCTGTGAGAGGCCTGCTTCAGGAGGAGCAGGGCCAGGGACGATGCCCACTATGCCCAGGCGTTGAGCCGGGAGCAGCCTGTGCCCGTCTGTCCTCAGGTTCCTCTCGGTGTCAGGGAGATTTGTAGGCACCAGGTGAGGTTCCAGGTGAGGGGGACCCTCGTCTTTAACCATGAGACACACATGAGGCCCGTATGCACTCAATATTCTTGCACAACCCTGGGCTTCTTTATTGATTCCTTGGGAAATAAACCACAATTATTTTTGAAAATAGATGGCATATTTGTCTAGCCTCTGAAGCAGCTCATACTCCAATAGATAAAGTGTCAGAAGAAAAATCAAAGAAAATGGAGGTGTCCGTATCTCAGATAGATAATTTTTTTTTTGGTATTGTCAATGTACAAACAACTAGCAAAAAAGCTAAAGAGGACAATGACTGAGGGACAAGGCAGAGACACAAAGAGAAGTCCCTACTGCCAGTCCTTGGCCAGCATGATGCCAGAACAAGAAAAAACCAGAGTGGTCCAGCAGCTACTCTTCCTGTTTGCTTAAGAGCATCTCAATTTTTCCTTTGAGGAGACCCAGGGGACAGACACTTCTCTCCACTCTGTGCAGCTCGAGGGGGACTGACTCCATCTACCCGGTCCCAGGTATGGACACGCCACCCCGGCTGGCCCAAAGGCCAGTCTGCCTGGACACCTGGGGAAGCTGCTCCAGTCCCTTCCACACTTAAGAGAGTCTGAGCTGGGTTCCCATCACTTACACCCGAGAGACTCCGGGTTCTTACAGGGGTGCGGGAGGTGCTACTTCAACACTGTAGCAGGAAGCCATCAGCAAACTGTCCTGCAGCCAGACAAAGCATTGTTATCACAGGCCTGGGCCACTCAAAAGCTACACTTACATGTCCGTGTGTCATTTGGGAGGGTGATTGTTAAGTGACAAATTAGGATATTAGGGCCAGTTCTGACCCACACAGTGGCATATAGACAGGCCTAGGGAGAACTTTCGAGTGTTAGTGACCAACACGATTGTTAGACCTGGACCAGAGACAAGGCAGGGCGGGGGCCTCCTCCTCCGCTGAGCTGTGCCCCCAGCGCACCCACATCTCTCACCTGTATGTATCCTCAGGTGGACCTTAAGGTGATGGGACGTCCGGAAAGTTTTCCCACAGTACGGGCAGTCCTTCATGGCCGAGCCCAGGCTCCTGTCGCGCAGCAGTGCTGGTGGCTGGACGCCGGCGGATCTCCCAGCCTCCTCGCCGATGTCTGCAGCGGAGGAGAAACGTTCTCACATCACTTCAGCACATGTCAGGAGTTGTTCGCACCAAAACTGCTAACACCACACAAAGTTAAACATGTCAATACTACACCTGTCTGTTTCATTCTTTAAAGCTGACAGAATGCTGACAATTCATGTATTTTCTTGCTATTCTCTTAAATTACTTCATCTTTCCTATCATCATTTTAAGCAGCATATGGTACCTTTATATTGAACTGAATTAAACAAGAAAAGAAACAGCTGTGTCAGCAGCTGGTTTGATTTCTTCTTTTGCTTAGTTCTTATTAAATATTTTTTCCCCAAAAGTTTAAAAATGTTAGTGTTTGTTGAATCTGATTAATTTATAATATAGACTAGCTGGAAAGTTCACTATAAGACTGAAATCACATTTGCATTATAGCAAGCAACAAATAAAAAAAAAGTGTGTCTCAGCTGAGTCCCTAAGACATGCAGACATACAGCTATTTTGGGACAGGAAAGAAAATTATCCAAAACTGATCATTTCTTCCTTGTAAAGTCTTGTATCCATCACTGGCTGGTGTAATCTCATGAAAGGGAGAAGAAAAAGTATGGAAATGTGGTTCCACAATTAGCCCATGATAAACATATAGTGACATATTCAAAGTCATTCGCAGAAACTCAGCTGCAACACTCCCATGAACTTACAGCACTGCAGTTAAATCTTTGCGCGGTGACTTGAGAACTTCCTCTGTAAAGTATCAATACAAATTTTCCTTCCTGCTGTTATTTGTTATGTAACCCAAACCATTAGAAAATGGAATAAAATTTACATACGGCTGCCTTCTGCACAGAAATGATGGGACATAATAGTAAATAAAACTGTGAAAATATCTAGTGGTTGGAGGATGTGTTATTGCAACACCCCAGGCCTGACATCACACTGCCAAAGAGGCGACATCAGGGGACCAGGACAGGAGTTGGGAATTTGCATCTCAGAGGAGGGGAGACAAGAGAGCCATTTCTGGACTCTCTTTTCTTCCTGAGTCTAGGGCCTCCCACAAAGCTGGAGTCTGAAGGCCTGGCACAGAATCCAAGCTCCTGACACTAGCAGGGTCCTTGCCGTAGCTTCTAGCCCACCCTCCAGGCCTCATAGTAAATCCCACTAGGAGAAGAGGGGAAACTTCTAGGATAATGAGCAGATCTGTGAGTTCTGCAGAGATCCGAATAAATAAGATTTGTACCTTCCAAGCAATGGAAAATGCAAATTGCTTTTATTCTGCAACATCCGTTCCTGGTGTTCTCTACTAACAGCCAAAAGGAACAGACTTATAGACCATGAGCAAGAGGAAGGCAAACACACTTAACTCTTATTTGGATGTTTGCTCTAAGCAATTGTGGAAACCCTTTAGCTTGGGTTGGAGGCTTGGAGCACCCTCTCTGCAATTAAACCACGTAAGACTGTATCATCACCCTGCAAAATTTCTTTGAAGGCTCAAAGAAATTCTATTCTCCCCAACTCTTCTTACCAGCACTGGAAGAACTATTCAAAGGATATAATTACCCAGCTTTTTTATTTTTTGCCTCATAATTTTGCACAAGTAGAAGGACTAAGCTCAACCACAACTAGAACGCAGAGTCAGTCACCTCACCCCATGGGACCCTAGATTGTGGTTGTCCAAATGAATGTGGAAAGGCTACCAAAGATGGCAAGGGCATCAGGCACAAGACAGGGCCACAAAGTCACATCAGACAAATGCCCCACACACAGTCACAGTGGGCACTCCATACCCTGCAGGTCAAGTCCACCAGGGCTGCTGCCAGAGGGAGTTTACTGACAGTCCAGAAGAGCAATGGCCAGATGCCAATTCCACGTCAACCACACCCTGGGTTTAAACAGCTGGAATGCCATCTCAATTAACCCCTCCCCTACCCCACCCCACTCCCACCCCGAACACACTGCATGTGCCTTCCCAGCATCACTCAGCTTTCCTTTTGCTGGGATCACGGGGTCAGCTTAAAACAATGATGAGCCTGATTAAAATTCTGCTCAAGTGCTCCCAGCAACATAGTCAAGATACCCAATTTAAGTTAGGAGGCCAATAGCTGTTGATTTGAATTATAAGCAGGACTTAAGTGTCCTGGATGTCGGCTTCAGGATAGAGGTATGCAGGGGCACACTTTCCAAGTCAAATTCCTGCAGGTCTTCATGTAGCAGGATCTGCACTTTCCCTCAAAGCTTCTTCCAAAAGAGCCTCCCCGCCTCATGCAGTAGCAGGGTGGCAGCTGCCGCATAGAAGCTGTGGGAGGGGTGAGAGAGGGCATATTGCTACAAGAGATAAATAGGGAGATAGGGCTGCCACACCGCTGCTCTGGAACGCTCTACAGAAGTTGAGGACGAGCTGCGCCTCACTGAACGTCACTCTAAGTGATGGCCTGTATCTGTTTTCCTTTTATCTTTCTATCTTGGATCTGTGTGGCCCAATAAAAAGAATAAATTTGTAAGATAAACAGCTTTCTTTGCAGATTTAAGAGTCTAATTTTCACTTTACACAGAAATGGTTTTTTTTGGAGGGCCCAAAGGCCTATGGCGTTTACTCTTAGACTAATCCTACTGGAAAAACAAACTCTGCGCAACGAGGAAGGGTAATTGTGGGTGGTCCCAGGAAGTGTCCAGAGAGGCTGAAAGCCCAGTGCAGTGAAGGCTGGGGAAGCTCTGGCCCGGCCACACACTCACAGGGTGCTGCGTGTGAGTCCAAGCCTGTGCCTGGGTGGGTATTGGCAAGTACGTGTGAGTTGAATTCAGCGCAGCCCCACCAAGAACCCCAGAGCCTCATTCAGAGAGGAAGATGTGGCTGCTCTCTGATTCCTTGTCCAGCTACAGTAGGATACTTTTGTATCCACCCCTCTGCAAACTGCAGGATCCAGTCCCATCGCTTCACCTGGCACTCCATCCTGTCAGCCAGCTTGTCCCAGTTGCAGACAGGCCAGCTCTTCCCTGGCCACTCCAGGAAACAGGTGGTAGAAAGAGAGAGGCATTACACAAAAATTGCATCTATGATCCTTTGTCAGGCTGTTTGTGGATTGGTTTGAGCTTTTTTTATTTTCAACTTTCTTTTCCTCCAACTTGTAGTATTTCTTCCCTCTTATTAGACCCTTTCTCTAAATGTGTTGGTGAGACCGAAGGTGGGAGTGTGCACAGGGGTCAGCCTCAAATCTTCCATCTGCTCCTCCTTGCTCGTCTGTGAAAGGGGGGACAGCCCTGCCAGCTGCTAGGTACTGAGCCGGCCCTGGGACCAGGGGCATTTGGTTGCAGGCTGGACAGCTGTCTTCTTTCCTAACATGCCCTCAGCCTGGGTGTGCCCTGGGGTCTCTTGTGATGGAGAAATAGCTGAGAAACAGCTCCTGTGACCTCTGTTTCTTTTCTTGACCCCGCTGAATAATATGGTATCATTTGTTCAGAAGTGGACATCTTGTATGGATGCAACAAATAATATTCCAGAGGCACACGGGCTGTATGTGCAACCCTCCCAGAGTTTTAGCCAAGAATAAGTAAATTGAACTAGGTATCAAACAACTCTGCCAGCTTTCTCCTGTGCCTACAAGCTGAAAGTTATGTGCAAAAAAAAAAGAGGGGATGGATCCAAATCATTTCAAGTTGCATTTCAAGAATATGTTATTGGGGGTAAGGAGACATCAGACAACAGACTATCCTAATTTTATCTTCTCAAGGTCAGAAACCATGTCTTCTACATTTCCATGGTTCTAATCCTCCATGTGTACAGCAAGGTTTGCCTAGATCAAGGTGACATTAAAGTGCATACCTTCCCCGAGTATTCACAGGGAGGATGGCAGGGAGGTTCCATAGCTGTGGACAGAAGAAGGAGTTGGGGGGATTAAAAATGGCCATGGATCATCTTAGAATCCTCATCGTCAACTGAACCACAACCTGGCAGTACCAGATAGACAAAGAAACAGGTGCTGAGAGAGACAAACAACTTTTCAGAAGTTAAAGCCTAGACACATATAAAATACTATCAGTAGTTGTCTGAAACCATTCCTGAGATTGGCTATCTTGCTGTACACAAACATGATTTGAATTTATGGATGCCTCATTACACACTTAACCTTACTCATATATGATATGTCTGGAATTTAAAAACTTGGTTTATAAAATGATTTTGTACTTTGAGGGTAGATTTTCCTCCAGGCTATCTTTAAACACTGAGCTTCCTTGGTATGTATTTAAAACAGGCATGCTTGTCAAGAAGGTTGACTCAGGAGGGGGAATCGTCCTTCTGGGTCCCTAATGTCTGGCTTCCCGAGGCAAGTCCCTTCGCCCCTCCCCTGGCCCTTGGTTCCCATCTGACCCATGAGTACTGGACCTCCTGGGGTCCTTCAGCTCCGGTTTCCTGTAATCCTACAACGCTGGAAGCATTCCAAGCCTACCCCAGGCTGTCTCTGCCCACTGCCTCTTTTCCGGCCTTTCCTTCTCCCACCCTGGCCTCACCCTACAGCCAAATAAGAAACTGAGGATGAGTCTTCAAGAGATGGGAAGAAATGGCTATGAAAGGGACAGCAAATGCTCCCTAAATAGTCCATGTATCCCAACAGTTCCCAACTTTCCTCGCACTAAGTGGAGACCAGGTGACTAGCTCTGGCCAATGTATGAAGGAGATGCAGAGAAGACAGTGTGCTGTGCTTCCTCCTCCCTCTCCTTCCCGGAAATAGAGGGCACCTGGGTTGCTGGGTCACCAGATGGATGCGAGCCGACCCACATCAGACTTTGCAGAACAAGAAACAAATCCGGGTGATGTTAAGCCACGGAGAGTTGGGGGGTTGCCGTTGTGGGAGGAGATCAGGAGCTGAGTAAGAAGAGGCAGCCTTCTACTGGTGAGGACTTCTGGGTTTATACCCAGTCTTCCAGGGAGTCCTGTGAATTCACAGAATGGGAGAGAGATGAGAGCCAGAGATAGAGGCCAAGAGGCAGAGTGAGATGAAAAAGAGGAAGGACAGAGGCTCCTCCTTACACTGTGCACATATTCTCAGTTCCCGCTTCACCCTAACTGCCACGCAGCAGTACCCTTCACACGCCCAAGAGTACATTTTGGAAAGATTTCCATTTAAAAAAATTATAATAGCCATGTTGATGATGATGATGGTGATGAGGTCCCTGCACTGAGTGGAGAATTGCCCCAGCAACCTCACTTGGATAAGGCAACTCTCTATATACCTGGACACTTACTACTTTATGGGAGAAAATGCCGCGGTTATTTTAATTTCTATGGAACTTCTAGCATAACAGAAAATACATTTTCCCAGATAAGTTTTCAACTAATTCTGAAAGAGCATCTGAAAATCACAGCTCTCACTTCGTTAACAAAGAAAAAACTATTCGTGAAGTCTAAGACATGAGGAAGCAGTTCAGTGGTTCACCAAAATATTGCATCTTTCTTAATGTTCTTACCCACATACCCCAGTGCTTTAAGAGCTTTTCAGGGACGAGAAAAATACTGACACCTTGGAGAAAGTCCAAACGAATGTAGAGTTACTCTTAAAAGCTTAACACTTTCCCTTAATTTGAAAACTTTAAAATTAACAGACTTGAATAAAGCAGTAATCACAGTGGTAGAGATTCCCAGTCAAGTAAAGGACTCCTTTTATTTTTAAAAATGATTTGAAATTAATAGTATGCATAAAAATGATAGCATTACTGTAAACAATTCTACTTAACTCTTGGAAGACACAGCTTATGCCTTGGGTCAGTATTAATTTGGTGTCTGTTGTTTCACCTAAGTTCTCAGTTTTATGATGGCCATATATAGTCATGTTAAACAATTAAGCATTAGTATGGATTGATGAAAGTATTTGTTTAAATAAAGAGCTATTTTAGAAAAGGATGTCCACTTGTGAGAAGGCAACAGGCAGTTTCCTTTTGGGTTCCTCGAGCGGGGAGGGGCTGGGCCTTGCTGGCGAACGGGGCGTGTGAGGCAGGGAGGGAGAATGGCTCCAGGTTGCCGCCTCTCACCTTCTACCCAAACTCAAACCAAGCGGAGCTCCATTTGCTTGTGGCAAGATAGGATTTCTGAAATTGGGGAATTAGGTCATCAAAAGGCTAAACTTTTTTTTTTTTCAAAAAAGGAGAAAAAATATAAAATACCAGGATTTCAAATAGCTTCTCTAAAGCAACATTTTGATGAGTTAAGTGAAAATGAATCAGAAACACATGGATTAAATTTCCCTTAAAATACACAAGGGCTTCAAAATCAAGAACTGTGAGCCAAATGTGTTTCTGGTTTTACCAAGCCCGGAGCCCCTTCTTAATTGTCAGGGGAGTCTGGGGAACTCCCCTGCTGGCAATTGGGCCACCCATGGGGTCTCTTCCTTTTGGCCCTATGTGATGCTGCTGTCGACAATACCCCCTATAATCCTCAGGCTGCGTCTCTTGCCAAGGCCCTCAGGGCTGGCTCTGGGCTGGCCATGGGCAGGCACTCTTAGTCCCCAGTCTAGGGACTGTGCCCATGGATGCAGCAGGCAGGGTTTGGGATTCACAGAATCAACCTGGGACAAGACATCAGGTGTGCTGTGCTTCTTTGGGCTCTGCACACCCATCTCTTCCCTTTGTCCTAGTCAGGGACAGTGGGCTGGACCTTCTCCCCCAAAGACCATTAGGGTGAATCTATGCAGAACAGGATCACCTATGAATCTGCCTTGGTGAGGAGACCCAGACAAGAGAGTGGGTCTGGAGAGGTTCAGCCGAGGGAGCTGCTGTCTCCTGGGAACAGCCTACGGTTAGGTGCAGGGGAGGGACCAGCTACTGGTTTCCTTACTCTTTAGAAAAACCTCCAGCTCCTTCTCAAGATGTCCAGCCCCCTGCTCTGATCTCATCCCCACCCTCAACTGTACTCCAGCCTCCCATCTTCCTGTTCTCCTCCCAGGCTGGTTTCCAACTTAGGGCTTTGTTCCTGCTTCCCCGTCCTCCTGGAAGTCTCTCCCCTCAGGATTCACAAGCAGACTCCTCCTTCAGGCTTCCTACCTCCTCAAGAGGCTGTCCCTGACCACACTGCCGGAGGAAATCCCCCCGACCCAAGCTCTCAGTGTCGCTCTTTCCCTGCTTTGCTCCTTCACAGCACACGTGGCCCTTCATGGACCGTAGTTGACCTGCATATTGAACTGCTCACTCCCTGTCCCCTCCCTAGAACACGAGCTCCAAGAGAACAAGGGCCAGTCACTGCGGGTTGCTGTGATATCTCTGGCACGCGGGAGATACTCAGCTCATGGCAATGCTCCATACATACTTTTCCGAATAAATGAAAGCATCCGAGGAGGCAAGCAAATTGGAATTCAGATACTAAGACCCGCTCCTGACTATGGGAGGGAAGCTGCTTTGAGTAGCCCGGGAGGGAATGGTCCAGGGTGCCACCAAAATACTAGAAGTGCTCTAAAGTGCTCAGTGCCTTCAGGGGCTGGAGTTTGATGCCAATAGGGTGGGGAGAACTGGTTATATCCTGGGAGGCTTCCTGGAGGAGGTGGCCTCAGGGTGTCACCCAGTTCTCTCTCCATCGAGGTGGAAGGAACCAGAAATGCACAATTATAATCCACAAGGCCACAAGCAAGCTCTCTAGAAGACAAAGATGTGCTGCTGACTCTGGCACCTTCCACCATTCCATTTACTCAATTCCTGGCTAAAAAAGATCTCACTGTCAGAAGAAGAAACAGCCTCATATAAGCATAAGGAGGTATTAATCAATAGAAGAATACAGTAAAACAGATATTCTTAAAGTAATCCATGACCCAATTACTATTATAATTATTATAAAATATTTGTTATGCCTTTGTTTTTTCATATTTCAAATTAAGCACCCCCTTTTTTTAAAAAAAAGAAAAAAGAAAACTATAGAAGCCTCTACTTTCAGTAAAGCATAAATTCCCAAAAGATTTCTACATAATTTATTTTCTCAAAAAAAAAAAAAGCTATAGCTTTTAAGATCCTCTTAAGATAATTTACAGCCCCCTCCTGCATGGGTGGGGGTGGAGGTGGGGAGAAGGTTAGAGAAATCTAACTGCAGGAGTTCTTACCTAAATGACACTGACAACAAGCCGGACCAATCTTTTTAAAAATACATTTGGTCAGTCGCCATAACTTGTGGAGCTGAGTTTTCTCCTGGGAATCACGAACATTGAAAGGAGAAAGGATGATTTGGAGATAACGCCTCCCCTGGAGACATGTTTTGCCATATTCTTTTTTAAACAAAGAAGACATCTTAAGCACCTTGCAATATCTTTCATTTAATAGTTGGCAGAAGGCAAGTCCCTGATGAACGCTGGCCTGTGTCTTTCTCTTTAACCAGCTGAGTGATCCAAGCTTTTAATATAGCCGTTCCAATTATTGTAAAAGTCATCTAGTACCTTATAACCACAAATATTGACAGTTTATTGCACAACACATTCCTGACATTTGAAGGTCACACCATACATAATACATATTCTTTTATAAAAGTGTCTGAAACAAAGAGATACATGATAAGCAATTGCCTCTCCTAGCTTGTATGTATGTACAGTTCGAGGCTGACTTAAGGTTGCATGGGAGGCACATGCACCATTTTAAATAATCTATTAAGGCAGCATGGAGGCATTCATGATGGGTAATTATGAAATGGCTTGTGTGCATGCGGCAGTCGGATTGGCTGGGCATGGGGTCTGCACAATTCTCCTCCGCTGAGTTCCGGTCACAATGCCTCTTCACCACGACAAGCCCTGCCTCACTTCACAGTCAGATTTCCCCCCAAAGCCACTAAGCATAACAGACTAACAATATGTTGTTTTTCATATTGGTTTACATGTGGCTGAAAGGAATTTAAAAATCTACCAGGCCCAGTTCAGATGTCCCCCTAGCCTACAGTGGTGCCTCTGGTCACATGGTCATATGGCCATACTGCCCCTCCCCAGGACTGTGGCATCCACAGAGACCCATGGGACTTCATCCCTGACTTCAGCCCAGCACAGGAGTATGTGACTGCTAGGCAAGGGAGACAACCACGATGTGAAGGGAGTTCCAGAAAGCTCTGCTGACACTAAGGGCAGCCGGTAATCTCTGGGGGAACATTCTGAGAAGGAAGGCACTATTCACTGTTCCCTTCTCCAAAGGCTTCTCTGTCTCAACCCCACTTGTCCTTCCAGAGTTAAATCTGACAGACAGGTTCAAAATACAGAATAAATGGAGAGGTTTTGCAGTCCAAGAAGCCTCAAGTCAATACCAAGTTCCACCAATTTTTAGGAGTTTGTGGGCAAATTACATAACCTCTGACAGGTTCGGTTTCCTTATCTGCAAAATAGGGACAGTCATAAGAATTCATACCTCAATGAATTGTATAGAGTAAGGTATATAAATCACTTAGCACAGTGCCTGACTGAGGATATGCTCCAATTAATAGTGCTTTCAACATGAATGCTGCCGAAGAGACATGTCTTATGCAAGGATGGCATGGGGTTGGGAGAGACCTGTGGTCTTAGTGCCTGCCCCCCACCAAAGCTGGCTCCCAGCTATGGAATAAGACACATACAAAGCTCTAGCATGAGAGGACATGTTCCTTTCCTGAAAAGTCCAGGTTGGACCAGTTCCTCCAAAGCTCTAAAATCCCAGGCAATTCTCCCAAGTTAACAGCAGAAAAACAATTCAAGCTGCAATTTAGCTTTGCATAGATGACAATCTTTAATCACAGATGAAGCAGCAGGTCATTAGAATCCACACCAAACTTCCTTCCAGATGACACTAATGGCTGCTGTTTAAAATATATATATGTGCATGTATAAACACAAATATATATATTTTTAGAACTGTATTAAAATAAATAATTAGCCAACCCTCAAGATAATCAAAAGCCCCTCCAAGGGTAATTTTATTTGGATTTCCAGTACGAACATCCTAAAATTTAAAACATGAGACCAAAATGATTTCTATAAAGATGACATGTTTATTAGCATTAAATCCCAAGAAAGAGGGCTTCCTTACAAAGAACACATTTTTGCATCTGAAAAGCATGCCTTTTAGGATGTGTGTGTTTCTTTAAGAAGCTATTCTGTTTTAGAGGGTAGCCTGTAAGATAGGGCACCACGTGATCTGGAGGTTGCTATGGTAAATATGCATTTTTTATTGAAGAGTAAACAGTGGCAGAAAACAAGTGTCAATTGCCAGCTCTGAAGTTACTGCCATTTTTGAGCTGCACTGACTTATCTAGCCCTTTTAATTTGAGAGCCTTTATCAGATGAACACTATCATTGGATCAATATTTAAAATTTTTTTGAATAAATGCTGAGCCCTTCTATACCTTGTGGTAAATACATACTTTAGTTGACATGTAAAAATTAGCAAAAAAAGAAAAAATAATCTATCCAGCTCTGCCAATCAAGCACAGCACACAGATCTTCCTGGAGATCTGTGCCCAGCTGGTGGACCTCCAAAGGACAAAACCTTCGGCCTTGGCTCAGGCCACAGAGCAGGGGAGCCAAAGAGACAGCTGAGGCTACTCCACTATCCATTGTCTTGGTACCTTCGGACAAATGGAAGCCAGAGCCAATGTCCTGTGAATGCCTCCCACTGCCAGTGTCTGTGTCCCTGGCAACACTGATGTCCCAGGTTGCTCAAAGAGCAGTGTACTTTCGCTAATACGAATGTCATACTTTTAGCAAAGTTTTCACTGTTTTTCCCTTTGCAGAGATTGGCAGGAGCATGAATTTATTCCTAGTAGTTCTCCAGAGGCAACTTTGTTTCCTCTGCTATATCCACATGGGTGACCTTTCTCAATTATAAATCAGACCCCATCACTTCCAGTTATAACCTCGGTGAGCTCCTGGTCCCGTTCTGAGTGTCCCTCAGCTAGCTTCTCTGACTAGGTGAAGAGTTTGGATTTTGTTCTTTTCTGACAATAAATGAACTGACCGAGCTCAGGACTAGCCTTCTGGGTAGCAGCTTTGAGCAGGAAGTTCAAGTCTGCTCATTCTTCCTACAATCACAGATAAAAGTGTCAAGTGTTGACAAATTTCTTTCTTAAAGGGGAACTTTCTGGGATCTGGGAATCCCATAGACTAAGCTAAAGGAATTTTGACCAGGGACAAGGAACTGACTAAGCAAAATGAGTGTGTCCTCCAAGGAGTACCCCCCAGAAGGAGTGGGCGAGGCCAAGTGGCTCTTGATTGCTGAGGGGGGGGGTAGCAGCAGGCAGCCCCCAGGCATGTGCAGAGAAGGCAGGCCCTCCCAACACAGAGTGAAGCACAGGCAGCTTTTAATTCTGCCCGAACGGGCCTGCTCTGGCATGAGAACACCTCAAAACACCAACGTTTGTTTGACTCTAAATATCTGAGTTCGAATCTAAACTGCAAGTGCTAGCTCTGTGATCCTGAGCAAAGCACTGAAGCTTCATGAGCTTTAGTTTCCTTGTGTGTAAAACTGGATAATTGGATAATGATACTTACCACAAAGGAATCTGAGTGTTTCATGAGATAGTGAGTTTGCAAGGCCTTTACATGCTTTAAATCCTGCAGCAGTGGCACAGCAGACTGTCAAAGTTTGTAAATGTTTCCTAACTTTGCCCAGCCTCCAAACACTGTCTATAAAATGGTAATACTAGCACCTACTTTGCAATCCCTTGTGAAAACCAATTGAGATAATGTGAGGAAAGACCATCTGGTAGATTCCTGAATGGCAGCTCCCTCTCCCCTGGCCTACAAGGTCCAAAATACAGTACAGATGCACCAGCATAAACCAGCAGGTAACAATCCATATAGCGGAGTCACCATTGGAGCCCTCCAAATGGTCAGCCCCCGTTCCCTGCACATTCTGCCAAGTGCCACCCAGATGCACCAGAGTGGTACCTTGTTACAACTGACGAGCCTGCATCGCCACATATCACATTGACCATGCAGGAAAAACAGGTCGCTTGCTCCTACAGTTCCTAACCTTATTTGGCAGCTGTCCTCACAACATCCCTTTGAGGTGAGTAGGTGGGGCGAGCACTGGGATGACAGGGAGACGGGAAGCAGACAACATTGCAGCAGCTCAGACGTCACCATCCCAAGCGCCATCCTTGAGGCGGCCAGTGTTAAAGGGCAATGGGGAGCTGCCTCTCAACATCTCTGTGGGGTACCCCCTTCATCCAGACGTCTGGTGGCCACAGCTACACAGGCCCCAGGGCCCTTCAGTCCCACACACCAGGGGGCTGCATCCGAGAGACCCATCGGGCAGCCCATGCCCCCCCAGGAGAGTGTGCCCCAACATTGGAAAGAACTTCACTGCTGTCCGGTGGGCAACGGGCAGTGTCCTGGGACTGCAATGTGATTCGAGAGATGTTGCCTCTAATCCCAAGACGTCTTAAGAGTCCCTGAGCCACTCTGTGGACCCACCAGGTGAGAGATTTCTCTCTATCGGACCTCAGAATCTCAACACATAGTGTTCCCTCTTCCTGAAGTACAAACCCCAAACACCAGCGCCAGAACCTCCACCTCCATCTTGCCTGGTTAATCCCACTCATTCTGGACCATTCAGTGCCAGTGCTGCTTGCTCTCGTCTTCAAGACTAAACCAAGTCTGCCTGAACGCCCCAGAACTCTACCTTCAGGACACCTATCAGAGTTTGCACTTAGTGTATGCGTGTGAGGTTAGTATCTGTCTCTTCCACCAAACTGCATACTTTTCAAAGGCTGGGATGGGGTCTTTTTTCTCACTCTTGTGTCTCTACAACCTCCTGGCACAGAGTGGGAACTTGATAAATACTGGTGACTGACTGATTCAATGAATGAATGGTGTTGGGGAGAGCCGGGCAGCCCTTCCATGATCATGCAATCCAAGGAGGCTACCTTTTCCTTTTAAGGGCTTACCTAGCTCCTTTGACCTGCCCTTCCTGATGGTATGGGGCTCAACACTATCTAGGTGTCTTGTTTCTGTAAGGGGAGAGGCTACAGCCAGCTGTCGCCAGGAAAGCAGGCGAGATGTGGGGACTCTGGTCTCTGCGCAGCCTCAGCCCCACTCCCTTGTGCGCTTCTCCTGGGGTTCCGGGCTGCTGCTCCTCCAGGCTGTCCTTGAGAGAGTGCAGGGGTCCCACTACCAGAGCACGATCCCCTTGGCGGGGGGGAGAACTTGGCTTGGCCGCCCGATCTTCACCTGCACCCTTGTACTGCTCAAGGCTGTTTACGATTCCGCCCGTGGCAGAGCCCTTCCCCGTCCACACCTGCCCTGTCCAGGGCCTGATGTCTACATGGGGACTTGGTTCTGTTCTGCAGCAAGCTGGTGGCTTGCGAGAGCCCCACCCCAGAGCTGGGCTGGGGGAGGCAGGTGGCATGATTTGGGCAAACAGAACCTTGGGACGCAATAGCTGGCTGGGTGCTGGCCCAGGCCCTTTGCTGGTAGAGAAAGCCGAGTCCATGCCCCAGAGCAGCACATCAGGCTGTTCGTTCTGCCCCGTTACTTCCACTGAGTTTCTGGGCCTGAGGAAAAAGTCTGCCCAGACATATGTTCTTGGGGGCGTCCTGCCACATGGATGCTCTGTGTGTACTGCCAGAATGAGGATGCATCCTTGCCTTTCCCATCTGCGTGATGCTCATTGGATGTTCCTTGCCCTCAGTCTGGCACCCATGGCCCTCCAGGCTCCCTCCTAGCCCCCCCCACCCCTGCACCCCATTCTCCTTCCCCAGCTCACCCGTAGTTGGGCATCACCCAGTACTGACTGCTCAGGCTCACTTCCCCAGCAAATCTTTCATCTGTCTGTTTTACTGTGGCACCCCCAGCCTCTAACAAGGTGCCTGGCACACAGTAGGCACTTAATAGGCACTTATTGAATAAATAACAACAATGTGACAAGGCGACATCACCTTGCTTGATTAGATACTGGTGACTTTTTCTTTAATATGTAAAATCACTTTCTCCATTCCCTCTGGAAGCCCTTCTGCACTAATATTCAAAGCAGTGCTGCATACACAGTGCACATAGTCCTGTGATGCTAATTTCTATCCCATAACCGACAGAGACAACTAAATGTTGCAAGGTTATTCAAAACTCCTGCCCCTTATCCTCTGACTTCTCCTTAGGGGGAAATTGCACAGGAATACATTTCCTCATCTGTATGTTAAAGCACGGTTATAATCCACCTATCATGATTGCAATTTTGGGAATCAAAACGGAGATCCAAAACAGCAGTGTGATCTACATTTTAGCCACATATATTATAATAAATTAAGTCAAAGAAAGAGTTCTGCGTTAACTACCACTCTATTTCTCTAATACCCTGTAAGAACACTGCAGCCACCCTCCGGGAGGGCCCGGCCTTCCCTGCCTGCTGCCAGGGCTGCCGCGTTGCTATTGCCCCACTGCCTGCAATGGGGGTTACAGAGCCAGCTGCCGGGTCTGGCTGGACTGTGTGCTGGGAGCATGGCCTGGATCAAGCTTCTGCACCATGGGGTCAAAGCCACCTAAGGCCACAGAGAGGCCGCCCGCCGCCCCTGGCCACAGGCACGCAGAAGTGTCTGGAAAGAAGTAGGCAGTGTGGGCAGCAGGCTGACGGGAAGGTACTGGACTGACCTTCATGGACACAGCTCAGAGGACCTGACCAGGGAGGTGGAGGGGACACACTGTGCTCACTACCTTAATGACCTCACCTGAGTCCTTTTTTATCCTTGGGCTTCTGTGTCCACTTCTGCATCACATGGGGGTGCGACTCTAATTGAGATGGCGAAGGTTCAGTCACATCAGGTTTTCATGTGCTAAATTTGTTTTTGACATTTACAAATTTGGGACATGCCCCCGACGTGTGGTCGGAGTTCCCACCTTCTCCTGAGAAATCATGTTATCTCCCCACACTGGGTCCTCGGTCCCAAGGAGCAAGGGTTGTTGGGCTGAGCAGTGGGTGCCTCCTGACCACCTGGCCCCCTCCCCACCCTCACTACCTGGCTGCCCCCACCCTGCAGGCATCTTTCTGAATTTTCCTTCTCAGACGAGATGATCCCGGATGCCCTTTCCACCTCTAAAAACGGCCTTAATAACCTCAGTTGAGCAAATAAGGCAGAAGCCTCCAGACTAATTCTCATAATTATGATGGGTCTATTATTTCAAAGCCAGCGATGATTGTGGGGTCAGGTAGTCAAAGGAAGAGGGAGGGAAACATACTTTAAAGTGATAGCAACTATCCTTTGATTCTTCGCTCTAATACCAAATTGCATCCAGAAATGCTGAAATGTGTGCTCAGAACCTTAGTCAAATTTCAAAGAGGCCTCAGGAGGAAGGGCAGTGATCAGAGAGAAAGGTGGAGCAACCGGAGAGGCACGCAATATCAAGACCATGTCCCAGGACTCGGTGGCTGGGCCCAGGCCAAGGGGAGGGTGACACGTTCTCCACTGCTGTGTGGGTCCGGGGATCTCTCGCCACACCTGGCCTTCACTCATCTTCCCCAGGCTGGGAAGGCCTGATCTCCTCCTCTCTGCCTCTTCAAGGGCCTCCCATCACCACCTGGCCACCACAAAGCCTTGCCTGGCCTCCCAGCACATCCCCGCCCTCTGAACCTTCCCTGAACATTTCTACGCAATGACACGCTGCTTTGGATTGCTCACTAATTTTTATCATGTGTTTTGATTCCAGCCTGCTTACCAAGAGTACCCTGTGGGTCTGCCTGTCTTGTAATCACCGACAAAGCTGAGCAAAGGGCTGGCCCATGGAGTCACTCAATAAACACATGTCGGGTGACCTTTCCATTGTGAAAGACACCATTATTATCTCCTCTGGTGCCTTCCTTGTAGGGCTTCTTCAAGGAGAAAGAAAGATCCAACCAAGTGACTAAAAACACTTCAGACTTTCTGGCCTCATTTCTCGCTTAGTTTGTGTTCCCAGTGTTAGCTTGAACGGTGTCCTCTCCCTGTAGCTCCTGAGTTAATTCAGTCAGCCAACGAACATTATTGGAGGGCCCGCTCTGCGCCAGGCACAGCGCTCTGGAGACGTATGCCAGGCGGCCGGCCCATGCAGGGAAGGGCGGCCCAGCAGCACTGCAGTAGACGTTTGCATCTTGTAGTGAGGTACCCTGTTCTCTCCATGGTCCTCATTTGTCTTAGAGAAATTAGGCCACAGCAAATGTGCCCACTGAACCCACTTCTCCTTTCTGCCCTTGCCCCTCTGTAGATAAATCTCTGGGCCTGTGTAGGGTTCTCAACTGGGTTCTGGACATTCTTGTTTTACTTCTGGGAGCTTCATAAAGAAGAGGAAGGCCAAGAAGCAATTTCATGTCTTCCACAGTGTCCACCGTAGATTTGTGGCTAATGGACAAGACCAAAAAAGCCCCTTTGTTTTAGCAAGGGCTCTCCGAGGTGTCTTCACTGCTCCCGTGATCACAAGCAGAGCACTCCTGAGATCTTACTTTGCGCCAACAGCATGAGACACTCCCAATGAGGACGATTAGAGGCTAGGATTTTTATCCTGAAGGAGCTTAACATGCACAAGGGAGAACAAAATAAATATATAGAAAATAATAGTAATAATAATAAAATCTGAACGTTACAATAAATAATAACTACTATGATAGCAGCTAACATTTATTGAGCATGTGCTTCGTGCTTTACATGCAGTATCTAAATCCATCCTCACAACAGCCCTGTGAGGCAGGAAGTATTATTAGCCCCATTGTACAGATGAGAAAACTGAGGCTTACAGAGGTTGAATTACAAGTCCAGGCTCACACAGCTGGAGAGTGCAGAGTAGACTGGAGTCAAGGTCGATGGACTCCTGAGACCAAGCTCTCCAGGTTACCTGGAGCTGAAGTTAACAGTGAAGGCTCATGACGTGCTGAGTACAAGATGGAGGTGAAGGGACGAGAATGGCTGCCGCACATCAGGGCCAAGACGGGCGCTTGCTGAATGCAGCGTGGGAGCCCAGCTTGGAGAGGCTGGGGGCTGGGGGGGATGCTCTCTGGAATCAAGCAGAAGGGCTGGCTCCAGGAGATGCAGGAGAAAAGCCATGCCCCAAGGAAAGCCGCAGAGGGAAGAGCAATGGTGAAGTCCTGCCATAGGAGGTAATGTCCTCTTGGAGGGACCCTGGACCTTCTCTCTACTGTCCACTCCTCTATTCGGTCACCAACATAATCACACCATTTTTCATTGCGTTGTGAGCCTCTTTGACTCCCCTGCAGGACCTAGGGACTCTGGCTGCCAGATACTGCCATCGTAAAATCATTACCAGAAAACAAATCAGAAAGAGCATGCACAACCCAGCATACCGCCCCTGCCACGTCAACGAGATTAAGGGGAGGCCCGGGGTGAAAACAGACTTTTTTATTTTTTGAGGGTGGGAGTAACCTTTCCCTAACCACCCACTCCACTCCGATGATGACAAACTGCTTCAATTGAATAATCTATGGAGGATAGTAGAAGGGGTGTGTCTGTGGTCTGTGCTCCTCTCCTTAGGGGAATCACTTTGAAAACATACGCCATTTGGTACAATCTGCTCAGCTTCAAAGGCAAAGCAAATCCTTTCAGGGGTCAGGGACTACTGTGAGGCAGGTAGAAACGGCCCCTGGCTCACCAGGTCCTGCTGGGCTGGCGCCCTGCTCCCCCACATGGGAAGCCAACAGACTCTCACGCGTTCCACACAGTACCCAAGGAGGACAGCCTCCAGCGGTTCCTTACCAACCAGTGGATGCAAATGCTGATAAAGTACTTAGTCTTAAGTTAGAGGGTCTCAGAATCCTTCTAAATGTCCCCTTTATCAGGGAAGAAAGAAACAGCTTTATGAAGGCTGCTGTAACACCAACCCATGAGCAC